>CM035118.1:68389579-69107050 GCA_020205555.1 Panax stipuleanatus
TCTCGGATTAGAAGTCAAAAGTAGTCATGAGCATCGGAAATGATGGTTTTCAATTGCAACACATGAATTTAGGTAAATAAGACTTGCGAAGGAAAGAACGGATTGATTCCGACTTAAAACGAAGATTTGAGCGTCGAACGTTTAACGAAAATGTAAAAATGGACTAATCAGAGAATTTCTATCCGACGGATTCGAAAATGAATTCCAACTTGATAGGATGGTAGAACATGTTGTTTATGAACTTTTGGCTTTGGAACGAACCAATTCCGAGTTATAACGATTAAGTTACGGACTCCGGAATTTTAGAATTTTCAAAGACTTAGAAAATTTTTCTAAGTTGCAGAGCTAGCGCCGCAACGCCATCCAATAGACTTAAATCCGGCGCAGCAACGCCACTCCTGGGAGAAAACTCTGGAGAGTAGCTGTAACGACCATGAATTTTAAACTCTTTATTTATTAAATATGTGATTTAATTTTAACGAGTTAGTTTTGTGAGGTATTTAAACCTTATGTGATGGTGAGAATTTGTAAAATGATTAAAGGAAGTCACTAATGAGTTATTTAACTTAGTGGACTAGCCCTGAGACCTTAATATCAGAGAATTGATAAGATTATTAATAATTAAATATTCAACTTATTTGAATATAGTGACAGGATTTGAACGTGTTTGATTAATTTCAATTACGATTAATTATTTGATAATGTGTTGATTAATAATTATTATGAATAAATAATAATTAATAAGTAAGAGATTAATAAATATAATAATATTATATTTAATTGATTTATACAAGCATGTGATATATAAACCTATAATATATGGTGGATTACCTTATATTATATATAATGCAAGGTGGCACATCAATATGATTATACGTTATATATATTGACTATATGGTAAGAGTAATTACATTATGTGAGAGACATAATAGTATGACTTATGTAACATGATATGTGTGGGTAAACATTCATGTATCCCCTATTGACATATAATAAGATCAATAATTAATTAATAATGATTTCATTAAGTTATTATAATTATTATAATAACAGTCATGATAATAATTAATAATAAATGCCTAATTAATTTATATTTGGTGTTAATAGAAAATGTACATGGATTATATGTTGATGTATCTATGTGTACCCCTACTTGTTACCTTGTAATTTGAAAATGCATTGTATACCCTTTAATTCATTATAACCTAAGTTATATAAAATGTGTAAACTAAGTGTTGTGTACCTTAATGATGTATGAATGCTGAGTTCTTGTCCCATTTTGAGTGTCCATTCCTTCCATATTTCTCATTCACGTGTAAGGCCAAAGGCCTAAGCTACTCCCTCATATCAACTTCCTAGCTAGCCAATGATGCTCATGATGAAGAAGGATGTGGGTGATGGGGGTGGTTGGCAACTATTTCACCTAATGGTTGTTGCCCATCATCTCTTCTCCTTCTCCAATGGTTTGATTTCATGGACAATGGCTTGGCATGGTTATTCATTTCCCTATAAATTGAGTGCTCCCCTTCTCATTTCATTTTTGCTAGACTAATTGCTAAGTATTATAGAAAGAGTGAAGTGAGAGTAATCTGATTTTGGGAAGCAAGCTTAGCTAATTCAAGGTATAATCTCTAAACCCATTTGAAATTCAATTCATAGAATTAGCATGTTTAGTTGGAATTGGTGATATGAAATGATGATTAACATGCTAGGACAGTATATAGAGGTGTTATATGTACAATGTGATAACTAGCAAGCATGTTTCATGTAGTGTATTGGGTTTGGCCTGAAACTCTGCTTTAGCAGAAGACTCTCTGGACTGGAATGGGAGCCGCGCGGCCGCGCGTCTCCCTAGTACAAATTGGGGGCGGCCGCTCCCCTCTGCAGAATTTGTTTTCTATTTCATTTTCTGTCCATGCTATCTTGATGATACCCTTTGTCCAAGCATGTAAACTAATATTAAACCACACTATAAGCTTCTTAATACTACATATATGCCATGACCATGATAGTATGTGTGATGAAAGGAAAATATATGTTTTAAAAGGGAAACTTATAGTTTCAATTATGAACTTAGACACGTACGTAGCACGTGCATCTTCTGATTCTGAAAGCATGACCGTATAGTCTATATTGACATGAAAGGTACGTTTAAAGTGTCGAACACACTAGCATGAACGATTGCAAGATTTCAACGACTTTAACGAGAAATTTAAGCCTTTTGAAAACAAACTTGACCAAGATTAGTATCTTTTAGATTCTGACCATATGAGAACATTTACAAGGTTTAGATATGTGTTTCAATTGCATACGAATTATATGTTGAGACGCTTTACATGTACTATGTTACCTTTGTGGACTTAGTATACTTTTCAAAGGAAAC
The DNA here is from genome assembly GCA_020205555.1 of Panax stipuleanatus. Taxonomy (NCBI): domain Eukaryota; kingdom Viridiplantae; phylum Streptophyta; class Magnoliopsida; order Apiales; family Araliaceae; genus Panax; species Panax stipuleanatus. The sequence continues at coordinate 68,391,963 of CM035118.1, forward strand.
TTAAGATTTGAAAGTTAATAACATCAATTACCATGTGGGTTATATTATGAGCATGCAAGCATGAAGATTAGGAGCTCACTATGCCTATAGACATATTAACATGAACATCCTTTGTTTATATATAGATTTCACCTATGCACGCATATTCATAGAAAATGAATTTCTAAAGTATAGCCTATGTGATAGGAATATACATGAGTAGTATAAGCACAAGCATATTTACTAAGTATTGTCAGTCTCGTGAGGTGTAATATGGCGATGTAAATAATCTTTGAAACATGAATATGCATTAGTTAAAGTATGTGAATTACTGGCCTGAAAACACGACTTCGAATTGAATATAGAAAAAGCATGCTAGTTTCGAACGAGAAGTTAATAACTTGATAAAGTATGTGTGTTGATTAAATATAAGTAACTTGAAGTATTATGTGTTCAAGCCTATATTGATGCATAGAAACTAAATAATCTAAAGTTATTAAATCTATGACATGATTAGATTGACTTACGTGAATTATGGATAGATTAATATGAGAAGCAGATTCTTGTAAGTGTAGACTTGTATTAGTTTACACATGCTAATTGGAATACCGACTTATTAATGTTAGGTTATTTCAGCGAGATTTAATTAAAGCTAGAACTTAATTGTAGCTGAGCAATCAGGCAAGTCTTCGAACTTCACTATTTGGTTGTGCAAGTTCTTTAATTCTTATTTGTACAAGTTCCTATCCTTCTCATATTGTATTGAGAAGGTTATTATCGTATTGACAGTTAATTATTTAAAGCTTGAACTTTATTTCCAAGCATGCTAATAGGTGGTTTAATTACTTTACAATTATTCCACATCGATATTATTGTTATTCGCACTTGGTGCACTTGATTTCGTACAGTCTTGGACTTGTACATTATTTAAAGTTCTATAATTCTTGAACTGCGTCAGATAGAGTCTGAACCCTTGTTCGGTTAGACAATTGTATAAAATTTTTATAAAAGCTATTCAAACCAATTGATGGTAAGGATTCTTAGACTGAAAGAACACCCCTTGTATATATAGGGGAGTACCCCAGGTATCTAGTATAAAGATACAAACAGCAGAGTTGAATGTTATGCATATACATGGCGTACGAGAGGCTGATCCCCTCAAGTACTTATTCTGTAGCCAGTAACCAAAGGGTCAATCAGCTATTGATTCTGTTGGAGTTTTATAGTCCAAAAGTCTACTTGACTATCAGTTATTCTAAAAGTAATCATTATTCTTGCTTTCGATATTCATATTGTTGAATTCATCATGATATATCCTTTATTGTTGTACTTAAACTTGCTGAGCAAACTTGTTGCTCATTCTTGCTATATCATGACTTATATTGCAGTTAAGCCCAAGACTTCAGGGAAGGACAAGGGTAAAGGGAAGATGTAGGATTAGTTTGCAAGGAGCAGACTTTATTTTTATGTTTAATTAATTATTGTTATGAAATATGAACCCTAATGACTATTCTAGGGTATGTTTGTATGTTTGTATTTAAGGTTATCGAATCTTGGGACTAGTAACACCTTTTGAATGAACGACGTACGTTTATTATATTCCGCATTTTAGTTATCGTATGTTATTTAGAGGTGGATGTTTAGTATTATTTCGTGACGACCTGACCTGGGTCAGAGGACCCGGATTCGGGGGTGTTACAGGTTGGTATCAAAGCTTTAGGTTATAAACGTTAGGAATGCGAAACCTATGCTATAACCTTAGTAGAAAACTCAAGTAGAGTATGTAAGTGATGGGTTGAGGAGATCCATCGAGTCTTATTGTGATACTGAAGTTGTTTATTTAAATCAGCTATGATTAATAGACATCCTAAACTTCTTAATGCTAACATAAATAGCATCTCACATAAAGTCTAATGTTTTCTTCCTTTCCTCAGGATCATGCCGCCTAGGAGACTACCGCGGAACCAGAGGGAGGAAGGATCCGTTAATAATGGCGGAGGGGAAAATATCGACCCTATGCAGAACTTCGTTAACTTATTAACGGAGGCAATGCAGAACTGACCCCAGCCAGCAGCAGGGCAGCCAGGACATCACTTGGCAAGCTTCAAAGATTTTAAATTGGTAGGACCGCCAGAGTTCCGGGGAACCTTCGACCCAATCGAATCCCAAACCTGGATAGAAGAGATGGAGAAAGTGTTTGAGGTCGCACGAGTTACCGAAGCACAGAAGACGAGTTTTGCCACTTTCATGATGAAGGGCGAAGCTAACTATTGGTGGAAAGCCAATAAGGGACGAGCGGGCGAAGGAGTTATTCCTTGGGATAAATTTAAGGAGCTATTTCTCGAGAATTACTTCTCAGAGAATACACAACAGGATATGGAAGTTAAGTTTCTGGAACTGAAACAAGGTAGTATGTCTGTCGCAGAGTACGCGGCAAGATTTAACGAGTTGGCCCGATTTGCTTCACATCAGGTTGACACGGAAGCCAGGAAGGCAAGGAGGTTCGAATTAGGACTGAAACCATGGGTGCAGAAAGCAGTCGCGGTATTGAAGATTAAGACTTACTCTGACCTACTAGAAAGGGCTATAATTGCCGAAGGAGGTAATGAAGCCATTGCTCGATTCAAGCAAGAAAAGAAGACTGGTCAGGAGGGACAGAAAGGGGGAAGCAGCGGAGGCAGCAACCCCAACAAGCGTAAATGGACAGAGAGCCAATCCTCTGGAGGCAACAAGTCCGGGGGAGAGACCAAGAAAAGTGTAAAGTGCAACAACTGTGGGAAGAATCACTCGGGGGAGTGCATGAAGGGAAAGAACGCTTGTTACCGTTGTGGACAACCGGGGCACATGGCTCCTCAGTGTCCGAATAAGCAGAAAGGAGGGTGTTTCTCGTGTGGAGCCCTAGACCATCAAATTAAGGACTGCCCGAAGAGAAAGGGCGACGCAGCTAGCGGCAATCGCAACAATAACAACAACGGACTGAGCATCGGAGGGCCAGCCTGTCAAGCCAACAGACCAACGGCACGCACGTTCAACATGACCGTTCAGGATGCGGTGGAGTCTAAGGACGTGGTGTCAGGTATCATCCCAATCAACAATATAGATGCATATGTGTTATTTGATTCGGGTGCTACCTGCTCTTTTGTTTCCGAAGAATTTACTAAACAGTTAGACTCACCCCTGTGAAAGATTAGAACACCCTATGAACGTAGAAGTAGCAAACAAGGAAATTATTCCCGTAGAATACATTCATAGGAACTGTTATACTGAATTGCGAGGATTTAAGCTCAGAGTGGATTTGATACCGATTCTTTTCGGGGAGTTTGATGTAATCCTTGGAATGGATTGGTTATCAGTTCACGAAGCAGTTATTGATTGTAAGAAGAAATGTGTAAGCCTTAAGACTCCGAATAAGTCGAAGGTGGTATTTTATGGTAGTAAATCGCCAAGACAATCTCATTGTCTGACGATGGTGCAAGCGCAGAGATTGCTTAGGAAGGGTTGTGTAGGTTATTTGGCTCACGTGGTTGATACTCGACAAGTCGAGGATGAACTGGGTCAGATACCTATTGTAAGGGAATTCACCGATGTCTTCCCAGACGAGATTCCGGGATTGCCACCGGATAGAGAAATTGAGTTTGTCATTGATTTGGCACCGGGGACAGCACCGGTATACAAAGCGCCGTATCGTATGGCACCGGTAGAGATGAAAGAACTGATGGCTCAATTACAAGAGTTGTTGGAAAAGGGATACATTCGACCGAGCGTATCACCGTGGGGAGCGCCAGTCTTATTCGTGAAGAAGAAAGATGGATCGCTCAGACTTTGTATCGACTATCGTGATTTGAACAAGGTCACCATTAAGAACAAGTACCCATTGTCTAGGATCGACGATTTGTTTGATCAGTTGAAGGGGGCGAAGTACTTTTCAAAGATTGACTTGAGGACCAGTTATCATCAATTGAAGGTGAGGCCGGAGGATATTCCAAAGACGGCATTCAGAATTCGGTATGGACACTTTGAGTTTTTGGTAATGTCATTCGGATTGACGAACGCGCCGGCAGCATATATGGACTTGATGAACAGAGTGTTCAAGCAATATTTAGATAAGTTTGTTGTCGTGTTCATCGATGACATTCTGGTGTATTCAGAGACGGAGGAAGAACACGCCGAGCATCTTCGAATAGTGTTGGAGACATTAAGGAGAGAGAAGTTGTATGCAAAATTCTCCAAGTGTGAGTTTTGGGTGCAAAGAGTGCAATTTTTGGGGCACGTTATCGACAAGAATGGTGTTTCGGTGGATCCAGCAAAGGTAGAAGCGGTTATCAACTGGGAGCAGCCGAAGACGCCAACAGAAATCAGGAGTTTCTTAGGATTAGCGGGATACTATCGAAGATTCATCCATAATTTTTCAAAATTAGCATCGTCGTTGACCAATCTTACTAGAAAGACAGTTAAGTTCGTTTGGACGGAGAAGTGTGAAGAGAGCTTCCTAGAATTGAAGAAGAGGCTTAGTCAAGCACCTGTGTTAGCTTTACCGGATAACACGGGAGGATTTGTAGTGTATAGCGATGCGTCACACAAGGGTCTTGGCTGTGTACTGATGCAACATGGCAGGGTCATTGCGTACGCTTCGCGTCAGCTGAAAGATTATGAGAAGGGTTATCCGACTCATGACCTGAAATTAGCAGCAGTAGTTTTTTCCTTGAAGATTTGGAGGCATTATTTGTATGGTGAGAAGTGTGAGATATATATAGACCACAAGAGTCTGAAGTATATCTTCACGCAGAAAGAATTAAACATGAGGCAGCGCCGATGGCTAGAATTGATCAAAGATTATGATTGTGAGATTCTATACCATCCAGGCAAAGCAAATGTAGTGGCAGATGCCTTGAGCAGAAAAGGCAGAGAGAAGTTATCGAAGTTAACCGTTCAAGAAGAGTTAGTGAAAGATTTCGAACGACTAGGTTTGGAGGTTAAGTATCCGACGGAGACCATAGAGAAATTATTTTCAGTGACAGCGAGTCCGACTTTATTAGATAAGGTTAAGGAGGCACAAGAGAAGGACGAAGATTGTGCTATTATCAAGAAACGGATTGTTGAAGGTGATGATTTGAAATTCAAGATTGATAGCACTGGACTGCTAAGGTTTGAGGACGAATTTGGGTACCGTTAGTACCGGAACTGAGAGAAGAAATTTTGCAAGAAGCTCACAGTACGAGATACTCGATACACCCAGGAAGCACGAAGATGTATCAAGATTTGCGTCATCACTTTTGGTGGCCAAACATGAAGAGGGAGGTTGCAGAATGCGTAAGTAGGTGTTTAACTTGTCAGAGAGTCAAGGCAGAGCACCAACGACCAAGCGGGTTATTACAACCGTTAGAGATTCCAGAATGGAAATGGGAGCACATCACGATGGATTTTGTGGTAGGACTTCCGACAACGCAGAAAGGGCACGACGCCATATGGGTAATTGTAGATCGTCTTACGAAGTCAGCTCACTTTTTGCCAATTAAGATTAAGTATAGTTTGGACCAATTAGCCAGATTATATGTCAAGGAAATTATCTCGAGACATGGGGTGCCGGTATCTATTGTATCTGATAGAGATCCGCGTTTCACATCAAATTTTTGGAAGAGTCTTCAAGAGAGATTGGGGACACAATTACGAATGAGTACCGCGTATCATCCGCAAACCGATGGGCAAAGTGAAAGAATAATTCAAACACTTGAAGACATGCTCCGAGCTTGTGTAATGGACTTCAAGGGTAGCTGGGAGGATCACCTTCCATTAGTAGAATTCGCGTACAACAATAGTTATCACGCTAGTATCGGAATGCCACCGTACGAAGCGCTATATGGGAGAAAATGTCGAACACCCTTGTGTTGGGACGAAGTTGGAGAACGTCGACTGTTGGGACCAGAATTGGTACAGCAGACTGTAGTGATTATCAAGGTGATAAGAGCATGGCTGGTAGCGGCTCAAGATCGCCAGAAGAAGTATGCAGACTTGCATCGTAAGAAGAAAGAATTTGAATTAGGAAACTATGCTTTTCTGAAAGTATCTCCTTGGAAGGGGAAGATTCATTTTGGGAAGAAGGGAAAGTTGAGCCCTAGGTTTATAGGACCGTTTGAAATTCTGAGGCGAGTTGGTGAAGTGGCGTACGAGGTGGCGTTACCTCCTGAACTTGAGCATATTCACAATGTGTTTCATGTGTCAGTGTTGCGACCGTATAAACCGAACTACAAGCACGTTATCTCCTATGAACCTATTCAAGTCGAGAAAGACTTATCATACGAGGAAGTTCCTGTCCAGATACTAGATAGGAAGGAACAGAAGCTGAGGAATAAGATCATTCATTCCGTCAAGATTCTCTGGAGGAATCACGCAGTCGAAGAAGCTACGTGGGAGCTAGAAGAGAAAATAAGAGCGAATTATCCGTTATTATTTGAGTAACCTTATTTATACAATTCCGAGGGCGAAATTTTTATAAGGGGGGAGGGATGTAACGACCATGAATTTTAAACTCTTTATTTATTAAATATGTGATTTAATTTTAACGAGTTAGTTTTGTGAGTTATTTAAACCTTATGTGATGGTGAGAATTTGTAAAATGATTAAAGGAAGTCACTAATGAGTTATTTAACTTAGTCGACTAGCCCTGAGACCTTAATATCAGAGAATTGATAAGATTATTAATAATTAAATATTCAACTTATTTGAATATAGTGACAGGATTTGAACGTGTTTGATTAATTTCAATTATGATTAATTATTTGATAATGTGTTGATTAATAATTATTATGAATAAATAATAATTAATAAGTAAGAGATTAATAAATATAATAATATTATATTTAATTAATTTATACAAGCATGTGATATATAAACCTATAATATATGGTGGATTACCTTATATTATATATAATGCAAGGTGGCACATCAATATGATTATACGTTATATATATTGACTATATGGTAAGAGTAATTACATTATGTGAGTGACATAATAGTATGACTTATGTAACATGATATGTGTGGGTAAACATTCATGTATCCCCTATTGACATATAATAAGATCAATAATTAATTAATAATGATTTCATTAAGTTATTATAATTATTATAATAACAATCATGATAATAATTAATAATAAATGCCTAATTAATTTATATTTGGTGTTAATAGAAAATGTACATGGATTATATGTTGATGTATCTATGTGTACCCCTACTTGTTACCTTGTAATTTGAAAATGCATTGTATACCCTTTAATTCATTATAACCTAAGTTATATAAAATGTGTAAACTAAGTGTTGTGTACCTTAATGATGTATGAATGCTGAGTTCTTGTCCCATTTTGAGTGTCCATTCCTTCCATATTTCTCATTCACGTGTAAGGCCAAAGGCCTAAGCTACTCCCTCATATCAACTTCCTAACTAGCCAATGATGCTCATGATGAAGAAGGATGTGGGTGATGGGGGTGGTTGGCAACTATTTCACCTAATGCTTGTTACCCATCATCTCTTCTCCTTCTCCAATGGTTTGATTTCATGGACAATGGCTAGGCATGGTTATTCATTTCCCTATAAATTGAGTGCTCCCCTTCTCATTTCATTTTTGCTAGACTAATTGCTAAGTATTATAGAAAGAGTGAAGTGAGAGTAATCTGATTTTGGGAAGCAAGCTTAGCTAATTCAAGGTATAATCTCTAAACCCATTTGAAATTCAATTCATAGAATTAGCATGTTTAGTTGGAATTGGTGATATGAAATGATGATTAACATGCTAGGACAGTATATAGAGGTGTTATATGTACAATGTGATAACTAGCAAGCATGTTTCATGTAGTGTATTGGGTTTGGCCTGAAACTCTGCTTTAGCAGAAGACTCTCTGGACTGGAATGGGAGCCGCGCGGCCGCGCGTCTCCCTAGTACAAATTGGGGGCGGCCGCTCCCCTCTGCAGAATTTGTTTTCTATTTCGTTTTCTGTCCATGCTATCTTGATGATACCCTTTGGCCAAGCATGTAAACTAATATTAAACCACACTATAAGCTTCTTAATACTACATATATGCCATGACCATGATAGTATGTGTGATGAAAGGAAAATATATGTTTTAAAAGGGAAACTTATAGTTTCAATTATGAACTTAGACACGTACGTAGCACGTGCATCTTCTGATTCTGAAAGCATGACCGTATAGTCTATATTGACATGAAAGGTACGTTTAAAGTGTCGAACACACTAGCATGAACGATTGCAAGATTTCAACGACTTTAACGAGAAATTTAAGCCTTTTGAAAACAAACTTGATCAAGATTAGTATCTTTTAGATTCTGACCATATGAGAACATTTACAAGGTTTAGATATGTGTTTCAATTGCATACGAATTATATGTTGAGACGCTTTACATGTACTATGTTACCTTTGTGGACTTAGTATACTTTTCAAAGGAAACTTAAGATTTGAAAGTTAATAACATCAATTACCATGTGGGTTATATTATGAGCATGCAAGCATGAAGATTAGGAGCTCACTATGCCTATAGACATATTAACATGAACATCATTTTTTTATATATATATTTCACCTATGCACGCATATTCATAGAAAATGAATTTCTAAAGTATAGCCTATGTGATAGGAATATACATGAGTAGTATAAGCACAAGCATATTTACTAAGTATTGTTAGTCTCGTGAGGTGTAATATGGCGATGTAAATAATCTTTGAAACATGAATATGTATTAGTTAAAGTATGTGAATTACTGGCATGAAAACACGACTTCGAATTGAATATAGAAAAAGCATGCTAGTTTCGAACGAGAAGTTAATAACTTGATAAAGTATGTGTGTTGATTAAATATAAGTAACTTGAAGTATTATGTGTTCAAGCCTATATTGATGCATAGAAACTAGATAATCTAAAGTTATTAAATCTATGACATGATTAGATTGACTTACGTGAATTATGGATAGATTAATATGAGAAGCAGATTCTTGTAAGTGTAGACTCGTATTAGTTTACACATGCTAATTGGAATACCGACTTATTAATGTTAGGTTATTTCAGCGAGATTTAATTAAAGCTAGAACTTAATTGTAGCTGAGCAAATAGGCAAGTCTCCGAACTTCACTATTTGGTTGTGCAAGTTCTTTAATTCTTATTTGTACAAGTTCCTATCCTTCTCATATTGTATTGAGCAGGTTATTATCGTATTGACAGTTAATTATTTAAAGCTTGAACTTTATTTCCAAGCATGCTAATAGGTGGTTTAATTACTTTACAATTATTCCACATCGATATTATTGTTATTCGCACTTGGTGCACTTGATTTCGTATAGTCTTGGACTTGTACATTATTTAAAGTTCTATAATTCTTGAACTGCGTCAGATAGAGTCTGAACCCTTGTTCGGTTAGACAATTGTATAAAAGTTTTATAAAAGCTATTCAAACCAATTGATGGTAAGGATTCTTAGACTGAAAGAACACCCCTTGTATATATAGGGGAGTACCCCAGGTATCTAGTATAAAGATACAAACAGCAGAGTTGAATGTTATGCATATACATGGCGTACGCGAGGCTGATCCCCTCAAGTACTTATTCTGTAGCCAGTAACCAAAGGGTCAATCAGCTATTGATTCTGTTGGAGTTTTATAGTTCAAAAGTCTACTTGACTATCAGTTATTCTAAAAGTAATCATTATTCTTGCTTTCGATATTCATATTGTTGAATTCATCATGATATATCCTTTATTGTTGTACTTAAACTTGCTGAGCAAACTTGTTGCTCATTCTTGCTATATCATGACTTATATTGCAGTTAAGCCCGAGACTTCAGGGAAGGACAAGGGTAAAGGGAAGATGTAGGATTAGTTTTCAAGGAGCAGACTTTATTTTTATGTTAAATTAATTATTGTTATGAAATACTGAACCCTAATGACTATTCTAGGGTATGTTTGTATGTTTGTATTTAAGGTTATCGAATCTTGGGACTAGTAACACCTTTTGAATGAACGACGTGCGTTTATTATATTCCGCATTTTAGTTATCGTATGTTATTTAGAGGTGGATGTTTAGTATTATTTCGTGACGACCGGACCGGGGTCAGAGGACCCGGATTCGGGGGTGTCACAGTAGCGCTGCAGCGCCACTCCAAGGGCAATATCTGGCGCCGCAGCGCCAGCATGTGAGAAAAGTTGACATTGTTAATAATTACTTAATCTTTTGCATATCATTAAGGGGCTAGTAAATGATGTTATGTAAACCTTAAACAACATGTTGAAGTAAGAGTTTATGAAAATTAAATGTTAAATAAACTGTAATGAACATTAAATAAACTAAATGAGTGTTATTAATTTAACATTTCGATTAAGTTATACAAGAAGGAGAAGTTAGGCTATACTTGGTATATCGATGATGAATTCTCATAGGTATGCTTTGTGTTATGCTTTGTAGACATTGTAAAGACTGAATAGACTACGTGTAATGGTTTAGAAGACGCAAAGGCAAGTTTTTTAACTTCGTTCATACTTTACTATGAATGCAAGTTTTTTAAACTCTTGTCTATACCTTATGGTTGGACAAGAGGTCAGTGTGCATAATTGCTTATGCATAAACTGTTATTAAATAGTCGATGCCATTTGATTCGGCTAGACTGAGGCTATAAAGTCCTTGGGAATGGTTTTAAAGGAAACAAAATGATATTTTGATTATTCTTAAGTACTTCATAACTATTGTACAGTTATTGAAGACCAAGGAATATGATTCTTGATTTTATGGTTTCAAGATATATTGTTTAACTTGTTGAGCTGTTTATGCTCGTTCTTGCTTAAAACTAAATGATTTCAGCTAAAAACGAACGAACTAAAGGATCCGGTAAAGATAAAGGCAAGTCCAAGCTGGACCAGTAGTGACGTTTGTAATAGTATAGTATTAGTATTATATTTACTGATATTATGACACAGAACAATGTATTGGTTACGAAAACTTGGGAAGGAATTTAAAAGAATGTAATAGTTATTAAACTTATGCATTGATATTGATGTCCTCAATTGAATGTATGAGTAGATTGTAGCACCGTGTAGCACCATGTCTTGGGTTTGAAGATACCCGGATTTGGGGGAGTCACAAGTTGGTATCAGAGCCGTAGGTGATAAAACTTAAGGAGTAAAATCCTTAGGCTATAACCTGGAGAAGTGAAGTAGAAGTTAGAAGTCAACAAACTCGGGTAAAGTTTTGAAAGATGAAAGTAACCTTAAACATATTAAATGTGATATAAACTATTCATATTTGCTTATATACTAATCCAGTTATTTATGTTTTATGTAGATAACAGGAATAATGAACATGTATAATGAAATACATGAGGTTAGCGAGGATTCAGTCAACTTGGTAGAAGTTGTACCAATGTCGGTGGCGGAGGTACCATTAGTTATTCTAGAGGGGACTGATATACAAGAAGAGGACCCATCCGAGTACTCTGATAACTTTGACTACGTGTCATTGTTTGAGGTTATGTCGGAGGAGGAGGTTGTGTCGGTGCTGATTAATACGGTACTGCCTACTGAGGAGGAGGAGACAATGCCGATTAATACGGTATTGCCTACGGAGGTAGATGTGGAGGATTCAACATCGGGAGAGTCCATAAAACTACTGTTCATGGCAATATTAGACAGAAATGTCCAACTAAGTAAGGAGGTCCGTGACCTCAAGAAAGTGGTGGATGATGTGGTAGAAGATAGAGAGAATATGAAGATTTCTGGGAGGCCGAGCACGATGAGAAAGTGCTGGCTAAGGATAAAGTCCGGTACTTGAAGCTAGAAGTCCAAGAATTGAAGGCTGAACTTCTGACCACGAAGCAGAAGATAGGTAGAATGTGATATATTCATAGGTGCTCGCACGAGGATTACCAGCAGCAGATGGCTGAGTATCCTATGGAGGAAGGACAGACTCGACATACTATTAGCCAGGACATTGTGGCCAGTATGGCCGATGCAGATTACATGAATGTCGTGTTGTAGATGTAGTTCTGTAGTATGTATAGAAAAGATAGCGATGTAAATAGCTATGTAAATGTGTGTATAACTAGTGATGACGTCAAACCCTCTTTTGTATAGATAAGGGTAGTTTTTTGTAAATCCCAACTTTTGGAAAGTAATTGCGAGATAGTAATGTAAATGGCTGAAGCTATGTAATGTAAAGTATAGTGTTATACTACAAGGAAGTATTTTAATATAAAGGTTTTATTTAAAATACTTGGCAATGTGATTGAGCTATTATTTGATTGTTAATAATAACCAAATAAAGAAATAAAGAATAACGAAATATTTTTGTATTAACAGAAAATGTCAGCCAAGAAGACGTGCCAGAAATCATGAAGAAGAACCTCGTAATGAGGAGGAGCAAGGGAATAATAACCCGATGCAGGAATTTGTGAATCTTCTAGCTACGGCTCTCAATCTAACGAGAGGTACCGTACGCACTAATCCTGGGGTAGGTCGGGGAACTACCTTTAAGGAGTTCAAGATAATAGGTCTGCCAGAGTTCTATAGAACTACGGACCCAATAGCTGCCCAAGTTTGGGTGAAAGAAATAGAGAAGGCATTTGTCATAGCAAATGTCGGTGAGGCGCAGAAGACTTCTTTTGCGACTTACATGATGAAGGGGGAGGCCAACTACTGGTGGGAAGCCAACCAGGGGAGGGCCGGAACAGAAGTGGTTATATGTGGGAGCGATTCAATAAGTTATTCTTTGAGAACTACTTCCCCACGAGCATGCAGGGGAGAATGGAGATTCAATTCCTAGAACTGAAGCAGGGGGACATGACGGTACCCCAATAGGAAGCCAGGTTCAATGAACTGGTAAGGCTTGCTCCACACCAAGTGGACACAGAGTTGCGGAAGGCACGACTGTTCGAGCATGGATTGAAACCCTAGCTCTACAACAGGATATCGATTTTCCAAAGTGTTACCTTTGGAGCGGTGTTGGAAAAGGCGATTATTGCCGAGGGTGGTAGTGAAGCGTTGACCTATACCACAAAGAAAAGAAGAATAAAACCAAGACTGAGGTATCAGTCAAGATCGAGGGAGCCAGTGGAAGTGGGTAGAAGAAGAAAGATTTTAGCTCTGGGAATACCGGAGTAAAACATGAGTTTTCCAAGAGGAAGATGGAAGCGTGCAAGAATTACGGTAAGACTCGTCTGGGAGTCTGCCTCAAGGGTAAGGCGGTCTGTTATAACTGTGGACAGGAGGGGCATATTTCGCCTAACTGTCCCAGTCCCATAAAGAGTCACGGTTATTTTATATGTGGATCTACTGACCAAATGGCGCGTAACTATTCGAAGAAGGGTTCGGATGGTGGGAAGGGAGCTAGCAGGTAATAAGCTGGCGATTAGTGGTGCAGTACCACAGGGTAGACCGACTGCCCGTAATTTTAATATGACAGTCCAAGATGCGATAGCATCAAGCAACGTCGTAGCAGGTATCATTCCGGTCAACGACATTAATGCATATGTACTATATGATTCAGGTGCAACATATTCGTTCATAGCATGTGAGTTTGCTAAACGATTAGGATTACTCCCCGAAAAACTTGTAATACCATTAAACATTAAGGTAGCTAACGATGAAGTAATTCATGTGGACTCGGTTCATAGGAGTTGTTGTGTGGATATTAGAGGTAACAAATTGTCGGTAGATCTTATACCGATAAAGTTGGGAGAATTTGATGTAATTCTCGGGATGGACTGGTTAATTAACCATGGGGCGATGATAGATTGCCAAAATAAGAGTGTGAATCTTCGTATTTCTAAGAAACCCAAGGTAGTATTCTACGGTAGTAAATCACCGGGACGCTCTTGTTGTCTAACCATGACACATGATAGAAAAGTGTTAAGGAAGGGATGAGAATGTTACCTGTGCCATGTTGTTGATACCCAACGGTTGGGAGCAATGTTGGAACAGATACCTATAGTTAACGAGTACGCGAAGTATTTCTGAGTGACTTGCCAGGTCTTCCACCTAATAGGGAGATCGAATTTGTTATAGACCTTGCGCTAGGGATGACACCAGTTTCAAAGGCACCATATCGTATGACGCCAGTGGAGTTGAAGGAGTTGATGATTCAGTTGCAAGAACTGTTGGACAAGAAGTATATTCAACCGAGTGTTTCTCCATGGAGACAGCCGGTATTGTTTGTAAAGAAGAAGGATGGATCGTTGAGGCTTTGTATCAACTATCGAGAATTGAACAAACTAACGATAAAGAATAAGTACCCATTGCCTAGGATCGATGATCTCTTTGATCAGTTGAGAGTGGTAAAATATTTTTCGAAGATAGATTTACGTACGGAGTATCACCAGTTGAAGGTGAGGGCGGAGGATGTTCCTAAGACAGCATTTAGGACTCGTTACGGCCATTACGAGTTCTTAGTGATGTCTTTTGGTTTGACGAATGCGCCAGCCGCATTCATGGACATGATGAACCGAGTGTTCAAATAATATTTGGACAAGTTCATCGTGGTGTTCATTGATGATATCCTAGTCTATTCCAAGACGAAGGAGGATCATGCTGAACATTTGAGATTAGTGTTGGAGGCACTAAGAAAAGAGAGGTCTTATGCGAAATTCATAAAGTGTGAATTTTGGTTAGAGAGGGTGCAGTTTTTGGGGCACGTCATTGAAAAGGAAGGAGTTTCAGTGGATCCAGCGAAGGTGGAATCAGTAATGAACTGGGAACAACCGAAAACGCCGACTGAGGTGCGGGGTTTCCTAGGGTTAGCGGGTTACTATCGGAGGATTATTCAGGACTTCTCGAAGATAGCTACTCCGTTAACCAACTTAATCAAGAAGATGGTGAAATACGTATGGACAGAAAAGTGTGAAGATAGCTTTCAAGAGCTGAAGAAGAGGTTGAGTCAAGCCCCTGTATTATCGTTACCAGATGAGACGGGAAATTTTGTAGTGTATAGCGATGCTTCGCATAAAGGATTGGGTTACGTGCTCATGCAGCATGGCAAGGTCATTGCATATGCATTGAGGCAGTTGAAGGAGTATGAGGGGAATTATCCTACTCATGACCTTGAATTTGCCAAAGTGGTTTTCGCCTTAAAGATTTAGAGGCATTACCTATATGGGGGAAGTGTGATATCTACACAGACCATAAAAGTCTGAAGTATATCTTCACTCAGATGGAGTTGAATATGAGACAGCGGAGATGGTTGGAGTTGATAAAGGATTACGATTGTGAAATCTTGTATCACTCAGGGAAGGCAAATGTGGTGGCCGACGCCTTAAGTAGGAAGGGTCGGGAGAAGCTATTGATGTTAACATCTCAAGATGAGTTGGTTACAGAGATGGAAAGAATGGAATTAGAAGTACGATGTTCAATCAAAGAAGGGGAGAAACTATTTGCAATTAAAGTTTAACCCACAATAGTGGAAAAGGTGAAGGAAGTGCAACTCAGAGCTGATGAGTGCGAGCGGATAAGGAAGAAGATTTTAGACGGTACCGAAATAGCGTACAGTCTTGATAACGAAGGGTTAATGAGATTTAAAGGAAGAATTTGGGTTCCGTGTGAGCCAAAGTTAAAAGAGGAGATAATGGATGAAGCTCATCACTCGAGGTACTCGATTCATCCTGGTAGTACCAAGATGTATCAAGACCTTCGAAACCAATTTCTGGTCGTCAAATATGAAGAGGGAGATAGTAGAGTACGTCAGTAGGTGCTTAACTTGTCAAAAAGGTAAGGCCGAACATCAACAACCCAGTGGTTTGTTACAATCATTGGAGATTCCGGAGTGGAAATAGGAGTATATCACGATGGACTTTGTGATGGGACATCCAACGATGCAGAAAAGATACGACGCTATTTGGGTAATAGTGGATCGTTTGATGAAGTTGGCTCATTTCTTGCAAATAAGTGTCAGATACAATTTAGACCAGTTAGCTAAGCTTTATGTTAAAAATATTGTCTCGAGACATGGAGTGCCAATTTCGATCGTGTCAGATCGCGACCCGCGATTCACTTCGAATTTCTGGAAGAGTTTGCAAGAGCAAATGGGAACACAATTGAGGTTGAGTACGGCGTACCATCCACAAACAGATGGACAAAGCGAAAGAACAATTCAGACGCTAGAAGACATGCTAAGTCTTGCATTATGGATTTCAAGGGGAGTTGGGACGATCATCTACCATTAGTAGAGTTCGCCTACAATAACAGTTATCACGCTAGTATAGGCATGCCGCCTTACGAAGTGTTATATGGACGGAAGTGTCGAACGCCACTTTGTTGGGATGAAGTGGGAGAGCGTCGAATGTTAGGACCTGAGGTGGTACAACAAACGGCGAAAGTAGGTAAGTTAATACGAATGCGGCTAGTAGCAGCTCAGGACAGACAAAAAAAGTTATGCCGATCCATATCAGAAGAACATGGAGTTTGAAGTCAGTTCGTATGCATTCCTGAAGGTGTCACCTTGGAAGGGGAAGATGCATTTTGGGAAAAAGGGGAAGTTAAGCCCTAGATTTATAGGACCGTTTGAAATTTTGCTAAGGGTAGGAGAGGTACCATATGAGATAGCATTCCCTCTAGAGTTGGGGCATATCCATAACGTGTTTCACGTTTCGGTATTGCTTTCCATATAAGCCGGATTACAAGCACGTAATCAAGTATGAACCAATTCAAGTCGAGAAAGACTTAACCTATGAGGAGTTTCCTACGTAAATTTTTGATAGGAAGGAACAAGTGTTAAGAAACAAAACTATACCTTCGGTGAAGGTGATATGGAGGAACCACAATGCCGAAGAAGCAACGTGGGAACTCGAGGACAAGATGAGGAAGGCTTATCCTCATTTGTTTGATTAACTTGTATGGTAATTCTGGGGACAGAATTCTTATAAGAAGGGGAGAATGTAACGCCCGAGAAAATTGAGCATTTATATAAATGAATTTTTATTTGATTTATTGAATAAAATTTAGATTATTTGTTTATTAAACTGAGTAAGCTAATTGTAGGTCATTTTATGACCTAGAGAATACAGAAATGAGTTGGATTCTGGTTACGTGCTTGGAATAAATGATATGAATTTATAAGACGAAAATAAAAGGTTTTCGAGAATAAAAATATTTTAGGAAAAGACGAAATAGATACTATTTAACCCTAAGGGTTAAGGTTTGACCCTATGCCATTTCGAGAGTTTGGAATGTCAGAATGACGTTCTGTCGAAAGATTTGACGGTAATATACCGTGAAAAGTTAAGTTAGCCAAGAAAAGTTTTCTCGGGAGAAAAAGTACGGGAATCACTATTCATCCGTTTCTGCTCGGGAATTTATTTGAAAATTCTGAGAAATGCGTAATGATAGAATTTCGATACGAGATGGAATATGTAATAATATTTAATTTATGACTCACGAAGTTTTCGCGTAGGAACTTAAAATCCTAATAGTTAGGGAAAGTGATCTAATGAAATAATTGTTTACGTATAATAATAAATGATTATTGTACGAAAAGAATGCGTGTATAATACGAGGTATTATACAAGAATAATACGAAGAAAATACGAGAATTAATACGACGTATAATATGAATTTTATACGGAGTAAATAAGTTAAAATAAAGTGAACTAGAATTAATTAGAATTAAAGGTTGATAACTTTGACCCGTGGGTCGAACCATTGGGTAAACGGGTGGTTTTAACCAATGGTTCAGCCCACAACCCATGTTGGACATGGGAGAACAAGGCCACATGGGAGCATGTGGGAGCACAAAGGGGGGACATGGTTGGCCATGTGCTAGCACATGGGCCTTAACTTGGTGGGAAAGAAAGGAGAAGAGGTGGGAATAGTAAAGGAGGTTGAGCCTAAATTACCATCCTACCCTAAGCCTTGCCAACTCTATAAATATAGAGCTTGCTCTTCATTATTTGGTTGTTTAAGAAATCCTAATATCTAGAGAGAGAGATAAGAAAAGAAGCTAGCTTGTGTTTGTGAAGACATTTCATCAACCAAGGGGATTAAGAAAGCTTTGAGTATCCATACTCACTCCACAAAGAACACAAAAGGTATAACCATAAGAAACTATATAAACATCATCTTTTCTTTCAATAACAATTTTAATAGAGAAGTGTTAGAGAAAGCATGAACCCTAAAAAGTTATAGGGATGGCTTAATGAGTAACTAAGAACCTTAACAAGCCATGCATGATGGAAGACTAAGAATTGATTACGTACTAATAATGGACTTAATGAATTCATAGGAAATGGACTAATGAACATGTGAAACCATGAAAAACTTAAATGTTTTGAATGATTAAAATTAGTAATAATCAACCATGGGATTGATTCCAAGTGGTTTGGAGTAATAATAATGAAGAACGAAGATTCGGCGAAAGTTACGCGATTAGACGATAATCGTCGAAAACGTAAATTTCTCGGATTAGAAGTTAAAAGTCGCCATGAGCATCAGAAACAATGGTTTTCAATTGTAACACATGAATTTAGGTAAATAAGACTTGCGAGGGAAAGAACGGATTGATTCCAACTTATAATGAAGATTTGAGCGTCGAACGTTTAACAAAAATGTAAAAATGGACTAATCGGCGAATTTCGACTTGATAGGATGGTAGAGCATGTCGTTTATGAACTTTTGGCTTTGGAACGAACTAATTTCGAGTTATAACGATCAAGTTACGGACTCCGGAATTTTAGAATTTTCAAAGACTTAGAAAATTTTTCTAAGTTGTAGAGCTAGCGCCGCAGCGCCAACCAATAGACTTAAATTCGGCACCGCAGTGCCACTCCCTGGAGAAAACTCTGGAGAGTAGTGCTGCGGTGCCACTCCAAGGGCAATATCTGGCACCGCAGCGCCAGCATGTAAGAAAAGTTGACATTGTTAATAATTACTTAACCTTTTGCATATCATTAAGGGGCTAGTAAATGATGTAATGTAAACCTTAAACAACATGTTTAAGTAAGAGTTTATGAAAATTAAATGTTAAATAAACCGTAATGAACATTAAATAACCTAAATGAGTGTTATTAATTTAACATTTTGATTAAGTTATACAAGAAGGAGAAGTTAGGCTATACTTGGTATATCGATGATGAATTCTCATAGGTATGCTTTGTGTTATGCTTTGTAGACATTGTAAATACTGAATAGACTACGTGTAAAGGTTTAGAAGACGCAAAGCCAAGTTTTCTAACTTCGTTCATACTTTACTATGAATGCAAGTTTTCTAAACTCTTGTGTATACCTTATGGTTGGACAAGAGGTCATTGTGCATAATTGCTTATGCATGAACTGTTATTAATTAGTCGATGCCATTTGATTTGGCTAGACTGAGATTTAGCATATTTTGGCAGGTTTTTCCACAAATCTTTCCAAAATATATATAATGTTGTGATCCTATGCCGATTGCTTGGTACGGATTCTCAGGTAAACCTGAGTATGAATAAAACAAAGGTTTTAAACGTCGCTAATTCGACAGGCACGTGAGGTTGCCACCAATTAAAAGTAAATACGTTTAATGTATGAGTGTTGATCAACATAGAGTACTACAAGCTGATCACCTGGATGTGCTCGTAAGCTATATCGAACTTACAGCCTCCGTGCCGGGTTGTTCCTTTCATGAATGAGAACTAAAATATGGTTCATGGTCGTTGACCAAGATGGATTCCGAAGAGGCTATAAAGTCCTTGGGTATGGTTTTAAAGGAATCAAAACGATATTTTGATTATTCTTAAGTACTTCATAACTATTGTACAATTATTAAAGACCAAGGAATATGATTCTTGATTTTGTGGTTTCAAGATATACTGTTTAACTTGCTGAGCTGTTTATGCTCATTCTTGCTTAAAACTAAATGATTTTAGCTAAGAACGAACGTACTGAAGGATCCGATAAAGACAAAGGCAAGTCCAAGCTGGACCAGTAGTGACCTTTGTAATAATATAGTATTAGTATTATATTTACTGATATTATAACACAGAACAATGTATTGGTTACGAATACTTGGGAAGGAATTTAATAGAATGTATTATTATTAAACTTATGCATTGATATTGATGTCCTCAATTGAATGTATGAATAGATTGTAGCACCGTGTAGCACCATGTCTTGGGTTTGAAGGTACCCGGATTTGGGGGCGCCACATGTCCCTTAAGACCCTTAGGGTATATCAAAGGGTATGCTTGGGTGTAATAAGTCATATATAGAGATAATGAATGATCAGTAAAGAATCTACCACTTCTAATAAAAGAAGAGATATGTCATATGTGATTCAATAAATGATAACCCAGGAATCCTTGGCCAAGGTGGAATGAAATTAAAAAGGAGTTTCTAATTTGCATTATTTGAAGTTGTGCATTTTAGAATCGAAATACATATAATTAAATAAAATAAGACTTGACAGTAATTTCATGTCTTATATTTAATTGGGACATTATATGGTGGAAAGATTGAATTGTACGGTAACTATTTACTCAAAGGTTCTTTCATAATTAATGTTGAAATCTATATTATCTGGAAAGTCGTTGATCGCTAAAGAGGCTTATCTTTATTTTAGAATAAATGTTATTTATTTAAATAAATTATTAGTTTAATTTTTTTATTTAAATAAGATTAGAATTGTTCTAATTGATTTATTCACAACCGGTTTAATATGGAGAACCTAAAGGGTCACACCATAAAAGGAATAATATTTATTAAAGAAGCATGTAGACACTCGAAATTTTGCATTCCTGTTATAGACGCTCGAAATTTTGTGTTCCTGTTACTAACCCTGCAGGAGGGCAAAACTGTCACCTCATCCCCGGTCTCAATACCGGGATACTAACTCAACCCCGGTCTCAATATCGGGATGCCAACTCATCCCCAGTCTTAATACCGTGATGCCAACTTAACCCCGATCTCAGAATCGGGATGCCAGCTCATCTCCTGTCTCAATACCGGATGCCAGTTCAACCTCGGTCTCAAAATCAGGATGTCAGTTCAGCCCCGGTCTCAATATCGGGATGTCAACTTATCCTCGATCTTAATACCGGGATGCCAACTCAACCCCGGTCTCAATACCGGGATGCCAACTCATCCCCGGTCTCAATACCGGGATGCCAGTTCAACCCTGGTCTCAATACTAGGACGTCAACTCAACCACGGTCACAACCCGGGAGGTACAGGTCAACCCCGATCACAACTCGGGAGGTGCAGGTCAACCCCAGTCATAACCCGGGAGGTACAGGTCAACCCCGGTCATAACCCAAGAGGTACAGGTCAACCCCAGTCATAACTCAGGAGGTACAGGTCAACCTCGGTCATAACCAGGAAGGTACAGGTCAACCCCGGACACAATTCGAGAGGTAAAGGTCAACCCCGGTCACAACCCAGGAGGTACAGGTCAATCCCAATCATAACTCGGGAGGTACAGGTCAACCCGGATCACATTTTTAGAGGTACAGGTCAACCCCGATCATAACCCGGGAGGTACAGGTCAACCCCGGTCATAACCTGGGAGGTACAGGTTCACAACTCGGGAGACCAAATTAACTTCAAAGACAACCCCGAAGCATCACATCATCCCCATAGACAATCCTGGGAAACCAAGTCTGCCTCGGAGACAAACGCGAGGACAAACATAATCGACTGGGATCAAAACCTCGGAGACAATCCCGAGAACACAGTCAAAGACCGTGCTAACACAGGAGACAACCCCTAGAGGGGCAAAATGGTTATTTTACTAACTTGAAGCTTATTCAGTCAAAATTAAGCCGACTTGATGCCATCTAGGTCAGAAAGAACCCAGGACATGGTGCTACACGGTGCTACAATCTACTCATACCTTCAATTAAGGACATCAATATCAATGCATAAGTTTACTAATTATTACATTCTATTAAATTCCTTCCCAAGTATTCGTAACCAATACATTGTTCTATGTCATAATATCAGTAAATACAATACTAATACTATACTATTACAAAGGTCACTACTTGTCCATCTTGGACTTGCCTTTATCTTTACCGGATCCTTCGGTCCGTTCGCTCTTAGCTGAAATCATTTAGTTTTACGCAAGAATGAGCATAAATAGTTCAGCAAGTTAAACAATATATCTTGAAACCATAAAATCAAGAATCATATCTCTTGGTCTTCAATAACTGTACAATAGTTATGAAGTACTTAAGAATAATCAAAATATCGTTTTGATTCCTTTAAAACCATTCCCAATGACTTTATAGCCTCTTCGGAACCCATCTTGGTCAACGACCATGAACCATATTTTAGTTCTCATTCATGAAAGGAACAACCCGGCACGAAGGCCGTAAGTTCGATGTAGCTTACGAGCACATCCAGGTGATTAACCTGTAGTACTCTATGTAATAACCAAGAATTTTTGTATTGCATTGTAAATAAATATATTAAATAATTTGTAATATATTTTGGATAATTAAGTGATTATGTGAATAATATGCTATAATATTTAAAGGAAGTTTCACTAATAAGTTAAATAAGTTAGTGAACTAACCTAAGTATTTTAATAACCCAGAAAATGGATTTAAGGTGTTAAACCCTAATTAAATACTCAATAAATTTGAATACGACAAGTCTAACTGGGTTATGTAAGTGAATTAATATTATTGTTGGATAATGATATGGAAATATCAATAATAATGAGCATTAGCTCAAGAGATAATTAATTAAGAAGAATAAATAAATTAAACAAGCCCAATTATATTTTTAGTGTGGGACTTGCAGATAAAATTAGTGTAAAGGGTAATTAAATTATTAAATTGGCTCAATATATCATGTATAAGATAAGAATACTAATGGCCCAATTTAATTAATTAGGAAAGCCCAAGTTTATATTTGTTAGTAAGCATAATAATAAAAGTGCAAGCTTATTAAACATTTAATTACAAGCCCAATAATTAAGCCCACTTAGAGAGGGTTATTATTGTCATTAATTAAGCATTTAATAAAACAAAATTGGTGAGAGATGAGACCATGTGGGCAGGTGGATAAGGAAGTGGAAGGGGAGAGGAATGTTATAATGACCTTACTTTAGTAGGTAAACTTTCTTTTTGGGTGTCATCAAATTAATGGGCCAACACACTTACTCTTGCTTGCAAGCTATCCTTTGTATAATGAGAGAGAGAGAAAGAGTAAGCAAGATATGGATAGATATGTGTTATCTAATCATTATATTTGCTTGCCCACTTAGATATTCATTTTTATTCTTATCTTATTTACTAAAGTAAGAAATAGAGAGAGAAAACAAAAGAAAAAGAGAAAAGAGGAACAGGTATTCGGTGGAAGAAGAAGAATAAGAAGAGAGGGAGCTTGAATCCATATGCATCCAAGGTTTATAACATATAACAGGTGGAGAAGAAGTGAAGCCAAAAAGACAAGGTATAAAACTAATCTTTAGACTTTATTTTCTTTTCTTTTATGGATTTGATAGAGAAAAAGGGTTCATGATTTGGAAGTATAGAACCCTTTATTTTATGTGTTTTACAAAGATTCATGTGTGGGTCTAACTTGTACAAGTATTAGAAAGTGGATCAAAAGGAGAGAAATGAAACTAGGTTTTTAGAAATTTAGAAAACCCTAGCTTTCTCTCCCTTTGAACAAATGGTATGTTAAATTTACACCTTCATTTCATGATCCGTCGAAGAAGAGAACTAGATATATGTGTTGACTAGTTAACCTAAGTGGTAGAACATGAAAATCACGTTTCTAGCAGTCGTGGTATGCATTTTGGTCAAAACAGTCCACGTAGTGGTCTCTGATTAGTCTACCACGAGGGCAGTTTCGTCCACTTCATGTGCTTTAAAAGTTTGATGAAACTTTGGGGAGGTAATATCAGAGGTTAGGTAGCTCCTGTAAAAATCTGAGAATTTTTGGCCATACGGTTTTAGAGTTATGCATTTTAGGGTCGAAGACTAATTTTAAAACTCTAACTGAATAACTCTCTGTGTATTGATCCAAAACTTATGAAATATTTACTGGAAGTACATGTATATAACAGGAGACTACCCTGATAATTTTAGAATTTTTGGAGTTAATTTCAATTTATGAAAAATCTGACAATATTTGGCTATTATGGACTATTTAAATATAGTAAATGAATTTTAAAAATTCCCAGAAAAATATATTTTCATGAGGGGATTATATGTAGCTACTGTCCGAAAAAGAAATGGTTTTTGAGTTGTTTTACTATTTTTCATATAAATGATGTTATATGGTTAAATGAATTTAATTAAATATATAGTGTCAGAAATACGAAAAGTATGGTTTCATGACTTGAGATCCTTAAGCATGGTTGATGCAGATTTGTGGTGAGGATTTCGGTCAGTGGTGAATAGTGATTATGTGTATGGCGTTTTAGAAGATTTAAATAAATTAATTAATGAAAGAAAAAGTAATTAAATAAATTGTTTATTAATTCAATAAATGATTTAAAATATCTTTATATGACTAATGATATTAGATTAAAATATTATTGGTAATATTAGACTTAAATGTTATTAAAAGTAGATAACATTAGTTTGAAATATTATTATTTAATTAATAATATTAAACGGGAGACTAAAATTGAGAAATTACTTTATTTTAATTATAAGTCGTTGAAATTGGTATGCAATGGACTATATTATGATGGTTGTAGATTGAAATGAGAAGTCAGGGTACTGAAATGGATTCAGGGTTGCTGAAATGATTTTGATTTACTGAGTTTGATTTTGGTCTGCTGAAATTTTGATTTTAGGATGCTGAAATATATTTTGGTTTACTGAAATGTTATTTCAGTTTACTGACATGTTATCTAGTTTACTAAGATAACATATAAATGGAAAACTTATAATTATAAGTTATGATATGATTAAAAGATTATCAAAGTATAACAATAATACTAAGACTTTAATATAATGTCTAATACTTAACTATATGATTAAATGTTAGACACTTTAATATAAGATGATAAGATTATAAGTGAGTTATGCTATGACTAATCGAAAGATCAATTATAAGTCTTTTCTCTAAAGAAGTTAAAGTAAATTGCTTACCAGTAGACCGCGATTGAGGCAAATTCTCTAACTCAAACTTGAGTTATATTTTCAAAGCATGTTAGTGAATAGTTATTGATGATTATTCACATTGATATTAATTGTTGATATTTGCACTTGGTGTAATCGAATTCCTGTTCTACTATTATTAAAATGTGAATTGTTTAAAGTTCTTTCATTCATGAACTGTTTATGAGATGGATCTATGCTAGTTGTATCAGCTAGATCAAACATGTTTAAATTTGTTAAATCAAATATGTTTTTAAAGCGGTGCCTGACCAATTGAAATGGTAAGGACTCTTGACTGAGAAAAAGAATAATTTTACTAAAGCATTATCGGAAAATAATTGTTGCTAGTATATTGAGTGATTATGCATATTTCACAGGGTATGAAAGGCAGATCTCCTTGACTATCAAATTTTATTAAAATGACCAGTTTAAATACTGACAAACTTAGTATATGTTCATGGTTATTTCAAACCACTCAGCAACTGTTATTCAATTATTCGAATATTCAGTTATAGAGTTTAATTCATGTTCTTTCACTATCCCTTTATCTGATTGAACTTTGAAAGTTAAAATCTTTTCTAATCATGATATATCTCCTTCATATTTAAACTTGCTAAGAAAATTAGTTGCTTACTCTTGCTTTATCATGACAATTATTTCAGCTAAGCCCAAAAGTTCGAGTAAGAAGGACAAGGGCAAAGGAAAGGTCCAAGAATAGTTAATATAAATGTTTAAGTATCATGAGATACTATGTTTGATGTTTTTGTAAACCTTTTGTGTTACTTTATGTAACTTAAGTAAGGTATGATTATGTTAAGGTAATAGACCTTGGGATATTGTTTAAGACTTTATTATAATGAACAATGTATGTTTATTATTCCGTAATAGTATATAGAATGCTTATGATGATGACGTACCGTGAGCACTGAATCTGAGGTTAGAGAACCCAGATTTGGGGGCGTCACAGGTTGGTATCAAAGCTGTAGGTTATAAACATTAGGATGCGAAACCTAGGTTATAACCTTAAAAGAAAACTCTTATAGAGTATGCTAAGAGGTGGGTTGGGGAGATTTATCTAGTATAGATTGTACATAATAAAATATTATTTCATTTTATCAATGAATATATTTTATTATGATACTGATGTTATGTTTGTTTGGTTATAGGATGCCTGAGGAAGGACAAGACTGCCATACAGTCGAACAGGAGCCGATAGATCCGATAGAGGATCAAGAGGATAGTGATGGGAATGACGAGATTATGATGGAGGACCTGTTCGAAGAGAACATGATGCTGAAGAATAAAATGACACATTTAGAGCAGGAGAATGCTACTCATCAATTCACTGAGACTCAGTACAAAGAATTGGCATATCAAGCTCAGACCGAGCTTGCTGAGATGAAGATACAGTTGCAGGTGCAGACAACCTTGGCTACACAGATGGTTTCCATGAATGCTGAGCTAAGAGAGAGACTAGAACAAGAGGAGATAAAGCTGGGAGTGATAAGAGTTTGAGTTCGATCTAGAGATTTCAGATAAGATCAGGATCGAACAAGCATGGATTAGAGCATCCAATATGGTGGACTAGCTTGAGGAGAAGCTGAAGGCTAGTGAGGTTCGAGTGGATACTTTGGGACGATCGCTGGATGCTGCTTACATGGGTCAGCGGGCAGGAGTGAGGAGATCCTCAGAGATAGGAGAGTCGAGTCGATCTGTTAGACGTCGACTTATGGAGGGACTCATTCCACCAAAGAAGGAGCGTGCAAGCACACCCCCTCCAGACGCGCAGTGATAATTTAGTAGTTTTCTCTTGTATATAGATGCAGTAGAACCCCTTTTGTTTATTAGGGTTTTATGCTTGATGTAAACCTCAGACTGTGTGAGGTAGTATGCTTGTTTGATGTATCCCCATTTATGTGTATAAGGGAGTATGCCTCTTGATAGATCCCATCTCTGGATGTTTAGAATGGGATAGTTAGCATTTATAGAAATATGTCAGGCATGTGAACGACACTAAAAATTTGGTATATGAATATAAATGCGGTATTATGACTAAATGTTTGATTAAGTATATAAGTTTTGAGAATGAAGATAGTAAGTTATCTCTACGATAATTGAAAGTTTTATTAAGCTGAAAAGTGTATTTTAGCAAGCTAAAAAGGGTATTTCAGAAAGCTGAAAAGGGTATTTCAGCAAGTTAAAAAAAAATATTTCAGCAAGCTGAAATGGAAAGTTCAGTAAGTTGAACATGAAGATAATGTGATTATTAAAGTTTAAATTACATGTTGCATTTTAAATACTTATAACATATGATGAAACTCAAAGTGATAATGTAAGATTTTGTTAAAACCAGATAATGCCGCTAAGACGTCAAAATCTTAACCAGAGGGAGGAACGTTCTGTGACCAATGAAAGGGATCAAGATGACCCAATGCAGAACTTCGCAAATATGATAGCTCGAGGTATACGAACTCGTACACCTGCATCAAGGAATCAAGCTGATAATAGATTAGCAAATTTTAAAGATTTTAAGGCTGTAGGACCGCCAGAATTCAGCCGAACCATGGACCCCATAGCAGCTCAGACATGGGTGAAAGAGATGGAAAAGGCCTTTATTATTTCTAGGGTAGCCGAAGAGCAAAAGACGGCTTTTGCTACCTACTTGATGAAAGGTGAGGCCAATTACTGGTGGGAGACGAACCAAGCTAGAGCCGAAATGGAGGTAGTAACATGGACCAGGTTTAAGGAATTATTCTTAGAAAGCTATTTCTCGGAGGCCAAGCAAGCCAGAATGGAAGTGCAGTTTCTTGAATTGAAGCAAGAAAATATGACAGTTGCCGAATATACAGCAAAATTCAATGAGCTAGCCAGATTCGCACCTCATCAGGTGGATACAGAACTACGAAAGGCACGTAGGTTTGAAAATGGGTTGAAGCCGTGGATACACAGCAAAGTTACGGTATTACAAATTGCTACGTTTTCAGCACTGTTAGAAAAGGCTATCATTGCAGAAGGGAGTAGTGTGGCAATATCTAGATTCAACCGAGAGAAGAATAAGAAGAAGATTAAAGGAGGGCATCAGGGTGCCAGCAGTGGGGGCACTAACACTAAGAAATGCAAGTGGAACAGTGGCAATGAATCGGGAACTCAACAAGGGAGTACACCACTGAAGAAGCCAACATGTGTAAAGTGTGGAAAGAATCATCTTGGGGAGTGTATGAAGGGAAAGAATATTTGTTATAACTGCGGCCAAGAAGGACATATCTCACCGAATTGTCCTAAACCAAAGAAGGGAGGTTGTTTTTCTTGTGGGGGAACAGGACATCGGTTTAAGGAATGTCCATTTAAGAAGAATACTGAAGGAAGAAGTGGAAACAAGAGCAGTACCCCAAAGTTAACCATTGGAGGGCCAACGCAGCAGAGCAAGCTGATAGCCCGAACTTTCAACATGACTGTGCAAGACGCAGTTGCTTCAAAGGAGGTGGTGTCAGGTATAATTCTGATCAATAATATAAATGCATATGTATTATTTGATTCGGGAGCTACCTGTTCATTTGTGTCTGATGAATTTGCTAGAAAATTAAACTTACCATGTGAAAAGTTAAAGAACCCAATGAATATAGAAGTTGCAAACAAAGAAGTGATCCCTATAGAGTTTATCCATAACAATTGTGGTGTGGAAATAAAGGGACATAAGTTAAGCGTGAATTTGATTCCGATACACTTAGGAGAATTTGATGTTATCTTAGGGATGGATTGGTTGTTTAACCATGAGGCAGTTATAGATTGCCAGAAGAAGATTATACACCTTAAAACACCAAATAAGTCTAAGGTGTTATATTATGGTAGAAAGTCGCCAAGACAAACAAGTTGTATGACGATGATGCAGGCCAGGAGGATGCTACAAAAAGGATGTGAAGGTTATTTGGCTCATGTAGTGGATACACGGGTTGTGAATTCGGACTTGGGGCAGATACCTATAGTTAATGAGTTTGGGGATGTCTTTCCAGAAGAACTTTCGGGACTTCCTCTAGACAAAGAAATAGAGTTTGTGATTGATTTAGTGCCAGGGACAGCACCGATATCGAAAGCACCGTATCGAATGGCTCGGATAGAAATGAAAGAGTTGATGATCCAGCTACAAGAATTGTTGGACAAGAAGTACATTCAACCTAGTGTATCTCCGTAGGGAGCATCGGTGTTGTTTGTGAAGAAGAAGGATGGTTCGATGAGGTTGTGTATGGATTATAGAGAGTTGAATAAGGTGACCATCAAGAACAAATATCCATTACCATGAATAAACGATATGTTTGATCAACTTAAAGGAGCGAGATGTTTTTCTAAGATTGACTTACGGACTGGTTACCATCAGTTAAAAGTGAGGATGGAGGATGTACCAAAGACAGCATTTAGAACTCGTTACGGCCATTATGAGTTCCAAGTGATGTCGTTTGGATTGACGAACGCACCAGCTACTTTTATGGACTTGATGAACGGAGTATTTAAACCGTATTTGGATAAATTTGTGGTTGTGTTCATTGATGACATTTTGGTATATTTGAAGACTAAAGAGGAGCATGTCGAACATCTGCGAATTGTATTGGAAACGTTAAGAAAAGAGAAATTATATCCTAAATTTTCAAAGTGTGAGTTTTGGTTGAAGAGAGTGCAATTTTTGGGACATGTCATCGACAACGAGGGAATTTCTGTTGATCCAGCAAAAGTAGAAGCGGTAAAAAATTGGGGACAACCAAAAGACACCGACAGAGATTAGAAGTTTCTTGGGATTGGCAGGATATTACTGAAGGTTTATTCAGGATTTCTGGAAGATAGCAACACCGTTGACTAATCTGACAAGGAAGACCGTGAAGTATGTGTGGACAGAGAAGTGTGAACAGAGTTTTTAGGAACTAAAGAAGAGATTGAGAAAAGCACTTGTGTTATCTTTACTAGATAGTACGGGGGGTTTTACAGTGTATAGTGATGCGTCACACAAGGGACTAGATTGTATGTTAATGCAGAATGGTAAGGTCATTGCTTACGCGTCACGACAATTAAAGGACTATGAAAAGGTATACCCTACCCATGACTTGGAATTGGCTGCAGTAGTGTTTGCCCTTAAGATTTGGAGACATTATCTCTACAGAGAAAAGTGTGAGATATACACAGACCACAAAAGTCTGAAGTATATCTTTACACAAAAGGAGTTAAACATGAGGCAGAGGAGATGGTTAGAATTGATTAAGGATTATGATTGTGATATTCTATATCATCTAGGGAAGGCCAATGTAGTGGCAGATGCTTTAAGCAGGAAGAGCAGAGAAAAGTTGTTTGTATTGACAGACCAAGAAGGATTAGTAAGAGAAATGGAGAAAATGGAGTTGGAGGTGAAAAATTCGAAGGATTCGAATAAAATGATAGAAATGGAAGCAAGTCCGACTTTATTAGACAAGGTGAAAGAATCACAAGATAATGATGAAGAATGCGGTAACATCAAGAAGCGATTGGCTGAAGGCGAAAAGTTGAAGTATAAGATTGACGGCACTGGATTGCTGAGATTTGAAGGAAGAATTTAGGTACCTGCAGTACCAGAGTTAAGAGAAGAGATTCTTCAAGAAGCGCACAATACGAGATACTCAATACACCCAAGAAGCACGAAGATGTATCAAGATTTGCGTCAACATTATTGGTGGCCAAACATGAAGAGAGAGGTTGCTGAATGCGTCAGCCGATGTTTAACTTGTCAAAGAATCAAGGCAGAGCATCAACGACCTAGTGGACTATTACAGCCGTTGGAAACTTTGGAATGGAAATAGGAGCACGTCACGATGGATTTTGTGGTAGGACTTCCAGCGACACAGAAGGGTTATGACGCCATATGGGTGATTGTCGATCGTCTTACAAAGTCAGCACACTTTTTGCCGATCAAGATCAGGTATACTTTGGATCAGTTAGCTAAGTTGTATATCAAGGAAATAATTTCGAGACATAGGAGTGCCAGTATCAATTGTGTCTGATAGAGATCCGCTCTTCATGTCAAACTTTTGGAGGAGTCTTCAAGAAAGAATGGGGACACAGCTAAGATTAAGTACAGCGTATCATCCACAGATAGATGGGCAGAGCGAGAGAACGATTCAAACACTAGAAGACATGCTCAGAGCCTGTGTGATGGATTTCAAAGGAAGCTGGGAAGATCATCTTCCATTAGTGGAGTTTGCGTATAACAATAGTTATCATGCAAGCATTGGAATGCCGTCGTATGAAGCCATGTATGGAAGAAAATACAAAACGCCCTTATGTTGGGGTGAGGTAGGTGAACGAAGACTGTTGGGTCCAGAATTGGTGCAGCAGACCGTGGAGATCATCAAAGTGATAAGAGCTCGACTGGTAGCAGCTCAGGACCGATAAAAGAAGTACGCAGATATTCATCTCAAGAAAAGAGACTTCGAAGTAGGTAGCTATGCATTTCTCAAGGTATCTCCTAGGAAGGGGAAGATATGATTTGGGAAGAAAGGTAAACTGAGTCCAAGATTTATTGGACCATTCGAAATACGGAAGAAGATAGGTGAAGTGGCATTTGAGGTAGCTCTACCTCCTGAACTGGAACATGTTCACAATGTGTTTCATGTGTCAGTGTTGCTTCTGTACAAGCCGGATTAGAAGCATATGATATCCTACGAGCCGATTCAAGTCGAGAAGGACTTATCATACAAGGAGGTTCCTATAGAAATTTTGGATAGGAAAGAGCAGAAATTGAGAAATAAGGTTATACATTCTGTCAAGGTCCTATAGAGAAACCACAATGCTGAGGAAGCTACGTGGGAGCTTGAGGAAAAGATGAGGAAGAATTATCCGAATCTTTTTGAGTAACCTTAACAGAATTCTGGAGACGAAATTCTTATAAGGAGGGGATAATGTAATAACCAAGAATTTCTGTGTTGCATTGTAAATAAATATATTAAATAATTTGTAATATATTTTGGATGATTAAGTGATTATGTGAATAATATGCTAAAATATTTAAAGGAAGTTTCACTAATAAGTTAAATAATTTAGTGAACTAACCTAAGTATTTTAATAACCCAGAAAATGGATTTAAGGTGTTAAACCCTAATTAAATACTCAATAAACTTGAATACGACAAGTCTAATTGGGTTATATAAGTGAATTAATATTATTGATGGATAATGATATGAAAATATCAATAATAATGAGCATTAGCTCAAGAGATAATTAATTAAGAAGAATAAATAAATTAAACAAGCTCAATTATATTTTTAGTGTGGGACTTGTAGATATAATTAATTGAAGGGCAATTAAATTATTAAATTGGCTCAATATATCATGTATAAGATAAGAATACTAATGGCCTAATTTAATTAATTAGGAAAGCCCAAGTTTATGTTTGTTAGTAAGCATAATAATAAAAGTTCAAGCTTATTAAACATTTAATTACAAGCCCAATAATTAAGCCCACTTAGAGAGGGTTATTATTGTCATTAATTAAGCATTTAATAAAACAAAATTGGTGAGAGATGAGACTATGTGGGCGGGTGGATAAGGAAGTGGAAGGGGAGAGGAATGTTATGATGACCTTACTTTAGTAGGTAAACTTTCTTTTTGGGTGTCATCAAATTAATGGGCTAACACACTTACTCTTGCTTGCAAGCTATCCTTTGTATAATGAGAGAGAGAGAGAGAGAGTAAGCAAGATATGGATAGATATGTGTTATCTAATCATTATATTTGCTTGCCCACTTAGATATTCATTTTTATTCTTATCTTATTTACTAAAGTAAGAAATAGAGAGAGAAAACAAAAGAAAAAGAGAAAAGAGGAAGAGGTATTCAGTGGAAGAAGAAGAAGAAGAAGAGAGGGAGCTTGAATCCATATGCATCCAAGATTTATAACATATTACGGGTGGAGAAGAAGAGAAGCCAAA
The DNA here is from genome assembly GCA_020205555.1 of Panax stipuleanatus. Classification (NCBI taxonomy): domain Eukaryota; kingdom Viridiplantae; phylum Streptophyta; class Magnoliopsida; order Apiales; family Araliaceae; genus Panax; species Panax stipuleanatus. The sequence goes on from CM035118.1 coordinate 68,424,955, forward strand.
AAGACAAGGCATAAAACTAATCTTTAGACTTTATTTTCTTTTCTTTTATGGATTTGATGGAGAAAAAGGATTCATGATTTGGAAGTATAGAACCCTTTAGTTTATGTGTTTTACAAAGATTCATGTGTGGGTCTGACTTGTACAAGTATTAGAAAGTGGATCAAAAGGAGAGAAATGAAACTAGGTTTCTAGAAATTTAGAAAACCCTAGCTTTCTCTCCCTTTGAACAAATGGTATGTTAAATTTACACCTTCTTTTCATGATCCGTTGAAGAGGGGAACTAGATATATGTGTTGACTAGTTAACCTAAGTGGTAGAACTTAAAAATCACGTGTCTAGCAGTCGTGGTATGCGTTTTGGTCAAAACAGTCCACGTAGTAGACAAAAAGCTTTAAAAAGCTCTCTGATCAGTCTGCCACGAGGGCAGTTTCATCCACTTCATGTGCTTTAAAAATTAGAGAAAACTTTGGAGAGGTAATATCAAAGGTTAGGTAGCTCCTGTAAAAATCTGAGAATTTTTGGCCATACGATTTAGAGTTATGCATTTTACGGTCGAGGACTACTTTTAAAACTCTAACAGAATAACTCTCTGTGTATTGATCCAAAAATTATGAAATGTTTACTGAAAGTACATGTATATAACAGGAGCCTACCCAGATAATTTTAGAATTTTTGGAGTTAATTTCGATTTATGAAAAATCTGACAATATTTGGCCATTATGGACTATTTAAATATATTAAATGAATTTTAAAAATTCCCAGAAAAATATATTTTCATGAGGGGATTATATGTAGCTATTTTCCGAAAAAGAAATGGTTTTTGAGTTGTTTTCCTATTTTTCATATAAATGATGTTATATGGTTAAATGAATTTAATTAAATATATGGTGTCAAAAATGTGAAAAATATGGTTTCATGACTTGAGATCCTTAAGCATGGTTGATGCAGATTTGTGGTGAGGATTTCGGTCAGTGGTGAATAGTGGTTATGTGTATGGTGTTTTAAAAAATTTAAATAAATTAATTAATGAAAGAAAAAATAATTAAATAAATTGTTTATTAATTCAATAAATGATTTAAAATATCTTTATATGACTAATGATATTAGATTAAAATATTATTAGTAATATTAGACTTAAATATTATTAAAAGTAGATAACATTAGTTTAAAATATTATTATTTAATTAATAATATTAAACGGGAGACTAAAATTGAGAAATTACTTTATTTTAATTATAAGTCGTTGAAATTGGTACGCAATAGACTATATTATGATGGTAGTAGATTGAAATGAGAATTCAGGGTACTGAAATGGATTCAGGGTTGCTGAAATGATTTCGGTTTACTGAGTTTGATTTTGGTCTGCTGAAATTATGATTTCAGGATGCTGAAATATATTTTGGTTTACTGAAATGTTATTTCAATTTACTGACATGTTATCTAGTTTACTAAGATAACATATAAAGGAAAAACTTATAATTATAAGTTATGATATGATTAAAAGATTATCAAAGTATAACATTAACACTAAGACTTTAATATAATGTCTAATACTTAACTATATGAATAAATGTTAGACACTTTAATATAAGATGATAAGATTATAAGTGAGTTATGCTATGACTAATCGAAAGATCAATTATAGGTTTTTTCTCTAAAGAAGTTAAAGTAAATTGCTTAGCAGTAGAACGCAATTGAGGCAAGTTCTCTAACTCAAACTTGAGTTATATTTTCAAAGCATGTTAGTGAATAGTTATTGATGATTATTCACATCGATATTAATTGTTGATATTCGCACTTGGTGTAATCGAATTCCTGTTCTACTATTATTGAAATGTGAATTGTTTAAAGTTCTTTCATTCATGAACTGTTTATGAGATGGATCTATGCTAGTTGTATCAGCTAGATCAAACATGTTTAAATTTGTTAAATCAAATATGTTTTTAAAGCGGTGCCTCACCAATTGAAATGGTAAGGACTCTTGACTGAGAAAAAGAACAATTTTACTAAAGCATTATTGGAAAACAATTGTTGCTAGTATATTGAGTGATTATGCATATTTCACAGGGTATGAAAGGCTGATCTCCTTGATTATCAAATTTTATTAAAAGGACTAGTTTAAATACTGACAACCTTAGTATATGTTCATGGTTATTTCAAACCACTTAGCATCTGTTATTCAATTATTCTAATATTCAGTTATAGAGATTAATTCATGTTCTTTCATTATCCCTTTATCTGATTGAACTTTGAAAGTTAAAATCTTTTCTAATCATGATATATCTCCTTCATATTTAAACTTACTACGCAAATTAGTTGCTTACTCTTGCTATATCATGACAATTATTTCAGCTAAGCCCGAAAGTTCGAGTAAGAAGGACAAGGGCAAAGGAAAGGTCCAAGAATAGTTAATATAAATGTTTAAGTATCATGAGATACTATGTTTGATGTTTTTGTAAACCTTTTGTGTTACTTTATGTAACTTAAGTAAGATATGTTTATGTTAAGATAATAGACCTTGGGATATTGTATAAGACTTTATTATAATGAACAATGTATGTTTATTATTTCGCAATAGTATATAGAATGCTTATGATGATGACGTACCGTGAGCACTGAATCTGAGGTTATAGAACCCGGATTTGGGGGCGTCACACTCTATGTTGATCAACACTCATACATTAAACGTGTAGACTATTAAAGAATATGCTAAGTCTCAGGTCTAGCTGACTCAAATGACATCGACTATTCAAGAACAGTTTATGCATAAGCGATTATGCACAATGACCACTTGCCCAACCATAACATCTAGATAAGGGTTTAGCAAAACTTGCATTCATAATAAAGTATGAACGAAGTTAGGAAACTTGCCTTTGCATCTTCTAAACCTTTACACATAGTCTATTCAGTCTTTACAACGTCTACAAAGTATAACACAAAGCATACCTATGAGAATTCATCATCGATATACCAAGTATAGCCTAACTGCCCCTTCTTGTATAACTTAATCGAAACGTTAAATTAATAACATTCATTTAAGTTATTTATTTTTCATTACAGATTATTAACATCCTATGTTATAAACCAACTCTTCTTAATCATCACTAGGCATGATGATAAACGAGTACTTAACTTGTTCCTTAACTTAGTTTTGGTTAACGTCCAAAACCTAAGTTTAATTACATTTAGTTAACGTTTAATCCTCATCACCCTTGGTTAAACAAGTTGTTTAAAGAGTGTATATTCATCACTTACTAGCCCCTTAATGATATGCAAAAGGTTAAGTAATTACTAAAAATGTCAAAATTTTCTGACATGCTGGCGCTGCAGCGCTAGGTTTTCCTCTTGGATTGGCGCTGCAGCGCTACCCCTCCAGAGATTTCTCCCGGGAGTAGCACTGTGGCCCCGAATTAAGCCTATTGGCTGGTACTGCGGCGCTAGCTCTGCAACTCAGAAAAATTTCTAAGTCTTTGAAAATTCTAAAATTCCCGAGTCCGTAACTTGATCGTTATAACTCGGAATTGGTTCGTTCCAAAGCCAAAAGCTCATAAACGACATGCTCTATCATCCTATCAAGTCAAAATTCATTTTTGAAACCGTCGGCGAGAAATTCTCCAATTAGTCAATTTTTACATTTTCGTCAAACGTTCGTGAACGTACGCCGCTCAAATTTTCGTTTTAAGTCGGAATCATCCCGTTCTTTCTCTCGCAAGTCTTAATTACCTAAATACATGTGTTGCAATTAAAAACCATCATTTTCGATGCTCATGGAAACTTTTAACTTCTAATCTGAGAAATTTACGTTTTCGACGATTATCGTCTAATCGCGTAACTTTCGGCGAATCTTCGTTCTTCATTATTAATACTCCAAACCACTTGGTATCAATCCCATGGTTGATTATTACTAATTCTAATCATTAAAAACATTTAAGTTTTTCATGGTTTCACATGTTCTTTAGTTCATTTCTTATGAATTCATTAAGTTCTTCATTAGTCCTTAATCAATTCTTATTATCTTATCATGCATGGCTTATTAGGGTCCTTATATCACTATTAAGCCATCCTTATAACTTCTTAGGGTTCAAGCTTTCTCGAACACTTCTCTATCAACACTAATATTGAAAGAAAAGAAAGTTTTACATATTATTCCTTATGGGTATACCTTTAAGGTTCTTGGTGGAGTGACTCAAAGCTTTCTTAATCCCTTTGGTTGATGAAATGTTTTCACAAACATAAGCTAGCTTCTCTTCTTATCGCTCGCTCTCTCTAGATGTTAGGATTTCTCAAGCAACCAAAATATAAAGATAAGGCTCTCTATTTATAGAGTTGACAAGGCCTAGGGTAGGATGGTAATTTAGGCCCAACCTCCTCTACTTCTTGCTCACCAAGTTAAAGCCCATGTGCTAGCACATGGCTCCCCATGTCCCACCCTTGTGCTCCAACATGCTCCCATGTGGCCTTGTTCCCCCATGTACAACATGGGTTGTGGGTTGAACCATGGGTTAAAACCACCCGTTTACCCAATTGTTTGACCCATGAGTTAAACTTATTAACTTTTAATTCCAATTAATTCTAATTCACTTTATTTGAACGTATTTACTCCGTATAAACTTCATATTATACGTCGTAATAATTCTCGTATCTTCTCCGCATAATTATCGTACAATACTTCGTATTATACGCGTATTTGTTCCGTATAATAATCATATATTATTATACGTAAACAATTAATCATTAATTTCACTTTCTCTAACGCTTAGGCTTCAAGTCCCTACGCTAAAACTTTGTGAGCCATAAATGAATTATTATTACATAATCCACCTCGCCTTGAAATCCTATCATTACGCGTTTCTCGGAATTTCAAAATAAATTCCCGAGAAGAAATGGATAAATAGTGATTCCCGCACTTTTCCTCCTGAGAAAACTTTTCTCGGCTAACTTAACTTGTCACGGTATATTACCGTCAAATCTTTCAACAGAACGTCATTCTGACATTCCGAACTCTCGAAATGGCATAGGGTCTCAAACCCTAACCATTAGGGTCAAACCCTAACCCTTAAAGTTAAATAGTGTCTATTTTGTCTTTTCCCAAAATATTTTTATTCTCGAAACCCTTTTATTTTCGTCTTATAAATTCATATCATTTATTCCAAGCACGTAGCCAGAATTCTACTCATTTTTGCACTCTCTAGGTCATAAAATGACCTACAATTAGCTCACTCAGTTTAATAAACAAATAATCATAATTTTATTCAATAAATCAAATAAAAATTCATTTACATAAACACTCGATTTTCTCGGGCGTTACATTCTCCCCTTCTTATAAGAATTTTGTCCCCAGAATTATAATACTTGTTAATCAAACAAATGAGGATAAGCCTTCCTCATCTTGTCCTCGAGTTCCCACGTTGCTTCTTCGGCATTGTGGTTCCTCCATATCACCTTCACCGAAGGTATAGTTTTATTTCTTAACACTTGTTCCTTCCTATCAATAATTTGTATAGGAAACTCCTCATAGGTTAAGTCTTTCTCCACTTGAATTGGTTCATACTCGATTACGTGCTTGTAATCCGGCTTATAGGGACGCAATACCGAAATGTGGAACACGTTATGGATATGCCCCAACTCTGGAGGTAATGCTATCACATATGCTACCTCTCCTACCCTCTTCAAAATTTCAAACGGTCCTACGAACCTAGGGCTTAACTTTCCCTTTTTCCCGAAACGCATCTTCCCCTTCCAAGGTGACACCTTCAGGAAAGCATACGAACCGACTTCAAACTCTCTATTCTTTCGATATGGATCGGCATACTTCTTCTGTCTATTTTGAGCTGCTACTAGCCATGTTCGTATCAATTTAACTACTTTCGTCGTTTGTTGTACCATCTCGGGTCCTAACATTCGACGCTCTCCCACTTCATCCCAACAAAGTGGCGTTCGACACTTCCGTCCGTATAACTCTTCGTAAGGTGGCATGCCTATACTAGCGTGATAACTGTTGTTATAGGCAAACTCTACTAAGGGTAGATGATCGTTCCAACTCCCCTTGAAATCCATAACATAAGACCTTAGCATGTCTTCTAGCGTTTGAATTGTTCTTTCACTTTGTCCATCTGTCTGTGGATGGTACGCCATACTCAACCTTAGTTGTGTTCCCATCTACTCTTGCAAACTCTTCCAAAAATTTAAAGTGAATCGTGGGTCGCAATCTGACACGATTAAAACTGGCACTCCATGTCTTGAGACAATCTCTTTGACATAAAGCTTAGCTAACTGGTCTAAATTGTATCTGACTCTTATCGGCAAGAAATGAGCCGACTTCATCAAATGATCCACTATTACCCAAATAGCGACGTATCCTTTCTGCGTCATTGGAAGTCCCACCACAAAGTCCATCATGATATGCTCCCATATCCACTCCGGGATCTCCAATGATTATAACAAACCACTGGGTCGTTGATGTTCGGCCTTAACTTTTTGACAAGTTAAGCACCTACTGACGTACCCTGCTATCTCTCTCTTCATGTTCGGCCACCAAAAATTGGTTCGAAGGTTTTGATACATCTTGGTACTACCAGGATGAATCGAGTACCTCGAATGATGTGCTTCATCCATTATCTCCTCTTTTAACTCTGGCTCGCACGGAACCCAAATTCTTCCTTCAAATCTCAATAAACCTTCGTTATCAAGACTGTACGCTATTTCGGTACCGTCTGCTATCTTCTTCCTTATCCGCTCGCACTCCTCAATTCTGAGTTGCACCTCCCTAACTTTCTCCACTATTGTGGGTTGAACTTCTATCGTAAACAACTTCTCCCCTTCTTTGATCGGACATCGGACTTCTAACTCCATTCTTGCCATCTCTGTCACCAACTCATCTTGAGATGTTAACATCGATAGCTTCTCCCAACCCTTCCTACTTAAGGCGTCGGCCACCACATTCGCCTTCCCTGGGTGATACAGGATTTCACAATCGTAATCCTTTATCAACTCCAACCATCTCCGCTGTCTCATATTCAACTCCTTCTGAGTGAAGATATACTTCAGACTTTTATGGTCTGTGTAGATCTCACACTTCTCCCCATATAGGTAATGCCTCCACATCTTTAAGGCGAAAACCACTGCAGCAAGTTCAAGGTCATGAGTATGATAATTCCCCTCATACTCCTTCAACTGCCTAGATGTAGACGCAATGACCTTGCCATGCTGTATGAGCATGCAACCCAGTCCTTTATGCGAAGCATCGCTATACACTACGAAATTCCCCGTCTCATCCGGTAACGATAATACAGGGGCTTGACTCAACCTCTTCTTCAGTTCTTGAAAGCTGTCTTCACACTTTTCTGTCCATATGTATTTCACCGTCTTTCTGGTTAAATTGGTTAATGGAGTAGCTATCTTCGAGAAGTCCTGAATAAACCTCCTATAGTAACCCGCTAACCCTAGGAAACTCCGCAACTCAGTCTGCATTTTTGGTTATTTCCAGTTCATCACTGATTCCACCTTCGCTGGATCCATTGAAACTCCTTCCTTGTCAATGACGTGTCCTAAAAAATGCACACTCTCTAACCAAAATTCACACTTCGTGAATTTCACATACAACCTCTCTTTTCTTAGTGCCTCCAACACTAATCTCAAATGTTCAGCATGATACTCCTTCATCTTGGAATAGACTAGGATATCATCAATAAACACCGCGACGAACTTGTCTAAATATTGTTTGAACACTCGGTTCATCATGTCCTTGAATGCGACGAGCGCATTCGTCAACCCAAAAGACATCACTAAGAACTCATAATGGCCGTAACGAGTCCTAAATACTGTCTTAGGTACATCCTCCGCCCTCACCTTCAACTGGTGATACCCCGTACGTAAATCTATCTTTAAAAAATATTTTGCCCCTCTAAATTGATCAAAGAGATCATCGATCCAGGGCAATGGGTACTTATTCTTTATTGTTAGTTTGTTCAACTCTCGGTAGTCTATACAAAGCCTCAAGGATCCATCCTTCTTCTTTACAAACAATATCGTTGCTCCCCATGGAGAAACACTCGGTTGAATGTACTTCTTGTCCAACAGTTCTTGCAACTGAATCATCAACTCTTTCAATTCAACTGGTGCCATACGATATGGTGCCTTCGAAACTGGTGTCGTCCCTGGCACAAGGTCTATAACGAATTCGATCTCCCTATCAGGTGGAAGACCTGGCAAGTCACTCAAAAATACATCCGCATACTCATTGACAATAGGTATCTATTCCAACATTGCTCCAAATCTTTGGGTATCAACAACATGGCACAGGTAACCATCGCACCCCTTCTTCAACAACTTTCTAGCTTGCGTCATGGTTAGACAACAAGAGCGTCCCAGTGATTTACAACCGTAGAACACTACCTTGGGTTTCTTAGGAATTCGAAGGTTTACACTCTTATTTTGGCAATCTATCATCGCCCCATGGTTAACTAACCAGTCCATCCTGAGAATTACATTGAATTCTCCTAACCTTATCAGTACAAGATCTACCAACAATTTGTTACCTCTAATATCCACACAACAACTCCTATGAATTGAGTCCACATGAATTACTTCATCGTTAGCTACCTTAATGTTTAAAGGTATTACAAGTTTTTCGGGGAGTAATCCTAATCGTTTAGCAAACTCACATGCTATAAACGAACATATTACACCCGAATTAAACAGTACATATGCATTAATTTCGTTGACCGGAATGATACCTGCTATGACGTCGCTCGATGCTACCACATCTTGGACCGTCATATTAAAAGTACGGGCAGTTGATCTACCCTGTGGTATTGCGCCACCAATCGCCAGCTTATTACCGCTAGTTCCTTTCCCACCATCCGAACCCTTCTTCGGACAATTACGCCCCATGTGGTCCGTAGATCAACATACAAAACAACCGCAACTCTTCTTGGGACTGGGACAATTAGGCAAAATATGCCCCTCCTGTCCACAGTTATAACAGACCGCTTTACCCTTGAGGCAGACTCCTAGATGAGTCTTACCGCAATTCTTGCATGCCTCCATCTTCCTCTTGGAAAACTCCTGCTTTACTCTGGTATTCCCGGAGCTGAAATCTTTCCTTTTCTGGCCACTTTCGCTGGCCCCTTCGATCTTGACTGATACCTCAGTCTTAGCCTTATTATTCTTCTTGTTGTGGTATAAGGTCAATGCCTCACTACCACCCTCGGCTATAATTACCTTCTCTAACACCGCTCCAAAGGTAACACTTTGGAAAATCGAGATACGGTTGTAGAGCCAGGGTTTCAATCTATGCTCGAACTGTCGTGCCTTTCGCAACTCCGTGTCCACTTGGTGTGGAGAAAGCCTCGCCAGTTCATTGAACCTGGCTTCGTATTGGGGTACCGTCATGTCCCCCTGCTTCAGTTCTAGGAATTGAATCTCCATTCTCCCCTGCATACTCGTGGGAAAGTAGTTCTTAAAAATTCCTTGAACCGTTCCCACGTCACCACTTCTGTTCCGGCCCTACCCTGGTTGGCTTCCCACCAGTAGTTGGCCTCCCCCTTCATCATATAAATCACAAAAGAAGTCTTCTGCGCCTCACCGACGTTTGCTATGACAAATGCCTTCTCTATTTTCTTTACCCAAGCTTGGGCAGCTATTGGGTCCGTAGTTTCGTAGAACTCAGGCGGACCTATTATCTTAAACTCCTTAAAGGTAGTCCCCCGACCTACCCTAGGATTAGGGTGTACGGTATCTCTTATTCGATTGAGAGCCATAGCCAGTAGATTTACAAATTCTTGCATCGCGTTATTGTTCCCTTGCTCCTCATTTCGAGGTTCTTCTTCTTTATTTCTTGTACGTCTTCTTGGCGGTATTGGCTATTAATACGAAAACATTTCGTTATTCTTTATTTATTCATCCGGTTATTATTAACAATCAAATAATAACTCACTCACATTGCCAAGTATTTTAATAAAACCTTTATATTAAAATACTTCCTTGTAGTATAACACTACACTTTACATTACATGGCTTCATCCATTTGCATTACTATCCCGCAATTACTTTCCAAAAGTTGGGATTTACAAAAGACTACCATTGCCTATACAAAAGAGGGTTTTACGTCATTACTAGCTATACAACATTTACATAGCTATTTACATCGCTATCTTTTCTATACATACTACGGAACTACATCTGCAATACGACATTCATGTAATCCGAATAAGCCATACTGGCCACAATGTCCCGGCTAATAGTATGCCTAGTCTGTCCTTCCTCCCCAGGATACTCAGCCATCTGCTGCTGGTAATCCTCGTGTGAACACCTATGAATATAAAAACATTTAACCTATCTTTTGCTTCTTGTTCAGAAGCTCCGCCTTCAGTTCTTGGACTTCTAGCTTCAAGTCTCGGACTTTATCTTTAGCCAGCACTTTCTCATCGTGCTCGGCCTCCCAGAAGATCTCCATATCCTCTCTATCTTCTACCACATCATCAACTACTTTCTTGAGGTCACGAACCTCCTTGCTCAGTTGGACATTCCTGTCCAGTATTGCCATGAACAGTAGTTTCATGGACTCTCCCGGTGTAGAATCCTCCACATCTACCTCCGTAGGCAATACCGTATTAATCGGCATTGTCTCCTCCTCCTCAGTAGACAGTATCGTATTAATCGGCACTAACTCAACCTCCTCCTCCGACATACCATCAAACAATGATGCGAAGTCAAAGTTATCAGAGTACTCGGACTTATCCTCCTCTTCTATATCAGTCCCCTCTAAGATTACCACATGTATCTCTGCTACCGGCATAGGTACCACCTCTACAAAGTTGACTGAATCCTCGCTAACCTCATGTATTTCATCATACATGTTCATTATTCCTGTTATCTACATAAAACATAAATAACTAGATTAGTATACAATCAAATATGAACAGTTTATATCACATTTAATATGTTTAAGGTTACTTTCTTCTTTCAAAACTCTACCCGAGTTTGTTAACTTCTAACTTCTACTTCACTTCTCCAGGTTATAGCCTAAGGTTTTTACCCCTTAAGTTGTATAACCTCCAGCTTTGATACCAGACCTGTGATGCCCCCAAATTCGGGTACCTTCAAACCCAGGACATGGTGCTACACGGTGCTACAATCTACTCATACCTTCAATTGAGGATATCAATATCAATGCATAAGTTTACTAATTATTACATTCTATTAAATCCCTTCCCAAGTATTCGTAACCAATACATTGTTCTGTGTTATAATATCAGTAAATACAATACTAATACTATACTATTACAAAGGTCACTACTTGTCCACCTTGGACTTGCCTTTGTTTTTACCAGATCCTTCGGTCCTTTTGCTCTTAGCTGAAATCATTTAGTTTTAAGCAAGAATGAGCATAAATAGCTCAGCAAGTTAAACAATATATCTTGAAACCACAAAATTAAGAATCATATCTCTTGGTCTTCAATAACTGTACAATAGTTATAAAGTTCTTAAGAATAATCAAAATATCGTTTTGATTCCTTTAAAACTATTCCCAAGGACTTTATAGCCTCTTCAGAATCCATCTTGGTCAACGACCATGAACCATATTTTAGTTCTCATTCATGAAAAGAACAACACGGCACGAAGGCCGTAAGTTCGATATAGCTTACGAGCACATCCAGGTGATCAGCCTGTAGTACTCAATGTTGATCAACACTCATATATTAAACGTGTTTACGTTTAATTGGTGGCAACCTCACGTGCCTGTAGAATTAACTGACGTTTAAAAGCTTTGTTTTATTCATACTCAGGTTTACCTGAGAATCCGTACCAATCAAATGGCATAGGATCACAACATTGTATATATTCAGGAAAGATTTGTGGAAAAATCCACCAAACTATGCTAAGTCTCAGTCTAGTCGAGTCAAATGGCATCGACTATTCAAGAACAGTTTATGCATAAGCGATTATGCACAATAACCACTTGCCCAACCATAACGTATAGACAAGGGTTTAGCAAAACTTGCATTCATAATAAAGTATGAACGAAGTTAGGAAACTTGCCTTTGCGTCTTCTAAACCTTTACACGTAGTCTATTCAGTCTTTACAACGTCTACAAAGCATAACACAAAGCATACCTATGAGAATTCATCATCGATATACCAAGTATAGCCTAACTTTCCCTTCTTGTATAACTTAATCAAAACGTTAAATTAATAACATTCATTTAAGTTATTTAATATTCATTACGGCTTATTAACATCCTATGTTATAAACCAACTCTTCTTAATCATCACTAGGCATGATGATAAACGAGTACTTAACTTAGTTTTGGTTAACGTCCAAAACCTAAGTTTAATTACATTTAGTTAACGTTTAATCCTCATCACCCTTGGTTAAACATGTTGTTTAAAGAGTGTATATTCATCACTTACTAGCCCCTTAATGATATGCAAAAGGTTAAGTAATTACTAAAAATGTCAAAATTTTCTGACATGCTGGCGCTGCAGCGCTAGGTTTTCCTCTTGGAGTGGCGATGCAGCGCTACCCCTCCAGAGATTTCTCCCGGGAGTGGCACTGTGGCGCCGGATTAAGCCTATTGGCTGGCGCTGCGGCGCTAGCTCTGCAACTCAGAAAAATTTCTAAGTCTTTGAAAATTCTGAAATTCCCGAGTCCGTAACTTGATCGTTATAACTCAGAATTGGTTCGTTCCATAGCCAAAAGTTTATAAACGACATGCTCTATCATCCTATCAATTCGAATTCATTTTCGAATCTGTCGACGAGAAATTCGCCGATTAGTCCATTTTTACATTTTCGTCAAACGTTCGTGAACGTTCGACGCTCAAATCTTCGTTTTAAGTCGGAATCAATCCGTTCTTTCTCTCGCAAGTCTTATTTACCTAAATACACGTGTTGCAATCGAAAACCATTTTTTCTAATGCTCATGGCGACTTTTGACTTCTAATGCGAGAAATTTATGTTTTTGACGATTATCGTATAATCGCGTAACTTTCGCCAAATCTTCGTTCTTCATTATTATTACTCCAAACCACTTGGAATCAATCCCATGGTTGATTATTACCAATTCTAATCATTCAAAACATTTAAGTTTTTCATGGTTTCACATGTTCTTTAGTCCATTTCCTATGAATTCATTAAGTTCTTCATTAGTCCTTAATCAATTCTTATTATCTTATCATGCATGGCTTATTAGGGTCCTTAGATCACTATTAAGTCATTCTTATAACTTCTTAGGGTTCAAGCTTTCTCTAACACTTCTCTATCAATACTAATATTGAAAGAAAAGAAAGTTTTACATATTGTTCCTTATGGGTATACCTTTCTGGTTCTTGGTGGAGTGAGTAGGAATACTCAAAGCTTTCTTAATCCCCTTGGTTGATGAAATGTCTTCAAAAATACGAGCTAGCTTTTCTTCTTATCTCTCTCTCTCTCTCTAGATGTTAGGATTTATAATACTCAAGAATTTCTGAATATTATTAAAGGAATATATTAATGGAAATGAATATTTATTTGAATATAAATATTTTGTGTTAAGAGATGAGTTAATTCGAATGAATTCAAATTGAAATATATAATAATTGAGGAAAATATGGAGTTTATGATAAGCTCATTGAATGCCTGGCCTAGCACGAGAATAGATTCGAGGATGAATTAATGAATTCATTGACGAATGAATTATTAAGTAAATAATTAATCTATATTAATTGTTAATTGTTATTGTGAGAAATAGAATATTAATGGTGATTAATTAATAATATGTTGATTATTATTATTGCAAATAATAGAATAATAATAAGTAACTTGTTTATAAATATAATAAGATTATATTTATTTAATTTCCGAGGAATGCGATAATTAATCACATAATTGTTAATAATTGTTGTTATGGAAATGAATTGTTAATATGGTGATTACTTAATAATATTATATTTGCTCAACTAATTGTTATGTGCAAAGCATGCGGTAATTAAAAGTATAACATATAGTAGTTACACATATGTTATAAAAAGTGTAGTGCAACACTTAAGTGTGACCATACAATTATACATAAACTATATAGTAAAGTTATTGAGTTTTGAAAGCTACATGATTTATGCCTGTGTGATAATATGTAAATGAGTATACATTAAAATAGTACATCATGAATATATAGTGAACAATTGTTGATTAATGGAATTTAATAATAAAGGAGAAAGGAGACAATGTAATATGATAATATCCGATTAAATTATACCGATATGATAAAATATACATGGATTATATGATATGAGCACATATATTATCCCTAAACCTTCCATTTATAGTAATGTTATGCATTAAAATTACATGAGAGAACCAAAAGGGGAATTAAAGATAACTACATTGGACTAATGCTGGTATTTAGAAGCCTTGTCCCATTTTAGTTGTGTAACGATTGTGATTTTATATAATAATTTTAAATATTTATTGAGTTAAATAAATATTTTATGTGATTTATTTATTGAGTTAAATAAATAAATTATGGAGTGATTTAATTAAGTGTTATATATTAATTAAATTTAATTTTATATTATAGTTCTAATTTAATTGAGATAATTGAATTAGATGAATTATGTGATGAAGTGTTACATGAATTATAATTAGTGAGTAATTATAATTATGTGACAAGTTTATGTGATTAATTGATATTAGATTTTAATTGATTAAATTAGTTGATTAATATTTAATTGATTAAAATATGACATTAAGGTATGTGTTAAAATGATTTGTTAAAATAAAGAAAAAGGATTTTAAATCTATTTTCCAAGCAAGGCCTTAGCTAATAAACTGTTTTTAAAAATAATTCTGTTTTGGCCAAACAAGCCTTGTGGATATTTAAATTCAAAATTTTTGTAACCTATGTATTAATTAGTAATTAGTATATGTAATTATATTAGGAGTTATATATTCTATAATTATATGTGTTATATGTATATTGCATAAACACTAAGTTACGTTAGTTTAGAGTATTCAGTTAGAGAAACTAAGAAAAGAAAGAGAGAAAGACCAGAGAAAATAACAGAGAAGAAGATAGAGAGAAGAGGAAGAGGAAGAGAAAGAAAAGATAAAGATTGAGAAGCTTGAAGGGAATCACTATCATCTTCTTCTTCAATCATCTAAGCAAAAAGGGTATTATTTCAATTTCTTTATAGTTCTATGTGTTTTCTTTATAATATTCATGAATATGAGTTCTCTGTGTATATGATTTAGCATGAAAGTTATACAAATATGATGTACATATATAAATTGTGTTTATAATGGTTATTATATGAATTGTGTGTCATGATCAAGGATTTTCAGAAATCAAATTTTTGTCAGAACATGTTTTAATGGAGAAATTGATGTTCTTATGATTTTATATGTTATTGGCCCATTTTAGAGTAAAAGTTATGATTTGATTGTATGTTAATATGCTTATTAGGTAATTACTTGATGTTATCTTCATCTTGTATATAATGCATGTATATAAATTCGAATTGATGGAGAAAAATAGTTACAGTAGATTATTTTTGAGAAAATATGAGTTTTCATGAAAATGGCCAAAATGGATTTTCAAAACTTGTGATTATCATTGTTTAAATGATTTTGTGTTTTGAAAGCATGCTTTATATATGTGTAATAGCGTATATATATTTTTACAGAGTCTATAGTACTGTATTTTTGGCGTTGTTGGCTTGTTTGGGTTGTTCGGTTAAACAGAGAGCTGTGGAGCAGCGCAGCTGCGCCACTGGCCTATCCCAGATTCCTTCCCTGCGCAGCTGCGCCGGTTGTTCGGTGAAAGCATGCTTGAGCAGTGAGTTTTGCTTACTTGTACAGTTTTATTTGATAGCTTATGATAATTTGTTATGATAATGAGCATGAATTCAGTGGCTATAACATGTTTCTAGTATGAGTTGGACAATTTCATAATTAGAGAAAAGAATTTTGAAAACCTTAATTAAATTATAATTGTTTGATAGTAAAATGAGTTACTTAATTTGATTAATTATAATTAAGAGTAAGTGTTTAATTTAAAGTATAATTTTGTTAAATTATAATGAGTAGTAGTTGATTTATTTTAATCAATTAGATGATAATTTAAATTACAATTTATGTAATTATAATTTAATAAATGCATGATTATTATAAATTATAATTGATAAATACATGATTAATTGTAAATTGTGTAATTATAATGCATGATATAGTTTAATTAACTATTAATTATGAAATTTTGATAATTTAAGAGGTAATTATAATTGAGTAATTATAATTAGATTAAGTGTTTAAATTATAATTATTTAATTATAATTTAGCTAAAATACATAATTAATTTAATTATGTGAGTATGTGTGTGATGTAATTAATTATGTGATAGTTGATTATTTATTTAATTAGAGTGAGTTAACCGTGAGGGTTAACCACTTATGTGAATTAGTTATGTGTTAACTAATTTAGATTTTTACGACTTAATATATATGTGTAGGAAGTATTAAAGTACGTGAATTGTGTTAAGTAGCTTGCGCTTAAGGCAAGTCTTCTAAACCCTAAACTCGCTATTTCTACGCAAGTTCTTTGATGTTCATATTTTCATTGTTGAGAATGTCCTTTTCATTTCTGTACTGGACAATTATTTACTTAACTGAAGAGATCTTGACTTATTGTTCAAGTAAGATCCAGTTTATTATTTTAAATGCGTTAAGTTTACTTCTAAAGCATATGTTAATTCATAATTCTTTTATTTATGAATTATTGAAAGTCGATTCAACTAATCCTTAGTTGATGAACGTGAATTCTAAATTACCATTGTAAGCTTATCCAAACCAAACTTTCTTTGGTGCGGACTTGAATTCAAATTGCTGAGTTGAACAACCATAATTATTAGGGGAGGTTAGTACGCATAGCGTTAAGATGTTTGTGCACAATACATGGTACAAACGGCTGATCCCCCAAAGTACGAGTTGAGGTCCATAGTCTTATTGACTGTTAAAGGTTTAAATAGAAATATTTATATCCTAGGACAAGAAGAGTTCAAAGGTTATATGACCCTCAGATAAATTCTATATTCGAATTTTGATATTGATAGAGAATTATTATTCAATTCTTTATTGTTGAAGCAAGCTAAGTTATTCAGATCTTTGTGAAGATCTTCTTTCATATATTTATTATTGTTAAACTCCAGTGAGCTGTTGTTTGCTCACTCTTGCATTAAATAACAATTGCAGTTAAAGTTGATAACGTTGATGCCCCGTCTACGAGTAAAGGCAAGGGAAAGATGAACAAGTGAAGATTTTTTTAATTATTTTAAAATGATTGTAAAAATTTTAGGTCATGTTTTTATTCCGCACTTGATTGTTTATGTCAAGATTAGAGTAACCCTCGGATTGAGTTCAAGAAGGTTGTAACCCTTGTTTTAAGGGAGATTTTATTATTTTGAATTAAAGTTGTAATTCATTTTGAGATATATTTGGTAAAGGTATGTTATAGATAGAAAGTGAACACCAAATCATGTGGAAACGAAGTACCCGGATTTGGGGGTGTCACAAGTTGGCCCAAACAGTAACCTATATCTTCATTACGTAAACTACCAAGCTATACACAGAAACCTTAAAACTAGGTGATCATTGCTATGCAAATGGCTGGGAGTGGTGGTTGAACAACTCTTCCATAACCATTGTGTTCTTCTTCTACCCCATGAACTCAGAGTTTGGTGTAAAGCCATTAACTAGATAACAATTCTCCTATAAAAGGGCAGCTCCATTCTTCATTTTCCCGTTATTGTAAAAATAGTCTGTCAAATTCTAAGTTTGAGAGTGTGAGTTACTGAGATAGAGAGAGGAAGAGAATCAGTGAGCAGCAAGCTAATTGCAGAGGTATATCTAGCAACTAGTTCTTCATTCTTGTTCCTCATTTTTGTTTTCTATCAAAGTTCCAATTCTTGATCATGCCTAATTAGATTGTAATTAGATTGTAGAATGCTTGTTTAGTTGTTATAATAGACTTATAAGCATGTTAAAATGCAATGTGGCTGTTTCGTGAAGTAATTTTTGTGATTTGGGTTGCTATCCACCGAAGCAGAAGCTTTCAGCTCTGTACAAGCAATGGCGCAGCTGCGCCGGTTTAATACTGAGGCGCAGCTCTGATAATTGTTTTCTGCTTTCTGCTACAATCTGCTAAGTAATAGCATGTCTGTATTGGTTAAACAAGCATGGGGACAGTACTGTCACACACACACACACACACACACACACACATATATATATATATATATATATATATATATGAGTGCATTAGCCTAGTATGAACATGTTTCAATATGATTGCATGCACGATTGATGAAACGACCTATAGCTTCCAAAATGAACTTAGAGTTTCAAAAAGGGCTTGACATGTTATATCCATTTTGACATTCTGACCTTGCAAGCATGTTCGTATAACTTAAAAATGCATGAAAGGCATGTTGATTTATGTATATATGTTTCATAATGTAACATGAACATACGGACCTCACTAGTGAACATTTCTAACGAAAATGTAAGTTTCAAAGGTAAACCTTGGCATGTAGGTATCATATATGCATTCTGATTTTGCAAGCATGTTTTATATGGCCTAGAAATGCATGACGGACATGTTGACATGTGTATATATATAGTATGAACATGTTAGGCCTTATTAGTGAACTTTACTCATGAAAGTATGAGTTTTGAACGTCCACCTTGACATGTTACATTGAGATTTAGATTCTGATAATTATAAACACGTTTGATAGTACTCTTAGACTCACTAATGTATCATACATGTATGCCTACCATGTTAGATGTCGTGAAATTAAGTTAAGCATAAATGGCATGTTTTCAAAATAATAACGATGCTAGTTACATGTATGCGATGTGAATACTCATGAGCATGCCTAACACGAGTTATATGAATACCTTATGTGTTTAAAAGGCGAACATGTTAGACTTTGTGAGTTCGTGACCTCGAATGGCCTTGAGTTATTAAAAGTATTAACTTAGAACCTATATCATGTATGATTGAACTTGGAAAAGTTATACAAACATGGAAGTACCCTTTTATATGTATACATGCTATGTGATATCATATGTTGATACTTGAATTCGATTTTGACGGTTAACTTATAACAATGCCATAACTTACTAAATAAAATATGTTTGGAATTGATTATGGTCTTATGTGTTAATGGTGATATATGAACATGATTAACTTGAAAAGAGGGACGTTAGGGATAAAAGGCAATAAAGTTATATTAGTCGAGACTTGTGAATTAATATGATACTATATGGTATAATTGTGTAGCTAGGTTAAAACTTAGCTTATGTGTTGATCGTATATCCAAGATAAGATATGATGTTAAAATATATGACTAATGGATATCATATATATACGTAACTATATTACGATAGGGATTCGAAAGTGTTGATTTACTTTACGTGGATAGACTACGCATAAGGCAAGTTCCCTAACTCACACTATTTTATTGTGCAAGTATACTGAACCCTTGCATTAATTTATTCAACGAATATTATAAGCAAGTACTTGAACTCTATTCTTATTGAATTCATATTAAGTTTATTGTTGTACAAGTGAGTTATTTAAATTATGACTTATTGCGTCATAGTTATGATAAAGTCGATTATATTCTTCTAACTTTAATGTCAAGTATTGAACTTATAAAGAGTGGTCTATGCCATTTGATTCGGCTAGACTTATAACATGATTAGAAAGCTATCCAAACCAATTGATTGGTGCGGAGTCTTATATTGACTGAGATGAACAACCTTCTTTGAAGTGAACTATATATTGTCGGGAGACCGACGTGCACACTTAAGTATGATTAAATGTTATGCATAATATATGGTACTTTAGGCTGATCACCTGTTGTACTTGTTTTTGTTGGATTATCAGTATATTACTGTTAATCCTAGTAGAAGTTCATAGTGCTTAGTGACTGCTCATTATTCAATTATCTTGAAATCGTGAATTGATTTAGCATTGAATCATATTGATATTATTATGTTCTTAGGGACTGTTATTGAAAACTGATGATATTTTTTGCTATCCTTGAACTGTCATACCTTGCTATACCCTTCTAGATTCGAGAACAATAATACTCACCCTTGTTGTTATATTACTTGCTGAGTAAACTTGTTGCTCATTCTTGCTTTCTCTAAAACATTTCAGTTAAGGCAGAGCAGGGTGGACCTCCGGGAGTCCATAAGGGCAAGGGCAAGGCTACCGACTAGCTAGCCCCTTTCATGTTCTAAATATTATGATGTTGTTTTACGTCTATTAAGATGATGTATTAAGACTATTTCAGAACTATGTTTAAACTTAAGTAGGGTTATGTAATAAGTCTGTATCTGATATTATTATGTAATCTATTAAGTACTGTAGGTTGCTAGACTTGGGGGAATAATTATAATAAATCATTGTATATTATTCTAGATTAGATCTTCCGTTGTGAATGTATGTTTTAGATATTGTTATTGTATTATTGTGAGATAGTGACAAACTGAATTCAAGAGACCAATGGCGGTCCGAATTTTGGGGCGTCATAGGATTTCTCAAACAACTAAAATATGAAGACAAAGCTCTCTATTTATAGAGTTAGCAAGGCTTAGGGTAGGATGGTAATTTAGGCCCAACCTCCTCTACTTCTTGCTCACCAAGTTAAAGCCCATGTGCTAGCACATGGCTCCCCATGTCCCCCCCTTCTGCTCCCACATGCTCCCATGTGGCCTTGTTCCCCCATGTACAACATGGGTTGTGGGTTGAACCATGGGTTAAAACCACCTGTTTACCCAATGGTTCGACCCACGAGTTAAACTTATTAATTTTTAATTCCAATTAATTCTAATTCACTTTATTTTAATGTATTTACTCCGTATAAACTTCATATTATACGTCGTATTAATTCTCGTATCTCTTCCGCATAATTCTCATACAATACTTTGTAGTATACGCGTATTTATTCCGTATAATAATCAGATATTATTATATGTAAACAATTAATCATTAATTTTACTTTTTCTAATGCGTAGGCTTTAAGTCCGTACGCAAAAACTTCGTCAGCCATAAACGAATTATTATTACATAATCCACCTCGCCTTGAAATCCAATTATTACGCGTTTCTTGGAATTTCAAAATAAATTCTCGAGTAGAAACGGATGAATAGTGATTCCCACATTTTTCCTCCCGAGAAAACTTTCCTCGGCTAACTTAACTTGTCACGGTATATTACCGTCAAATCTTTTGACAGAACGTCATTTTGGCATTCCGAACTCTCGAAATGGAATAGGGTCTCAAACCCTAACCCTTAGGGTTGAATAGTATCTATTTCGTCTTTTTCCAAAATATTTTTATTCTCGGAACCCTTTTATTTTCATCTTATAATTTCATATCATTTATTCCAAGCACATAGCCAGGATCCTACTCATTTCGGCATTCTCTAGGTCATAAAATGACCTACAATTAGCTCACTCAGTTTAATAAACAAATAACCCAAATTTTATTCAATAAATCAAATAAAAATTCATTTATATAAACGCTCGATTTTCTCGGGCGTTACACTTTTAACCGCTTTATATGTATATATATATATATACATATATATATAGGCCCTTCGCCGGAGCTGGGTTATTGACCCGGGTCCGTTTTGGCTTTATTATGTATATAGTTGACTATATATATACTAACTTTTCAATTCTGTCAAGATCGGATGTCAAATCTAGGATAGTTACTGCTTTTATATATATAACTATATATACATAAATTTTTCTGACTTCATTTGGCCTGGATTTTGATTTCGTGGCCTTTTTATTGCTTTAATATATATATATTAGCCGTATATATTAACATTTACATTTTCGTTTGGCCTGGATCATTTCGTGGCCTTTTTACCTCTTTAATAAATAAATAAATATATATATATATATATATATACTTACATTTATGTCCGGGCATAGAAGTGAAAACCCATCGCCCTTTTACAACTTTTATATATATATTTTTACATTCTGTCAAGCTTGGATTACTCCGTGGCTTTTTACATCTTATATATATATATATATATATATATATATATATATATATATATATATATATATATATATATATATATATATATATATATTCCAGTCCGGGCATAGGATTTGAAATTCATCGCCCTTTATTGCTTATATATATATATATATATATATATATATATTTCCATTCTATCAAGCCTGGATTACTCCGTGGCTTTTTACAGCTTTTATAAATATATATATATATATATATATATATATATATATATATATATATATTAAGTCAAGCATGGATTACTCCGTGGCTTTTTGCAGCTTTTATAAATATATATATTTACATTCCAGTCCGGGCATCGGAGTCAAAACCCATCGCCCTTTACAACTTTCGTATATATATAAATTATATATATATATATATATCCTTTAAACATTGTGATTATATTTGCTACAAATATTCATTTGATATGAATTCTTGTTAAATATCAATCTTGGTGAGTTAGATTTCTTTATATCTAGCCCTTTTTACCTTTCAAACTGTTCAAAATAAATCCAACCGGAACCGAGAAGCTAGAATGGTCAAGATTTATTTAAATCTAGCTTTCTTTCTAGTTTTATTCATTTGAAAGCAACCTCACGACCCTTAGAACGTTATCTATTGGGAACGAGAAGCTTTGGCTATGCGCAGGCCAGGATTTGACTGATGAATCTTTGGATTTTTGCAATATTTGGATGTAAATATCCATTTTTTGTAAATATATGTGTTGTGTAGTTTTACTTGGCTTCCCTCTGTGAGCCTAGGAACCATGGGATTCATGATCAAACTAATCAGAATCTGATTCCCATGATGGACAAACTCCACTTTACAAATGTACCCTGCTAGTTTTTCTAAAAAATGTACATCCGAAAGACCTTAAAACGGTTATCCGGGTTTAAGGTCTCAACAAAGTGAAATAATGGTTTGTCGTGTTAGAGTCACTTCGATGGCTGTCATGCCCATGAGAAGACCGACACTTGTATATATTTTGTGGTCGAGCATGCTTCGCAGCCCAGCAATCATCATTCAAATTGAGCCAAAAGGCTAAAAAGATTTAAAAAAAAATGGAAGTATCAGCATGCTTCAATTCCTACGTGAACGTAATGGTTTGAAAACCTACTTTCAAAACATCATTTTAATAATCTTGTCTAAAAAAGAGACTTTTGCAAATAAAATCAAACCCTTCGTATATAGGTTCAACGAAGCATGTCTATACTTTCAAATCAAACAAGCGTAGGCCCAATTTCTTCCAGCATTTACACACATTGCAAATAAAAAGGGAAATATTGAAAAGATGAGGTACCGTTTTTTCACTGGAGTTATGGGGTGCCTAACACCTTCCCACTTAACCAAGCCCCCGAACTTAGAACTTCAGTTTCAAAGATCAAGTTTCGACAGTGTCCTACAATTGGGCTTACTTTCAAACAAAACTCGATTGAGTTGGTACAACCATTTTAAATCTACCAACTAGAGACTCTGTAAAATGTTCAAATCGTCGACATGATACATGTTGGCCTTTTCCTAAAAAACCTTCACCCTTTTCCTATAATAGATAAAATAAGGGTAGAAAACAGAACTTAGGAAGAGAGAAAGATTCGGGTCCAACTCGACCTGCATTTTTCCCGACGTCGACAGGTGGCGACTCTGCTGGGGACAGTAGAGGGCTTAGGCCGAGTTTAAATCTTTTCAAAATTTCCATTTTTATCTGCATGTGTGAAATGTTGCATCTTTATATTGAATGGATGTGAATGAATGCTTTACTGCTTTATATTAGTGCTTCGCACAAATGTTATCATATGCATACGGTGAGACGCGATGTATATGAATGTATGTTATATGATTCCTCCACCAGGAGGCAAACCCGTCGGTGTTTGAGTATTGGACTCCAAGGTGACTAAGTCTGCGAGGCTCAGGAAACGCACCACTCAGATCCGCTCCAATTGAAAGATCGGCTTAATTTCCCCTCTAGTAGATTGCGATGATCTGGGGACCTTCATGCCGAAAAATCGCGAGAGTAGCCTAAGATAGGTCAGCCTCTGATTAACCAAACATGAAGGGAAGCTTCTTCATGCCTTCCTATTTCAATTCAATGTTAAGTTTTCAATTCCAATGTAAATATCATAATGTGCATTCCATGTCTTGTAAATCCTGTCATGTTATCCTGTCTTTAAAACAACTGACCTTTGTTTTGTAGGATAAGATTAAAAAAACCTCATAAATAAACACATTGCATGGCATGCATCTGACCAACACCTACATCAGGAAATTAACACGCCTACGTTTGTTGTAGGTAAAAATTGTGATAATTCGAAAAATTGGATTGTCCAGAAATTAAGATTAAAGAATTAATAATTAATAAAAGTAATTTTATTGATTATTAATTCTGAGATATGTGTTTAGTAATCATTCTATGGCATAGGATGATTAGAAATGGGAAGGATTTTGGCTACGAGCTAGAATGAACGAGTAAGAATTTTCAAGACGAAAATAAAAGATTTTTGGGAATAAAAATATTTTTGAGAAAAAGACGAAATAGGCACTATTCATGTATGAAACCTACAGGTTAGGGTTTAATCCTAAGGGTTAGGGCTTAAGGTTAGGGTTTGACCTTAAGCCTTTCTGGGAGATTGGAATGTCGGAATGACATTCTGTCGAAAGATTTGACGATAATATACTGTGAAAAGTTAAGTTAGCCGAGAAAAGTTTTCTCAGGAAGAAAATGACGAAAATCACTATTCATCTATTTCTGTTTGGAAATTTATTTTGAAATTCCGAGAAACGCGTAATGATAGAATTTTGAGACGAGATGGAATATGTAATAATATTTCATTTATGGCTCGCAAAGTTTTTGTGTAGGGACTTAAAATCCTATGCGTTAGAAAAAGTAAAATCAATGATAAATTGATTACGTATAATAATAAATGATTATTATACGGAATGTATATGAGTATAATACGAGTTATTATACGAGTATAATACGAGAAGGATACGAGAATTAATACGTCGTATAATACGAATTTTATACGAAGTAAAAGGGATTTAATTTAAAGTAAATCTAATTATTAAACCATAGGTCGAACCGGCGGGTAAATGAGTGGATTTAACCCATGAGTTTGACCGGAGAGGCTAGAGCCTGGTATGCCTGGTTAGATAATTCCAAAATTCACAACTGGGAAGAGTTGGCACATTCCTTCCTCAATCAGTACAGCTTTCAATCCTAAATGGCTCCAGACAGATACTAGATCACCAAAATCAAGAAACAAAATGCTAAGTCATTCAGAGAGTATGCCAAACGATGGAGGCAGGTGGCAGCACAAGTCACCCCACCTATTACTGAGTCTGAGATAGTCATGACCTTCATCGACATCCAAGAAGCTCCGTATTATGAAAGGGTCCTAACAGGCATAGGCAAACCATTCTCGGAGATGATCAAGCACGGAGAAATGGCTGAAATGGGGCTAAAATCTGGGAAGATAAAGGATCTGACTGCCTTGGAAGCCGTTGCCGAGCATATCCAATCTGGGAGTTACGGGAGTAATCCCCGGAGGGTACACAAGAAGAAAAAAGAAGTGTCCTTAGTACTACAAGGACAGAATCAAAGGAGCGAGTCGAGCAGTATGCCCATTCAAAGGAGAAACTACTCCCCTTTCCAAGCTCCAGCCCAATCTAATCCATTTTAGAAAAATTTGGAGGCCAGGCGTCGGAGAACGTTCACCCCTTTAGGGGATTCACTCGAGAACGTGCTGAAACTATTTGATAGCACGGAAGAAGGCTGTTCAGCTCCTTCCACCAACCAATACAGGGGGAAGGAATTTTAACTCAAGTAAAAAGTGGGTTAACCATTTCGGATCTCCGGGCCATGATACACAGGACTATTGGGCCCTCAAGCACAAAATCCAAGATTTAATAGACAACGGAGATATTATGGTGACCAAACCGGAACAACCGCAGGTGCAAGACAATCCCCTCCCTCAGCACAAAGAGGAGAGTGTCAACATGATTAACACGAAGAATGGAGAGGGATCCAAATACCTCCGGTACGTCGAAGAGTCAACTCAATCCAACAATAATAGACCGGACAGTTGGGAATTATCAGAAAGGCGATTTTGATTGAACAGATGTGACGCCCCTAAATTCCAGGACCGTCATGGGGTCGCTCGAATTCGGTTCGTCATGTGCTTATGGTAATACATCACAATAATAATACGACTAAATGTCGCATCACACAGCGGAAAAATACACAACTAATATCGAATAGATTATATTTAAATAATATAATTTATTCACGTCCCAAGGTCTCGTAACTTAAACAGTGATTACATAGCTTAGACATATCTTAAGCATAAATAACCTTAACTAGTACATAATATCATAAGTTCTTTATTACAATCATAAAGTCCTACATAAACAAAGCTACTCAGTAGCCTTTCCCTTGCCCTTGTCGGTACTCGAGGGTCCGCACTGCTCGGCCTTAACTGAAATATTTTTAGGGAAAGCAAGAATGAGCACAAATTGCTCAGCAAGTAATATACAATAAGGGTTTGTAATATAATTCTCAATTCTCGAAAGGGTATAGCAAGGTTTGATAGTTCAAGGATAACAAGAATATCAACACTTTTTAATAACAGTCGCTAAGGACATAATAATATCAATGTGATTCAATAATAAATCAATTCAAGATTTCAAGATAACTGAATACTGAGCAGTCACTAAGGACTATGAACTTCCACAAGAATTGATAATAATAAATTGAAAATCCAACAAAAATAAGTACAACAGGTGACCAGCCTAAAGTACCCTATGTTATGCATAACACTCAATCATACTAATGTGCAGCGCATCGGTTCTCCGATAATTATATTTTGTTCTTCTCAGTCAAATATAAGATCCCGCACCAATCAATCGGTTTGGGTCGCCTTTCAATAATATAAGTCTAGCCGAATCAAATGGCATAGATCTCAACAACTATAAATTCAATTTCAAGATTTAAAGTCCGAAGAATATAGTTCGACTTTTATCCTATTCATGAAGTATATGGTTCATAATATCTGAATTTAATCTCAAGAGTTTACTCGTACGACAATAACTGCATAAGCCAATTGAATGTTCAATAAAGAGTAGAGTTAGGAACTTGCTTACAACGTTCCTTGAATAAAGTAAATACGAAGGTCTAGGATACTTGCACTATAAATGAGTGTAAGTAAGGAAACTTGACTTTAAAAGAGTGTAAGTTAGAGAACTTGCCTTTAGCGTAGTTTATCCACGAAAAGCAAATCAATACTTTCGAAATCCTATCGTAATATAGTTACGTATATATATGATATTCATTAGTCATATAATTTAACTTCACATTTTATCTTTGAATATACGATCAACACATAAGCTAAGTTTTAACCTAGCTACACAGTTATATAGAATATAATTTCTATCCTTAACGTTCCTCCTTTTGAGTTTAAACACATTCTCATATCATATAAGATCGCAACAATTAGCAAACATGCTCTCATATTATTAATATCACATAAGACCACAATCAATACTAAATATATTTTATTTTAGCAAGTTATGGTATTCTCATAAGTTAACCGTCAAAATCGGGTTCAAGTAACATCATATAATATCACGTAGCATGTATACATTTTAAAGAATACTTTTATGTTTATATAACCCTCCCTCGTTCCAAACATATGTGATATAGTTTCTAAGTTAACACTTTCAATAATTTAAAACCATTCAAGGTCATGATGTTACAAAATCTAGCATGTTCACCTTGTAAACACATAAGGTGTTCATATACTTATATTAAGCATGTTCATGAGTATTCATATCATATACATGCAACTATCATTGTCATTAGTTTGAAAATATGCTTCGTTTACGTAAATTTTGAATCACGGCAACTAATCATGGTATATATACATGCATGACACATGAATGAGTCTAAGAGTACTATCACATGTGTCCATAAATATTAGAATACGAAACTTACAATAACATGTTAATGTTCACAATCAAAGCTCATATGTTCATTAGTAAATCTCACTAATAGGGCCTATCATGTTCATGCTATCTCGATTCGTATGTTAACATGTCTGACACATATGTCAAGGTTATATTACATGCTCAAAAAATCAGAACCTAGAGTCTCAGTATAACATGTTAGAGTCCATGTTCAAAGCTTGTGTTTTCATTAGAAAGGTTCATTATTGAGGTTCACTTATTTAAGTCACATTATGAAGTTTAGATATGCATGTTAACATTCAAATCATGTGTCTCTATATCATACTAACATGCCTCGAAAATCAGAATGCTAACATGCTTCATTTACGCTAACGTTCGTTTTATGAAACTTTAAGTTCATTTCAACGTTATACATCATTCCATTAATTTTACATGAAATCATAGCAACACACGTATATGTCATGTTAATATACTCATATATAGGTAGTACTCATGCTAGCATGTTTATCTAAATTATGCAAATAAACTTTCATGTAGCAGAATCAAGCAGGAAAATAAAATCTGCAGCAGGCTGCTGGCGCAGATGCCCAGTGCAAAACTGGCTCAGCTGCGCCAGCTGGCGGCCAGCGATAGACAGCTCCAGTTTTTGGTAGTTTCAAAACCCAAACACAGAAATTCAAAATGAATTCGATTCTAGTTGGTTACATAACAACCCAAACATGTATATGAGCTAGTATAGCAACTAAGAAATAACTAACAACCAATAATTGTTCACAAAAGCATGGATTCCATACCAAATTTCCAGGATTTAGAAATCTCAGAAACAAGATGAAGAACATGGAAATTGTTGTATGAATTCGATTATTAGTAAGCCACATTGCATTCTAAGATGTTACCAAGTCTATATAACAATCAAATAGACATCCTAACAAACAATTGTCATCCAATTTCACAAAATCAAACATTTCAGTTTTGACTAGAAAAATGAAAACGAGAATGGAAAACAACTACATTCCAATCCCAACATGTAACATAAGTCCATGTAACTATTAAGCAAGCTTTGTATAATTCAATTAGTATGTATTGCAACCAAAATCAAAAAGCTTGGAATATTAGAGAACAAGAATTGGACTTGACAGAGAAATACGAATGAAGAAGAATAAGAGGAAGTATACCTCTGTAATGCACTCGGGCTTGCTACTAATTCAAACCTCCTCTACTGATATATATCTATTGCTCTCCCTCAACACTTTGCAAACTCTCAGAAAATAACATTAGAGGAGGAGAGTTCAATTTATAGAAAAACTACTAACCAGGCAATGCATTTCTCCTCCAACTCAAACCAACAGGAAAATAGATTGTATGAAGGTTAAGAGATGGTAGGTAATTAGTTGGTGAATGTAATCATAATTCCCACTCCCTTGTTCATCATGATAGCTAAGCTTGGGAGAATAATGGGGAGAATAGGCCTTAGCCTTTTGTCAAACACGTGAAGAACAAATGGGTCAAGCATTTAGGGACAAGCCATATCACTCTCAGCATTCTATCAATTAATGTTATAACATATATTATAAACTTAGGCTATCACATATGTATTCATACTATATATTATTAGGCTACAATTAAAGTTACAATGTAATTCTAATGATACTAGCATGAATTCACATAATGTAGTAAATGCAATTTGAGCACATATATTCCATGTACATTTTATCACACTGGTATAATTTTATCAGGTATCCTCACATTACTTCATCTTCTTTATTAAAGGAAATTGTTTAATAATTAATAAAGATAACATAAGATAGCTAAGTATTATTAAATTATCTACCACATACTCATGATGTCTCACTTTAATGCATATTCACATCGTTACCTAGGCATCATGATGTATTCATAACACATAGTTTTACTATGTACAATCATATAGTATAGTTTAAATATACTTGCACATAACAATTAACATAATCTTATTACGTTAATAACTTTATTTATTTGTTTCATTATTCGTAATGTCAAATAAATAAATTATTCATCTTATCAATTAATTAATAATATAATTTGTCCATTCCTCGTAATTATTAATAACACTAAATTAATAATCGTAGGATTAATTATCACCTTAACAACTATAGATCTCAGCATATTTATAAACAAGTGGTTTATTATTATTATTATCTTTCTTGCAATAATAATAATCACGTATTATTAATCAATCATAGTTAATATTCCATAACCATCAATTAATATTCTACAATTAACAATTAATATAGATTAATCGTTCACTTTAATAATTCCTTCGTCAATTAATATCATCATTAATATACTCATCGCGGTGCCACACAAGGCTTCCCGAGTTTATGATAACTCCACATTTTTTCTCAATTATTATTATAATTATTCAATTTTATATAAATGAATCAATCCTTCTCACAACACAAAATCATTTATATTCAAATAAATTCTCATTTCCATTAATATATTTATTTAATAATATTAGGAAATTCTTGGGTATTACAACAGGAGATCAAGTCTATTAAGGAACAAATTGGACAGTTAGCGGATCTGGTCGTATACCATCATCAGGTAACCAGGTAGCTGATAAACCAGTCCAAACAGTCTGAAGCAAGTCCTCCAACACCAGAAGTTAGTCCCATTTCTATGAGGGATCACTACCGATTTTATGAGCATGAACCTTGGGCCGATAAGGTGGCCAAGGAGGAGAAGTTTCAAGCAGATAGGGAGTTTTCCTTTCAGAGGAATTTTACTAATCTGAACCAGCTGATAAAGGAAATCCTCCAGATGATGATCAATGAGGGGATGGTTACAGATTTTTTGCCTTCAGTGAACCTTCGATCCAAAAAATTCAAACCTGACTGGATCTGTCAGTATCACTCCAATGCGCCAGGTCATGACACTGAGGATTGCTGGGGACTTCGGCACCTGATTCAGAATATGATTGAAAGCGATGAGCTGATAAGAGGGAATCAAGACTATGGCCTCCCTGATGAGGAAACACTCTTTATTCCCATGGCATGGAATCAGGGAACAGTGGCTGTTATTTCCTGTGAGAAGGAGCTAGCCAGAACACCCTTAGTACTGCCTGGAAAAGGGGTGCAAGAAGCGATGAATCGTATGAAGGTAACTACGCCTGAACCTTTAATACTGCTGTTGTCCCGATATAGGTAATGACAAATACACGCAAGTATACGCGGTCAACAAGTAATAAATAGTAAGTAAGATATCATTCCCACGGAGAATTAAATAATAAAAGTTCACCAAACCAATAGCCCATAACCATCTCAGTCTTATTTAAACAAGCGATTAAATTGTTTGGAATTAAAACTAGACAAGTAATTAAACTAAAACTAAATAATCCTTGAGTACAATCAGATAATAAAGGCAGGAGATCTCAACTTCCCCTAATGATTCATCTAAATCAACATACTCCCAGTTAGGACAAATTGCTCGTCACAGATAGTTAGCCGAGAACACGAAAGTGAGATAAGGCCATCTTTCAATACACCTAATCCATATCATATACAATCCACAGATGATAGAACGCATATGAACACCCACATTATCTAAACCCCTATATGTCTATGTGATTTACAAATAAATAGGGTTTAAGTCCAAGTTCTTAATTGACTACGAGCGGCGCTTCGGTATGTGTCTATCCTAAGCATAAATCATACATTCAACGCCATGTACACATACAATTGCCCACTACTACGATTAGATCTAAACCCACATTTCATCTTTCAAGTCCATATAGGTTATCACAGTAATTGGTAGCTAAGCAATTAAGCAGTGAAGGCACAAATCGTAATAGACAATCATATAGCAATCAATAAGACCAACATGGAAGCATATTAATATAAACTACTCAAAAGGTTCCATTGAAATCGCAAAATAAAGTTTAAGATATCATAAATGAAGAATATCTATCATCCACAAGTTGAATACACATCATAAGATTACAAACAGGAAGCAAAGAGATTATATTGATAGAGAATGCAAATCTGAGTGTTCAAGCTCCTTTGTTGAATCTCCAATGAAATCCACTTGCTTCAATCTTCTTCTCTAATTAAACCCTAAAAACTAACTAATTAAACCTAGAATTAATCTACTCCTATCCTAATCTAGACAAAATGTAATGAGAAGAGAAGAGAGAGCTAAACTAGGGCAAGGGTAAAGGAAGATGTCTGATACAATGGGCAAAAGCCCTCATATATAAGCCTCCAAGCCAATCCCTGATCTGCCTAAGTGAAAGTCAAATGCTGGTCAAGTTTCGAGCTAGTGCGGCCGCGCGGCATTAAGCTTTGGTCCTGGCGCGGATAGCGCGGGTGCAAAACTGAGAGTTCTGACCTGGATATTGGCGCGGGCGCGCGTGCTGCCTTAGTAAACTCGGCGCAGCCGCGCGGCACTTGCAACTCTGCTGAATTCTATTTTTAGCTGCTGCTTGTTTCTGCTGCTTGCACTTGGTTGCCATCTTCTTAATGCCAAGCTTCTTGATCCCTATTTGTTCTATCCAACATCATGCCATCATTCCATTGCTTAGCTTCTTACCCCTTTTTGCACTATTTCATCCTTTTGAGCCACTTATGCACTAAGAGAGTTCCAAAATAAGAAAACTGCAAAACAAAGTAATAACATATGAAAAGCACAAAGATACCCGAGTTTAAGCAACAAAACAAGTTAGATAATATCTGAATAAGTGGTCATAAAAACCACTTATCAAATACCCCCAAACTTAAACGTTGCTTGCCCTCAAGTAACCAAAACAAAACCAAACAAAAGATTCAATGCAATAATTACAATGAATGCAACCTATTCTATCATGAATGCGAATCCAAGTCTCAGTCAGAATTGATATTTAAATGAATTGCCTCATAAAAATCACAGGCTAATCAAACAGAAAAGCTACCCAAGACAAAATCATAAGGCATATCCTCGCAAATCCAAACCTGTCAGTAATGATGTAGTGTGTGTGTGCCTAGCAACCATTAAACATGCTTTTGAACAAATATATCAAATACTATGCTTCTTAGGGGAAAAACAAGTTTCAACTCAAGAAAAATAGTAAATCAGATAAGTTCTAACCAAGACCATGCATTACTTAAGCTAAGAGTCACGGGAGGTTTATTTATGCTTTTTATTTACTCACGAGGGCATTTTCGCTCTTTCCCGTGTACACAATCGACTGTACAATGCCTAGTCCTCTTAGGCTTTTCAATGACACCCGTGTAGCGAGCTTTCGACCAACGACTCCCAAACCAAAAGGCCTTAGGGCACTGGGTGTGGAGACACCCCTAAGGCTTACTGCTTGAATAGCAAAGGCCACAGAACTTGACGTAGCCGAAGTGTTTATTCTATTTTTTTTTCTTTTTCACTGCATTTTTTTTCTTTTCTTATTCATAGGAGAGTGCGTCTTACGCTCCATCTCCCCAAATAGCATGCATACCTCATATTTCCCCCAAACTTAAGCTTTTTACAGTCTAGTTATTATCACATGAGTACTGAAACTCTTTCATTAAAATAAAGATTTCCCACCAGAAGACAAGTATGTGAAAATTTAAACTAAGCAAGTTATGGTGGCTACTCTTAGAGTGTTAACTGGTGACATCAGTATCTGACAAATAAGGATTTACATGTATGACATTATAATCAAGCTTAAGTCTCAAACTAGTTCAATCATTAAGTAATTTTAGTTTCCTCATAGGCCAAATAAATAACAAACCAACTGAAAACTGGATTCATGCAATATGCTTAACACCGTTAACTAAAACAAAAATAAATTTTTTTAATAAAATACGATCTACATGTACTATATGAACAAACACAATATGCAAAATGAATGCAACCTACACTAAATGTAAAAATGCAAAAATAACCCTAATACCCCCAAACTTAAAAACTGCAATGTCCTCATTGAAGGTAAAAGGTAAAAGGAACTCCCCTAGTCGGCCTCTTCGTCGTCGTCGCCCTCCTCCTCAGCTTGTTTAGGTGGTGTGTCTGGAGGAGGGTAGGCCGCAGTGGATCCGTATGTAGGGAATTGCACCTGCACTCCCATCTAGCCAAAAGCTTGGGACAATGCCCCATAAAAGTCAGTAGTGAAGGCCTGAAGTTTGTGCTCATAGCATCCATCCTGCGCTACAATCGTCTCTCCATCCTATCTATCTGCTCTTGAACGGCGTGGGAGGACTCAGATTGCACTGGTGGCACCCTCTCAGAAGTCTCTCCAGCTTCTCCCTGCTCTGGAAATAAAAACCCCACTCCCTGAGGATGGGATTTGCCTCCTTTCCATACTTTGAATGATTCAATAGTAGGGTGGTCAATTGTGCTCATGGGCATCTGCATCAGCTTGGCGTCAGTCCATATAACTCCATTTATAGCACAAAGCCTGGTGATCACTGATGCATGTGGGATACCCGCTGAATTACCGCCTCTCAGAAATCTACGGATTGAACTGTTTATCACGTATCCCAAATCAATCTTCTTTCCCTCGATGATCCCATATAGCAAAACAGCCCTGTCCTTAGTGACCTCATTCTGATGCTGTGTTGGCATCAGATTCGCACATATAAAGCTGTACCACGCCTTTCCATATCTGCTCAAGGTGGCCTGGGGGAAGTGCAGCTTTTGATCGGTTCCATGCTTTATTTTCCATGTACTGCTTGGCATGCACAGATAATCATAAATAGCATCTAACTCTGATCCCCACTCCATAGCATAAAGGGACTCGGGGGCATCCAATGTAATGTTCGATAAACCGAACAGTCCGTTGATGCTTTCCTTTGCAAATGACACTTCACATCCTCGCACGAATATCTTATTAGACTTTGTGCATTTAGCATTGGCATAAAATTCTTGTACCACAAATATGGGTGCTGCCATAGGATCCTCATAGAAAAGATTCTAGCCCCTCCCTCTGATCATAGCTGCCATATGCCCGTCCAATCTCCTGTCTAGCGATAATCCTCGCTCCAATACAAATGTTCTGCCTACCAAAGCGTCGTGGAAGAATTTCTGAGCCTTCAGACTAATAAACTTGTGGTCATCGTAATCGATGCCACCTCCCTCTTACTCAGAGTCGCTGCCCATTGAGGTAGATTCTCTCCTACTACGCTTGGATGCCATTTGAACTGAGAATAGGAGCTTCACTTTCTGACCAAGCCTCCTCAATCGCACCCACTAACTTTTTTGCTGCCAAAACCCGCCCCAATCTGCTGCAATCTTCTCTCACACAAGCAATTAGGGCTCACACACTCTTGCTGCAGCTTTTTCTTTGATGTGGGGATAGAGATTCTAGGGTTTGTGAGGCGTTTGTGTGTGAGTTTTGGTTTGAGAGGATGAGCGATGGTGACTGGATAAGGGAATTGTTGCTCTCGGTTGAGGAGTGATTAAGTGGGTGGATAGTGACTGAAGGTTAAGGTTAAGTGATTGTGAAGGAGGATGAAGGAGATGGAAGATGGGAGAAATGTGGATTATAGCTCGATGTATTATAGTGTGATTGTAGGAATGAAGGAATTCAAAGGTTTAAAACTAAAGAGAGATGGAGGCTGAGCGTCTGATAAATGAAATGCAATGGTGTGCCTAAATTCTGCCGAACTTGACTTAAGTCTGAAACAATCTGCCCGACGCGAGGCTGCGCCCTATGCCAGATTTCTGTTCTGCATCTTTTGACATGCATTGAGGCTGGCCTTTGAGCTTTTCTTCATGTCAAGTGGATTGAACCTAAGAAAGGCACGCAACATTTATTAAACCCTTCAAACCACCAAAACTTAATATTAACTATTTACAATTAGGAGAATTAAACATAGGTGGATATATGCATGTGAAATCCCAAAAATTCCTATATGTGCGTATATGCAACATGCAAGTGCATCAAAAATATGTTCAATAAGCTTCATAGTCCCAAAAATATGCGCACTAATGCTAAGTTCCAAAAATGTAGGCAATGAGCTCCTAAATCCAAAAGTATTCAAAAATTTACAACTAAATCAAAATGTATAGAATTAAATAAAGGGGAGGGAAATGGAGATAAGTAAGTAGAATTAAACAAGTAGGGAGAGAGAGAGAGAGAGATTTTATGGGGTGCCTCACATCGAGCGCTTGGTTTATAGTCCGAAAGCTGGACTTTGTTTTTCCATCGCTATCTGATTCCTCGATGATATTTGAGAAACCCTCCATCCATTAGAACTGTCATGTGCGTTAGGAGGTTCCCCTTCATGAGAGGCTTCGGATTTAAGTCCCCTAGCATATGATGTGTATATGAATTCCCCATTTTTAAGTTCGAGGAGCTAGACACTTCTTCCATTGTATTTGCGGAAAGAGTTTTGCATTGAGGCATGAATAATACAACGGGCTCTTCTTCCATTCTCTCTTCTTCGGACCACCACGATTTCAGAAATGTGGAGTCTCTCATATCATCAAGATCCGTATCTGTGATGTGACTTCCAAGGGGGCATGGGTGTGCAAACGTCACTAGCTTTTCCAACTTTGGTGAAGAAGGCACCTGGGGTGTTGTCACAGTTGGCTCACATTCATAATTTTTCACGTCCCCAAGTGTACCCTCGATATTCATTGCTTTCAGTTCGTCTAGTTACAAGTGCACTTCTAGCTCTCCATCAGTTTCACCATCCAAATTATAGCACTAAGTATTCTGAGGGCCATTGCTCACGACTTCAAACAGTTGAGGTAATGGATTCATTAAAGCCGGCTAATTTGATCCGCCCAATTCTGAAGTTTCTCAATCGACTTCGCTTGCTTAATCAAGATCTCCTTTGTTGATGCTATGGAATTTCCCCACAAACTTTCCAATCTTGCCTTTTCTGTTTCACCTCAGAATCCATGTACTGAGTCTCATTAGTTGGGGTATTAATGATTTGTGCCATCTGGTTCTGAAAATTTTGGTTCGATATTTCCTGGCTCCTAATCATCTCCTCTTAGGTTGCTAAGACCCTATACATGAAGTCCTTTGTTGAATGTTCTTCTTGTAAACACAGAGATTGATATGTGGGGTCTGGTGCATATATTGGACTTTGATAGCAGTATTGGTCTTGATAATAGCTCGCTGAAGAGTTTGGGTGATACTCCAAATCTGGATGATAATTAGGATACTCATTGTGGTTGAAGTAATCACCCCCAAACTGGTTTTGTCCAAAACTGATGGGGCACTGATGGCTCGAATAGTTGCCAGCACAATGATCATAAGTAACTGCCGTCTCTCGACTTCGTTGGGCTGTAACAGTATCCAACTTCCTCGAGAGATGCTCTAGCTGTGCTGATAATGTAGCAATTGGGTCGAGGCCATCATTCCCTATTTCCCTTGGTTGATCTTGCCTTGTGTAAAGCCATGGATAAGCATTGAGATCCATTGTACCTGAAAAGAGAATATAGGAAGAGAATTAAAACAAAATAAAAATATTTAAATTAAGACTAATCTGATTGAAACTAATGTTGGCAAACAGTCATCAAATTAATTCCACAGAAACGGCGCCAAAAACTTGTTGTCCCGATATAGGTAATG
This sequence comes from Panax stipuleanatus, assembly GCA_020205555.1. Lineage (NCBI taxonomy): Eukaryota > Viridiplantae > Streptophyta > Magnoliopsida > Apiales > Araliaceae > Panax > Panax stipuleanatus. The sequence goes on from CM035118.1 coordinate 68,462,529, forward strand.
ACAAAAACGCGCAAGTATATGTGGTCAACAAGTAATAAAGAGTAAGTAAGATATCATTACCACAAAGAATTAAATAATAAAAGTTCGCCAAACCACTAGCCCATAACCATCTCAGTCTTATTTAAACGAGCAATTAAATTGTTTGGAATTAAAACTAGACAAGTAATTAAACTAAAACTAAATAATCCTAGAGTAAAATCAGATAATGAAGATATGAGATCTAAACTTCCCCTAATGATTCATCTAAATCAACATACTCCCAGTTAGGTCAAATTGCTCGTCACAGATAGTTAGCCGAGAACACGAAAGTGAGATAAGGTCTTCTTTCAATGCACCTAATCCATATCACATACAATCCACAGATGATAGAACGCAAATGAACACCCACATTATCTAAACCCCTATATATCTATATAATTTACAAATAAATAGGGTTTAAGTCCAAGTTCTCAATTGACTACGAGTGGCGCTTCGGTATATGTCTATCCTAAGCACAAATCATACATCCAACGCCATATAGACATACAATCGCCTGCTACTACCCACATTTCATCTTTCAAGTCCATATAGGTTATCACAGTAATTGGTAGCTAAGTAATTAAGCAGTGAAGGCACAAATCGTAATAGACAATCACATAGCAATAAATAAGATCAACATAGAAGCATATCAATATAAACTACTCAAAGGTTCCATTGAAATCGCAAAATAAAGTTTAAGATATCATAAATAAAGAATATCTATCATCCACAAGTTAAATACACATCATAAGATTACAAATAGGAAGCAAAGAGATTATAAAGATAGAGAATGCAAATCTGAGTGCTCAATCTCCTTTGTTGAATCTCCAATGAAATCCACTTGCTTCAATCTTCTTCTCTAATTAAACCCTAGAAACTAACTAATTAAACATAGAATTAATCTACTCCTAACCTAATCTAGAAAAAATGTAAAGAGAAGAGAAGAGAGAGCTAAACTAGGGCTAGGGCAATGGAAGATGTCTGATAAAATGGGCAAAAGCCCTCATATATAAGCCTCCAAGCCAATCCCCGATCTGCCTAAGTGAAAGTCAAATGTTGGTCAAGTTTCGAGCTGGCGAGGCCGCGCGGCATTAAGCTTTGGTCCTGGCGCGGCTGCGCAAGTGCAAAACTGAGAGTTCTGGCCTGGATATTGGCGCGGGCACGCGTGCTACCTTAGTAAACTCGGCGCGGCCACGCGGCACCTACAACTCTGCTGAATTCTATTTTTAGTTGCTGCTTTCTTTTGCTGCTGCACTTGGCTGCCATCTTCTTATTGCCAAGCTTCTTGATCCCTATTTGTTCTGTCCAACATCATGCCATCATTCCATTGCTTAGCTTCTTGCTCCTTTTTGCACTATTTCATCCTTTTGAGCCACTTATGCACTAAGAGAGTTCCAAAATAAGAAAACTGCAAAACAAAGCAAAAACATATGAAAAGCACAAAGATACCCGAGTTTAAGCAACAAAACAAGTTAGATAATATCTGAATAAGTGGTCATAAAAACCACTTATCAACTGCCTTTCAGACCGCAGTATCCTGTCATCAGCCTGAAGAGGGTCCCGTGGAACTATGGGAATAATCAAGGTTCCACCTCAAACAACTTTGCATTATATCCAAGGAGAATCCAGTGTGCTTGCCTCAGTGAGTAATCAATCCAGTCACCAAGGCTAAAAAAAAGTGGCTGAAGAGAAAGTCGAAGAGTTCCTCAGCAAAATGGGGTATAACGAGATCAAGGTAGTGCAAAACCTAAAAGATGCACCCAAGCAGATGTCTGTCCTAGATTTGGTCTTAGCATCGGTGGATCATCGCAACATTCTGGTGAAAGAACTGGAGGAGGCCCATCTGCCAAAGACAGTAAATGTTGAAAAATTTTGTCATGTGATAGAACACATTTTTAACAGCAATGTGATATCTTTCACTGACGATGATATACCTGCGAAGGGGACGGGCCATCGCATGTCCCTACATATAGCAGTAATGTCATCCGGGTAGATGGAGGATCTTCTCTGAACATCTGTCCCTACGATACCTTGGAAAGAATGAAGATCAACCCAAAATAGATCAAAACCAGTCATGTGGTTATCCGGGCTTTCGATGGATCTCTCCGAGAAGCTATGGGAGAAATTGAGTTGCCACTGGAGATTGGTCCCCACACTTTCTATGTATCCTTCCAGGTTCTCAACATTACCACCGGATACAACTTGTTGTTGGGAAGGCCGTGGATCCATATGGCAGGAGCAGTTCCATCCACACTCCATCAGCAGCTCAAGTACATTATCAATGGCAATCTAATTACAATCAATGTCGAACCAGAATACCCTGTCTGCATACAGGGAGACATGCCAATGATCGGTTTAGATGAAGGGATTGAACCTGCTAGTTTTCAAGTATTAGAGGTGAGCAATACTCAATACCTACCAGTTGGGGCATTGGCCTTGAAACCAAAGGTTTCTCCCGAAGTGATGACAGTGGGCCAGGAGATGGTATCTTTGGGTTTTTTGCCCTGGAGAAGGGTTAGGAAAGAATTAGCAAGGTATCCAAAGTTCGATGCATATCCCAAGCCAGTCAGGGAAAGCCGGATTGGGCTATACATCCGGGTCAAACCACCAGAACCCACACAAGCATCCAAAGGCTCATGCTTCCACTATGTTGTTGCCAAACCTCGCTGATGCAAGGCTTGTGAAGCCAATGAGGAAGATTCCTTTTGTTGTGTCAGCCATGTTATTCCCTCCAATTATACCGATAAGTAAGAGAAAAGCCTTAAAGCCTGAGGGGGACAGCAAAAAGGGAAAAGAAAAGATCCTGTATGAAGGACGAGACCCATTTGCTAACATGCGTGTTCTCAAACACTACGAAGGTATGAATGATGATATCCCAGACAGTGATGAAGAGGATTAAATCCAAATTCCTCGCATCAAGAAAGAAAAGGTGGGCAGCTCAAAGAAAAACCCCGGCTCTGATCTAAAGGATGTCTTAGTCATTATTAGAGATGAAACAGTCAAACACAAATCTTGTATCCTCCCAATTCATGAGGATCTGACCCTGGACAACTGGAGTAGTGTCCCTTGCCTCATTCAAAAAGGGTAAAAGGGTAGAGAATCTGTCTGCCCTGTAACATTGGTTTCGTTTATTGTTTATTTTATTGCACAGCTATAGCAGCAACTTTTGTCATGCTTTGCTAAATTCTTTGTATGTTTAAACAGTTGCATATATTAAAGTGAAAGCATTTTGTTTTCAGGACTCTAAGATTGGATTTGTTTGTCCCTGCTGGTGATATGCCAACCTGTCACAGTGACTACAACTTTGATGTAGAACTGAACTTCGACTTGATGAAGATTGATCAAAAGAAGGAAGATGACTATGAGGTGCCCAAGGAGATCAAAGAATGGGTCGAAGATAAACCCAAACCAAACCTCGACCAAAACACCACTGTCAATATTGAAACCTCAGAAAACCTCAAAGAAATCCAGTTAGGCCTAGACCTCACAAAAAATCAAAGAGCTGACCTGATTGAAATCTTAACACAGTTCCGGGATGTGTTTGTATGATCGCATGAAGATATGATTGGATTGTCTACTGACATTGTTATCCATCGACTCCCCATCAAAGATAGATTTAAGCCAGTCAAGAAGAAGCTCAGGCTATTGAAACCTGAATGGAGTCTTAAAGTCAAAGAAGAAGTTGTCAAACAATTTAAAGCCGGCATCATCATAGTATTAACATACCCGGAGTGGCTGTCAAACATAGTCCCCGTGCCTAAGCCTGGAGGAAAGGTACGAGTATGTGTGGATTACCGGGATTTAAACAAAGCTTGTCTCAAAGATAATTTCCCGGTACCTTTTATCCACATCCTGATAGACAACACGGCACAGTACGGTATGTATTCTTTTATGGATTGCTTTGCTGGTTACCATCAAATTATGGTCGCTAAAGAGGACAGGGAGAAGACAACTTTCATCACTCCCTTGAGAACCTTCTGTTATAAGAGATTGTCCTTCGACCTTATCAATGCCGATTCTAAATATCAGCGAGCAATGATGGCCCTATTTCATGACATAATACATAAGGAGATCGAGGTTTATATAGATGACATCATCGTCAAATCCCAAAAGGAAGACGATCACATCAACCTTCTCAGGAAGCTGTTTAACAGGTTGCATAAGTACAACCTCAAGTTGAATCCAGCCAAATGAGCTTTTGGCGTCAAAACAGGAAAGTTGTTGGGATTCCTAGTGAGTAATAGAGGCATTGAGCTGGATCCTACCAAGATTAAAGCTATCACGGAGATGCTAGTACCCCGAACAGAGAAGGAGATACACGGGTTCCTAGGGAGGATCAATTTCATAAGCCGGTTTATTTCTCAGCTCACGGCGACTTGTGAACCCATCTTCAAGCTACTAAGGAAGAATTCCTCCACAAAATGGAATGAAGATTGCCAAATAGCCTTCCTTGCCATCAAGAAGTAGCTAATCGAAGCGCCTGTCTTGGTACCCCCGAGGTATGAAGTTCCCCTATTTATGTACCTGTCCGTCAATGCCAATGCAATGGGCTGTATACTGGGACAGAAAGATGATATTAGAAAGGAGAGAGCCATCTACTACATCGAGAAAAGATTCAGCAGCGGCAAACAGAAGTACACTTTGATTGAGAAGACATGTTGTGCTTTAGCATGGGCCACCATGAGGTTGCAACACTATTTGCATGGGCACACGACCTATCTCATATCCCGCATGGATCCACTGAAGTACGTATTCAACAAGCCAATGTTGAATTGTCGATTGTCCAAATGGCAGTTGATCCTTCAACAATTCGACATTATCTACGTCACTCAAAAGTCCATCAAAGGACAAGGCATTGCAGATCAATTAGCCGAAGCACCGTCAGGAAGGTTTGAACCTTTGGAGACTTATTTCCCGGATGATGGGATCATGACAATTCAACAAATCCGACAAGAGAATACAGTCCAACCATAGAGAATGTATTTCGATGGAGCGCTGAACATGGAAGGGGCCAGAGCCGGGGCAGTCCTCATCTCTAGTACAGAAGAGCAATATCCTGTGGCTACTAAGTTGTAGTTTGTCAACACAAACAACATAGCTGAGTATGAAGGTTGTATAATGGGGTTGAAACTAGCCCAGTCCATGGGTATCCAGCTTTTATTAGTCTTTAGAGATTCTGAGTTGGTTATTAGACAAACCACTAGGGCGTATCATACCAAAGAATTGCATTTGCTTCCCTATCACCGGCAGGTCACCAACATATCCATGGATTTTTAAGAGATAACCTTTATCCATATACCTCGAGGAAGGAATGACTTTGTGTACACCTTGGCGACGTTGGCTTCCCTGATCAACATATCAGGTAGGAGGGGAATTCCCGACATCAAATTCACAAACCAAAAGTCCCCAATATACGGGAATTACATTGAAGAAGTATCAAATGAAATACCTCCTATCAAACAGCCTTGGTATCAAGATATCAAGGAATATCTCCGAGATGGATCTACACCCGTTGGGGCAAGCCAAGTCAGAAAGAAGCGGATTCATAAGATGGCCATGAAGTTTTATCTAAGCAGAGATGCACTTTACAAGAGGGATGCTGGAATAGGCCTCTTAAGATGCCTCAATGAAGAGCAAGCCAGAGATTAATGAATGAAGTCCACGGTGGAGTCTGCGGTCCACACATGAGCGGTCATTTGTTGGCCAAGAAAATATTGAGAACAGGGCATTACTAGATCTCTCTCAAAGCTGACTGTGACGATCACATTAGGAGATGTTATCAATGCCAAGTCCAAGGAAATGTCATCCACGCTCCTCCAAATGAGCTGCATAATATGAGTTTGCTATGGCCTTTCTCCATGTGGGGAATGGATGTGATCGGTCCAGTAGAACCCAAAGCCAGTAATGGTCATCGTTTCATCTTCACTATGATCGATTACTTCACCAAATGGGTTGAAGCTTCCTCTTTTCCCAAAGTCACCTATGAGGTAATGATCGATTTCATCAGAAATAATGTTGTCTGTCGATATGGACAACCGGAGGTGATCGTCTCAGACAATGCCAATAACTTAAACAATCAGATGATGAGAAACTTATGCAGTAAATTTCATATCAGGCATCTAAATTCCGTCATCTACCTTCCAAAGATGAATGGTGTTGTTGAAGTGGCTAATAAGAAGATCATGCAAAAAAATGTCAGCCAATCACAAAGGATGGCCTGACCTGTTGCCTCTGACTCTGTTAGCATACAGGACGGCAATGCGTACCTCTACTGGGGCCACCCCTTATTCATTGGTCTATGGTATGGAGACAGTACTTCCCATAGAAGTAGAGATGGAGTCCTTGCGAGTGTTAATAGATGCTCAAATGGAATAAAATCAGTGGTTGCAAGAGCAGTACCACCAGCTGTCCCTGATAGATGAAAAGAGGGCTACAGCCATTTTCCACAGGCAGTTATATCAGTAAAGGATTGCTTGATCATACAACAAGAAAGTCCAAACCCGACAATTCATAGAGAACGACCTAGTGCTAAAGAAAGTTTTAGCCAATAAAGACGAAGCTAAAGGAAAGTTCGCCCCAATTTGGGAAGGCCCTTTCATTGTCAAAGAGGTGTTGACAGGAGGAGCTATCAAATTGCAAGAAATAGAAGGGAGCGAATTTCCCCAACTCATCAACTCAGACACCACAAAAAGGTACTATGTCTGATGTACATTCCAGCCATCATCCTAGTCCTGCAAATTGATCAAATCAGTTTCAATTTTCATTAGGAGATCAAACTACGAATGACCTGATCTCTCTCAGCCTGGGAGTACGTAGGCAGCCATTCCTAGTGCGGTTAAACTAAACAAAATTTTAAAAACCTATCCAACCAAACTCAAAAGAGACCTTTCTCAAACCTCTCACACAAAATTCGAACTACGAATGACCTGATCTCCCACAGCCCAGGAGTACGTAGGCAGCCATTCCTGGTGCGGTCAAACCAAATAAAAAACTCAAAAACTCATCAAATAAAACTCAAAAGAGACACTTCTCACACCTCTCACACAAAAATCGAACTACGAATGACCTGATCTCCCTCCACCCGGGAGTTCATAGGCAGCCTTTCACGGTGCGGTATGACCTTCAAAAAAATAACAAACCAATAAAAACCAGTCCCAAGACACCGAAACCCTATAAAACCCAAATACTATCAAGTTTCCCTAGTTAACAGGCCATCTGAGATATTCTCCGACATCTCACTATCATTCCATCAAGAAGAAGCTCCTGATACATCAACAACAGCAAGTCATGAAAGAAGTGGTAATCACTCAGCAATAACAATACATATCCAACAGGGAAGTAAATCAAAATATGTTTCTCTAATATATAATATTATTTGATATATACACAGTGTCCTATACATGACTAAAATGGCTGATCTAGTATGTGCAGGGAAAATAAAGCTAGTCTATGGACCCAATGATAGACGAGACAACAATGCCAACATCGCATCTCTCTCTGAAGATGGAGGAGCAGCCGCCAGTGCATTACCCTCAGCCTCTATACGATTAAGGACATCCACTGCCATCTGTATGGTGCTGCTATGGTCATCTATAAATGCACTCATCTCTCCAACCAGGTTGTCTGTATATGACCTGAGGGCTGTTCTGTCTGCAATATATATATATATATATATATATATATATATATATATATATATATATATCTCAGGTGGCTATAGCCTCGTCCCTCTCCATAAAAGCAGCATCCCTGACAATTAAAACCTCCTCAATCTCCTCAAAGGTTGCATCTCTGACAGATCGAACCTCATCTCTCTCCTCAAGAGCTACATCTCGGGTAGATAGAGCCTCATCTCTCTCAACCAATGATGTATCCCGAGTAGCCTGAGCCTTGTCTCTGGCGGCGAAAACTGTATCTCTTCCAGACAAAGCCGTCAACATCAAAGCCCTAGCCTGATCTCTCTCGAAAGTCATCTAAGCTAGTGAATCAGCAATAGCTGGATCTATGCCGGCAAGAACAGTAGGTGGATCACTAACTAACGCTACTGTCAGACCCATAAACAAATCGTCCTCTGTGGGAGAATCAAGATCCTCTATAGGCTCCTCCTGATCTGAATCTATGATGGGAGCTAACTGGATAATCGGAGCTGCTGCTATATCAGACTCTAACCAATCCGAATACTCCGGAGATCGGTCTGGATGGCTAGTAGAGAAATCAGCCCTCTCTCTATTAGTCCAACACTCATAAATCCTGATCAAGTCAACTGACGATAGAGATGAAGCTGATATTCGCTGATTAATAGCCTCCTAAAACTGGTGTAGGCTCTAGAGATGATCAAACTGACCCGTAACTGCCAATAGATGGTAAGTGGTCACCCCTCTCAATCCCGCTAGGGGCAGATAGTCCATGCCAACTACATGGGTGATGAAGCTGTAAAAGGAGACAAGCCCTAAGCATGGAAAAATCAAAAAAGGGATGCTCAATATCTGACAGAAAAGCCGACCAGGTCGCTGCATCCTAACACTCTGCTTGCTGGAAGGAGTAGGACAGGGCTATCTCATGAGTAAAGCAGTACTCATGGTGTCTAAAGGTGCCAATCGGACTCAAATGGGTTATGAGCCATATATACAGTAAGATATAGCTACCACCTAAATAACCCCTCTTGATGGGTGCTGCAAAAGGTAGCCGACCTCAAGGTCTCGGCCAGTATCATCAGTAGAATCGTACAACCCTGTCTGAGGGCACGGACCACCACCATCAAGACGATATCTAAATGGTCCAAACGTAGTGGCATGTATACATAGGCCACGACGCACGTCAACAAGACGTCTACCCCGACCGACTGCCACTCATCCGCCAAAATGATAAAATCCCCTGCGTGTCGATCATAGTTATCTAGCTGACCGAAGTAATCAATCAAAAAGTTGATAAAGAACAGATGTCCTAAAATTATCTCATCAGTGACTACTCTATATCATAAACCCGACATATGCATGAATGGTCTCCTCATATCGCTGATAGTTGTACGAGCGCAAGGCAGGTCCAGCGCTAAACCTGTAAGCCGCTCATACTCCTCCAATGTCGGATTTAACTCATGCAATCCAAAGCGAAAAACATGCCGCTCAGGTATCCAGCAGGATAGAATGTCGTCTATAAATCTGTATGGAACCTGGAAATCTATAAGGGCCAAGGAATGCCCCAACATTTGATCTACTGTCTCTCTGGCTTGGAAGGGTAGGCTATCATACCACGACCTCAGTGAGGATGCTACCAAGGATGGCTGTAAATGATCAATGCAGCTGACCGTCGATGACAACATCTGTATCACCGTATCACAAGACCATCCAGGGGTCAAATCTAAACTCACCTGTCTAAGTGCATATCCATGACATAATATATGCATAAAAATAATGATAAACATATTGCAATAGATAGGAAATATCATGCATATCTAGAATAAACTATCTATTGCAAGCATCATCTCTGTCTAATCATACAATCCAAAATAAAAAGTACAGGGATATGGGGCACAATCGCCCAACTACTAACAAAGGCCTATCAAAAGAGGGCACAGCCGCCCAATAGCTAAACAGAGGCCTATCAAAGAGAAAAGTTATTAGAAGAAATCAGGAATATCTACATCCAGGCTATTAACCGACTCCAGCTCCTCCTGAGTCACAAAGTCTCGGCCAGTGGGAATGTTCGATCGATGTAAGGGAGGATCAGCACCTGTAAAACTGTTGGAAAATGGACCTGTAGATGGGCCAGCTCCAGAGCTGGAAGGAGCAAAAGAATCTGCCTCAAATGGCTCTCAGCTAAGGTGCCTGATAAAAAAATGTGCCCTCTCCAACTGCTGGGTCAATCTTGTGATCTATATGAGTCGGATCCCGCAAGCAAGCTATCCAGTCTGTCATCATCACAGACCCCGACACCATATCTGCTATGAACTGAGTGGCAGGAGTTGGAGCCCCAATGGTACGAGGGCTCCACCAGCTATGAAATGCCTCCTGGCTGTAAGGACCCTCTGACAGGGTGAAGTTATCTACGCCCACCATAGGATTGTTTGTGAGTGGCTGAACTAATGGCCAATAATGCCAAACAGGAGGAACAAAGGGAATGCGGATCTCTCTCGTGATGCTCCGAATAGCACACTCTCCTAAATAGAGCTCCCAACCTCCCTCTGTCAATAATGGGACTCTGCAAGTGGATAGTGCAAACTCCCGGCCAGTGGGAAAACAGCCCTCAAACCCGACTGTCAAAAAGTCTGAGGTATACGGGACCCACAAGATCGATTCAGCCGTCAATAGCTCGAACTGCAGGCGAGAGTGGGTGAATCCCTCAGCTACAGGGACCTCCGTCAAAGTGGAGTGGTTCCAGCGCCGTCCCCCAGGATAGGTCTTCAGGCCCAAATTAGTGGCGGGACGTAGGCAAGGAAGCCTCTCATATGCCCAAAATTGGCCATATAAATATCAAAAGTCCTCAGTAATCAAGACTGACATATATAAATGAGGAAATCAAAAAGGTACAAGAGAGATGTACTCACCAGCAGGAATGGGTAAAAGCCTAACCAAGCCTCCGTCACACCCTTCGAGAGCATGCGCATCCCTCGGAGGAAATAGGCAAAGGTATAGGTACCCCAATTAAAATCACTGAGGTGCTCCACATATCGAGTGGCGCTAACCAGGGAAAAAGACACCATCGAAGAGTTGTCCGCAAAGAAACAACCCCTGATGATCACTAAAAACAATCGCCTCAGGATGCGATCTCTAACCCTCTGATCATCAGGCAGAGGCTCAGTCAAAGCCCCACTCTGGGCATCTATGCTCAAGGGACCAGAACTAACCGTCTGACCCTTGATAGCCGTCGTAGGAACTCCCAAGAGGGACCGAACGGCAGTAAGTGAATTGTCTAACACAACTGGCACTGGCTCTCCTGCGAACTCTATCCCGGTGATGAACCTCCAGTCCACAAGCGTCACCATCACCTTGCAATCTAGCAAATGGAGAGACTAAGTCTGGTGGAACCAGTGCTCAGATAAAGCCCTCAGATAACCCCAGGGGCAACGACAGGGAAGGATAGAAAAGAATGCCTAAAACCCCTAGGTATCGACAAAAGCCTTGTACTCCAGATGCAGAGTATGGTACAAAGAATGCACATTACACCAATTCCCCCTTGTTTGTGTAGAGTCGACAACCTGTATCAAAAAGCTCACTCATATCAAACCTATGCCCTGAAATGGCAAAAGAAAGAAAGAAAGAAAGAGAATCCAGAAGGAAGACTTCAGTCACCTCATTGGCGTGAAGGAATCTCGATGGATGGCACCGTAAATCTCCCAGCAGCTCTTGAAGTGGCACCACAATGCCTAGAAGCTCCACACTTGGAGCCTGAGCTGAGGCAGGATCAACAAATGGAGCCTCCCCATCGTCTACGTTGACCAGCGGCTCAGCCCGGACTGGACGAATTATTAACTCAGCCAATCTGTGAGGTGGTCGGGTTGGCCATGGCTGAGGAACATCGAAGACTCTCCTCAGTCTAACACCTGGAATGACCCTACTAGCACTCCCGGGTCTATCTGGCTCCATAACCCGGACAAAGTCTCCAAATCAGCTCAGAAAGGGTGAGGTAAGCCTAAACCTGTGACTTCATAAATTAAAGCATTATTTTATGCATTTTTAAGTCCTAAAACATGCATGAGTCAGTCAAAATCCCCAGTAGAGTCAAAATTGCATGTTTATTAAATACTCAGGCTTTTGAAAATTTTTTGCCAGAGTCTCCTTTGTAAAATGGACTGTCCGTATGCACTGAGGCATGACTAGGTGGCCATTCAGTAGCACACCTATCCAAAAATAGAAATAGTTCATATTTATGTAAAAAAATCAAAAGTAAACTCCACATGGTAGCTAAATTACCATGGACATATTTTAGTTGAAAATCCAGGCTCACTAGGCCTCAAAAAGGATGAGTAAACTGATCAAAAGAGGCGTCAATTGACTGTCTCAGAATTCAAATTTTCTTACATTAAAACGTACATCACAGTAAAATATGCATACTTATAAAATCAAAAAAAAATTATCATATCATATAAGCATACATTTTTGATACATTTGCGTTCAAAAGCACCCTATGTGGTTTATAGCATTCTAACTGTCAAAATTAGAAAAGAAAGAATGTAAACTTTACCTGAGATGAGCAGAACGTATGTGCGCTGACATAATCTGAAAAACGTTGCCCAAACTAGGTAGATCTGAAAAAGAAAATCGGATTTCTATTGAAACTCAAAACTTAGAGTGAATTCTGAGAGCCCCTGTTGCCCATTATAAACTAGCAGGAGGGAGCGGGCCCACCTGCGGCTGCCACACCTCTACCTGTGGCTCCCTAGGTTGGGCCCCACCCCCTCCGGCGCGGTCCAGTTTGAGTGAAAAAAGAGTTTACAAGAGCTGAAAAGTCAAATTCGAAAGAAAAAAACTGCTACACAATTGAGCAGATTGTCCTGAAATCCTGCGTATGAGCGGCGGAATCCTGACGAAAAGAAGAACTTCATGTAAGCCATTGGTTATCATCCCAAAGCAATATTCGGGGATCAATGATGAAAACTGGTGAAAAACTATGAAAAAACTACTGAAAACTGCCACTATCAGAGCATCGGGTAGGTCTGACTATATGAACAATAGGCTCTGATTGTATCAAGGTATCTAGACTGATCCGAGGGTGTGTGTTATCAGAAGAAGTACCCCACATCAAAATTGATCAGATTTGACACTATCAGCCGTTGGCACAACCCCAACGAAGCATCGAGAATGTTCCGATGACATCAGCCATTGAAGGCTACTTCGACGGAGGTCAGATTGTCTGACATTTCAGCCACTGGCGACAACCCCAGCGAAGTATAGGGAATGGTCCGGTGACATCAGCCGTTGAAGGCTACTTCAGCAAAGGTTAAATTTCCTGACACTATCAGCCGCTGGCGACAACCCCAGCGAAGCATCGGGAACGGTCCGGTGACATCAACTATTGAAGGCTATTTCAGCGAAGGTCAGATTGTCTGACACTATCAGCCATTGGCACAACCCCAACGAAGCATCGGGAACGATCCGATGACATCAACCGTTGAAGGCTACTTCAGTGAAGGTTAGATTGCCCGACATCTCAGTCGTTGGCACAACCCCAACGAAGCACCGGGAACGGTCCGGTAACATCAGCCGTTGAAGGCTACTTCAGAAAAGGTCAGGTTACCTAACACTATCAGCCATTAGCACAACCCCAGCGAAGCATTGGGAACGGTCCGGTGACATTAGCCATTAAAGGCTACTTCAATGAAGGTCAGATTGCCTGACATCTCAGCCGTTGGCACAACCCCAGCGAAGCATCGGGAACGGTCTAGTGACATCAGCCGTTGAAGGCTACTTCAGTGAAGGTCAGATTGCCCTGACATCTCAGCCGTTGGCAACAACCCCAACGAAGCATCGGGAATAATTCGATGATATCAGCCGTTGAAGGCTACTTCAGCAAAGGTCAGAGGGTCTTACCCTATCAGTCATTGGCGACAACCCCAGTGAAGCATCGGGAATGAACCAGTGACAGAAATAGTATATCAGTTTATCCCCATAGAGGACAGATGATGGAATTTGTTATACAAATCCCTGGAGGGAGCACCGAGAAAGATTCGGTGGTGATCGAGACTTTGCAATATGCCGTTTGAGTAGGCATCAAGGGAATTCCTCAAAGACTATCATGATTGACAACATCCCCAGTAGAAACTGACAAAAACATTCTTTAATAGCCTACCAGCGATACCCTATCAGTAATAGCCTAGCACTAGAGGGACATGGTAAACCATGGGCCTCCGACTAATGCGACTTCAAAGGCTATCATAGATAACGATTATTCGTAGTAAAAAATGGCGTAAACAGTCAGTGACATCCCCATTTCCCTCGAAGGTATCTAACCTTCATAATATATCATGCTATGCAATGCATTATATTTGCATTTATCATATTTCCAGTGTCTAGCAATCTTTATCCTGTTCATTTCATTGCATTACATGAACATGATAAAGAGGGGCATCTGTAGACACTTGAAATTTTGCATTCCTGTTATAAATGCTCAAAATTTTGTGTTCCTATGACTAACCCTGCAGGAGGGTAAAACTGTCACCTCATCCTCAGTCTCAATACCGGGATGCTAACTCAACCCCGGTCTCAATACCGGGATTCCAACTCATCCCCGGTCTCAATACCGGGATGTAACTCATCCCCGATCTCAATACCGGGATGCCAACTCAACCCCGGTCTCAATACCTGGATGCCAACTCATCCCCGGTCTCAATACCAAAATGTCAATTCAACCCCAGCCTCAATACCGGGATGTCAACTCATCCCCCGTCTCAATATCGGGATGCCAACTCAACTCCGGTCTCAATACCAGGATGCCAACTTAATCCCGGTCTCAATACCAGGATGCTAATTCATCCCCGATCTCAATACAGGGATGCCAGTTTAACCCCAGTCTCAATACTGGGACGTCAACTCAACCTCAGTCACAACCCAGGAGGTACAGGTTAACCCCGGTCACAACCCGAGAGGTACAGATCAACCCCGGTCAAAACCCAAAAGGTACAAGTTAACCCCGGTCACAACCCGGGAGGTACATGTCAACCCCGATCACAACCCGGGAGGTACAGGTCAACCCCGGTCATAACCTGGGAGGTACATGTTAACCCTGGTCACAACTTGGGAAGTACAGGTCAACCCCGGTCATAACCCAAAAGGTACAGATCAACCTCGATCACAACCCGGGAGGTATAGGTCAACCCCGGTCATAACCCGGGAGGTACAGGTCAACCCCGATCACAACCTGGGAGGCCAAATTAACTTCGAAGATAACTTCGAAGCATCACATCATCCCCAGAGAAAATTTTGGGAAACCAAGTCAGCCTCAGAGACAACCCTGAGGACAAACAAAATCGACTGGGATTAAAAACTCGGAGACAACCGCGGGAAAATAGTCAAAGACCGTGCCAACACAGGAGACAACCCCTAGAGGGGAAAATGGTTATTTTACCACCTTGAAGTTGATTCAGTCAAAATCAAGCAAAATTGATGTCATCCAGGTCAGAAAGAACCATAACATTGATCCCTAGTGAAAATAGCACAATACAGCTCAACGGACAAACTACGAAGAGATGAAGACTCGGTTATGAACCCATATTATTGGACTCGGAAAAGGTTTCATCCCATGTAATTGTAACGCTCTCTGCGAGTGATTTCCAGAAAGGTATAGCACACCTCAAACGGACTCTCCGATCAAAAGTTAGAAAGTTTTAAATCTGACCTCGCGTTGCTCGGAGTGCACGTACTTTGAGGCGACAGGACCCACCACCCGGGGCCTACCATGTGGTGCCACAGGTAAACCTACGGTTGTCACGGGTAGGCCCGCTTCCATCAGGTCTATAAATATAAGTACACCCCCAAGCCAAAAAATAGAAAAAAACTTAGAAAACGTTCTGAAATTCCGCCCATTTCGTTTCCTAGCCCGACTTCTAGTACTCCAAACCCAGATTTTATCACTCTAACATGTTGGTATACTCATATACTACCACATATCAAAAATTGAGCAGTGGAAACGCCCGTTTGAGGCCTACGATTTGGCAAAAATCCCGTGTAGTAGTTCATTATGAGTATTTTTACAATCAGGAAGTTCATACTACTTCATTGCGCATTTATACACTTGCACATTAAGTTTCGTTTTTTGATTATGCCCGGAACTCAGCTCTATGGCTGTTTTTGCTTATGTTTTCGTACATTTTAGTACATAAACACGTTTTCTAGCATTTCTACAGCCCGGATCATCGATCTGTGGCTTTTAACCGCTTTTATATATATACATATATAGGCCCTTCGCCGGACTAGGTTATTAACCTGGGTCCATTTTGGCTTTATTATGTATATATTTGACTATATATACTAACTTTTCAATTCTGTAAAGCCCGGATGTCAAATCTGTGGTAGTTACTGCTTTTATATATATAACTATATATACATAAATTTTTCCAATTTTATTTGGCCTGGATTTTGATTTCGTGCCTTTTTATTGCTTTAATATATATATATATATATGGAAGAAGAAGTACAGGAACTTCTTCTTCTTCTAACTAGAAAGAAGGTAGAGAGAAGGAGGAGAGAACCTCAGATGAGGCTAAATGGTTTACATTTTTAAGCCTAAGGAAACTCTAACACTTGAGTTCCTTTAAATAGAACTAAAGTTACCGGTTTATATTTACCGAAGTAACTTTTACATTTACTTAAGGTTAAAAGTAAAAATATTTAACTAAAGTAAGAAACATTTAACTTAAGTTAAAAACATTTAACTTAGGTTAAAAGTAAATTACTTTTACATTTACTAAGGGTAAAGTAAAAACATTTAACTAAAGTTAAAAACATTTAACTAAAGTTAAAGTAATTACATTTACTTTTACTTAAGTAAATTACTTTTACTAAAGTAAAGTTGTCCTTTACTTTTGACTTTGTCGGATGCATTGATTGCATCTGATGATGACTGGGGCATCCGATGACTGTGGGACCCTGGGGGGCCAGCGTCGGAAATTGACTTTTAAATTTATGGTCAAATTGGATGAACCATGAATGACTAAAAGATGGAGTTTGAAACAGAAAAACTCTGTTCCAAGCTTCCATGTAATCATAATAGCAAAACTGGCTATCATGACCTTCAAGCTGCCTAAGATCACTAGGATGATTACCCCAGTTAGGCATGGAGATAACCTGTTTAATATAAAGAGAATGATAGATGATTTTTGAAGAATCATTTCTATCATAAATAGGTTTAATAGCAATTGACTGGGTTTGCAAAAGGACATCCTTATAATACATGAGAGATTTATAAGGAGCAGAAGGAATGAAATGCCAACCAGCTGGGAAAAACTGGGCAGCCAATTTAACCGGATCATCAATAGATTTCATATGTCTTTCAATATGAAATAAATTGGTAGAGAAAACAGGGATGTATTCAGTTTGAATACGTTGACTAACCGGAGGATTACTGGAAGAAGCATAAGGGTCGACCATTAAAGGTGGTTGAACCAGAGCTGAACTATAGGGTTTCGAGGAAGAAACCAAAGGAGTGAATCTATTAACTACAGTAAGGGGAGTGACTGGATGTGGGATTATAGCTCCCACGGGCTTCTGACTAGGTGGGCTTGGGCTTGGAGGACCCAAGGGCCGAACATTTTTATCTTTCCCTCTCACACTCATTTTGAACTTGAGGGGTACCTGAATTAATAAATTCCCGAGTTAGAAAATCAGGAACTGAATTATCACTACCTTTAATATATTCAATTTCAAAATCAAAAATACTTAAAATAGATTGCCATCTGGCGAAAATATGTTTAGCAGCGATGTTTTTAACATCTTTTTCTAAAATATATTTAGCAGACTTACAGTCAATACGAACTAAAAATTTTTGATTTAATAAATCATTTTGAAATTTACTGACACAGAAAACTAGAGCTAAAATTTCTTTTTTAATAGTGCTGTAGTTTAATTGTGCTTGATTCCACGCGCCAGAGTGGAACCGAACAATTTGTTCAGAAGAAGCAGGAGTCAACTTCTGCTTCAGAATACCGCCGAAACCAATTTCGGAGGCGTCAGTTTCAACAATCTTGAAAGCTAATTCATTAGAAATGCCAAGGCAAGGAAGAACCTTAACATATTTTTTAACTTGCTGAACGATGGCAGAATGCTCATCAGTCCAGGGAGGAGGATTCTTCTGTAAACGAAGAAACAAAGGTTTACAGATTTTTCGTAAATTTTTATAGAATTTGCCAACATAATTAAGAGATCCTAGGAATCTTTGAAGTTGAGTTCTATCAAGGATTTTATCAGGAAATCTATCAGCGAATTGAATAACTCTTTGAATAGGACGAACCAAACCCCGATGAATATCATGACCAAGAAATTTAACTTTAACCTGGAAAAGAGAACATTTGGTTGGTGACAGAACCAAACCATTGACTTTGATAGCTTTGAAGAACGAATTCAAGTGTTTGAAATGTTCGTCAATAGATTTAGAAAAAACAAGGATATCATCAATATAGACAATGATGAAATGACTAAAGGGATTTAAAATTTCATTGAGAATATTTTGAAATTCACTAGGAGCGTTTTTCAAGCCAAATGCTTGAACAACCCATTCATAATGACCAAAAGGGGTAGTAAAAGCGGTTTTATACCTATCACTAGGATGGATACTAACTTGCCAGAATCCAGACTTCAGGTCGAATTTACTAAAAATGGTAGCATTACTAAGGCGACTAAGAAGGTCTTCCTTATTAGGAAGGGGATACCTAATCCATTCTAAGACCTTATTAAGAGGCTTATAATTGATGACCAGACGAGGGACACCTCTCTCTTTCTCTGCTTCATTATTAACATAAAAGGCAGGGCAAGACCAAGGAGATTTACTATGTTTTATTAAGCCTTTGGCAAGTAAATCGTTAATTTCTTGTTTACAAAGCTCCATTTGTTGGTGACTCATTTGAATAGGTCTAGCTTTAGTAGGAATAAGATGCTCTTTAAATTCTTTAGCGTAAGGAAGTTTAACTACATGTTTCCTACGATGCCAAAAAGCATTAGGAGAATCAGCACACAAATTTTTAACCATGAATAGACGAAGTTCTTCAATTTTATCTTGTATTTTTTCACTTAAAAGAAGATCTTCAACCTGTTTATACTTAATTTCATGTTTTAAAAACTTTAAATGAGAAGTTTTACATTTTAACAAGTTAAGAGACTTAGAAATAGACTCATCTTGAATAAATCTTAAATCTCTTTCTTTGGGCTGAGATAAAAACTCAAAAACAACTTTGTGCCCAAGGTGCTCAGTAGTTAACCCATTATTACTGGTGGTGAAAGGGTATAACAAATAAATAAATGGTAATCCCAGAATAATTTTATCAGTTAAATTACGAATTAACACAAAAGAAGTTTTAAAACATATATCATTTTGACAAATATGAACCTTAGGGAGCTTATATTTAATTTCCATGCTGCTTCCATTAGCAGAGTTTAATCGTTCACTGGTTTTAACATAAAATTTGGTAGGGATTAATCCCTCTTGGATGCAGTTAAGATCTGCACCGGTATCAACAAGAGCAGGAAGTTGAATGGCAAAAGTACCATCAACCATTAACCGAATCAAAATATACCACTTTTGAATGGTAATATCTTTTATTCTTTTTAACGAATTACCTTGAATCAACAAAGGAGACTCTTCATCCTTGACTCCTGAAGTTTCAGGCATGTCTTCATTTTCTGAAGAATCAGAAATATGAAGTTCAGAGTCTTTGTTAACTAACGTAGTCATATCACTTTTTAAATTGGAGATCTCAGTCTTGAGACTAGAAATCTCTTTCTTAAGCTTGTTGACCTCTTGATTTAGTTCTGGGAGAGTAATCTCTCTCTCAGCAACTTTAAATCTCTCAAGAGTTTTATTAAGGCTTATAAGCGGTTTTTCTTTAGCTTTTATGACTTTACCTTTTCCCGTAATATTTTTAGAAAACAATTCCTTTAATTGTTTCATATACTGAAGTTTTAAATCATCATCAGTAAGTTTACTAATTAATTCAATTAACAAAGAACTTTCTTGATCTTCTTTAGTAAGAACATTAATAGTTTTGCAACAATCAGATCTACAATTATCAGTGCAAAGAGTAACTTCATTATCTTCACTAGGAGTTTGACTATTTTGATCATTATCAGAAGAATAAGGAACATCAGAAATATCATTATCATCATCAGACTGAGTTCTAAGTAAATCAAAAATCTTTTCAGAATCTTCCACAGAAATATTTAACTGGTTTAATTTTTGTTTTAACTTACATTCATTCTTATAATGACCCTTTTTACCACAGTTATAGCAAGTAATTTTACTCTTATCAGTGGATTTAGAAGTTGATTTTTTATTGCTAGTTTTTCCTTTAGACTTGGGTTTTTCATAATAACTTTCTTTATTAGTTTGACTAGAGCGTTTTTTATGGTGCTTACGTTTTTTGTGAATTTCCAATTGCTTTTTCCTATGCTTTCTACGGGAAGGGGCAATAGGAGGCAGACCATATTGTTCACAAAAAGTACCAAGTTCATATTTAGCTTTCTTTTTATCTTTTGCAGCTTGTTTAGCAATTTTAAAATCAATACACATTTTTAGGCCAATTTTTTGAATATAACTAACAATGTCACCGTAAGTGAGGTTATCATAATCAATATAGCCCAATGTTTTACTAAGTTCTTCACGGACTTTATGAGCAAATAAAGACGGAAGACCATTAACAAATTTTTCCTTCCAAAAAGGTTTATTACTATCATTACGAAGCATGACACGTGAAATAAAAACATCTTTATACCATCTAAAATCACTTAAAGTAGGACAAGTAAGATTACTAAGTTGATCATGAATACGTTCAGTAATATTACTAGGAGTACCAATAAAATGTTTTATTATAGTGAAAATTAAAGTATTAATACCATCAGGAACACCAAAACCAATATCTTCACGGAAGATAGGTTGACCATTATCATCAAGTTGATAAGCATGAATAATAGAGTTCCTAGCATCTTCATCAAGGTGTTTTTCCCACCAAGAGCGAAGAACTCCCGAAAAACCATTAGTTAAAATTTCAACAATTTCAGGTTGAGTGAGATTAGTAAAAGCAGTGATGTAACTATTAGCAACCATAGACATGTGGTTCATTTTAGTAAGAATTTGATGTTCACTGAAGCCATCAATATTCCATTCATAAATTTTATTGGAGGAAACAGAAAACTGATTGTCAAGATTCTTTTCCTCGAACTGAAGATCAGGGGGAGTGGGTCTAGTATACCAATTTTTTGTAATACTAGTGTTATTAAAAGTTAATTTTTTTAGTTGTTCAGTAAGGTCGGGAACAGAAGCGACATCAGATACCTCGTCTGAGTCACTATTGTAATCATCGCCAGATTCTTGAATCTGATCAATGATGGCAACGGTTCCACTGGCTTCGCCAGAGTTGGAACCAATCTTTTTAATAAGTTTATCAATACTTTTAACTAAATCAGAATCTTTACCAGGCAATCCTTTTCCATCCCTATTATCAGGGAGAGATAATAAAGGCTGCTCAAGCTTCTTATCAGGGGTTTTAATAAGAGTATTGTCAAACTTTTCTTCAATTTTATCAAGTTGTTTACCTATGGTGGCCAAATACTGATTAGTAAAATTATTTTGTTCAATAATCTTTTTATCATCAGTTTTACCATCAGCGACTTTAAAAGGACTAGCAACAAAGTCTGAATTATAACTATAGCACAGCTATAAGAAATAACAACAGCAATTCATAAGTATAAAAGAGTTTATAAAAATAAAACTTTTATTGAACTTTGAAATAATTACAAACAAATAACTTGATAACTTACAATAGATTGACTCGATTATAGAAACTTAGCATATCTAAGAGAGAAGGCAAGAGAGCTGAAGATTCGTTAGATAGGAATCTAAGTCTTCACAAGCTTTCTATTGGATTACTAAATCCTGCCTCTCAACAATGACTGAGCCTCTCTTATATAGGAAGAGAAAAGGCGGAGCAAATACAACTCAATAATTACAAAACATAAATGACTATTGAACAACAGTAATGCTTTATCAAAAGATGAAAGCATTATTACAACTTTTGACTATTACAAACAACTTTTACTATTACAGACGCGTTAATCAAATACAAACAAATTACAATAACAACTTTTGACTAACAAGGCCAACTGGCCGACAAACATGAATCTGACTAATACTAAATGACAACTGACTCAGCAACTGCTTTCGGCTACTTTGGACAAAGGAGCACGGGCTGCGCGGGCAGGGGCATCTAGCTGACCAAAGTGACTGTAGGAATCCAAGGAAAATGGATCATGGACCCTAGGCAAACGGATCCTGGGCATCCTGAAGAGAGATGCTACCGTACGGATCGGAAGGACTAGAGTGATGACTAGAGCGAGAAGAAGAAGACGAACAAACAGAAGGAACCGAGTCCTCACTGAGTTTATCCATTCTTTTCTGAATTAAACGGGATAACTGTTTAAGCTCATTATTGGTACAATGATCAATATCCGCGAAATCTAATTTTGAACTAGGAGATTTCTTGGATTTAGATTTACTGGAGGATGATTCCTTTGGAGGAGGAATCGTTTGAATAGGTGAAGGATTGGGGAATTCCTTCTGAACTTGACCCACGATGCGATAAGGATCAAACTTATCCCACCATTTAACTGAAAACTCACGAGTAACATGAGTAATTTGATTAAGATGATTACTAGAGGCGCCTTTTTCAGGGGCGACTAGGGAAGAAAGGGCAACATTGACTGTTGGGGAATAAAATCCATAGTTCCATCGAAGGATCCATGGGACTTTATATTTACTGGCGAAATGAAGAATAACTGGGATGCAGCAATTAGACTGCACCACTGGAACCCTAGAGCTAAAGACATTAAGAACAGTCTGAAGCTCAATGGGGAGGATATCAAAGATGAGACCATAACGCTCCCACCAAAGAACAAACCAATGAGGAAATTGACTTTTAAATTTATGGTCAAATTGGATGAACCATGAATGACTAAAAGATGGAGTTTGAAACAGAAAAACTCTGTTCCAAGCTTCCATGTAATCATAATAGCAAAACTGGCTATCATGACCTTCAAGCTGCCTAAGATCACTAGGATGATTACCCCAGTTAGGCATGGAGATAACCTGTTTAATATAAAGAGAATGATAGATGATTTTTGAAGAATCATTTCTATCATAAATAGGTTTAATAGCAATTGACTGGGTTTGCAAAAGGACATCCTTATAATACATAAGAGATTTATAAGGAGCAGAAGGAATGAAATGCCAACCAGCTGGGAAAAACTGGGCAGCCAATTTAACCGGATCATCAATAGATTTCATATGTCTTTCAATATGAAATAAATTGGTAGAGAAAACAGGGATGTATTCAGTTTGAATACGTTGACTAACCGGAGGATTACTGGAAGAAGCATAAGGGTCGACCATTAAAGGTGGTTGAACCAGAGCTGAACTATAGGGTTTCGAGGAAGAAACCAAAGGAGTGAATCTATTAACTACAGTAAGGGGAGTGACTGGATGTGGGATTATAGCTCCCACGGGCTTCTGACTAGGTGGGCTTGGGCTTGGAGGACCCAAGGGCCGAACATTTTTATCTTTCCCTCTCACACTCATTTTGAACTTGAGGGGTACCTGAATTAATAAATTCCCGAGTTAGAAAATCAGGAACTGAATTATCACTACCTTTAATATATTCAATTTCAAAATCAAAAATACTTAAAATAGATTGCCATCTGGCGAAAATATGTTTAGCAGCGATGTTTTTAACATCTTTTTCTAAAATATATTTAGCAGACTTACAGTCAATACGAACTAAAAATTTTTGATTTAATAAATCATTTTGAAATTTACTGACACAGAAAACTAGAGCTAAAATTTCTTTTTTAATAGTGCTGTAGTTTAATTGTGCTTGATTCCACGCGCCAGAGTGGAACCGAACAATTTGTTCAGAAGAAGCAGGAGTCAACTTCTGCTTCAGAATACCGCCGAAACCAATTTCGGAGGCGTCAGTTTCAACAATCTTGAAAGCTAATTCATTAGAAATGCCAAGGCAAGGAAGAACCTTAACATATTTTTTAACTTGCTGAACGATGGCAGAATGCTCATCAGTCCAGGGAGGAGGATTCTTCTGTAAACGAAGAAACAAAGGTTTACAGATTTTTCGTAAATTTTTATAGAATTTGCCAACATAATTAAGAGATCCTAGGAATCTTTGAAGTTGAGTTCTATCAAGGATTTTATCAGGAAATCTATCAGCGAATTGAATAACTCTTTGAATAGGACGAACCAAACCCCGATGAATATCATGACCAAGAAATTTAACTTTAACCTGGAAAAGAGAACATTTGGTTGGTGACAGAACCAAACCATTGACTTTGATAGCTTTGAAGAACGAATTCAAGTGTTTGAAATGTTCGTCAATAGATTTAGAAAAAACAAGGATATCATCAATATAGACAATGATGAAATGACTAAAGGGATTTAAAATTTCATTGAGAATATTTTGAAATTCACTAGGAGCGTTTTTCAAGCCAAATGCTTGAACAACCCATTCATAATGACCAAAAGGGGTAGTAAAAGCGGTTTTATACCTATCACTAGGATGGATACTAACTTGCCAGAATCCAGACTTCAGGTCGAATTTACTAAAAATGGTAGCATTACTAAGGCGACTAAGAAGGTCTTCCTTATTAGGAAGGGGATACCTAATCCATTCTAAGACCTTATTAAGAGGCTTATAATTGATGACCAGACGAGGGACACCTCTCTCTTTCTCTGCTTCATTATTAACATAAAAGGCAGGGCAAGACCAAGGAGATTTACTATGTTTTATTAAGCCTTTGGCAAGTAAATCGTTAATTTCTTGTTTACAAAGCTCCATTTGTTGGTGACTCATTTGAATAGGTCTAGCTTTAGTAGGAATAAGATGCTCTTTAAATTCTTTAGCGTAAGGAAGTTTAACTACATGTTTCCTACGATGCCAAAAAGCATTAGGAGAATCAGCACACAAATTTTTAACCATGAATAGACGAAGTTCTTCAATTTTATCTTGTATTTTTTCACTTAAAAGAAGATCTTCAACCTGTTTATACTTAATTTCATGTTTTAAAAACTTTAAATGAGAAGTTTTACATTTTAACAAGTTAAGAGACTTAGAAATAGACTCATCTTGAATAAATCTTAAATCTCTTTCTTTGGGCTGAGATAAAAACTCAAAAACAACTTTGTGCCCAAGGTGCTCAGTAGTTAACCCATTATTACTGGTGGTGAAAGGGTATAACAAATAAATAAATGGTAATCCCAGAATAATTTTATCAGTTAAATTACGAATTAACACAAAAGAAGTTTTAAAACATATATCATTTTGACAAATATGAACCTTAGGGAGCTTATATTTAATTTCCATGCTGCTTCCATTAGCAGA
Source organism: Panax stipuleanatus (assembly GCA_020205555.1). NCBI lineage: Eukaryota > Viridiplantae > Streptophyta > Magnoliopsida > Apiales > Araliaceae > Panax > Panax stipuleanatus. Next base: position 68,487,628 of record CM035118.1, read on the forward strand.
GTTTAATCGTTCACTGGTTTTAACATAAAATTTGGTAGGGATTAATCCCTCTTGGATGCAGTTAAGATCTGCACCGGTATCAACAAGAGCAGGAAGTTGAATGGCAAAAGTACCATCAACCATTAACCGAATCAAAATATACCACTTTTGAATGGTAATATCTTTTATTCTTTTTAACGAATTACCTTGAATCAACAAAGGAGACTCTTCATCCTTGACTCCTGAAGTTTCAGGCATGTCTTCATTTTCTGAAGAATCAGAAATATGAAGTTCAGAGTCTTTGTTAACTAACGCAGTCATATCACTTTTTAAATTGGAGATCTCAGTCTTGAGACTAGAAATCTCTTTCTTAAGCTTGTTGACCTCTTGATTTAGTTCTGGGAGAGTAATCTCTCTCTCAGCAACTTTAAATCTCTCAAGAGTTTTATTAAGGCTTATAAGCGGTTTTTCTTTAGCTTTTATGACTTTACCTTTTCCCGTAATATTTTTAGAAAACAATTCCTTTAATTGTTTCATATACTGAAGTTTTAAATCATCATCAGTAAGTTTACTAATTAATTCAATTAACAAAGAACTTTCTTGATCTTCTTTAGTAAGAACATTAATAGTTTTGCAACAATCAGATCTACAATTATCAGTGCAAAGAGTAACTTCATTATCTTCACTAGGAGTTTGACTATTTTGATCATTATCAGAAGAATAAGGAACATCAGAAATATCATTATCATCATCAGACTGAGTTCTAAGTAAATCAAAAATCTTTTCAGAATCTTCCACAGAAATATTTAACTGGTTTAATTTTTGTTTTAACTTACATTCATTCTTATAATGACCCTTTTTACCACAGTTATAGCAAGTAATTTTACTCTTATCAGTGGATTTAGAAGTTGATTTTTTATTGCTAGTTTTTCCTTTAGACTTGGGTTTTTCATAATAACTTTCTTTATTAGTTTGACTAGAGCGTTTTTTATGGTGCTTACGTTTTTTGTGAATTTCCAATTGCTTTTTCCTATGCTTTCTACGGGAAGGGGCAATAGGAGGCAGACCATATTGTTCACAAAAAGTACCAAGTTCATATTTAGCTTTCTTTTTATCTTTTGCAGCTTGTTTAGCAATTTTAAAATCAATACACATTTTTAGGCCAATTTTTTGAATATAACTAACAATGTCACCGTAAGTGAGGTTATCATAATCAATATAGCCCAATGTTTTACTAAGTTCTTCACGGACTTTATGAGCAAATAAAGACGGAAGACCATTAACAAATTTTTCCTTCCAAAAAGGTTTATTACTATCATTACGAAGCATGACACGTGAAATAAAAACATCTTTATACCATCTAAAATCACTTAAAGTAGGACAAGTAAGATTACTAAGTTGATCATGAATACGTTCAGTAATATTACTAGGAGTACCAATAAAATGTTTTATTATAGTGAAAATTAAAGTATTAATACCATCAGGAACACCAAAACCAATATCTTCACGGAAGATAGGTTGACCATTATCATCAAGTTGATAAGCATGAATAATAGAGTTCCTAGCATCTTCATCAAGGTGTTTTTCCCACCAAGAGCGAAGAACTCCCGAAAAACCATTAGTTAAAATTTCAACAATTTCAGGTTGAGTGAGATTAGTAAAAGCAGTGATGTAACTATTAGCAACCATAGACATGTGGTTCATTTTAGTAAGAATTTGATGTTCACTGAAGCCATCAATATTCCATTCATAAATTTTATTGGAGGAAACAGAAAACTGATTGTCAAGATTCTTTTCCTCGAACTGAAGATCAGGGGGAGTGGGTCTAGTATACCAATTTTTTGTAATACTAGTGTTATTAAAAGTTAATTTTTTTAGTTGTTCAGTAAGGTCGGGAACAGAAGCGACATCAGATACCTCGTCTGAGTCACTATTGTAATCATCGCCAGATTCTTGAATCTGATCAATGATGGCAACGGTTCCACTGGCTTCGCCAGAGTTGGAACCAATCTTTTTAATAAGTTTATCAATACTTTTAACTAAATCAGAATCTTTACCAGGCAATCCTTTTCCATCCCTATTATCAGGGAGAGATAATAAAGGCTGCTCAAGCTTCTTATCAGGGGTTTTAATAAGAGTATTGTCAAACTTTTCTTCAATTTTATCAAGTTGTTTACCTATGGTGGCCAAATACTGATTAGTAAAATTATTTTGTTCAATAATCTTTTTATCATCAGTTTTACCATCAGCGACTTTAAAAGGACTAGCAACAACTGAGTTATTTTTGACTTGTAAAAGAACAGTTTCAAGGGGTGGATGAGAAGCTAAAATTTTTGACTTATCTTCTTTTATCCATTGAGATTTAGTAAGAACTTTACAATGATTTCTATCATACCAATCATAAAATGTAAGGTTCTCTCTAGTAAGTTTAATAAATTTTTTCCAATTATGAACAATTTTATCTCTATCAGCTTTATCATGCATATTACGAAAAACATGTCGTTTATGTTGATTAGCTTTAGAATTAAAATCATCGACAAGGCTATCCCAATTCAATTTAGAGACTTTTGTAAGGACTCTCAATTGGTGATTAATTGGGGCATCAAAATCAGAGGGAGAAGGTCCAATTGAAACAGTAGGAGAAACATCATCTTGCTCTCCATCGGCCCGGAAGGCAGGAGTATAGCAAGGATGACTTGTCTGACCCTGATTTAAAACACCTTTCAGTTTAATATCAGGAATAGAAAAGTCAGATAAAACATCAGTGTCTCTTCTAGAGATAGAAGGGACTGAAGAATTGGTGAATTCCTCAATAATAACAGGTCTTCTAGTACGTTCAAAACTAATTCGAACAGTACCATCAGAAAATTGTTTAATATTTTCCAAATTTAACAAATTATTATTAACTGGTTTTTGTGGAACTTCCTGAGGAAGAATCCATTGACTGGGTAACGTGACATCTTTCCAAAGAATAGTCTTAGGTGTTTGAACATTGGCATTACTAGTGCTACTCTGTATTAAAACAGTATGATCTTTAGGACTTTTATTAAGAGCATGAATATTTAAGTTAGTTTTCATAACTTTATAATAAATTCTAAAAATTAAAGCTAAGGGTTGAGATCCCTCAATCATTTGAGTTATCTCTCCAGCAGTTTTAATATTCAAAGTTAAAGCCTTAAGTAAATTAATATCAGATAGACTTAAAGGAAGATCAGGAAAGCAATTAAAATGAATAGGACCATCATGTAAACTAGATTCCATTATTCCAATAATACTAGGAGCATAATTTAGATAACGAGCATCTCTTAGGCATAAAAAGACACTTGAGTTAATTCCTTTAATAGTTAATGGTTTGACTGCAACTTGAACAAGACCAATATGAATAAAATTATAACCCTTTTTACGATGTTTATTAATTACATCAGGAGAAAGAAGACTACAATTTTCATATTCTTTATTAATAGCATAAACACGTTCAACCGTTTTAACATTGTAATCCGTTTTAAAATTATCAATGAAAGTTGACTGGTAAATCTCCTTAGGAGAAACACTAGGTATGTTCCAATTATTAAGGGTTTGATTAATATTTTCATAACTTTGTTCTTCTTGGTTAACTATATTAGGAACAGAAGGAAGAGAAGATCTATTACTAACCGACGAACTGGATCTAAACAATCTACTCATTATTAAAAATTAAAGTTTTAATTGATCTGTGTTCTTCCGTACATACCCCTTTCTTTGCTTAACATAAACACATACCCTATCATCTAGTGATTCCCAGAAAGCCAAAACTGCTCACACACTCGAGACTAACAAAGGCTGGACAGGGACCTATGGCGATGGAGGGTGGTTTAAACAAAGAGACTAGGTGACTTCTTGAACAAAGAAAGATCAAAACTTTTGATTTTTAAGAATGACTAGAAGAAGGAGATCAAGAACAACGTTTAGTAAACAAACAACTCATGGCTTTGATACCAAAAGGCGGAAGGATTGGGGAAAGATAAAAATGTTCGGCCCTTGGGTCCTCCAAGCCCAAGCCCACCTAGTCAGAAGCCCGTGGGAGCTATAATTTAGATAACGAGCATCTCTTAGGCATAAAAAGACACTTGAGTTAATTCCTTTAATAGTTAATGGTTTGACTGCAACTTGAACAAGACCAATATGAATAAAATTATAACCCTTTTTACGATGTTTATTAATTACATCAGGAGAAAGAAGACTACAATTTTCATATTCTTTATTAATAGCATAAACACGTTCAACCGTTTTAACATTATAATCCGTTTTAAAATTATCAATGAAAGTTGACTGGTAAATCTCCTTAGGAGAAACACTAGGTATGTTCCAATTATTAAGGGTTTGATTAATATTTTCATAACTTTGTTCTTCTTGGTTAACTATATTAGGAACAGAAGGAAGAGAAGATCTATTACTAACCGACGAACTGGATCTAAACAATCTACTCATTATTAAAAATTAAAGTTTTAATTGATCTGTGTTCTTCCGTACATACCCCTTTCTTTGCTTAACATAAACACATACCCTATCATCTAGTGATTCCCAGAAAGCCAAAACTGCTCACACACTCGAGACTAACAAAGGCTGGACAGGGACCTATGGCGATGGAGGGTGGTTTAAACAAAGAGACTAGGTGACTTCTTGAACAAAGAAAGATCAAAACTTTTGATTTTTAAGAATGACTAGAAGAAGGAGATCAAGAACAACGTTTAGTAAACAAACAACTCATGGCTCTGATACCAAAAGGCGGAAGATGAGATGAATGAGAAGAGTGGCGCAAACAAAGTCTGAATTATAACTATAGCACAGCTATAAGAAATAACAACAGCAATTCATAAGTATAAAAGAGTTTATAAAAATAAAACTTTTATTGAACTTTGAAATAATTACAAACAAATAACTTGATAACTTACAATAGATTGACTCGATTATAGAAACTTAGCATATCTAAGAGAGAAGGCAAGAGAGCTGAAGATTCGTTAGATAGGAATCTAAGTCTTCACAAGCTTTCTATTGGATTACTAAATCCTGCCTCTCAACAATGACTGAGCCTCTCTTATATAGGAAGAGAAAAGGCGGAGCAAATACAACTCAATAATTACAAAACATAAATGACTATTGAACAACAGTAATGCTTTATCAAAAGATGAAAGCATTATTACAACTTTTGACTATTACAAACAACTTTTACTATTACAGACGCGTTAATCAAATACAAACAAATTACAATAACAACTTTTGACTAACAAGGCCAACTGGCCGACAAACATGAATCTGACTAATACTAAATGACAACTGACTCAGCAACTGCTTTCGGCTACTTTGGACAAAGGAGCACGGGCTGCGCGGGCAGGGGCATCTAGCTGACCAAAGTGACTGTAGGAATCCAAGGAAAATGGATCATGGACCCTAGGCAAACGGATCCTGGGCATCCTGAAGAGAGATGCTACCGTACGGATCGGAAGGACTAGAGTGATGACTAGAGCGAGAAGAAGAAGACGAACAAACAGAAGGAACCGAGTCCTCACTGAGTTTATCCATTCTTTTCTGAATTAAACGGGATAACTGTTTAAGCTCATTATTGGTACAATGATCAATATCCGCGAAATCTAATTTTGAACTAGGAGATTTCTTGGATTTAGATTTACTGGAGGATGATTCCTTTGGAGGAGGAATCGTTTGAATAGGTGAAGGATTGGGGAATTCCTTCTGAACTTGACCCACGATGCGATAAGGATCAAACTTATCCCACCATTTAACTGAAAACTCACGAGTAACATGAGTAATTTGATTAAGATGATTACTAGAGGCGCCTTTTTCAGGGGCGACTAGGGAAGAAAGGGCAACATTGACTGTTGGGGAATAAAATCCATAGTTCCATCGAAGGATCCATGGGACTTTATATTTACTGGCGAAATGAAGAATAACTGGGATGCAGCAATTAGACTGCACCACTGGAACCCTAGAGCTAAAGACATTAAGAACAGTCTGAAGCTCAATGGGGAGGATATCAAAGATGAGACCATAACGCACAGCTATAAGAAATAACAACAGCAATTCATAAGTATAAAAGAGTTTATAAAAATAAAACTTTTATTGAACTTTGAAATAATTACAAACAAATAACTTGATAACTTACAATAGATTGACTCGATTATAGAAACTTAGCATATCTAAGAGAGAAGGCAAGAGAGCTGAAGATTCGTTAGATAGGAATCTAAGTCTTCACAAGCTTTCTATTGGATTACTAAATCCTGCCTCTCAACAATGACTGAGCCTCTCTTATATAGGAAGAGAAAAGGCGGAGCAAATACAACTCAATAATTACAAAACATAAATGACTATTGAACAACAGTAATGCTTTATCAAAAGATGAAAGCATTATTACAACTTTTGACTATTACAAACAACTTTTACTATTACAGACGCGTTAATCAAATACAAACAAATTACAATAACAACTTTTGACTAACAAGGCCAACTGGCCGACAAACATGAATCTGACTAATACTAAATGACAACTGACTCAGCAACTGCTTTCGGCTACTTTGGACAAAGGAGCACGGGCTGCGCGGGCAGGGGCATCTAGCTGACCAAAGTGACTGTAGGAATCCAAGGAAAATGGATCATGGACCCTAGGCAAACGGATCCTGGGCATCCTGAAGAGAGATGCTACCGTACGGATCGGAAGGACTAGAGTGATGACTAGAGCGAGAAGAAGAAGACGAACAAACAGAAGGAACCGAGTCCTCACTGAGTTTATCCATTCTTTTCTGAATTAAACGGGATAACTGTTTAAGCTCATTATTGGTACAATGATCAATATCCGCGAAATCTAATTTTGAACTAGGAGATTTCTTGGATTTAGATTTACTGGAGGATGATTCCTTTGGAGGAGGAATCGTTTGAATAGGTGAAGGATTGGGGAATTCCTTCTGAACTTGACCCACGATGCGATAAGGATCAAACTTATCCCACCATTTAACTGAAAACTCACGAGTAACATGAGTAATTTGATTAAGATGATTACTAGAGGCGCCTTTTTCAGGGGCGACTAGGGAAGAAAGGGCAACATTGACTGTTGGGGAATAAAATCCATAGTTCCATCGAAGGATCCATGGGACTTTATATTTACTGGCGAAATGAAGAATAACTGGGATGCAGCAATTAGACTGCACCACTGGAACCCTAGAGCTAAAGACATTAAGAACAGTCTGAAGCTCAATGGGGAGGATATCAAAGATGAGACCATAACGCTCCCACCAAAGAACAAACCAATGAGGAAATTGACTTTTAAATTTATGGTCAAATTGGATGAACCATGAATGACTAAAAGATGGAGTTTGAAACAGAAAAACTCTGTTCCAAGCTTCCATGTAATCATAATAGCAAAACTGGCTATCATGACCTTCAAGCTGCCTAAGATCACTAGGATGATTACCCCAGTTAGGCATGGAGATAACCTGTTTAATATAAAGAGAATGATAGATGATTTTTGAAGAATCATTTCTATCATAAATAGGTTTAATAGCAATTGACTGGGTTTGCAAAAGGACATCCTTATAATACATGAGAGATTTATAAGGAGCAGAAGGAATGAAATGCCAACCAGCTGGGAAAAACTGGGCAGCCAATTTAACCGGATCATCAATAGATTTCATATGTCTTTCAATATGAAATAAATTGGTAGAGAAAACAGGGATGTATTCAGTTTGAATACGTTGACTAACCGGAGGATTACTGGAAGAAGCATAAGGGTCGACCATTAAAGGTGGTTGAACCAGAGCTGAACTATAGGGTTTCGAGGAAGAAACCAAAGGAGTGAATCTATTAACTACAGTAAGGGGAGTGACTGGATGTGGGATTATAGCTCCCACGGGCTTCTGACTAGGTGGGCTTGGGCTTGGAGGACCCAAGGGCCGAACATTTTTATCTTTCCCTCTCACACTCATTTTGAACTTGAGGGGTACCTGAATTAATAAATTCCCGAGTTAGAAAATCAGGAACTGAATTATCACTACCTTTAATATATTCAATTTCAAAATCAAAAATACTTAAAATAGATTGCCATCTGGCGAAAATATGTTTAGCAGCGATGTTTTTAACATCTTTTTCTAAAATATATTTAGCAGACTTACAGTCAATACGAACTAAAAATTTTTGATTTAATAAATCATTTTGAAATTTACTGACACAGAAAACTAGAGCTAAAATTTCTTTTTTAATAGTGCTGTAGTTTAATTGTGCTTGATTCCACGCGCCAGAGTGGAACCGAACAATTTGTTCAGAAGAAGCAGGAGTCAACTTCTGCTTCAGAATACCGCCGAAACCAATTTCGGAGGCGTCAGTTTCAACAATCTTGAAAGCTAATTCATTAGAAATGCCAAGGCAAGGAAGAACCTTAACATATTTTTTAACTTGCTGAACGATGGCAGAATGCTCATCAGTCCAGGGAGGAGGATTCTTCTGTAAACGAAGAAACAAAGGTTTACAGATTTTTCGTAAATTTTTATAGAATTTGCCAACATAATTAAGAGATCCTAGGAATCTTTGAAGTTGAGTTCTATCAAGGATTTTATCAGGAAATCTATCAGCGAATTGAATAACTCTTTGAATAGGACGAACCAAACCCCGATGAATATCATGACCAAGAAATTTAACTTTAACCTGGAAAAGAGAACATTTGGTTGGTGACAGAACCAAACCATTGACTTTGATAGCTTTGAAGAACGAATTCAAGTGTTTGAAATGTTCGTCAATAGATTTAGAAAAAACAAGGATATCATCAATATAGACAATGATGAAATGACTAAAGGGATTTAAAATTTCATTGAGAATATTTTGAAATTCACTAGGAGCGTTTTTCAAGCCAAATGCTTGAACAACCCATTCATAATGACCAAAAGGGGTAGTAAAAGCGGTTTTATACCTATCACTAGGATGGATACTAACTTGCCAGAATCCAGACTTCAGGTCGAATTTACTAAAAATGGTAGCATTACTAAGGCGACTAAGAAGGTCTTCCTTATTAGGAAGGGGATACCTAATCCATTCTAAGACCTTATTAAGAGGCTTATAATTGATGACCAGACGAGGGACACCTCTCTCTTTCTCTGCTTCATTATTAACATAAAAGGCAGGGCAAGACCAAGGAGATTTACTATGTTTTATTAAGCCTTTGGCAAGTAAATCGTTAATTTCTTGTTTACAAAGCTCCATTTGTTGGTGACTCATTTGAATAGGTCTAGCTTTAGTAGGAATAAGATGCTCTTTAAATTCTTTAGCGTAAGGAAGTTTAACTACATGTTTCCTACGATGCCAAAAAGCATTAGGAGAATCAGCACACAAATTTTTAACCATGAATAGACGAAGTTCTTCAATTTTATCTTGTATTTTTTCACTTAAAAGAAGATCTTCAACCTGTTTATACTTAATTTCATGTTTTAAAAACTTTAAATGAGAAGTTTTACATTTTAACAAGTTAAGAGACTTAGAAATAGACTCATCTTGAATAAATCTTAAATCTCTTTCTTTGGGCTGAGATAAAAACTCAAAAACAACTTTGTGCCCAAGGTGCTCAGTAGTTAACCCATTATTACTGGTGGTGAAAGGGTATAACAAATAAATAAATGATAATCCCAGAATAATTTTATCAGTTAAATTACGAATTAACACAAAAGAAGTTTTAAAACATATATCATTTTGACAAATATGAACCTTAGGGAGCTTATATTTAATTTCCATGCTGCTTCCATTAGCAGAGTTTAATCGTTCACTGGTTTTAACATAAAATTTGGTAGGGATTAATCCCTCTTGGATGCAGTTAAGATCTGCACCGGTATCAACAAGAGCAGGAAGTTGAATGGCAAAAGTACCATCAACCATTAACCGAATCAAAATATACCACTTTTGAATGGTAATATCTTTTATTCTTTTTAACGAATTACCTTGAATCAACAAAGGAGACTCTTCATCCTTGACTCCTGAAGTTTCAGGCATGTCTTCATTTTCTGAAGAATCAGAAATATGAAGTTCAGAGTCTTTGTTAACTAACGCAGTCATATCACTTTTTAAATTGGAGATCTCAGTCTTGAGACTAGAAATCTCTTTTTTAAGCTTGTTGACCTCTTGATTTAGTTCTGGGAGAGTAATCTCTCTCTCAGCAACTTTAAATCTCTCAAGAGTTTTATTAAGGCTTATAAGCGGTTTTTCTTTAGCTTTTATGACTTTACCTTTTCCCGTAATATTTTTAGAAAACAATTCCTTTAATTGTTTCATATACTGAAGTTTTAAATCATCATCAGTAAGTTTACTAATTAATTCAATTAACAAAGAACTTTCTTGATCTTCTTTAGTAAGAACATTAATAGTTTTGCAACAATCAGATCTACAATTATCAGTGCAAAGAGTAACTTCATTATCTTCACTAGGAGTTTGACTATTTTGATCATTATCAGAAGAATAAGGAACATCAGAAATATCATTATCATCATCAGACTGAGTTCTAAGTAAATCAAAAATCTTTTCAGAATCTTCCACAGAAATATTTAACTGGTTTAATTTTTGTTTTAACTTACATTCATTCTTATAATGACCCTTTTTACCACAGTTATAGCAAGTAATTTTACTCTTATCAGTGGATTTAGAAGTTGATTTTTTATTGCTAGTTTTTCCTTTAGACTTGGGTTTTTCATAATAACTTTCTTTATTAGTTTGACTAGAGCGTTTTTTATGGTGCTTACGTTTTTTGTGAATTTCCAATTGCTTTTTCCTATGCTTTCTACGGGAAGGGGCAATAGGAGGCAGACCATATTGTTCACAAAAAGTACCAAGTTCATATTTAGCTTTCTTTTTATCTTTTGCAGCTTGTTTAGCAATTTTAAAATCAATACACATTTTTAGGCCAATTTTTTGAATATAACTAACAATGTCACCGTAAGTGAGGTTATCATAATCAATATAGCCCAATGTTTTACTAAGTTCTTCACGGACTTTATGAGCAAATAAAGACGGAAGACCATTAACAAATTTTTCCTTCCAAAAAGGTTTATTACTATCATTACGAAGCATGACACGTGAAATAAAAACATCTTTATACCATCTAAAATCACTTAAAGTAGGACAAGTAAGATTACTAAGTTGATCATGAATACGTTCAGTAATATTACTAGGAGTACCAATAAAATGTTTTATTATAGTGAAAATTAAAGTATTAATACCATCAGGAACACCAAAACCAATATCTTCACGGAAGATAGGTTGACCATTATCATCAAGTTGATAAGCATGAATAATAGAGTTCCTAGCATCTTCATCAAGGTGTTTTTCCCACCAAGAGCGAAGAACTCCCGAAAAAACCATTAGTTAAAATTTCAACAATTTCAGGTTGAGTGAGATTAGTAAAAGTAGTGATGTAACTATTAGCAACCATAGACATGTGGTTCATTTTAGTAAGAATTTGATGTTCACTGAAGCCATCAATATTCCATTCATAAATTTTATTGGAGGAAACAGAAAACTGATTGTCAAGATTCTTTTCCTCGAACTGAAGATCAGGGGGAGTGGGTCTAGTATACCAATTTTTTGTAATACTAGTGTTATTAAAAGTTAATTTTTTTAGTTGTTCAGTAAGGTCGGGAACAGAAGCGACATCAGATACCTCGTCTGAGTCACTATTGTAATCATCGCCAGATTCTTGAATCTGATCAATGATGGCAACGGTTCCACTGGCTTCGCCAGAGTTGGAACCAATCTTTTTAATAAGTTTATCAATACTTTTAACTAAATCAGAATCTTTACCAGGCAATCCTTTTCCATCCCTATTATCAGGGAGAGATAATAAAGGCTGCTCAAGCTTCTTATCAGGGGTTTTAATAAGAGTATTGTCAAACTTTTCTTCAATTTTATCAAGTTGTTTACCTATGGTGGCCAAATACTGATTAGTAAAATTATTTTGTTCAATAATCTTTTTATCATCAGTTTTACCATCAGCGACTTTAAAAGGACTAGCAACAACTGAGTTATTTTTGACTTGTAAAAGAACAGTTTCAAGGGGTGGATGAGAAGCTAAAATTTTTGACTTATCTTCTTTTATCCATTGAGATTTAGTAAGAACTTTACAATGATTTCTATCATACCAATCATAAAATGTAAGGTTCTCTCTAGTAAGTTTAATAAATTTTTTCCAATTATGAACAATTTTATCTCTATCAGCTTTATCATGCATATTACGAAAAACATGTCGTTTATGTTGATTAGCTTTAGAATTAAAATCATCGACAAGGCTTTAACTTTGAATATTAAAACTGCTGGAGAGATAACTCAAATGATTGAGGGATCTCAACCCTTAGCTTTAATTTTTAGAATTTATTATAAAGTTATGAAAACTAACTTAAATATTCATGCTCTTAATAAAAGTCCTAAAGATCATACTGTTTTAATACAGAGTAGCACTAGTAATGCCAATGTTCAAACACCTAAGACTATTCTTTGGAAAGATGTCACGTTACCCAGTCAATGGATTCTTCCTCAGGAAGTTCCACAAAAACCAGTTAATAATAATTTGTTAAATTTGGAAAATATTAAACAATTTTCTGATGGTACTGTTCGAATTAGTTTTGAACGTACTAGAAGACCTGTTATTATTGAGGAATTCACCAATTCTTCAGTCCCTTCTATCTCTAGAAGAGACACTGATGTTTTATCTGACTTTTCTATTCCTGATATTAAACTGAAAGGTGTTTTAAATCAGGGTCAGACAAGTCATCCTTGCTATACTCCTGCCTTCCGGGCCGATGGAGAGCAAGATGATGTTTCTCCTACTGTTTCAATTGGACCTTCTCCCTCTGATTTTGATGCCCCAATTAATCACCAATTGAGAGTCCTTACAAAAGTCTCTAAATTGAATTGGGATAGCCTTGTCGATGATTTTAATTCTAAAGCTAATCAACATAAACGACATGTTTTTCGTAATATGCATGATAAAGCTGATAGAGATAAAATTGTTCATAATTGGAAAAAATTTATTAAACTTACTAGAGAGAACCTTACATTTTATGATTGGTATGATAGAAATCATTGTAAAGTTCTTACTAAATCTCAATGGATAAAAGAAGATAAGTCAAAAATTTTAGCTTCTCATCCACCCCTTGAAACTGTTCTTTTACAAGTCAAAAATAACTCAGTTGTTGCTAGTCCTTTTAAAGTCGCTGATGGTAAAACTGATGATAAAAAGATTATTGAACAAAATAATTTTACTAATCAGTATTTGGCCACCATAGGTAAACAACTTGATAAAATTGAAGAAAAGTTTGACAATACTCTTATTAAAACCCCTGATAAGAAGCTTGAGCAGCCTTTATTATCTCTCCCTGATAATAGGGATGGAAAAGGATTGCCTGGTAAAGATTCTGATTTAGTTAAAAGTATTGATAAACTTATTAAAAAGATTGGTTCCAACTCTGGCGAAGCCAGTGGAACCGTTGCCATCATTGATCAGATTCAAGAATCTGGCGATGATTACAATAGTGACTCAGACGAGGTATCTGATGTCGCTTCTGTTCCCGACCTTACTGAACAACTAAAAAAATTAACTTTTAATAACACTAGTATTACAAAAAATTGGTATACTAGACCCACTCCCCCTGATCTTCAGTTCGAGGAAAAGAATCTTGACAATCAGTTTTCTGTTTCCTCCAATAAAATTTATGAATGGAATATTGATGGCTTCAGTGAACATCAAATTCTTACTAAAATGAACCACATGTCTATGGTTGCTAATAGTTACATCACTGCTTTTACTATTACAGACGCGTTAATCAAATACAAACAAATTACAATAACAACTTTTGACTAACAAGGCCAACTGGCCGACAAACATGAATCTGACTAATACTAAATGACAACTGACTCAGCAACTGCTTTCGGCTACTTTGGACAAAGGAGCACGGGCTGCGCGGGCAGGGGCATCTAGCTGACCAAAGTGACTGTAGGAATCCAAGGAAAATGGATCATGGACCCTAGGCAAACGGATCCTGGGCATCCTGAAGAGAGATGCTACCGTACGGATCGGAAGGACTAGAGTGATGACTAGAGCGAGAAGAAGAAGACGAACAAACAGAAGGAACCGAGTCCTCACTGAGTTTATCCATTCTTTTCTGAATTAAACGGGATAACTGTTTAAGCTCATTATTGGTACAATGATCAATATCCGCGAAATCTAATTTTGAACTAGGAGATTTCTTGGATTTAGATTTACTGGAGGATGATTCCTTTGGAGGAGGAATCGTTTGAATAGGTGAAGGATTGGGGAATTCCTTCTGAACTTGACCCACGATGCGATAAGGATCAAACTTATCCCACCATTTAACTGAAAACTCACGAGTAACATGAGTAATTTGATTAAGATGATTACTAGAGGCGCCTTTTTCAGGGGCGACTAGGGAAGAAAGGGCAACATTGACTGTTGGGGAATAAAATCCATAGTTCCATCGAAGGATCCATGGGACTTTATATTTACTGGCGAAATGAAGAATAACTGCGATGCAGCAATTAGACTGCACCACTGGAACCCTAGAGCTAAAGACATTAAGAACAGTCTGAAGCTCAATGGGGAGGATATCAAAGATGAGACCATAACGCTCCCACCAAAGAACAAACCAATGAGGAAATTGACTTTTAAATTTATGGTCAAATTGGATGAACCATGAATGACTAAAAGATGGAGTTTGAAACAGAAAAACTCTGTTCCAAGCTTCCATGTAATCATAATAGCAAAACTGGCTATCATGACCTTCAAGCTGCCTAAGATCACTAGGATGATTACCCCAGTTAGGCATGGAGATAACCTGTTTAATATAAAGAGAATGATAGATGATTTTTGAAGAATCATTTCTATCATAAATAGGTTTAATAGCAATTGACTGGGTTTGCAAAAGGACATCCTTATAATACATGAGAGATTTATAAGGAGCAGAAGGAATGAAATGCCAACCAGCTGGGAAAAACTGGGCAGCCAATTTAACCGGATCATCAATAGATTTCATATGTCTTTCAATATGAAATAAATTGGTAGAGAAAACAGGGATGTATTCAGTTTGAATACGTTGACTAACCGGAGGATTACTGGAAGAAGCATAAGGGTCGACCATTAAAGGTGGTTGAACCAGAGCTGAACTATAGGGTTTCGAGGAAGAAACCAAAGGAGTGAATCTATTAACTACAGTAAGGGGAGTGACTGGATGTGGGATTATAGCTCCCACGGGCTTCTGACTAGGTGGGCTTGGGCTTGGAGGACCCAAGGGCCGAACATTTTTATCTTTCCCTCTCACACTCATTTTGAACTTGAGGGGTACCTGAATTAATAAATTCCCGAGTTAGAAAATCAGGAACTGAATTATCACTACCTTTAATATATTCAATTTCAAAATCAAAAATACTTAAAATAGATTGCCATCTGGCGAAAATATGTTTAGCAGCGATGTTTTTAACATCTTTTTCTAAAATATATTTAGCAGACTTACAGTCAATACGAACTAAAAATTTTTGATTTAATAAATCATTTTGAAATTTACTGACACAGAAAACTAGAGCTAAAATTTCTTTTTTAATAGTGCTGTAGTTTAATTGTGCTTGATTCCACGCGCCAGAGTGGAACCGAACAATTTGTTCAGAAGAAGCAGGAGTCAACTTCTGCTTCAGAATACCGCCGAAACCAATTTCGGAGGCGTCAGTTTCAACAATCTTGAAAGCTAATTCATTAGAAATGCCAAGGCAAGGAAGAACCTTAACATATTTTTTAACTTGCTGAACGATGGCAGAATGCTCATCAGTCCAGGGAGGAGGATTCTTCTGTAAACGAAGAAACAAAGGTTTACAGATTTTTCGTAAATTTTTATAGAATTTGCCAACATAATTAAGAGATCCTAGGAATCTTTGAAGTTGAGTTCTATCAAGGATTTTATCAGGAAATCTATCAGCGAATTGAATAACTCTTTGAATAGGACGAACCAAACCCCGATGAATATCATGACCAAGAAATTTAACTTTAACCTGGAAAAGAGAACATTTGGTTGGTGACAGAACCAAACCATTGACTTTGATAGCTTTGAAGAACGAATTCAAGTGTTTGAAATGTTCGTCAATAGATTTAGAAAAAACAAGGATATCATCAATATAGACAATGATGAAATGACTAAAGGGATTTAAAATTTCATTGAGAATATTTTGAAATTCACTAGGAGCGTTTTTCAAGCCAAATGCTTGAACAACCCATTCATAATGACCAAAAGGGGTAGTAAAAGCGGTTTTATACCTATCACTAGGATGGATACTAACTTGCCAGAATCCAGACTTCAGGTCGAATTTACTAAAAATGGTAGCATTACTAAGGCGACTAAGAAGGTCTTCCTTATTAGGAAGGGGATACCTAATCCATTCTAAGACCTTATTAAGAGGCTTATAATTGATGACCAGACGAGGGACACCTCTCTCTTTCTCTGCTTCATTATTAACATAAAAGGCAGGGCAAGACCAAGGAGATTTACTATGTTTTATTAAGCCTTTGGCAAGTAAATCGTTAATTTCTTGTTTACAAAGCTCCATTTGTTGGTGACTCATTTGAATAGGTCTAGCTTTAGTAGGAATAAGATGCTCTTTAAATTACTTGTTTCCTAAAATAAAGGAGTTTATTTGTGATTAGGAAAGAGATTCCATGCTTTCTTAAATAAAGGTGTTTATTTAGATATGAAATAGGATTTCATATTAATCAAAATAAAGGAGTTTATTTTGATAAGGAATTGGATTCCACATATTTTCTTTTTTCCAAAACAATTTTAAAAGTTAAAATAAAGTAGTTTATTTTGACTTGTAATTGGATTCCATATTAATTAAAATAAAGGAGTTTATTTTGATTAAATAATTTGATTAAAAATAAAAGAGTTTATTTTTTAGTCAAAAATGGATAAATTAAAATAAAAGGTTTATTTTGATTTAAATTTGGATTAAAATAAAAGAGTTTATTTTAATTCAGAATTGAATTTTATGTTAACTAAAATTGCCCATTAAATTGATATCAATGTATATATTGAATGTTTATTATTCATGAGATGAATGTTTTATTTATTGATGCATATGTTGATGTGTATAATAATAAATGGGGTTGATTATGGACTATTGACCAATATAATAGGATTTTATTTTAGTTGGATGCTTGAATGTATGAGTTTTATAAATGGGGTCTGCGTACCTCGTCTTCTCTAATTTTTCTTAATGTAAATTCTATCTCCCTCCTATGTACTTCCCCTTGACTGCTGATCAAGGTTTCTATTTATTGTAAATAATTTATTTAATAGGATCAGTTAGAATTACTTGAAGAATTGGAGATCAAGGAGCAAGGAGCGCGTGAAGACCCGTTTGTAATGGAGCCCGGGATTTAAATGTAATAGTTATATTTAAATTTAATCCGTGCACCCCTACGTTTAACCTTTTGGTTCACTTGAAGACTCTAGTGAACCAAACTATAATAAAGTTCATAATCAATCCGGATAAAATATAATATTCTATATGTGCATGTTTATTATATATATTATATATTATAAAACATGCTTCGCATGTTAATTAATATGACGCGTATTTTATATATATATGTGTGTGCATGCGAGCTAAACAAGATGAGACAAATAATAACAAACCCCTCAAAGAATTTATATTAAGTCCTAAGCGTTCAAAGATATTTGGAATATCGAACGTCGCCTTCTAGCATGCTAAAATTAATAGAGTATTAAATATTTAATATGAGTTTGTTATGTCACCACAAGGCAAGTATTAAATATTTAAGATATTATTTTATCACATTTGATGCTTATAAAGAAATTGAACGATACTGTTTTGTTGTGTCACCACAAGAATGATATTTTTCTATTTGAATATATGAAAGTGCTAGGTTGGACTTAACTTGGATAATTTTGATTCGGTTGTGCCACCACTTGATCAAAATAATCTAAGAGGCAAAAGGAGTTACATGATAATGTAATTGACAAGAGTTGTCTACCAATTTATTTATATATAGTTTGTTGTGTCACCACAAGGCTATATACATTTGAAGTGGGATCCTTATTCTCACTAGCAAATCGTTAATTAGTTTTGCCGAACTATATATTATGAGGGTAATATAGTTTAAAGAAAATAGTGGGAGATACCAATTTAAAACAAGACCTAATTTATTTTGGTAATTAATAAAAGAATGTATGCTATAATGTTGTTAATTATAAATTTATTTACAAAATTTTACAATGTCTAAACTACTATCACTGCGTAGCATATTAGATGTTTTTTAACTGAACTGAATTAAACGGATTGGTTAAGTAATTTAAGAATAGTTCTAAAGGCTAAAAAGCTATCTTATTTCCTTAAATACGCTTATCCCTGCAATGGTTGCAGACAATGCCTCTGAGAAAGAGATTGCCATTTTTAGAAAATGGCAAGATGATGCAAAGTTAGCTCAATGCATCATTCTCGTATCCGTGAGTAACAGCTTCAGCGTCAGCATGAAACTATGGATGCTCCTACTATATTCCTGCATTTCAAGTATTTGAATGGTAAGGAAAGTAGGACTAATAAATATCAGATATCTAAGGAGCTCTTCCGATCTAGAATGACCGATGATACTACAGTAAAGACACATGTCCTTAAGGTCATCAATCTAATTGAACAATTCGGACAACATGATTTTGTCATGGATGGAGAGTTGATCCAAGATTTGATCTTGAACTCACTCCTGAACTCCTTCTCATAATTGTTGTGAATTTTCTACATGAACAAGCTAGATGTCAGCCTTGCTGATTTGCTTAACATGTTGAAAAACTATTGAGAGTCACTTTCCAACCAAGAAAGACCAAGTCTTACTGATAGTGGCCAAAGGGTCTTCTGAAAAGAAGAACGATTCAAAGAAGGTATATAGAAATACAAATACAAAGGATAATAAGAACAAAACTAATACGGATAGCGAAAGAGTTTGCTTCCACTGCAACAAGCCTGTACATTGGAATAGAAACTATGAGAAGCATCTTGCAGAAGCTAACCAGAAGAAGCTTAGTGAAGCTTTGATTACATATACAGGTTTGTCAATGATTGAAATAAAACTTTCAATAAGTAAAGTTTCTACTAAGGTATTGGTTACCAGCTATAGTTCTCATAAATACAGATTTATGAAGGAACTAAGCAGAAGTAGAAAGCTAAACAAAGGGAAGTCATCCTGCGTGTGGGGAATGGAGCAAAGGTTGGTCCATTAACTGCAGGAACTTATTGTTTAGCGCCGCCTACGGGCAAGTCCATTAGTTTAAATAATTAACAATTTACTGAATGGACTTTAATTACTTAACTTACAAGAAAATAATTTTAAATTGAGCAAACTAGTAAAAGAAAAGGAGATGATCATTCAAAGAGTTGAATATTTGTATTTGGTGAAATACACGTCTAAATCATTTGAAAGGTTCAAAGAATTCAGAAGAAAAACTAATTGGCAATGTATTATAATTCTTCGATTGAATCGAGAAATAAATACTTGTGCAATGAATTTTAAGATCATCTTAAATGGTTTTCTCACAATGGACGTTTCCTGATACACAATAGTTTATTGATGTATCCTAAAGGAAAATTGTACCTTATTGGACATGGGGAGGTTCATAAAGATTTTACCGACATTCCAGTATCCTTCTTGGGTAATACCCTAGAAACGGCTGCATATCTACAAAATAAGGTAACCTCAAAATCCGTCCCCAAAACTTCATAAGAGTTATGGACATAGAGGATTCCTAATCTTAAGTATGTTAAGATAAATGGTTGTCTAGCTTATGTGAAAAGGTTTCAAAAGAATAAGCTTGGGACAAGATTTGACAAGTAAAGATTTGTGGGACATCCTAAAGTAAGTTTAGGGTATATGTTCTATAACCCTACTTATCAAAAGGTGTTTATTGCGAAACACACTGCCTTCTAAGATAAAAGTGTTTATCATTGAAGGGCTAGTGGGAGGATAATATATCTTGAAGGAGTTAAAAAACCACAAATTACTATTAGTCAAAAATAGAAACCTGTAGATAGACCTATTGTACCACAACCGAATCAAAAATATGGAATAGTACCGAAAATACCTAGAGGTATGGATTCATCATAGATGATGATGATGATGAGGTACGCATCATAAAGGATGATGATCCAGTTATATATACGATAAGGCTAAGAGTTGTAGACACTCAGAGAAATGGTAGATAATCATAAAATCTAAAAATAGATCTTTGAAGCATTGCTCAAGACCATTCGAATTTTACTTGTGATTGTAGCTTATTATTACTAAATTTGGCAAATGAACGTGGAGACGCCCTTCCTCAAATACATATATTATTGGAGGAGAATGTATGTATGATACAGCTAGATAGATTTATTTTAATGGTTGAAGAAAATCATGTATATGAGCTACAACAATCCATTTATGGATTGAACCAAGCTTCTCAAAGATAGAACATTCGTTTTGATGAGACAATCAAAAAAAAGTTTGATTTTATCAACGAGAATGAACCTAGTGTGTACAAAAGGGTCAGTGGGAGCGTTGTGACTTTCCTAGTATTATATGTTGATATACTACTGCTAAGGAATGACATACTAGTGCTATAATCAGTAAAGATAAAGTTGTCTAAACATTTCTCCATGAATGATTTGGGTAGAATATCCTAAATTGGGGATATAAATCTATTTAGATAGATTTAAAAAGATACTCGATTTAACCCAAGGAACGTATATTCATTCGATGCTAAAGGCGTTCAGCATGGCAAACTCCAAGAGATGTCACATGATGATGAGTCATGGAGTGTATCTCTCTAAAATTATCCTCAATAAAAGAGAGATGGCATGAGTTACTATCATATATATAATGAAATGTACGAGACTTGATGTTGATCAGTCATATTCTGGAGAAGATCACTGTAAGACAGTGAGAAACATCTTAAAGTACTTAACCGACACTAAGGATGTAATCATGATTCATGATGGGTCTGAATTAAAATTAAAGGACTAAACAGACTCAAGTTTTTTTCAGACTGACCAAGACGACAACAAATCCACTTTAGGGTAAGTTGTTACCTTGAAAGGTGGTGTAGTGAATTGGAAAGGTTCCAAACAGCAAAGAGTTATTGGTTTAGTGATAAAGATAAAGTATATAGCTGTATATAAAGCTGTAAGTTGATGTTTCGGATGAAAAGTTCATTATAGAACTAGGAATAGTTCCTAAGTCTCATCTTGGATCAAAACATGTGTTGCGGCACTTCCATTTGATTAAAGAAATCATTGAAAGAGAAAAAGTCACTATAGAGATAGTGAACTCTCAAGAACAACATTACATATCCATTTACTGAAGTTTATCGAGGAGCAGGATAATCGTCACTTAGAAATGAAGGGTATTAGATACCATGGCGATTGGCTTTAATACAAGTGGGAGATTGAAAGTAATATGCACACAAGTCAATCATGTTTGATGATAAAGAATATACTTCGTAACAATCTTATTCATTTATTAATAAAAGTATTATTTAATTAAAGGCATTTAATTATCAATATGATTATGTTATTATAATATGTGATAAACCCATAATTTTAAGCAATATTTTTAGAATCATGATGATGATCATGCTAATGAGATCTAAATTCTTAGATAGCTTAAAACTAAAATAGTTCTCAATCGTTGGATTACTAAAAAGGGGATTAGTGAATCCAGATATATTGGTACATACGTTGCTTGCTCATTGGATAAGGATAATTGATCTCATAATCATTTGTGTGGAGACACTAAAGCAGGTATGTAGGTACTTATTAGAGAATAAGTTCACTGAACGTGGCTCGCTAAGGAATACCTAATGGAGTTTTACTTGCCTGCCAATAGGAATTCCTGTAGTGATAGTAGTACAAGTGATCCTTGGACTTGAGATCATCATAGTATCTTGTGTATGATGAGTTATACTTTGACATATCCCTTAAGACCCTTAGGGTATATCAAAAGATATGCTTGGGTGTAATAAGTCATATATAGAGATAATGAATAATCAATAAAGAATCTACAACTTCTAGTAAAAGAAGAGATATGTCCTATGTGATTCGATAAATGACAACCCATGAATCGTTGGCTAAGGTGAAATGAAATTAAAAAGGAGTTTTTAATTTGCATTATTTGGAGTTGTGCATTTTGGAATCGAGATACATATAATTAAATAAAATAAGACTTGATAGTAATTTCATGTCTTATATTTAATTGGGACATTGTATGGTGAAAAGATTGAATTGTACGGTAACTATTTACTCAAATGTTCTTTTATGATTAATGTTAAAATCTATATTATATGGACAGTCGTTGATCGCTAAGGAGGCTTATCCTTATTGTAGAATAAATGTTATTTATTTAAATAAATTATTAGTTTAATTTATTTATTTAAATAAGATTAGAATTGTTCTAATTGATTTATTCATAACCGGTTTAATATGGAGAACCTAAAGGGTCACGTCATAAAAAGAAGAATATTTAATAAAGAAACAAATGGCATAATCGTAATAATAAGTTAAGTATATTTAATTTAATCTATGGTGATAGAATAAATTAAATAGCTTAATATTTATTATTTAATATCTTGGAAATATTAAATATAAATTAATAAGAGGAGTCTTATTATTATTATTACTATTATTATTATTATTTAATTCCTAAAGGAGTTTGGAAATTAATTAATAATATATTCTCTCATATATATATTTCTAATAAGATTAGGAGGCAAATTAATTAAAGAGTTTAATTAGTTATTCCCAATAGGATTGGGAAGCCTAATTAATTAAAGGAGTTTACTTAATTAATATTGTAAGAACTCGAATTTTCAAAAATTATTAAATAAGGATTTAATAAATAAAATTCTTAAAGTATGAGATGGGTTCGAATAAGAACATATATGTGATACGAGGTATGTAGTAATGTGTTACATAGGGTAATATGAACTATGTAATATGTGATTTTTTTTGTGATTAATAAATATATTATTTATATATATATATATATATATATATTTGTTATTTATCGTAGAGATAATTTAGTCGAGATAAAGGAAGTGGATAAAATTTCCTATCAGTATTAAATAATTTATAGAATTATTTTATCATAGTAAGTTGGTGACGTTAAATATCTTTAATGTATAATCACCATTTTCTTGTGTATGTATAACTAGTATGTTTGTAATATAGGTTATTGATAGTACTTAAACTATCCATGAATGGGTTGGATAGTGAAACATGAGTTAATTAAGGGAATTGACTAATAAGAATTGGTTAACTGATAGTTGAGAGTTATATTATGTAATAATATAATTAACTATAGTGATATAGTACGGGGTTTAATTTACTTAAGTAAAGGAGTGAATTAATATATGTGTTGAATATGTAATTATAGTTGGTACTTTTATATAAAACGGTAATATATGAGAAAGTCTAATGTACGAATAACGTTAATAAATAAATATACGTTATTAAAGGGAGATGGAAATCATTATATCTTTAAATGAATGTTTAATATTTGAAGAAATTATTTTGGGGATAATTTATAGAAAAAAAAGGGAAATAATTATTATATATTTTTAATAAAGGATATTAAAATAAGTTCTATCTTTGAATTATTTTAATAAAAGAAGAATATTATAATATTAACTTATATTTCTTTGTATGAGGTAATATGTATGATTGATTAATATGGTAAATATATTACATATTCGCTATATGTAATAAATTGATGGGAACAATTATTATAATAAAAAATAAACTTATTATCTATTTTCTATATATAATAAATGTACATGTGTCGTACATGTAATTATTTGATATTATATTAAGAATAATATCGTGAGACAATAAGTAAATTATTTTCTAATAATGAATGTCTTTATTTGGAGAAAACATAATATTTTATGTTATGGCAAAATACATAATTTCTAATGTATTTTCAAGAAAGTTGATTAATGAAAGAAAATTAAGTTATTTTAATATATTAAATAACTTAAGTTATTATTTTATCATAGATTTTATAATAATTAATAGAGTAAATATTAATTATTCTAAGTGTAAAGGTTATACATATAATTGTTCAAGGTAGCTAAATAACTTAGCATTAAAGTGCATGAGTCACACAAACCTTATATTAAAGGAATATTAAAGTGTGATGGGAGTGATAATAAGCTTAAGGTAAGCTTGTGAGATATGTCTAGTGTGGCAAAGTAATGGGGTAGACATTCATTAAATAAATTAATAACTGAATAATTAAAGGAATTAATTAGTACTATTATGTGGATAAATTGCTATGTGCAATGATGTGTAATTATAAGTTATATAGTAGCTACATCTACATAATATGAAATGAAGTGTGACACTTCAAGAAAACTATATAATATAGAAAACTATACGGTAAAGCGAAATGAGTCACATGAGTTACATAAATGGACCTATGTGACAATGTGTTATGTGTGGTACATTAATGTGTACTTCATGAAGGATATTAAATTAAACTAAATAAATAATTATTGTTAATAATTATTTCAATGGTTAGGTATAATTGAAATAATAAAATTTACAATGATGGGGTGTGACACTACTCAATTAAAATAAATTCGATATTGTCAAATGTACATGGATTATATGATTATATGATTGGGTGTATGTGTGACCCTATCATATCATATGGTAAAAATATTAAGTTACTAAATATAAGCTTGCAAGTTAGCCATGTGAGAGCAATGATGGTTAATCAAGTGGTTTGGGTACATGGATAGTAGTAGTTGGTGGGAGTTAGCCACCAACTCCCCTTTGCCCTTTGGGTAATGACCATAGGAGGATAATAGCTTGATATAATTAGAGGCAATGCATTGGTGTGTAGAGTTTGTTAATTCAATCACTACATTGTTACTAAGAGAGCATATTATAAGAAATGTAATTACATCATGAGCATGTTATAAGGTGTAATGATGAGGAAGGATCACGAATAGTAGTAGTTGGTGGGGTTAGCCACCAACTCTTCTTTGACTATTGGGTATTGCCCATAGGAGGGTAATAGATTGATTATAATTAGAGAACATGTAAATAAGAAATGTAATGGTATTACATCATGAACTTATTATAAGATGTGACATTGAGAGTAATATTATTTTGTGAGCTTGAGGCCTATTAAATACTAAGTTTACATAATTGTGCCTTGTGTGGCATGAGTTGTAAAGTTAAATCAGTTAGAGGTTTAACTATAATTATTAAAAGAAATGGAAAGTTAATAAATAATTGATATTGATTATCATTATAATATTTGGGTGTAATTGAGATAATAATTTTATGGAAAAATTATGGGATGAGAATACCCAACTATTTTATATCTAGCCCAATTAAATATTAATTGAGTTAATACAATGTACATGAGTTACATTATAATATGTATTGATGTATATTTAAATTATGAGTATACTTGCTTATATGTGGATGTATATTTATGAGGAGTGGTGTATTTGTGCCCATACCTTATCATAAGGTAGCAATATTAAGTTATTAGAGTGTGACTAGTATTGTCCAAAAGGAGATAAACTTAAGTATGTTTGCACCCACTTTGGCCAAATGCTGAGATTAGAAGACTTGTCCCAAAATAAGTGTCTCATTCTCCTTCTACACGTGAATGGCCAATGGCCTATACTACTCTTCATTTGTCAAATTCAATTTCATGATAGCTTATAGCAAATGATTATGGGGGGAGTGGGCTTCATGATGGGATTTACTAACTATCTATTGCCCAACAATTCTTTTCTTCTTCCATTAGTTTAATTCATGGTGCAAACCTTTGGTATGGTTAACCAATTCTCTATAAATTGGAAACTCCCCCTCACAAACTCAAGTTGCTAGACTCTTGATAAGTTTTATACAGTGAGTGTGTTGATGAGTATTGGGAGAGAGTATTATGAGTACACAATCTGATTTTTGGTAGCAAGCTTAGCAAGCTCAAGCTTAAGACTTCCAGAGGTACAATCTCGAAACCCACTTAAAGTTCAATTCATAGAAATTGCATGATATAGTTGAAATTGATGTATGAAAAGGTGCTAGCATAAGTTGTTAAGTATATATATATGTTAGGAATGCAAGGTAGTAGTATGCAAGCATGCTAGCTAAAGGAATTGTAAGAAATTGTTCAAGTTCTGCTGGAGCAGAACATTGTCTGGTCTGGAAACGAAGCCGCGCGGCCGCACGTCTCCCTATTACAAATGGGGCGCGGCCGCGCCCCTCCGCAAAATTAGTTTTTGATTTCTGTTAAGTGTTGTTATGTGCTAGCAGGTGGTATATCATTGGAACAAGCATGCACACATAAATAACATGTATATATGAATATCATGATATGACATAAGCATGATAGTATACATTATTGATGAAGAACTTATAGTTTTAAAATGAAACTTATAGTTTTCGATATGAACCTTGATACATGTGTAACATGTGTGTTCTGACCTTGTAAGTGCATTTGTATGACTTAGACATGCATGAGAGTTGGTATTAACTTATAGTATGTGTTCATGGACTTTCATGGCCATGTTAGTCCGTATTATAGAATGAAAACGTATGATTTTAAAATAAAACTTATGGTCTTGGATTTGAACCTTGACGCATACATAATATGTATATATTCTAATTTTGTGAACGTGGTCATATGGCCTATATTGACATGAAAGGCATACTTAAAGTGTTGAGCACACACTAGCATACATGATTAAAGACAACATTGATTTCAAAAGACAAACTTAGAGTTTTTGGACATATATATAGGATGTCCACATTCTGATCATTTGAGCATGTATAAGTAGCTTATATATGTGTTCTAATACGAGAGAGTTATGACTACAAGGTACCTTGCATATACTTAATGACCTTTGTTGACTTAGTGCGATTATTATGAAAATATAGAATGTGAAAGCTAATATCATCAAGTACTAAGTGAACTCACATTACGAACGTGCAAGCATGTATATTAGAATTTCATTATGCCTATAGACATGTTGACATAAGCATCATGTGATGAAATATGGATTTCACCTATGCACGCATATCCAAGAAAATGAATTTCTAAAGCATAGACTATGTGATTAAGTATACATGTGTAGTATAAGCACGAGCATGCTATTAAAGGCTTATTTGTAGCATTATATGGTTTAAAGACTTATGTCAATGACCCTTTGTTAAAAGAAGTTGTGAAGCCTTAGTGATTACAATGAATCGATATGAAGCTAAGTGATTTAAAACTAAGTAGTTAATGTGAACTTGAAGAAATATTATAACCTACTTATGTTTATATTATACATGTTATGCTAGAAACTAAACAGAGTTATGAAATCTTAGTTCTGGTTGTGGCAGGGAGTAGCGCGGCCGCGATACTCCCAAGCTTAAATGCAGCGCAGCAGCGCCGTGTTACAGAGATGCCAAGAGCAGTTTGTTAATTGCATGGTCTTAAGTAATGGTTATATGTTGTCCTTAAGGACTACAAGATATGAAACAAGATTGTTTAGATAAATATGAAAGTAGAATGAGCTAGCCTCATGGTTATCCTCAGTTGAAGTAAAAACAAAATCAAGTTAGGAGACAATGAAGTATTTATTACTATACTAAGGACATATGAATGTGTATAACTGGTGGATATAAATCCACGATTATATAACTGTGTAGGAATACACGAAGCGCAGATATCTATAAGCAGTTAAGTCGTAGTTGATAAACTACGAACCAGGCAAGTCTTTCAGTTCCTATTTGATATATGAATTTAATAACTGTTAGTTGAATTATATTATGCTGTGAGGATGTTAACTTATATATGAACTGTATATGAGATACGTATGAGATTGAAAGTTGATCTTTGATGATATGCTTGTTATGTGAGAAGTAATATGTTTAGTAAACATAATTTGATTATAAATGCATGAACTGAGTATGATGTTATATGCTATGTGATGTATGAAAACTGTTAGAATTGCTGAGCTGTCGAGCTCACTCTTGCAAATAACCACTTTTGCAGGTTAAGGATTCACGGTAAAGATTACGTGCTTCTTGGTTGATAAAGTAAATAGTATCGTAACGAAGAATACTATTTAGATCATTGCTTGAACCAGGTTTAGGTTCTAGGAGTTGTACATGATAATTATTACGATGTTTAATACTTATCGTGTTGTAAAGAGGTACTAGTTGATACATAGAGGGTATCAATTTGAGATGTAAATCTTTATACAGTAATTCGAATATAGTGATTCATATATAGTTTGATTCAAGGATATGTAATTGATTCAAGTTATGAAATCAATAAGAAGATTTTATTCTAAAGAGATTGAAAAAGTTTAAGTTATTCCGCATTTTAGTAACATCGAATTTGATGTTTAGACAGGGATGGTAAATGACCAATATTGTAACTTGTAAAAGTTTGGGGTTATTATACGAGATCATGATAATGAATAGAATTATATTTCTATATTGTAATAAGTGAAATTTAGTCATTAAGTTTTGAATAAAAGATATAAATATTTGACTAGTAGTATCGTGACTGCACTGGATCCGAGGTTTCGAAGGAACGTGGATTTGGGGGCGTCACAAATATGAAATCCTAATTCTAAATTGTTTATGAGGGTTGACTACATCTATAAATATGAGGAGTTTTATTTTGATTTGGGATTAATGATCTTTTCAAGAGTTGGGAGAGTACACATAATTCTATAGTGATAGAAACTAGGGTTTAACCAAACACCCTTCTTCTTGAATTCTTATTCTTTCTTGGTAGATCACCTCTAGAGGCCAAACACTTGGGTGGCTAACGTTGATCAAAGAAATGAATCAACCCGTTGGATTCAAGTAGAACGCGGAAAGGATTTGGAGTTGAACTCGTACCTGAGGAAGCTAGAATCTTCAAGGGTATGAATCTTATTCTTAATCTTTTGTTTAATTAATAACTGTGCATAAAGGATGATCCGGGTATAAGGTTTGTAAAATTTTAAAACTTTAATTTATCATGATTCCGCTTATTTTATGCAATTTGATTGTGTCCATAAATATTACAATCCAAAAAATGAGATGTACTCGTGATGTACAAAATCTGGGTGTGAAGATAGACCGGATTTCGGGGCGTCACAGGTTGGTATCAGATTTGATAGGTTATAAACCTAAGATATGAGTACCTTAGTCTATAATCTGAGAGAAGTAGGAAGATCGTAGGAATGAGGCGATCATAGAGTAAGAAAATCGTTGAGTTAAACGATTAAGGAAGAAGATCACTACATGATCTCATTAAATCATAAATAACAGATATTTTGTTAAACGATGAATGATTTATAGCTAAAAGCTATAAATGAATGGTATTATGAAGCATTATGAGAAGAAGAACTCAGAAGAATTGTAGAGGATGAAATACGAATTAAAAAAAATCATATTAGGTAAGGAGAAAGTTAGAAGTGTAAAATTTTAATTGAGGACTCATGTGATAGCTGAGTTGTATGAACCTTTATTATAGGCAGAGGTTTATGCTTGGTGTAACAACCACTTAGTTTATTACAGTGATAATCATTGGAATATTAAGGTCGCGCTATCAATATGTTTATGGTGAGAATGTGAATCTTTTATTATGTGTATAATAGGTAGTAGAATATATTAAGATAGGTGCTAGTTTTTGAAACTCATGCTTATGAAAAGTTTGTGACTCATGGTTATATGCTATGTTTCTGAGCCTCTAAGCATATGGAAAGTTCTTGATTTGTTCTTGGATTATATATTACGAAAATACATTCTTAAACACATATGGTTGTGAAAAGTTCCTGAACACATAAAGTGTGGTAAGTTGATGAACTACTAGGTATAGGAATGTTTAGACTGAAAACAAGTTATTTTCGGTATTAATAGCATTAAGGTGCTAGAGGGTGTTAGAATTGTCGCAAGAAAGACAATAAAGGAAGTAGAAAATTTCTAGTCTTCTAGCTATGCTAGATTTCGAAATTTATTGACATCATGCTAAAATGTACATGTTTAAGAAAATAATATTGGTTCAAATTTTTGTGAACCAATGGATTTTAAAAGAACTATTCTTTGTATGT
The DNA here is from genome assembly GCA_020205555.1 of Panax stipuleanatus. NCBI lineage: Eukaryota > Viridiplantae > Streptophyta > Magnoliopsida > Apiales > Araliaceae > Panax > Panax stipuleanatus. The sequence continues at coordinate 68,517,783 of CM035118.1, forward strand.
CTATGCTAATCGTTTCGGCTAGACGAAAATTGATTTGAAATATCAAAATGAATTTTATATCATCAGTGCATTTGATGCAGAGATGGTAAAAAGATGGAGTTATTAATGCAGTTGAACCTAGTGTTAGATGTGATCTTTGGATCAACATCCCGCTATAATATGATGTAGATTGTCGAAGTTATATACTGAAGAAGTTCTCAACGTAATGTGAAACAGTGCGGTATCATGACATCATAAAACGTTTTGAAGTATTGTGAAAGAATTTAAAGAAGTAGTCGATGTCAATTGATTTGACTAGACGAATGTTTCAGTTGATGTTCCATTTATTGGTATGGTCTAAGCTATTTGATTTGGCTAGACAAATGGCATGTCATGTTAAAAAAAAATCAAGCTTTCTTTGAAAAGTTGTGCCAAACCAAATTATTTTGGTGCTGAATCTGATGAATAAGTCTGAGTAGAACACCCCGGGATTTGGGGTTCTACAATAGGTTGATCACCTAACGTACCAAAAGAGGTAGTTTACTTTCTTGGTGATTATAAACCGACCGTGATAGAATGGTTTACGGTGAAATGCTGTTAAACCTAGTACGAGTTCATGGTCCATATGACTCCTCACCAAAGTATGAATTGTTTTAAAAGAATCTTTATATTCCTCGTTATTCATTCTACTTCATAATTCTTAATAAATTGTGGAGACTCTGGAATGTTTGAAGGATGAGAACTTCCTTGAAAAGGAGTTGAGAGAATAGTATACTAAAATTTCGAGGACGAAATTCTGTGAAGAAGGGGTGAATGTGATATCCCGAATGATTGGAAGAATAGTTAAGCAATAAGTTTAACTATTAACGATTATTTAGGAAGAAATAAGATGTTCAGGTTATTCAACAAGAAGGAAAAGAAGTAGGATTAAAACCTTTGTTAAAGGTTGCAAGGATAGAGCATCCAAGTATGCATGGAATTTTAGAAATTTCGAGGACGGAATTTTTATAAGGGGGGAAGAATGTGACAACCCGAAAAATTGAATTGTCCAAAAAATTTTGTTTCAAGAATTATTAATTAATAAAATAGATTTTTATTAATTATATTTTGTGTTATGTGTTTATTAATCGTTCTATGACGTAGGATGATTAGTGTGACGAACGAGATTTTTGTGATTTATTTTAAATATTTATTGAATTAAATAAATATTTTGTTAATTTATTTATTGAGTTAAATAAATGTTTGATAGAATTATGGTAGATTAATTTAATTAAATGTGCTATATTAATTAAATTAATGAGAAAAAATTTTATAATTCAAAGTGTGAATTTAATTGGGATGATTAAATTAAATGAGTTGTTTTATAATTATAATGTTATTCTAATTAATTAGAGATTTAATAATTTGTCATAATTAATAAATGAGAATTTTAATTATGTGATGATTTGATTTAATGTGTAATATTGCTTTTTATTTAATTAAATTTAAATAATATAATTTGATTAATTAAAGTGTGACAAATAAACTATATAATAAGTAAGTTATAAAAATAAACAAAAAGGGAGACTTTAGAGAGCAAGCCAAAAAAGGCCTTTGAGAACATAATAACTGATGAACCACGATACGCTTAACTGTTCTCACGTTAAGCAATACGTAATGGGTATATCAGTTTATGTTCACGTATTATATTATATTGCAAAAACAGAGAAGTGAGAAAGAGAGAAACACACAGAGAGAAAAAGAGAGAGTTTGAGAGAATTGAAATTTGAAGAAGAATGTCTAGAGAATCAAAGAAAACTTTCTATCATCTTGCTTAATCAAAACAGAGTTATCAAGGATAAATTCTTAATCCCAAGTTAAAATTCTTGTTCTTGTGTTTTCTCCATTGAAATTTATTTTTAATTCTCTATTAATTGAGTTTCATAATTTAATGATTGAAAATTTGTTGTAGTCATTAATATGCATGAGTAATCCACTATATGATGAATATAAACTATTTTAGAGTAATCAATCCATGAAATTATGTTTAATTGGAGTTTTGAAATTTACAGAGAAATATGTTTGAATATGGCTTAAATGTATGAAAATTTATGTTTAAATTGCATATTAATCGGTAAATTGATGATTGATTATGTTCATACATGTAAAAACAAAAATAACGAAACTTAAATGGACTGATTTGGTGTTATAACGAATCTGTAATATGTGATTTCATGAAAATTGAAGAAAACTTTGAAAAATAGCAAGAACATGAAATTTATGGGTTATAGTTTAGTTGTTTGTGTGATTTATGTTGTTAGAATCATGCTAGAAAGGTTGGGTAATAATCTTATATGAATTTTAATGTATGGGTATGCTTAATTCGTGCTATGAACAAAAAAATTGGAAGTTTATGGCCCTGTTCTGTGTTTTTCGCGAACTGTGGCGCTGCCGCACTGTTCTAAGGAAAAATTAGAGCGTTGCCGCGCCGTTTAAAGGCTTACTTGTAGCGTTGTCGCGGCATGTGGCGCTGCCGTGCCGTGAGTAAGGCTAAAACGGGCGTTGTAGCGCCGGTTAGCAGAATCGCCCAGAAAATTATAATTAAGTGTTCAAGTCCAGAACTATAATGTAAAACCTAATCTAATGAACATAAAAGTGTGTTAATCATATATTGAGATGTTAAAAACAGATTATTAACATGTCGATGATGTTTTTACGTGATTAATTGATAAGCCAAATACAGTGTTTAAACTATTTGTTCGTGAAATCTAATAATGTGTTTAAGAGTTAACGATTGTGAGTTTGATTAATATAATCGGATTCAGAGTTAAGATAGCATACTCAAGATGCTAGTTATGTTATAATTAATTTGTATTGTGAAGGTAAATGGTATGTAGGATTAATTTGGAGAACATGAGTTGTAAATTGTAGCTTACGCACGAGGCAAGTTTTCTATCCCTGACTTGTTATCGTTACGCAAGTTTCTTAACTCTACTTTTAATTGAGCAAGTTCCTAAATCCTATTCTTATATTGAGTGAAGTCTTATTCTTGTTTATTCAAGTTAATGATTTCAATAGAAATGTTCTAATCCTTCTAAAGGTAATACTTCAGTTATACAATGCTTATTCAATTGTATACCTTTGAGATTCATTATTTGATTTGAGTATCAATTATATTATTGAACCCTGAAAGACTAGCGAACCCTTATTGATTCGACTAGTCCATAGTTGATGAGCGTTCTAAATTCTAGAACTATTATTTAAGCTTAACTTAACCAAACTTCCTTTGGTGTAGACTCTGATGTCAAACTGAGATGAACAACCCTCTATAGAGGATTATTTACTCGTTAGCGTTGAGATGTTGTGCACATACATGGTACTAAGGGTTGATACCCCTAAGTACGAGAAGTAAGGTTCATATAGTCTTACGACTGTTAAAGGTTTAAAGTAGAAATACATGATAACATGGGACATAGTTTTTGGTCTTGTGACCTCAGATGTACTTTTGATTCTTGTTATTTATTCTTGATTCAAAAGCCGAGCTTTTTATTACTCAGTATCCATTGATTATCCGCATGTTATTATGATTATTATTGTTACACTTGTGGGAAATTGTTGCTCACTCTTGCATAATAACATTACAGCTAAGGTTGAAAGAGTTGACGAACCATCTAATAGTAAGAGAAAGGGTAAGGCAAACAAGTGTTGAAGACTTGTTTATTTATTTAAGAATGTTGATGTTAAGACTACTATGTTATGCTTAAGATTTATTTGTGTTGTTATTTCTGCATTGATGTATTAAGGTTAGATGACCTGGGATTTTATTGTTTAAGATGTTGTAACCCTTAAAGGAGGATTTCTATTTCATTTATGAGTTTCATTTGTTTATGGGTAGTTAAATGTGTTATTATTGGATAGTGAACACCAAATCCTGTGAAAATGAAGTACCTGAATTTTGGGGTGTCACAATTAGAAAAGCGGGAGTATTCTAGCTACGAGCTAGAATGAACGAGTAAGAATTTTCAAGACGAAAATAGAAAAATTCCGGGAACGAAAATATTACCTAGAAAAAGATGAAATATGCACTATTCACCTTACGAAACCTAAGGGTTTAGGGTTTGAATAACCTAAGCCTTTCTGAGAATCGGGATGTCGGAACGACATTTCGTCTGAAGATATGCCGATAATATGCCGTGAAAAGTTATGTTAGCCGATAAAAGTTTTTCTCGAAAAACGTGCAGAAATCAGACTAAATAAAAGCGACGAAAAATATTGTTATGTACTTTTCATTCACTTAACTACGTCGTAGGGAAACGTGACAGAAAATACTATTCATCAAAAAGTGTTTTTCGATTTTTTGAAGTTTCGAACAACTCGTAAAAATTAATCTGTAGAGAAAAGAAGAAATATCCAAAAATATTTGGATTCTGAGAAACGTAATTTTTTAAACTGTCGGACGAATTCCAAAAGACGGAACAACGAAGCTTTCACGAGAAGCTTCGTGAATAGTAAGGCGGCATGAATAGTAAGGCGGTTTGGCTAAATAACCAAAACGCCCCTAGCCTTGAAAACCTTATATAAACCTAGCCTAAGCTCATTTGTTGGGTAATCAAAAATTCACCAACACTTAGAGAGAGAGGGGGAGGAATTTCGGATGGGAGGGGAAGAGGAAAAACTAGCAATTTGCAAGCATTGTCAAGAGGAAGAAGATTAATGAAAAAAGGTAATCCAAAATCTTGCCTTAATCTAATTTTTCTTTAAATTCGATATGAATTCATATAGCTTAACAAAACTGGAAGTACAATATTGTTAGAAACGATATTCCTATGGTCGAACCATAGGAATATGTAAGTAATAAGAAAATTTGAAGTTTTATTTCATCTTTTTCTTTTTCTATGAAATTTCATATGAACTATGAATTTTTTTGATGTTAATGTACGATTCGAATGAGTTATATGAACTCTTCGATGATATAAGGATGAATTAACGAACTTATAAAATTAATATGCATGAAAAAGTGAAATTGTAATCAAAATATCGATTAAAAACGAAGAATGAACAAAGAACACGAAGAACGTGGTAAGAACGTTGTTGATGGACAACTTTAAAACCATCTAATTAGAGCTTGTTGTTGATGAAAAAGTTTAAAACCATCATATATATGTTTGGTTAAGAACGATAGAAACGTTCATTAAGACCAAATTGAAATTAGCTAACAACGAAGTTATGGCAAAATTCATAACGACAAAATGAATATAGAAAGTAAGTTAAGGAACCCAAATAGTTAGGGTTTCATAAGAATGTTAGCAAACATAGAAAACGTGAGTCGTGAACTCAAGAACGAACGAATTCCCGATTCGGATGAACGAATTACGGACAACCGAAAATTTAAAGCTAAGTTGAAAAACTTAGCAAGGGAGGACTTTCGAGCCAATTTTAAAGTTGGTTAAAAACTCAAAAAAATAATTTTATCCACAGGGATGTGTAGAGGGTGTTGCAAGGTTTCCAACGCCTCTGAAACGGACCAATTCCAATATCGGGAGTAGAAGATATGACGTCGCAAAGTTGCGTGTCAAAACGAAAAGAAAAAAAATTCAAGGAAAAGAGCCGGGCGTGGACGCGTGACCCGACACAGATTGGGCGCGGTTGGTGCGCGGGCGCTGGCTACTGCCGAATGCATGGTGCGCGGCTGGGGGGTGCGGTCGAGACGCGGACGCGCAGGAAGTTGGACTTGTCAGGGATTTTTCTGACACTCGACATCCTTTACGAAAACGATCATAACTTGGTCATACGAACTCCGATTTTGATTATTCAAGATGATTCGGAAAGAGGATGAGTAGACCTATTGTAATACCCAAGAATTTCCTAATATTATTAAATAAATATATTAATGGAAATGAGAATTTATTTAATATAAATGATTTTGTGTTATGAGAAGGATTAATTCAATTATATAAAATTGAATAATTATAATAACTGAGAAAAATGTGGAGTTTATAATAAACTCGTTGATAGCCTTGTGGGGCACAGTGTTGAGGATTATTAATGATTATAGAAATTAACGAATGAATTATTAAAGTGAAAGATTAATCTATATTAATTGTTAATTGTAGAATATTAATTGACGGTTATGGAATATTAACTGTGATTGATTAATAATACGTGATTATTATTATTGCGAGAAATATAATAATAATAAGCAATGTATGATATTTAATCATATAAATTAATAATCAATGAGTAATGGATTAATTAATATTATTATTAATTAATCAATGAAATGAATAATTTATTTATTTGACATTATGAATAATAAAATAAATAAGTAAGTTATTAATATAATAAGATTTTATTGAATGTTATGTGCAAATGTGTAAGAATTAAATATAAGGTATATGGAATACAACTATATTATATAATGTAGTGCAACATTTATGTGACTATATTATATATATAAACTATATAGTAAAGTTTATTGAATTATGAGAGCTACATGATAATCCCCATGTGACTATGTGAGTGTGTGGACATTAAAATAATGTATCATGGATATATTATAAATAATTGTTGATTAATACAATTTAATAATAAAGGAAATAATGTGATGTGATTATATCCGAGAAAATTATACCAGTATGATAAAAATATACCTGGATTATATGTGTACAAGTGACACTTACTACATTATGTAAATTATAGTGTGACATTTCAATTAAAGACATATGTATAAAATATATATATATATATATATATGTGTGTGTGTGTGTGTGTGTGAAGATAGCCTAAGTATTTAATACATATGTGTATAATGATTTAAGTGTAGTATAGAAGGCTGAGTTTGTTTTGCTGGGAGAGTCACTATCTCTTTCACGTGAAATACACAAGCTATCCTACTCCCCTATTCTTCCTTAAACTCAGTAACATAGGCTAGCAAATGATGAAGAAGGGTGTGGCTATCATGATGGATTTCAACCACCATTACCAACCCCCTAATAACCTCCTTGCAATTCAAATTTCCGTTAGTTTGAAATGGTAGGCAATAACATTGTCTGGATTATAAGTTCTTCTATAAATATAACCCATCCTCTTCCTAATTCATTTGCTGAGAATTTTGGCTAAGTAAGTTAAGAGTTATATATATATATATCAGTGTCCTTGAGTAGCAGCAAGTTCAGATTCTAGCAGAAGGTATAATACAGTTTCTTTGTTATTCATTTTCATTTTCTGTCAAAAGTTCAAATTCTTGATTATGCCAAATTGGTTCATAATTGGTTTGTAAAACCCTTATATTGTCGTTATATGAACATACATACATGATGGAACCACTATATAGCTTTCTTGACTTTCATTTCCATTTTTGCTCTGCAATTTCTGTAAAACATCAAATTCGTGAATTTGGTTGGAGTTCATGAAATTGGGAATTGATAAATGGCGATTGACTGTTATATAAGCATATATATATGTGTGTTAGTAAGTTAAAGAAGTCTAATAGCATCTGGATATGTTGAAATCGATGAAATGGGAGGTTTTGGGTCAGTTTTGGCAGTGTGCAGAAACTGTCCCCACGCCGCAGCGCCATTGTCTGCGCCGCAGCACCACTAGCGCCGCAGCATCATCTTGATGCTGATGTTGCCGCGCCGCAGCGCCAGCTTGTTGCTGTTGTTGCCGCGCTGCAGCGCCGCTGTGCAGCTATGCAGGCAAGCCAGAAATAACTATCTTGACTATCTGTTTGTCCAGTCCGAGAGCAGTGAAATTATAATTCATACTAAGTAAATGTAACATGAATTATGGAGTCCCTCTTATGCAATATATGTTTCCATAGTTACTTAACATAAAAAGAGAACCCATGATTTTGAAAACACAAGCGTTTACATGGACTCTAACATGTTATATTAGGATTCTAGGTTCTGATTTTTCGAGCATGTTATATGGCCTTAAAATGCGTGTCAAACATGTTAACATATGAATAACATGAGCAATGTTAGGCCTTATTAGTGAGCTTTACTAATGAAAATACAAGTTTTAAAGGTTAATGTTGACATGTAAAGACCATATATATATTCTAATTTTTCGGGCATGTTTATATAACCTTGAAATGCGTGTCAGACCTTTTGACTTAGGTATACGAATTTTATGATGTAACACGAACATGTTAGTAAGACTTACTGATAAAAATAGGAGCTTTGATGGTGAACCTTAACATGTTATTACAGGATTCGTATTCTGAAAGTTGTGATCATACTTGATAATACTTTTAGACTTGTTAAAGTCTCATTCATGATTGCCTACTATGTTACATGTCGTGAAACCAAGTTTAGCGTAAACGAAACATGTTTTCAAACTAATAACTACGATAGTTACATGAATACTCATAAGCATGCCTGGAATGAGTTATATAATCGCCTCATATGTTTAAAATAAACATGATAGCTAAGGTGATATCACATGTTAATGATTGAATCCAATTTTTGACGGTTAACTTATAAGTAATGCTATAACTCGCTAATTTGAATATATTTGCTATTTGTGGTAGTCTCACATGATAGTAATGATGTATGAAGATGATTAACTTAAGAAAAGTAATTCCATAGCTAAAGAAAGCCTACTCGATTAAAAATAACATAATGCTATACAAATGTTATTTGAATTCATGTTAACTTATAATTTGATTTCATACCGAATGCGTATAAGTATGTAATGACGTGTGACTAGGAAATACAATGTGTGTATATTTGAGTAGCAAGCTTATGTACCGAATGAGTTAGCTAATGAATATCCTATACTTATAATACACTATAAATAGGATTCGAAAGTGTTGATTTACTTAACGTGGATAAACTACGCTAAAGGCAAGTATCCTAACCGACGCATTTACTTTATGCAAGAAAATCTATGATTGTGCAAGTTTCCTAACTTACACTCTTTTACTGTACAAGTATTCTATCTTTGTATATTGCGAACTAGTTTCCTACTTAATCATTTGAATTGAATTAACATACTTGAACTCTTATTTCATTAAAGCTATTATTCAAGTTGAACTTAGTATTGTTCTTAAATATTGTGAAAGTGTCTATGCCATTTGATTCGGCTAGACTTATGTTATTGAAAAGCAACACAAACTAATTGATTGGTGCGGGATCTTGTATTTGACTAAGAAGAATAACCTTCTTTGAAGGGAATATATAATTGTCGGAGAACCGACATGCACACTTGAGTATGATTGATTGTTATGCATAACGATGGTGCTTTAGGCTGATCACCTGTTGTACCTGTTTTTGTTGGATTTTCAGTTTATTACTGTTAATTTTAGTAGAAGTTCATAGTCCTTAGCGACTGCTCAGTATTCAGTTATCTTGAAATCTTGAATTGATTTATTATTGAATCACATTGATATTATTCTGTCCTTAGCGACTATTATTGAAAACTGTTGATATTCTTGTTATCCTTGAATTATCAAACCTTGTTATACCCTTTCGAGAATTAAGAATTATATCACTTACCCTTAATGTATATTACTTGCTGGACAATTTGTTCTCATTCTTGCTTTCCCTAAAACATTTCAGTTAAGGCAGAGCATGGCAAACCTTCAGGCATTGATAAGGGCAAGGGCAAGGCTACCAACTAGCTTGTGTCTTTTATGTTTTCAAATATTTTAATATTGTATTAAGATGATGTAGTAAGACTGAATTTGATTATGTTTAAGCTTAAGTTAGATTTTGTAATAAGTCGTTAATTGATATTATTATGTAATCTATTAAGTACTGTAGGTTGCGAGACTTGGGGGAATAATTATAATAAATCATTGTAAATTATTCTAGATTAGAATTTCCACTGTGATTGTGTGATTTTTAGTTATTATTATTGTGATGTATTACCATGAGCACGTGATGAACCAAATTCGAGCCACCCCGTGACGGTCCTGGAATTTGGGGCGTCACAGGTTGGTATCAGAGCTGTAGTTATAAACCTTAGGAACGAGTGTCCTTAGACTATAACTTAGGCGAACTTAGAAGTTGGAAAGGAGATAAAACTCACATAGAGTTTTCCCTAGAGCGAGACATAGCGTGTTATGAAATGTAACTTCATTTTATATAATGAACTTATGTTTTATTTAACATTCTAATGGAGTTGCTATTTGTTTGTCTTGTGTTTGTGATTATAGGGATGACAGACACAGGAGTACCTAGTAGAGTTGCAGAGGAGGAGCCCAGGGATATACATGTAGTATACGAGGAACCTTTAGAGGCTGTGCCAGTACAGGCAGTTTCACCATCTGAGTCTGACGACGAGGATGAGATCGAGGTAGAGTTCGACCCAGATGAGGAGCCGATGGAGGATGAGCCAGTACAGGACTCTGATGAGGCTACTGTAGAGGAGCCGATGCTAGGAGAGTATGAGGAGCGGATCCTAGAGTTAGACTGCAGGGTTCAGGAGCTGGAGGCAGAGGCCCAAGAGAGAGAGAGTCCGATTCCCAGAAACTGAGGGACGAGGACCACCAGATGAAGCTGGCCATGCAGGAGTTAGAGGTGGAGATCGCCTACCGTAAGGAGGCAGGGATCCAGATGGGGACTCTGTTTCACAGGTCAGTGGCTAGGAATGTAGATTTGGCAGAGAAGCTAGAAGAAGTAGAACAGAGGGAATTGAGTGAGAAGACTGAGAAAGAGGCACTCCATACTCAGCTAGAGTTGGAAGTGATGGATAGGATACACTTCGAGGAGAAGTGGGAAGCTACCAATGAGAGAGCTGACGACCTAGAGGACGAGGTCAGGTGCAAGAAGAGAAAGATGAACAAGATGGGGTATGTGTTCCATTCAGCTTTTGAGAGGGTGATTTATGGTGTGTACCACTACCCGACAGAACAGGGACAGACCCTACACACTATGAGCCGAGAGCTGGTTACTTATATAGCACAGATGGAGTACAAGAGCGCAGTAGAGCGCAGTAGAGCGCGGGATGATGTGATGATATTCCCTTAGATAGTCTAGTGGTATTCTCTTTATGTATTGTATATACTATGTTGTAATCCCAATCTTTTGTGTAAGATGTGGGATAGTGATGTGAACCCCGAGTTAGCTTTTGTTAGAGGGGTAGTTTGGTAGTAGGTTGGTATATTCCCCGTCTTTTGTGATATTAGGGGATATATGTGATAACATTTATAGCAGTATGCTAGGGAAATCATGTAATGAAACGATTTGGCATATGAATATAAATGAAGTTTATTTCAGAAATGTGTTACAAATTTTTTTTTCTTTTTTTATTAAAAGAAATACTTAAGTAATATACTTGAATAATAATAAAATGAAAACTTGTGATGCAGATAATGCCGCCCAGACGTAGATTGACTGCACCTGAGGAGTCAGTGAACAATGAGAGGGAACAAGTAGACCCGATCCAGAAACTGGTAGACTTGTTAGGAGAAGCCTTAAGGGGAAGGAACAATGAACCCGTTCGCCCAAACCCTCAGACTGTGCCAGTAACAACCTTTAAAGACTTTAAGAGTGTAGGACCCCCGGAGTTCGAGGGAACTACCGACCCAATCGTCGCACAAATGTGGATCAAGGAGATCGAAAAAGCTTTCACTATAGCTAGCGTAGGCGAAGATCAGAAGACGGTGTTTGCCACGTACATGATGAGGGGAGAAGCGAACTACTGGTGGGAGGCTAATCAACAAAGAGCTGGAGAAGGGATAATAGATTGGGATAAGTTTAAGACGCTGTTCTTCGAGAATTACTTCTCGAAGAGTATGAAGAATAGGATGGAGGTGAAATTCTTAGAGTTAAAATCAGGTGAGATGACGGTGTCGTAGTACGCGGCTAGGTTTAATGAACTAGCGCAATTTGCGGAGCACCAAGTTGGTGATGAAGAGAGAAAGGCTAGACGCTTCGAACAAGGGTTGAAGCCGTGGCTGTTCAATAAGATATCAGTTCTTCAAATTGATTCCTTTGCAACATTACTGGAAAAGGCAATCATTGCAGAAGGTGGCAGTGAGGCCTTAAGTCTGTATAACAAAGAGAAGAAAGGAAAGAATACAGGAGGAGAGAATCGTATTGGAGGAAGCAGCAGTGGAGGAAGTAACTTGGGAAAGAGAAAGTGGGAGAACAACAACAACAACAACAAAAACAACAATAATCAATCAGGGAATTTATGTGGAGGTTTCACAAAGAGGGCTGAAGGATGCCCAAAGTGTGGGAAAAATCACCAGGGCGAGTGCTGGAAGGGACGTGGCACTTGCTACAACTGCGGACAAGAAGGGCACATCTCGCCCAACTGTCCGAAACCAAAGAAAATCCGAGGGTGTTTTGCTTGCGGCTCAACTGAGCACCGTATTAAGGATTGCCCAAAGAAGGGAAGTGGCGGGGGTAGCAATTAGCAAAGAGGTAACAAGCTGATGATCAGCGAGCCGGCACAATCCAACCGCCCAACCGCCAGAACCTTTAACATGACCGTCCAGGACGCCGTGGCAGCAAAGGACGTGGTGTCAGGTATAATCCCAATCAATGATATAAATACTTATGTATTATTTGATTCAGGTTGTAACGATTGTGATTTTATATTTAATTTTAAATATTTATTGAATTAAATAAATATTTTATGTGATTTATTTATTGAGTTAAATAAATAAATTATGTGATTTATGGAGTGATTTAATTAAGTGTATATATTAATTAATTGAATGTGTAATGCTTATTTAATTAATGTATATTAATTTTATATTATAATTCTAATTTAATTGAGATAATTAAATTAGATGAATTATGTGATGAAGTGTTACATGAATTATAATTAGCGAGTAATTATAATTATGTGGCAATTTTATGTGATTTATTGATGTTAGATTTTAATTGATTAACTTAGATGATTAATATTTAATTAATTAAAATGTGACATTAAAGTATGCGTCAAATGATTTATTAAAATAAAAAGAAAAGGATTTTTTTTAAAATGATTTTTACCAAACAAGGCCCTTGCTTTTGTTTTAAAAGACTGTTGCCAAACAGGGCCCTTACACTAGCTAAACCTAAATTACCTAAACTATGTTTGGAGTTAATAAAAACTAGTTTCTAATTTTTCTTGTAGCCAAACAAGCCAAGTTGGCTTTTGAATTTTGTAACTTACGTTATAGTTAGTAGTTAGTGCATATACTTATTATATGGGAGTTACATATATTATATATTACTTGTGTTATATATTATATGTATATACTATCAGTACGTTAGTTTTTCTAAAAGTTAGTCTAAAGCTAAGAAAAAAGAGCAGAGAAAATAACAGAGAAGAAGATAGAGAGAAGAGGAAAAGAAAGAAAAGGTATAGCTTGAGAAGGAAAAGGTATAGCTTGAGAAGCTTGAAGGGAATCACTATCATCTTCTTCTTCAATTATCTAAGCAAAAAGGGTATTATTTCAATTAAATTATATTTCTATGTGTTTTCTTTATAATATTCATGAATATGAGTTCTCTGTGTTTATGATTTAGCATGAAAGTTATACAAATATGATGTACATATATAAATTGTGTTTATAATGGTTATTATATGAATTGTATGTCATGATCAAGGATTTTCAGAAATTAAAATTTTGTCAGAACATGTTTTAATGGAGAAATTGATGTTCTTATGATTTTGTATGTTATTGGCCAATTTTAGAGTAAAAGTTATGATTTGATTGTGTGTTAATATGCCTATTTAGAATTGTTGTGATAATATCTTCAATTTCAAACATAATGCATGTTTTATAAGTGGAATTGGTAAGAAAATTTTATTACAGAGAATTATTTTATGAAAATATGAGTTTTCATAAAAATGGCCAAAATAGATTTTCAAAACTTATGATTATCATTGTTTAAATGATTTTGTATTTTGGAAGCATGCTTTATATATGTGTAATAGCGTATATATGTTTTACAGAGTCTATAGTACTGTATTTTTGGCGTTGTTGGCTTGTATGGGTTAATCGGTGAAGCAGAGTAACATGGCTGTCTGCGTCTGGCCGAGTAGCTGCGCAGCTGCGCCGGCAGCAAGGCCAGGATCAGCGCAGCTGCGCCGCTTGGCCTTCCCAGATTCCTTCCCTGCGCAGCTGCGCCGGTTTAAAGGCAGCTGGTTGCGCAGCTGCGCCGGGCACAGTGCTTGGGCAGTGAGTTTTGCTTGCTTGTACAGTTTATTTTAAAGACCTTAGTTTAATTTTTCATGGATAAGGGGATATATATTTTGAATGATATAACATGTTATTATATGATTATGATAATTTTATGTTTGGAAAATAAAAGAAATTTTGAAAACCTAATATAGTATTTAAAACTATAATTGTTTAATAAGTTACTTAATTATAATTTTATTAATTATAATTAAGAGTAAATGTGTAATTTAAATTATAAATTGTGTAAGTATAATGCATGTTATAGTTTAATTAATTATTGATTATAATTGATAAATACATGATTAATTATAAATTGTGTAATTATAATGCATGTTATAGTTTAATTAATTATTGATTATAATTGATAAATACATGATTAATTATAAATTGTGTAATTATAAATGCATGAATGTGGTTTAATTGATTTTAAATTATAAATTGTTTATAATTTAAAAGGTAATGATAATTTAAGTAATTATAATTTGATTAAGTGTTTGAATTATAATTGTTCAATTATAATTGAGTTAAATACATAATTAATTTAATTATGTGAATATGTAGGTGATGTAATTAACTATGTGATGGTTGATTATTATTACTATTTAATCAGAATGTGAGTTAACCATGAGGGTTAACCACATATGTGAATTAGTTACGTGTTAACTAATTTAGGTTATTGTGATTGAATATATATGTGTAGGAAGTATTAAAGTACGTGAATTGTGTTAAGTAGCTTGCGCTTGAGGCAAGTCTTCTAAACCCTAAACTCGTTAATTTTACGCAAGTTTTCTAAACCCTAATCTTGTATTGATTTTATATGATCTCTTGAATTCATATATTCATTGTTGAGAATGTCCTTTCCATTTCAGTATTGGACAATTGTTTATTTAATTGAAATGGTCTTAACTTATTATTCAAGTAAGATCCAATTATTATTTTAAATGCTTTAGGTTTACTTCTAAAGCATATGTAAATTCATAATTCTTTTATTTTGAATTATTGGAAGTCGATTCAACTAATCCTTAGTTAATGAACGTGAATTCTAAATTACCCTTGTAAGCTTATCCAAACCAAACTTTCTTTGGTGCGGACTTGAATTCAAATTACTGAGTTGAACAACCCTATTTACTAGGGGAGGTTACTACGCATAGCGTTAAGATGGTTGTGAACAATACATGGTACGAAGGGCTGATCCCCCTAAGTACGAGTTAAGGTCCATAGTCTTATTGATTGTTAAAGGTTTAAATAGAAATATTTATAACCTAGGACAAGAGTTCAAAGGTCTTATGACCCTCAGATAAATTCTATATCTAAATTTTAATATTGATAGAGAATTATTATTCAATTCTTTATTATTGAAGCAAGCTAAGTTGTTCAGATTTTCTTAAAGATATTCTTTCATGTCTATATTATTGTTAAACTCCAGTGAGCTGTGGTTTGCTCACTCTTGCATTAAATAACAATTTCAGTTAAGGTTGGTAACGCTGATGCTCCGTCTACAAGTAAGGGCAATGGAAAGCAAAGCAAGTGAAGACTTGTTTTTTTTATTTAATTGAGAATGATTGTAATAATTGAATGGTATGTTTTATTTCCGCACTTTATTATATTCATGTCAAGGTTAGAGTAACCCTGGGATTGATTTTGAGAAGGTTGTAACCCTTGTTTTTAAGGGAGATTTAGTTATTTTAATTTAAGTTGTAGTTTATTTTGCATTATTCATTGGGTAGATATATGTTATATTAGAAAGTGAACACCAAATCATGTGGAAACGAAGTACCCGGATTTGGGGGTGTCACAGGTGCCACCTGTTCTTTTATATCTGAAGAATTTGCTAGTAGACTTAGTACACCCCGAGAACGATTAGAAAATCCTTTGATCATAGAAGTTGCTAACAAGGAAGTGATCCCTGTAGAATACGTATATCGAAATTATCGCGCAAACATTAGAGAACATGAACTGAGCGTAGACTTGATTCCTGTTAGATTGGGAGAATTTGACGTAATACTGGGAATGGATTGGTTGTATAACCATACTGCGATAATTGACTGTCAGAATAAATGTGTTGACCTTCAGACTCCGAGCAAGTCTAAGGTAGTGTTTTATGGTAGCTCATCGCTTAAGCAATCGTGTTGCGTTACGATGATGCAGGCCAAGAAATTGTTAATGAAAGGATGTGTAGGTTATTTAGCTTACATCGTTGATACTCGAAAAAATGGAGTAGAAATTAAGGATATATCCGTAGTTAATAAATTTTAAGATGTGTTTCCGGACGATCTGCCTGGTCTTCCGCCAGACAGAGAAATCGAATTCGTAATAGACTTAGCACCGGGAACGGCACCGATTTCGAAAGCTCCATATCGTATGGCCAGTAGAAATGAAGGAATTGATGATACAATTGCAAGAATTGTTGGATAAGGGTTACATTCGACCGAGTGTTTCTCCTTGGGGAGCACCAGTACTATTCGTTAAGAAGAAGGACGGATCGATGAGGCTCTGTATCGATTATCGAGAATTGAACAGAGTAACGATCAAGAACCGATATCCGCTACCGAGGTTAGACGACCTGTTTGATCAACTGAAGGGAGCAAAGTGTTTCTCGAAAATTGACCTACGAACAGGATATCATCAACTAAAAGTGAGGGATGAGGACATACCAAAGACTGCGTTTCGAACCCGTTATGGACACTACGAGTTTTTGATAATGTCATTTGGATTAACTAATGCTCCGGCAGCATTTATGGACTTGATGAACCGAGTTTTCAAGCCATACTTGGATAAATTTGTAGTGGTTTTTATCGACGACATTTTGATCTACTAGAAGACAGAGGAAGAACACGCCGAACATCTGAAGATTGTTTTGGAGGCACTAAGGAAGGAGAAGATGTATGTAAAGTTTTCTAAGTGCGAATTTTGGATGGAGAAGGTTCAATTCTTAGGCCACGTGGTGGATAAGAATGGAATCTCAGTAGACCCTGCAAAGGTCGAAGCAGTAAGTAATTAGGAACAACCGAGAACACCGACGGAGGTGAGAAGCTTTTTAGGGTTAGCTGGGTACTATCAAAGATTCATCCAAGATTTTTCTAAGATAGCAACCCCGTTAACCAATTTGACTAAAAAGACGGTGAAATTTGTATGTACCGACAAATGTGAGGAGAGTTTTCAGGAGTTGAAGAAGAGATTAAGCGAAGCACCTGTATTATCATTACCAGATGATGCGGGAAATTTTGTGGTGTATAGTGATGCATCGCACAAGGGACTTGGTTGTGTGCTCATGCAACACGGCAAGGTTATTGCGTATCCGTCACAACAACTTAAGGATTACGAGAAACGATACCCTACTCACGACTTAGAGTTAGCGGCAGTAGTTTTTGCATTAAAGATATGGAAGCATTATTTGTACGGAGAGAAATGTGAGATATACACGGACCACAAGAGTCTGAAATATATCTTCACACAGAAGGAGTTGAATATGCATCAGAGGAGGTGGTTAGAATTGATCAAGGATTATGACTGCGATATTCTTTATCACCCGGGAAAGGAAAACGTGGTTGCCGACGCTCTGAGCAGAAAAGGAAGGGAGAAGTTGTTTAATTTGACGACTCAGGAAGAATTGATAAGAGAGATGGAGAAATTGGAAATAGAGGTGAAAGAACCAAAGAAGCCTGGAGAGAAGTTGTTTGTAGTGGGAGCTCATCCGACATTGTTGGATAGAGTAAAGGAAGCCCAGGAAAAGGATGAAGAGTGTGCGAAAATTCGAAAGAGGATCACAGAGAATGAGGAAGAGAAATTTTGAATGGATAAAGACAGTATCTTAAGATTCGAAGGAAGAGTGTGGGTACCAGCGGTAACCGAGTTAAGGGAAGAGATTTTGCACGAGACACATAATACGACATATTCCGTTCATCCGAGAGGCACTAAGATGTACCGAGATTTGAAGCAACATTTTTGGTGGCCCAATTTGGAACGGGAAGTCGCAGAGTGCGTCAGTAGATGTTTGACTTGCCAACGCGTTAAAGTAGAGCATCAACGGCCGAGTGGTTTACTACAACCGTTAGAAATACCAGAGTGGAAATGGAAGCATATTACTATGGACTTCGTGGTTGGACTTTTAGTTACACAGAAAGGTTATGATTCCATTTAGGTTATCATGGATCGACTAACGAAGACCGCACATTTTCTACCAATCATGATCCGCTACAGTTTGAATCAGTTAACAAGCCTATACGTAAAAGAAATTGTCTCACGACATGGAGTGCCGGTGTCAATTGTCTCTGATCGAGATCCACGCTTCACGTCCAATTTTTGGAAGAGTTCGCAAGAGAGAATGGGAACGCAGTTGAGGTTGAGTACGGCTTATCATCCTCAGACAGACGGACAGAGTGAGCGAACTATGCAAACGCTGGAGGACATGCTTAGGACTTGCGTGATGGATTTTAAGGGAAGTTGGGACGACCACCTACCCTTAGTCGAATTTGCGTATAATAATAGTTACCATACGAGTATCGGCATGCCACCGTACGAAGCTCTTTATGGAAGAAAGTGCAGAACGCCATTATATTAGGACGAAGTCGGAGAGCGACGAATACTCGGACCAGAGCTAGTGCAACAGACCGCAGACGTGGTGACAGTGATAAGAGCCAGACTTGTAGCAGCTCAAGATTGCCAGAAGAAATACGCAGATTTGCATTGGCAGGACCGAGACTATAAAGTCGGCAGTTTTGTTTTCTTGAAGGTATCTCCATGGAAGGGAAAAATCCGTTTCGGCAAGAAAGGAAAATTGAGTCCAAGATTCATAGGACCGTTCGAGATACTGAAGCAAGTGGGCGAAGTGGCGTACAAAGTTGCGTTACCACCCGAGTTGGAGCACATCCACAACGTGTTCCACATTTCCGTGTTGCGACCGTACAAGGCCGACTACAAGCACGTGATTTCTTACGAACCCATTCAAGTGGAGAAGAACTTGGCATATGAAGAAATTCCTGTCCAGATATTAGATAGGAAAGAGCAAACCTTAAGAAATAAAGTTATTTCGTCTGTAAAAGTACTTTGGCGTAACCACGATGTCGAGGAGGCAACGTGGGAGTTAGAAGATAGGATGATGAGGGATTATCCCCATTTATTTGTGTAACCTTGAAGCAATTCCGGGACGAAATTTTTATAAGGGGGGGAGGATGTAATACCCTAGAATTTCCTAATATTATTAAATAAATATATTAATGGAAATGAGAATTTATTTAATATAAATGATTTTGTGTTATGAGAAAGATTAATTCAATTATATAAAATTAAATAATTATAATAACTGAGGAAAATGTGGAGTTTATAATAAACTCGTTGATAGCCTTGTGGGGCACAGTGTTGAGGATGATTAATGATTATAGTAATTAATGAATGAATTATTAAAGTGAACGATTAATCTATATTAATTGTTAATTGTAGAATATTAATTGACGGTTATGGAATATTAACTGTGATTGATTAATAATACGTGATTATTATTATTGCGAGAAATATAATAATAATAAGCAATGTATGATATTTAATCATATAAATTAATAATCAATGAGGAATGGATTAATTAATATTATTATTAATTAATCAATGAAATGAATAATTTATTTATTTGACATTATGAATAATAAAATAAATAAGTAAGTTATTAATATAATAAAATTATATTGAATGTTATGTGCAAATGTGCAAGAATTAAATATAAGGTATATGGAATATAACTATATTATATAATGTGGTGCAACATTTATGTGACTATATTATATATATAAACTATATAGTAAAGTTTATTGAATTATGAGAGCTACATGATAATTCCCATGTGACTATGTGAGTGTGTGGACATTAAAATAATGTATCATGGATATATTATAAATAATTGTTGATTAATACAATTTAATAATAAAGGAAATAATGTGATGTGATTATATCCGAGAAAATTATACCAGTATGATAAAAATATACCTGGATTATATGTGTACAAGTGACACTTACTACATTATGTAAATTATAGTGTGACATTTCAATTAAAGACATATGTATAAAATATATATATATATATATATATATATATATATATATATGTAGATAGCCTAAGTATTTAATACATATGTGTATAATGATTTAAGTGTAGTATAGAAGGCTGAGTTTATTTTGCTGGGAGAGTCACTATCTCCTTCACGTGAAATACACAAGCTATCCTACTCCCCTATTCTTCCTTAAACTCAGTAACATAGGCTAGCAAATAATGAAGAAGGGTGTGGCTATCATGATGGATTTCAACCACCATTACCAACCCCCTAATAACCTCCCTGCAATTCAAATTTTCGTTAGTTTGAAATGGTAGGCAATAACATTGTCTGGATTATAAGTTCTTCTACAAATATAACCCATCCTCTTCCTAATTCATTTGCTGAGAATTTTGGCTAAGTAAGTTAAGAGTTATATATATATATCCGTGTCCTTGAATAGCAGCAAGTTCAGATTCTAGCAGAAGGTATAATACAGTTTCTTTGTTATTCATTTTCGTTTTCTGTCAAAAGTTCAAATTCTTGATTATGCCAAATTGGTTCATAATTGGTTTGTAAAACCCTTATATTGTCGTTATATGAACATACATACATGATGGAACCACTATATAGCTTTGTTGACTTTCATTTCCATTTTTGCTCTGCAATTTCTGTAAAACATCAAATTCGTGAATTTGGTTGGAGTTCATGAAATTGGGAATTGATAAATGGCGATTGACTGTTATATAAGCATATATATATATATATATATGTTAGTAAGTTAAAGAAGTCTAATAGCATCTGGGAATGTTGAAATCGATGAAATGGGAGGTTTTGGGTCGGTTTTGGCAGTGTGCATAAACTGTCCCCATGCCGCAGCGCCATTGTCCGCGCCGCAGCACCACTAACGCCGTAGCGTCAGCTTGATGCTGATGTTGCCACGCCGCAGCGCCACCAGCGCCGCAGCGCCAGCTTGGTGCTGTTGTTGCCGCGCTGCAGCGCCGCTGTGCAGGTAAGCCAAAAATGACTATCTTGACTATCTGTTTGTCCAGTCCGAGAGCAGTGAAATTATAATTCATACTAAGTAAATGTAACATGAATTATGGAGTCCCTCTTATGCAATATATGTTTCCATAGTTATTTAACATAAAAAGAGAACCCATGATTTTGAAAACACAAGCGTTTACATGGACTCTAACATATTATATTAGGATTCTAGGTTCTGATTTTTCGAGCATGTTATATGGCCTTGAAATGCGTGTCAAATATGTTAACATATGAATAGCATGAGCATGTTAGGCCTTATTAGTGAGCTTTACTAATTAAAATACAAGTTTTAAAGGTTAATGTTGACATGTAAAGACCATATATATATTCTGATTTTTCGGGCATGTTTATATAACCTTGAAATGCGTGTCAGACCTTTTGACTTAGGTATACGGATTTCATGATGTAACACGAACATGTTAGTAAGACTTACTGATAAAAATAGGAGCTTTGATGGTGAACCTTAACACAGGATTCGTATTATAAAAGTTGTGATCATACTTGATAATACTTTTAGACTTGTTAAAATCTCATTCATGATTGCCTACTATGTTACATGTCGTGAAACCAAGTTTAGCGTAAACGAAACATGTTTTCAAACTAATAACTAAGATAGTTACATGAATACTCATAAGCATGCCTGGAATGAGTTATATAATCGCCTCATATGTTTAAAATAAACATGATAGCTAAGGTGATATCACATGTTAATGATTGAATCCAATTTTTGACGGTTAACTTATAAGTAATGCTATAACTCGCTAATTTGAATATATTTGCTATTTGTGGTAGTCTCACATGATAGTAATGATGTATGAAGATGATTAACTTAAGAAAAGCAATTCCATAGCTAAAGAAAGCCTACTCGATTAAAAATAACATAATGCTATACAAATGTTATTTGAATTCATGTTAACTTATAATTTGATTTCATACCGAATGCGTATAAGTATGTAAAGACGTGTGACTAGGAAATACAATGTGTGTATATTTGAGTAACAAGCTTATGTACCGAATAAGTTAGCTAATGAATATCCTATACTTATAATACACTATAAATAGGATTCGAAAGTGTTGATTTACTTAACGTGGATAAACTACGCTAAAGGCAAGTATCCTAACCGACGCATTTACTTTATGCAAGGAAATCTATGATTGTGCAAGTTTCCTAACTTACACTCTTTTACTGTACAAGTATTCTATCTTTGTATATTACAAACTAGTTTCCTACTTAATCGTTTGAATTGAATTAGCATACTTGAACTCTTATTTCATTAAAGCTATTATTCATGTTGAACTTAGTATTGTTCTTGAATATTGTGAAAGTGTCTATGCCATTTGATTCGGCTAGACTTATGTTATTGAAAAGTGACCCAAACTAATTGATTGGTGCGGGATCTTGTATTTGACTGAGAAGAACAACCTTTTTTGAAGGGAATATATAATTATCGGAGAACCGACGTGCACACTTGAGTATGATTGATTGTTATGCATAACGATGGTGCTTTAGGCTGATCACCTGTTGTACCTATTTTGTTGGATTTTCAGTTTATTACTGTTAATTCTAGTAGAAGTTCATAGTCCTTAGCGACTGCTCAGTATTCAGTTATCTTGAAATCTTGAATTGATTTATTATTGAATCACATTGATATTATTTTGTCCTTAGCGACTATTATTGAAAACTGTTGATATTCTTGTTATCCTTGAATTATCAAACCTTGTTATACCCTTTCGAGAATTAAGAATTATATCACTTACCCTTATTGTATATTACTTGCTGGACAATTTGTGCTCATTCTTGCTTTCCCTAAAACATTTCAGTTAAGGCAGAGCATGGCGAACCTTCAGGCATTGATAAGGGCAAGGCTACCAACTAGCTTGTGTCTTTTATGTTTTCAAATATTTTAATATTGTATTAAGATGATGTAGTAAGACTGGATTTGATTATGTTTAAGCTTAAGTTAGATTATGTAATAAGTCGTTAATTGATATTATTATGTAATCTATTAAGTACTGTAGGTTGCGAGACTTGGGAGAATAATTATAATAAATCATTGTAAATTATTCTAGATTAGAATTTCCGCTGTGATTGTGTGATTTTTAGTTATTATTATTGTAATGTATTACCATGAGCACGTGATGAACCAAATTCGAGCCACCCCGTGGCGGTCCTGGAATTTGGGGCGTCACACCTATAACATGAAGTTATAAGGTTTAAGAAATAATGTTACAATTAAAATCATAAAATTGATCAAAGTGAACGTTGTGAACACAAAGTGTTTGCAAAGAACGATTAGTCTTAGCATACAACGAACCGTATGACTTAGACATTAAGGAACGATGATGAACGTAATGATCATGTAATAAATCACTATTAAATGTGATTAAAACCTTAAGTAAAGGTTGAATGGAGTTTTAAAAAATGAACAACGTAAACGCAGAATACGTAAACGATCTTCGTGATTTGTATTCGCGTCGAGCAAACGTTCTAAGTATACAAGATTGTATGACTTAGATGTTGATGAATGTAGTAAGTAAGATGTGTAATTATCAAGAAAACTGTAACGAACAGTAATAAAGCTAATGAAAGTCTGAGTGTGAATCGGATAACGAACGTAGAAAGAAACATAAGCGTTAGAACACTTAAACCGACGTAATGGTGTTGAGTGTACGCATAAGTTAAATGTGCTTATCATACACACCGTGTATGGTTTGAACGCGAGATAATGAAGAATAACGAATAACGTATAAATGTTGAACAAACCGAGTTAGTGATTATAATTTGAATAACGTTTCGAGTCAAATGAACCGGACGTTGTAAGATATGAAATAGAGGTAATGTAAAATGTTTAAAAGCTATGAATGCGTAGTCTTAACATTGAAGGTTGTTCTCGGCATACAAATAAATGTATGACCAAGACGTTAATGAATAAATTCTGAGGTATGACATTTAGTTTCCATAAAGCCATAAGGAAGAATAATTGACTTAATGAACATTACAGTTGTAATGATTTAGACAGGTTAAGCTAGAGGGAATGAAATGGTTATGTAAAACGTCGTAGATAATAATTGAATGTAATAAGGCATCTTTGAATTTCATAACATCAAAAGACGTTGAAAGAATGAATGTAGAAATTTGGTTGCGTAAACTTAGGTTATAAAACGCGAACCATAAGAACTAAAGTTAAGTTAAACCAATATGTGCATCGAATATACGACTAATTGGTATGTGTTATTCCTTATGTGATATATAAGGTTTGCGGTGAACAGTTCAGCGTAAACTATAAGATGTAGTTGTGCTTAAGACAAGTTTTCTAACTTCATTCATACTTGAAATGAATGCTAGTTTCTTAAACTTACTCAGAAGTTGTACTTGAGTAAGTCTTGTTTATGTGCGAATGTGATATGTTTGTAAAGACGTGGTTATGTATGAGGCTATGTGCCAAATTTTTAACACTTATGTGTTTCTATAAGATGAATTATTATGTGGCTGAACTGTTCAATGTGAAAGAGTTCTATTTTATCATGAACTGTTTAAGATTAAGTCTGTGCTAATCATTTTAGCTAGGCAGAACGTTATGAAGAGAATTGAGTTTAAGTGTATGTACAGTCATAATTTTTAACTGTTAGCTTGTAGTGGCTGAGATGAACGTCTCCTTTGTTATGGGCAAAGGCTTATGATGTACTAGCAACCGATCTAACTCGCTGTTGAAGACCGTGTAGATGAGACAGAAAACTAATTCATCAATTCTAGGCAGGTGCCACTCAGTTTACTATATTGATTACTATTGAGAACTCAATGTGTGCTATGTAGTGATGTATGTTGAAAAGGTGATTCTTTTCATATATATTATCATGTAAGATATGTTAAGTCCTAGAAGAATTGATATAGATGTTAATGAAGTTTTAAATTGATAGGAATCAGAATGTTTTCCTATTATTCAAGCTGCTTCGTAACCATTGTTTGGTTATTGAAGTTTTAAAAGAATATATGCTTCTTGCTTAGTTGTTATTCAACTGCTTTAACTTGATGAGCAATTGAATGCTCACACTTTCTTTAACTAAAAATATTTTTAGCAAACGACAATAGAATGAACTTAAAGATCCCGTAAAGATCAAGTTGATCGGTATATTGATGAAGTGTTGTTCATTATATGAATGAGCATGAAGATCAAGCCAAGACTTGTAGTTGTAGAATAGTTAATTAAACTATAGAGTAGTTTAATGAAATGCTATGCATCTTTTGTGGTAGATAAAAGTCACACTTGTAAGATGTAAAGAATAATGTAATTATCAGTATTTGTAATGAACGAGGTTTTAAGGTAATAGAATCTGGGATTTTCAAATGTATGTTGTTATATTTAGTTATATAATGACGTATGTCTGGAATGAGATGTATTCGTGATGTACGGAATCTCTGGGTGTGAAGATAGACCAGATTTTGGGGCGTCACTGACTCTGACATACTAATAACAGTATGACCTAGACGTTAATGAATAATCCTAAGGTATGATATTTTTGTTAGGTTTGTAAGATTCATAGACACAATCAAATTGCATAAAATAGCGAAAGCATGGTAAATCAGAGTTTTAAAATTTTACAAACCATATACCCGGATCATCCTTTATGCACAGTTATTAATTAAATAAAATAGATGGAGATTAAGATTCATAACCTTAAAGACTATAGTTTTCTCATGTACGAGTTCAACTCCAAATCCTTTTCGCGTTCTACTTGAATCCACAGGGTTAATTTCTTCCTTTGGTCAACGTTAGCCACCCAAGTGTTTGGCCTCTAGAGGAGATCCACCAAGAAAGAATAAGAATTCAAAAAGAAGGGTGTTTGGCTAAATTCTAGTTTCATTCTCTCTAGAAAAGGAGTGCTCTCCCAACTCTTGGAATTAATTGTCTAACCTTGTTCCATAACAAGACTTTCTTATTTATAGATGTAGGCAACCCTCCTAAACAATTTAGTATTAGGGTTTCATATTAATTAATTAAACCCTTTTAATTAATTAGGCTTCCCAATCTCATTAAGAATAATTAATTAAACTCTTTTAATTAATTAGCCTCCTAATCTTATTAGGAATATATATGAGAGAGCATCTTATTAATTAATTCCCAAACTCCTTTAAGAATTAAATAATAATAATAATAATAATAAGACTCCACTTATTAATTTATATTTAATATTTTCAAAATATTAAATAATAAATATTAAGCTATTTAATTTATTCTATCACCATAGATTAAATTAAATATACTTAACTTGTTATTACGATTATGTCATTTGCTTCTTTAATAAATATTTTTTCTTTTATGGTGTGACACTTTAGGTTCTCCATATTAAACTGGTTGTGAATAAATTCACTATAAAAAATGGTGATTTTGCAACAAACGGTTTTTGTTGCTAAAGGTGGGAAATTTCGTTCTCAAAGGTCATTTGCAACGATTTTTCGGTCGTTGGACCATTTGTTGCGCAATGAGTGTTACAAATTGTCTGGCAACGAAATTTTTTTTCCATTGCAGAAAGTGAGATATTTTGCAACAAAAGTTTGTTTTCGTGTGAAATCATAGATCATTTAGCAACGAAATATTTTGTAGCAAATTTATTAAGAAATTGTTACTGAAAAGCAACTTTCGTCGTAAAATCCGCCTAATTGGCAAAGAAAAGAATCGTTTTTTTGGCCAACAAAAATGTAATTCGTTGCGTTTGATACACATTTGCCAACAATATTTGTCGTTGCTGAATAGTATGAAAATTGTTACCTTAACTGATTTTCGTTGCTGATTGTATACTTTTTGGCAACGATGTTCGTTGCTAAATGTGCATAATAAACCAGTCATTTATTAATTTAAAACAAAATTATTCAATGTCATTGGTTTTGTTATGAATAATTATAATCAATTAGCAACGATATTTTTCGATGCTAATTATTTTTCGAAAGCAACGAAAGTTGTTGTCGATTAGAAACAACACTATACGTTGTTGTTTGATACAATAAATTTTGATTGTACCATTGCCAAATCCATTATTGAAAATCTTACTATGTAACGAATATCAAAAAAAATTTACAAATAGAATAAATTATAGCTCAATGACCGCATAACAAATTATGGCCGAAATACAAATAAACTCCAATATTATTAATTAAATAAAATCATCAGGTACATGATTATTCATCAGTTTTACAATTAAACATGCCATAGTTCTTCAGTCACATAAGGCATGAAAGGATGTAGCATTTTCAATTTTTTCTTGAAAGCATATAAAATAACAATCTGTGCTACTGAAGAAACTGGATGAAGACCTTCAAACTTGTGTTGTCTGAGATTAAAATAACAAAATCAATCAACAACAAAGAAAATATGAGGACAAAAAGTAAACATTAAGGAAATGCATTAGTACGAGAGAATGGTACATTGATGTTGGCCATCCCAGGTAGCAAGACTTCAGGGCAGTGCTTAAGAGGATACTCGAGCCTTGGTCGAACAGAAATTGCATTACCTCTCTCAGCAAGCTGACACAATACCTCTAGAATGTCAAGATATAATCTTGTATAATTTGCATATCTTGGTTGAAACTTGTGAACACTCATGGCATCAACTTATTCCTGCAATGAAACATATATTTAGACTACTAGTTCAACACAAAATCTGCTTATGTACCATGTGAAACTGTGAAGAATTCAATCATATTTAACCATATTAATCGAACATCTATCAGAACTTGCTCAGCCCTTTTGATCAACATTGATTAAGGAGTATACAAGAACATGCATACCTCTAAATTTGAACCAAGAGAAGTGGTGGTTGGATCCAATGCCTCTTCGTAAAAGTTTTATGGTCGTGTACAGGTCCTTTAGGTGACCCCACTTAGGTTGTTTAAGAAGTCTTGCAACACATAAGGAAAATGTTGAACCCTATTACATATGTGAGGTATAGTTTTATATCATATATCAAAAAAATATAACTAACTATTGGTAATAGTATAAAATTGGACAGAACTACCCACATTTCCAAACATGTCTAAAAATCTTCTGTATGAATCATACGCAAAACGCTATCCACTCTTTGAAGCCAAACCAACAACCATTTCATCATTGAATCCAAGATTTAAGACAGTGTCTGTGACGCCCCCAGAATAGGTCCAGTCAACCCAATCCATTCTGAGTCGCCAAATACATGGTACAGAATTCAAATACAAACTTTATATCACACGGTCGTGCAAAATACGACCACACAACTGTGAGTGTCAATACAAATCGTATATAATACAAAATATTAACATTCAAATTCATTCTTTATTTATTACAATTATTATCCCACTATTTTACAAAAATAGCGAGGACTACTACTGCTCTAACTCGGACGATCAATCTGTCCCCCGACAAGTTCCCGCAATGTTCTCATTTCTTGAAGAGGACAATAGATGAAAAGGGTGAGCTCAACTAGCCCAGTAAAGAATATTATGACTAAGATAATGGAAAATAAATTATCGTTAGCCTTCAATAACTCCGATAAAATATAATGGACAACCAATTTTAGATCAATATTCGCAGCGGAAATAACAATTCATTAGAAGAGTTAAGTAGAGAATGAAGTCTACTATCTTCTATGATTTAAAAATCCATCATCAATATTTTATCCCTGTAACATCAATCAATATAGATCTCGAATTAAATATTCATCTTTGCACTACGGCCAAAGATATTCATTTGTATCACCAATGGTCATGTTCATCTTCAACACCTGTCATCTTTGCACTACGGCCAAACATATTCATCAGGTAATCATTCATCTTTGCTCTACAGGCCAAAGATATTCAGTTATATCACCTTTTAGGACTGAGGATAATGAAAAACAATATAAATAACGAATCCAGTGAAATAAAGGACAAGACTAAGGATTTGTATTTTAGTTTATTCAAGTTCAAGAATATTCCACAATAATACTTTGTGGAGCAAAATTCAAGAATGAAGCTCAAACTTAGATACAATCAAAGATAGTACTATAACAGATAATTTGGACAAATAGAAGAAAATTTAGTTTTTTCGTGAATAGTGCCGTATACGTGAATAGTAACCCCAACGGAAAAAGTAAGAATTTCATAATAAAATCCATGCCAATATTTTGATATAATGATATTGAAAAGAATAACATCATTTATGAAAGAAAATAACATCCCTTACCTCAAAAGAATAGTACTTCTGACTGGAATATCGGATATAATACCGAATGAAACTTGTACTGAATAGTAACACTCATATTATCTAAATACTCACAAAAGTACGCTCGATATTATAGAGAGAGAAAACTTCTGATTCTGGTATGATTTTCAATTCTAACCTAAGCACGCTATTTATAGGAAAAGCTTAGGATGCCAAAGTAGACTTTTATAATAAAATAATAATTTTTTTTTAAAATTCCGCCGCCTAGCTGCTTTCAAAAAAAATCAGAATTTTTCAACAAACAACAAAAGTGGGGCCCACCCATTAAAAAAATATTTATTTTCTGAAACTTCAATAATTCATAATAAATAGCCCTTTTTTGTCAGAAAAATACAAATTCTATGTTTTTTATAGGAAATTTAATTCTCTACAACTTTGTAGAAGGAAGTTTTTCCAAATTCCAAACATAAATTATCCAAAATCCATAAATGGATGATTTTCACACCAAAATACTGATAAAAACACATCAGCGCTAATTCCTTCTTTTATATCCACAAAATAAATATTTTCTTATCATATAAATCAATAATTAATTATTCAAAAATAATATTACAGAACTACAATATTGACAACCAGGTCGTTCTCAGGAAAGAGGGGCCTTCCGATAAGGACTTCTCCTTACTGGCGCGCAATTAAATAACCCCTCCTAGACAAAACTTCCTTAGACATTGTCAATAATGCTATCTAATAATATTATTCAAATAATATGAATTATTGAGTTGATAATGTGAAATACTGTGAAGTGACAATTATTGAATCAATAATACAAAATATCAACTGTAGCAATTATTGAATCAATCATATAAAATAGCAACGTAGCAATTATTGATAGAAAATATCAATGTAGCAATTATTGAATCAATAAAATATCATGCAATTATTGAATCAATAATATAAAATATTGAACAGTAATTACTGTAATAATAATTGAGTAAGTGTCTTCTCACGTAAGAATCAATAATTCAAAATACTGTGCAATACCGTGTGCTACTGTGCAACACCGCGTATTACTGTATTTTAACCACCGGGTATTTCAACAGTATTAACGGTAACAACTACGCCGTTATTTTATAAAAAGGTTATTTCTGTCGCTTTCTATATCCGACAGTTATTCCGTTGTGGGGTCCACAAATAGCTGCGCCATCGTACGAATATTCCACGACCAAACGAATATTCCTCGACAACAAGAATATTTTATAACCACTTGCTTATTTTAAAATATTTGCATATTTCACCCATAAATTTTCACATTTATCAAATCAACACCTTACTATTTCGAAATAATATATAAAGAAAATTAAATCTTTATTCATAAAAGTTGAGGTCTTACAACCTCCCCTCCTTATGAAATTTTGTCCTTGAAATTGACGTACAGTACCTGGTATGTCGAAAAGGTGAGGATACCTCGCTTTCTTTTCCGATTCCAACTCCCAGGTCATTTCCTCAATTATATAGTTTCTCCACAAAACATTAACTTGAGGTATAATTTTCGAGCGTAGGACATGCTCCTTCCTATCCAAGATCTTGACAGGTACCTCCTCGTACGTTAAATCTTCGGCTATCTCGTTTGGTTCTAATTCAATAATGCGGTTTGGATCCTTCACATATTTATGTAACACGGATATGTGAAACACGTTATGAACACGAGACATACTTGGAGGTAAAGCGAGTCTATAGGCCACATTTCCTACTCGGTCAAGAATCTCAAATGGACCAATGAATCGTGGATTGAGCTTTCCTTTCTTCCCAAACCTCGTAACTCCTTTCCACGGAGCAACACGTAATAACACATGGTCTCCAACATTAAATTTCACAGTCCTTTCGATGAAGATCCGCATAACTCTTTTGTCGATCTTGTGCTATTTGTATACGTTGTCGGATCAATTGGATCTTTTCTGTAGTCATACGTACCAACTCCGGTCCCAATAATGTTGCTTCACCCACCTCATCCCAATATACTAGAGAATGACACTTTCTCCCATACAACGCTTCGAATGGAGCCACGCCTATACTTGCTTGATAACTGTTATTGTAGGAGAATTCCACCAATGGTAAGTACTTATCCCAACTCCCTTTGAATTCTAGAACACAGAGTCTCAATAGATCTTCAAGAGTTTGAATAGTCCTTTCTGATTGTCCGTCTGTTTGAGGATGATAAGCCGAACTGAATCGTAAATCTATGCCCATAGCTTTCTGCAAACTGATCCAAAATCGTGAAGTAAATCTGGGATCACGATCCAAAACTATGGATACTGTCATGCCATGCAATCTCACAATCTCATTCACGTACATATGAGCAAGACGTTCAAGGGAATAAGTCTCTAGTATCGGTAAGAAATGAGCAGACTTGGTTAATCTATCAATAATAACCCAAATCGCATCTATGCCTTGAGAAACCTTGGGAAGACCAGTAACGAAATCCATTGTAATGTGTTCCCACTTCTATTTTGGAATCTCCAGTGGTTGCAATGGATCCTTTGGCACTTGATGCTCCGCCTTTACACGTTGACAAGTTAAACATCTCGAAATAAACTCCGCGATCTCTCTTTTCATATTACCCCACCAAAATGTATGTCGAAGATCACGATACATTTTGTTACTCCCAGGATGGATTGCAAACGGTGTGTTGTGTGCCTCCATCATGATTCTATACTTTAAGTCAGAATCGTTAGGAACACAAAGTCTGGAGTTGACTCGAAGTATTCCCTCTTCATCGATTCTTGCTTCTAGAATGGCACCTTCCTTGCACCTTCTTCTTCATCTTCATCAGCTCTGCATCCGTAGCTTGAGCAGCTTTAACTTTATCTATCAAAGCTGGTTCTACGCGTATACTTGACATCATCGCACTCGTTCCCACATATGATCTTCTACTCAACGCGACAGCTACCACGTTCGCTTTTCCAGGATGGTATTGGATGGTATGATCGTAATCTTTCAACAGCTCAAGCCAACGTCGTTGCCGCATGTTGAGTTCCTTTTGAGTGAAGAAATATTTAAGGCTCTTATGATCCGTATAGATCTCCACTTTCTCTCCGTACAGGTAATGTCTCCAGATCTTCAACGCGAAAACGACAGCTGCCAACTCTAGATCATGAGTAGGATAATTCCTCTCATATTCTTTGAGTTGTCGTGAGGCATAGGCTATGACTTTCCCATATTGTATGAGAACACATCCTAACCCTTTGCCCGAAGCATCGCTGTAGATAACAAATCCATCTGAACCAGATGGTATTGTCAGAACAGGTGCCGAGATAAGTCTTCTCTTGAGCTCTTGGAAGCTCTTCTCGCATTCCTCGCTCCAAACGAATTTTGTATCTTTTTGAGTCAACTGAGTTAATGGAGTAGCAATTCAAGAAAATCCCTCTATGAACCTCCGATAATAACCAGCTAAGCCCAGAAAGCTTCGTACTTCGATCACCGACTTAGGTTACTCCCAGCTTTGTATTGCTTCAATCTTCGTTGGGTCAACAGATACTCCATGTTTCGATACCACGTGCCCAAGGAATGCTACTTCCTCAAGCCAGAACTCGCATTTCTTCAGCTTGGCATATAGCTTGTTCTCACAAAGCTTTTGAAGTACCAACCTCAAGTGGTGCTCATGATCTTCACGGCTTTTAGAATAGATGAGGATGTCATCAATAAAGACAACAACGAACTGATCCAAATATTCCTTAAATACACGGTTCATCATATCCATGAAAGCAGCAGGAGCATTAGTCAATCCAAAAGACATGACTAAGAACTCATAATGCCCGTACAGAGTTCTGAAGGCAGTCTTCGGAATATCCTCAGTTTTAATCTTCAGCTGATGATATCCGGAACGAAGATCGATCTTTGAAAAGAATTGTGCTCCTTGCAACTGGTCGAACAGGTCATCAATACGGGGTAGCGGATACCTATTCTTGATGGTGACATGGTTCAACTCCCGATAGTCAATACAAAGTCGCATACTCCCGTCTTTCTTCTTTACGAATAAAACAGGAGCACCCCAAGGAGACGTACTAGGACGAATAAAATCGATGTCTAACAATTCCTGTAATTGGACCTTTAACTCCTGAAGTTCAATAGGAGCCATTCGATATGGGGTTTTAGAAATGGATTTTGTACCGGGTTCAAGGTTAATAAAGAATTCAACTTCACGTTCTGGGGGTAAACCGGGAAGTTCTTCAGGAAATACATCAGGAAACTCATTAACAACAAAAATATTATTCAAATCTGACGTATTCTGGTTTAGATCAGTGACATGAGCTAAGAAAGCTTGACATCCGTTTTTCAATAAACGAATAGCTTTGTGACTTGAAATGATATTGACTGATTTTAGTGGTTTGGTAGTTTAGATTCGCACAACAGGTTGATTAGGAATATGAAAACTAACAACCTTACGAAAACAATCAATTTTGGCATGGTAAGTGGTTAACCAATCAATTCCTAAAATCACGTCAAATGCAAGTATTTTCAAAGATATAAGATCAACAGGTAAGGTAAGGGTACCAATCTGAATCAAGCAAGATTTGTAAACTGTAGATGTAACGAAGGTTTCTCCTAACGGAGTTTCAACAGATAAGTCAAAGTCTAATTTATCAGAAGTCAAGTTCAAACGTTGAGCACAAGCAGGTGAAATAAATGAATGGGTAGCACCGGTATCTAACAAGGTGTAAACTTCGCAAGAGTTTATGATTAGCTTACCCGTAATCACCTCGTGTGGATTCCTCGCGTTTTGGGCTGTCACGACAAACGCTCTTCCAAGAATTACCTACTTTGACTTGTCCGAAACCGCCTTTGGAATCACCACCCCGCTGGATTTGGTTTCACAACAAGACAATCTCGAGCTATATGTCCTTCTTTTCCACAGTTATAACATGCTTTGAATTGTTGTGGGCAGTTTAGGCTGATGTGTCCCTCTTTCCCGCATTTATAGCATACGACCGGTGGTCGTTCTCCTCCCCTAGAAACAGTTGATGCTGGTGCTGATGTTGACGTCTTCACGTTCTCATTGTTATACCTTCTCTTCTTGAAATCTCCCCCCGATTCGCTTCTTCTACTATCATGGCCACGATTACCATCGGAGTGGTTACCGCTTCGGTCATACTTTCCTCCCCGTTGGTTGTCATTTCTCCGATGACTGCTGCCACCGGCACGACCTTGGTTGTTGTCCCTTGGTTGAACATAATCACTATCTCATTCTAACAACTGGGCCCTGTTCACTTCATCCGAATATAGAGAAAATGTATGAGAAATGAGGTATTGACGTATTTCGGGTTTCAAACCTCTTAGAAACATCCGCGTCATACGTTCCTCATTCTCCACCAAATGAGGTGCAAACCTAGACAGCTCCGCGAACTTAGCCTCGTACTGGGATACCGTCATGTTATTTTGTTCTAGTCTGATAAACTCTACCTCCTTCATATGACGAATACTTTTAGGAAAGTACTTGTTATTGAACAGTTTCTGGAATGTTTCCCAAGACATCTTGAGTGTGGCAGGCTGGGTACGCTTCACAGATTCCCACCAGTAATCTGCCTCTCCACGAAACATAAACGTGGCGAATGGAACCTTATGTTCCTCCGTGCATCCCAAGACATCAAATATCTTGGTAATTTGCTTAATCCATGTCTCTGCCTTGATCGGATCCGGCTTTCCCAGAAACTCTGGTGGTCCCAATTCTTTGAACTGCTTGGCAGTGATAATTCACAAGTTGTTATTATCTCCACCTGTATGTTGCACACGAGTCTCCCTCGTCTGGTTTTGCATGAACTGCAAAAAACTTCTAAACATCTCATTGTTTATCGTCTGATCAGCGTTGTTTTCAGGATGAACATTGCCTTCTTGTTGCACGTTCTCCTGGTTAGTGATTAAAGGTGTCTCCACGGTCTCATTCACTTCGTTGTTAACATTCTCAGCTGCCATTCTCAAATACTGCCATAAAATAAAGGTTAATTAAACAAATTAACATATCACATATTAACCCTATGCTCCGACAGACCAATTAAATACCACATAAGCTTAGGTAGGACACACTAGCGAAGGATTTACTCGTCTCTCCCCTCCTAGTTCTATTCCCCAATTTTCGCCAGAGATCATATCCCTAAGCTCTGATACCAACTGTGACGCCCCCAGAATAGGTCCAGTCAACCCAACCCATTCTGAGTCGCCAAATACATGGTACAGAATTCAAATACAAACTTTATATCACACGGTCATGCAAAATACGACAACACAACTGTGAGTGTCAATACAAATCGTATATAATACGAAATATTAATATTCAAATTTATTCTTTATTTATTACAATTATTATCCCACTATTTTACAAAAATAGCGAGGACTACTACTGCTCTAACTCGGACCATCACTCTGTCCCCCG
Organism: Panax stipuleanatus; assembly: GCA_020205555.1. Classification (NCBI taxonomy): domain Eukaryota; kingdom Viridiplantae; phylum Streptophyta; class Magnoliopsida; order Apiales; family Araliaceae; genus Panax; species Panax stipuleanatus. Next base: position 68,553,533 of record CM035118.1, read on the forward strand.
ACTAGTTCCCGCAACGTTCTCATTTCCTGAAGAAGACAATAGATGAAAAGGGTGAGCTCAACTAGCCCAGTAAAGAATATTATGACTAAGATAATGGAAAATAAATTATCGTTAGCCTTCAATAACTCCGATAAAATATAATGGACAACCAATTTTAGATCAATATTCGCAGCGGAAATAACAATTCATTAGAAGAGTTAAGTAGAGAATGAAGTCTACTATCTTCTATGATTTAAAAATCCATCATCAATATTTTATTCCTGTAACATCAATCAATATAGATCTCGAATTAAATATTCATCTTTGCACTACGGCCAAATATATTCATTTGTATCACCAATGGTTATGTCCATCTTCAACACCTGTCATCTTTGCACTACGACCAAATATATTCATCAGGTAATCATTCATCTTTGCTCTACAGGCCAAAGATATTCAGTTATATCACCTTTTAGGACTGAGGATGATGAAAAACAATATAAATAACGAATCCAGTGAAATAAAGGACAAGACTAAGGATTTGTATTTTAGTTTATTCAAGTTCAGGAATATTCCACAATAATACTTTGTGGAGCAAAATTCAAGAATGAAGCTCAAACTTAGATCTAATCAAAGATAGTACTATAACAGATAATTTGGACAAATAGAAAAAAATTTAGTTTTTTCGTGAATAGTGTCGTATACATGAATAGTAACCCCAACGGAAAAAGTAAGAATTTCATAATAAAATCCATGCCAATATTTTGATATAATGATATTGAAAAGAATAACATCATTTATGAAAGAAAATAACAGCCCTTACCTCAAAAGAATAGTACTTCTGACTGGAATATCGGATATAATACCGAAGGAAACTTGCACTGAATAGCAACACTCAAAGTATCTAAATACTCACAAAAATACGCTCGATATTATAGAGAGAGAAAACTTTTGATTCTGGTGTGATTTTCAATTCTAACCTAAGCACGCTATTTATAGGAAAAGCTTAGGATACCAAAGTAAACTTTTTTAATAAAATAATAAATTTTTTTTAAAATTCCGCCGCCTGGCTGCTTTTAAAAAAAATCAAAATTTTTCAACAAAACAACAAAAGTGGGGCCCACCCATTAAAAAAATATTTATTTTCCGAAACTTCAATAATTCATAATAAATAGCCCTTTTGTCAGAAAAATACAAATTCTATATTTTTTTATAGAAAATTTAACTCTCTACAACTTTGTAGAAGGAAGTTTTTCCAAATTCCAAACATAAATTATCCAAAATCCATAAACGGATGATTTTCACACCAAAATACTGATAAAAACACATCAGCGCTAATTCCTTCTTTTATATCCATAAAATAAATATTTCCTTATCATATAAATCAATAATTAATTATTCACAAATAATATTACAGAACTACAATAATGACAACCAGGTCGTTCTCAGGAAAGAGGGGGCCTTCCGATAAGGACTTCTCCTTACTGGCGTGCAATTAAGTAACCCCTCCTAGACAAAACTTCCTTAGACATTGTCAATAATACTATCTAATAATATTATTCAAATAATATGAATTATTGAGTTGATAATGTGAAATACTGTGCAATGACAATTATTGAATCAATAATACAAAATATCAACTGTAGCAATTATTGAATCAATCATATAAAATAGCAATGTAGCAATTATTGATATAAAATATCAACGTAGCAATTATTGAATCAATAAAATATCATGCAATTATTGAATCAATAATATAAAATATTGAACAGTAATTACTGTAACAATAATTGAGTAAGTGCCTTCTCACGTAAGAATCAATAATTCAAAATACTGTGCAATACCGTGTGCTACTGTGCAACACCGCGTATTACTGTATTTTAACCACCGGGTATTTCAACAGTACTAACGGTAACAACTACGCCGTTATTTTATAAAAAGGTTATTTCTGTCGCTTTCTATATCCGACAGTTATTCCGTTGTGGGGTCCACAAATAGCTGCGCCGTCGTACGAATATTCTCCGACAACAAGAATATTCCACGACCAAATGAATATTCCCCGACAACAAGAATATTTTATAACCACTTGCTCATTTTAAAATATTTGCACATTTTACCCATAATTTTTCACATTTATCAAATCAACACCTTACTATTTCGAAATAATATATAAAGAAAATTAAATCTTTATTCATAAAAGTTGGGGTCTTATAGTGTCCATCATACCAGGCATTGAATCTGCATATAAGAAGGAAATAAGGCGACCATAAGAAAATGAAAAGTATTTAAGAAATGTGTATTAGCTAGCTACCATCCATCCCTTCAACAAATAATGGAGGCATCAGTGCCCATACAGAAGAAAGGTGTTGATTCGGTTTGTCAAGATCTTCAAGGAATGATAAATTATGCATGTTTGTTGATATCAAAGTAAAGTTATCAGCATGCCTAGCTACCTTCAGGAAGAAATGGATAAAACTATCTAGGAGCATAGGTAGCTAAATAAGCATGATAATATTCCATTTTGAATTTGTATAAGTGAAGGCTAGTCTAGAATTTTAATTTATGTTTCCAAACAAAAGAACGGTTTCATTTTTGACAGATGAAATATTATAAGCACTAATGAGGCTAAATAACCTTTTGAGAACTTTATTATAGGCACCAAGGCTGCACTTGGAATGCTGAAATTTAGATGTGGTATAATCACCCCTCCACCATGCCTTGCATTGCTGCATCAACCATAAATTATATTAAATATGAAGCTAAATTGAAAAGTACGAGTTTAATGAACTTGGAATTTGATACTCAATAGCCCATATGGTGTTCCCTCGAACGAACTAAATTAGTTGTGGTCAAACTCAAGGCCCAAGCAAAAATTATCTTTATGATTGAAACAACGGCTGTTGTGCATACTTTTGTTGGCATAATATATATTTGATCATTTTATTGAATGTCAAACTTTACTAAATTTATTATTTTTAATCGTTAATAACTATTAACGGTTATGTCAAAGTTTCTTACACAAATCTAAATATTAGGGAAATATATACTTAAGCATATATTTTGATTAGATAAATGAGTGCTGAAAATAGTGTAGAAGAGCATTAATTTAATTACCATTATAGAGGAGAAGCGTGGGTTGATGGGTGAAATAGATCCTTGAGCAATCCAGTGATTTGTAAGTAATGAATTGGGACTTGAAATTCCAAAACAGCCAGGATGGTGAATGATAAAACGGAGCTGTTTAAGTATTGACAACTTGGACTTACAGGCTCTAGTTCTTCCCCCTCAAACTCCATTTTTAGATCAATTCAGATTCCACAATGTTTTTCCAATGCTAAATTTTTAACATGTATTAATTTATTTATAGTACCCATGTGTGTGTCAGGATATAATTTTAAATTTATACTAGTACAATATTTCAGTTATATGTTGAAAATTATCAAATGACACGTTAACACTAGATGAGTCTAAGAAAAATATTTTTTAATCTAATCTGATTTTAAACTAAAATAAAATATATTTATATATATATATATATATATATAGGTTTATACACAAAAAGATTTTGATGCAAAATTACTTACCAGGGACTTCATGCCTTTGCCTCCATTACTATTTCCTTTTCCAAATGAGAATACCTGTTTGTCAAAATACATACTAGCAAAACACGCAAGTATACGAGATCGAATAGTTGTAAAGTTTCAAATAGAGTATCATATCCCACAGAGAACTGTATAAAATAACTATCACCTACTAACTTTATATTAAACCAATTTTATTAAACAAATCGATAATTGTGGTGAATTTATGAAAAACTATATGAATTAACTAATTAAATTTAACTACCAAGAATTGTTTTCAGATTAAAAAGACTTAGAATCGCAACTTCCCTTGATGATTCACTTTAAGGTCAATATTTCATGTCGAATTAAATCAGTTTACATGAATTGTTGATCAAGAACTCATAAGTATCTATAAGCATCTTTCAATGAACATATAGACAAATCCTCCCAAATCTAATAAAGATTAGAATTAGAAAGAGCACTCTAGTTAACAAATTCACTATATCTCTATGTGAATTGGAGTTAACAAGAAGTTCAAGCATGGGTTCTTATTTAGATCACATAAGACATATAGGTATATCTCTATCCTATACACAAATTACAAGTTCCAACAAATGCAGAAATTATAATCTTATGCTATTATATCTACATCCAAATTCATATTCTATTCATCAATTTTATACGAATTATCGCACTAATTACTGGCCAAGCAATTAAATAATTATGCACAAGATACAATAGACAATCCAATATTAACTAATGGTAATTCCTAGAAAAATATATTAATTAAAACTACTCATCAAGTTCTGTTGTAATCCTAAATAAAAGTTTAGTTCATAATGAATAAGGAAAACAACATCCGAATAAATAATCCAAGCATCCCAGATAGTTACAAAGTCTAAGAATTTAGAGAAGAGTAGAAGAAACTTGTCAGATTGCTCCTAATTCCCCTTTTAATCTTTAGCCTCTGAAAACTTCTTCGTGTTTTCTTTGATGTTCTCTCTGCAAATTGTCTTCCCAAATTCCACGATACCTCTGTTCTGAAGTCTTTTCCTCTTTGTATTAGACAAAAACCCTCTTTCAGATTCCTATTTTGCTTCAAACCCAAATTAGCAGCAAAGTTTGGCAACATTGGGCGTGCAGGAGCGCCTAGGCGCTCAACCTAGTACAAATTCAAGCGCCTAGACGCTTGACCAGGACCACGTATTTACAAAAATACCACTCAGCTCCAATTTTAATGATATTTAATTCTTTTCTTTTCTTTGTGATCGAATTGCCCCTCCAGCTCCATCCTGAAATGAATAAACACAAAACAAATAAAAAGGTACTAAAAACACTCAGAGATAACAATAATTAAGTTTAATAATACCGAATTCATAAGTATAAAACCTAATCATCAAATACCCCCAAACTTAACCAATTATTTATCCCCAAGTAATGCAATAATGCAAATGCAACTTAACTAAGTGCCTACAAATCTAGCCATCAGTCAGTATGAAATCAAACAAATATGCCTCAGAGGTATCAACAATAGATTCAAACAATACATTCAAACAAGACAATTCAATAACTCATACCAATCCGTAAATCAAAGCCTATTATTACAGATGTAGTCTGTGTGTGCTTAGCAACCATTAAAATCAACTACAGTTCAAATACATTGCATAATATTTCTTAGAGGGAAAAACACAAATCTTAACTCAAGAATCTCTGTAACAAGTTAAGCTTCGGCTAGAACTTTCACAATCACCAAGTTCAGGGTCAATACAGGATTTATTTCTTCTTTTATTCACTCACGAGGGCATTTTTGCTCTTTCTCGTATTTGCACTTGACTGTGCAATGTCTGTGACGCCCCCAAATCCGGGTTCCTCTCTTTCCTCGGATCCGGTGCAGTCACGATACTACTATCGTCGAACTATTACATCTTTTAGTCATTAGTAAAAGAATACAACTTTGTTTATTACAATTTAGAATATAAATTCTTTTCATTATCAGGATCTCGTATAATGACTCCTAACTTTTACAAGTTACAATCTTGGTCATCTACCATTCCTGTCTTATATCATGTCCGATATTATAAAAATACGGAATAACTTAAACTTTTTCAATCTTCCTTGAATAAAATCTTTTATTGATTCCATAACTTGAATCCATTACATTTCCTAAATCAAACTATATCATGACTCACTCTATTCAAATTTCTGTATAATCGTATACATCTTAACTTAATATCCTCTATGTATTATCTAATACATCTTTACAGTACGACAAGCATTAAACCTCGTAAACAAATATCAAGTACAACTACTAGAACCTAAACATGGTTCAAATGATAATCTAAATAGTATTCTTCGTTGCGATACTATCTAACTTTATCAATCAAGAAGCACAGAATCTTTATCGTAAGTCCTTAACCTGCAAAAATAGTTATTTGCAAGAGTGAGCTCGATAGCTCAGCAATTCTAACAGTTTTCATGCATCACATAGCATACAACATCATACTCAGTTCATACATTTATAAATAATTTATATTTACTACGCATTTTACTTTCACATAACAAGTATATCATCAAAGATCAACTTTCAATCTCATTTATATCTCATATACAGTTCATATATAAGTTCACATTATCACAGCATAATATAATTCAACTAACAGTTATTGAATTCATATATCAAATAGGAACTTAAAGACTTGCCTGATGCGTAGTTTAACAACTACGACTTAACTGCTTAAAGATAGCTGCACTTCGTGTAATCCTACATAATTATATAATCATGGATTCACACTTATCAGTTATATGTATCCACAAATTCTCAATATAATAATAAAGGTTACATTGTCGTCTAACTTGGTTCTTAGAACCTTCGTCTCACTTTCTTATCGTATTCTTAGAATAACTATGTAAGTATAAGTATACTTTAACCATACGTACTTACTACCATGCTTCACATACACATGCCCGTCTACCACTAATCTATTTACATATAGCTAGTGTAGTCCATCTTTTGAGTTAATCAATCTCATATATCATTACTAACATATAAGGCCATATCAAAGCAAATATACTCTATTAACCATAGAAATCGGATTCAAGTATTAACATATGGTCCTACATAGCATGTATACACATTAAAGGATACTTTCATACTCGTTCAACCTTTTCACATTTAATTTACATAATATAGGTTCTAAGTTAATACCCTTAATAACTTAAGTCCCTTGAAGGTTATAAAGTCACAAAGTCTGGCATGCTCGCCTTTAAACACATAAGGTAATCATATAACCCATGTTAGGCATGCTCATGTATACATGTAGCTATCATAGTTATTAGTTTGAAAACATATTTCGTTTACGCTAAACTTAGTTTCACGACATATAGTCATGGTATATATACATGTATGATTCATGAGAGAGTCCAAGCGTGCTATCACATATGTCCATAAATATCAAAATCCCAAATCTTAAGGTAACATGTTAACGTCAACGTTCAAAGCTCGCATTTTCATTAGTGAAGCTCACTAACAAAACCTAACATGTTCATGCTATCTATTTATAGGTTGACATGTCCGATATGCATTTCTAAGTCATCTAAACATGCTCACAAAAATCAGAATGCGTACATGGTATTTACATGTCAAGATCTACCTTCAAAACATACATTCTCGTTGGAAATATTTACTAACGAGGTCTGAAATGCTCATGTTATACTATGAAACATATATTCGTAAGTTAATACGCTTCTCATGCATTCCTAAATAATATAATCATGCTTGAAAAATTAGAATGTCGACATGGTTCGTATAAGTCATTTTCATTTACAAAACTTTACGTTTACTTTTGGAAATTATAACCGTCCGTTAATCATGCATAAAATCATAGTAGAACATGCCCATATTATGTCTACATATCCATATATACAATTTATTCATGCTAGTATGCTTGTACTAGTCATATACCACATGTCAGTTCATAGCAGATTTGCAACAAAATAGAAAACAGGCTCCAGGACCCTGCGCAGCTGCTCCGGTGTCCGGCCAGTTCAGAGATAGCTTCCTGATCGACAAACTGGGAACCCATCTCAGAAAATTCACATGAATTCTATTCTAGCCATAGTATAATATGGCTCTCATATGATTTCTAACATACATGTGATCTTATATACTACTAAACAAATCATATTTCAAGTCAATTAACACCCCATTTCCACAAAATCAAGAACTTTAGAAAGTTACAGAGAATACGATTTGAAGAGCATTATACCTCTGCAAGTCTGTTACATCAACTTCCTTAATTCGCAAGCTCCTTGCTAATACCATGTACTACCTCTATATCTTATACTTATTAGAATTTCTCAGCAATTGAAATGAAGGAAGAGGAAGCCTTATTTATAGAATTTCAAATATCCGGACAATCTAATTTTTTCATGAATCAAACCCATGGATTTCAAGTTTGTATGAAGGTTAAGGAATGGTGGTTGAGAGTGGGTGGATTCAATCATGAATCCCACACCCCTTACCATTATTAGCTAGAAGTGTGAGGAAATTTAGAAGCATTAATAAGCATAGCTCCTAGTCATTCACGTGAGGAGAAATGAGGAGGGACTCACATTTAGGGACAAGAAGAAATCTTAGCATTTGCAACTAGCAAGTGTAATACACTAATGTTATACAATTGTACACCTTATATACCCTTAGGGTACATGATATACAAATTTCATTTTATAAACACATAGGTTATAATATATATATATATATATATATATATATATATGTACACATTCATACATATAGCTTAGGTTATGAATGTAACCTCTAATTATAATGTATCAAGTATTGTACTTATATACATATCAACACATACTCTATATATATTAACATTGAATATAATTCTATCGGGTATCATCACCTTTACTATCCCAACTCTATTATTCCAATTAAATTATGAAAATCCTTATCATGTTACATACGCGATAATATTTTGTAACTCGCATAATGAATTCAATCATACGATATAGCCTATATGTATATAATATATATAGTCACATTAATGTTGCACCATACTTTGTATAACATATGCGTAACTACTATATGTTATACCCTTAATAATCACATCCTTTGCACATATCAATTAATAGAGCAATTATATTAATAATCTACTCGTTTATATATTAGTATACTCAATGGCAATTAATTAATTAATAAAGTATTAATTAATTCATCCCCCATTAATCAATGTAATTATTAATCTCCATAACAATTAATCAACATTTATATGGTTAATTATTACATTAAATAAATATAAATCTTATTATATTTATAAATAAGTTGCTTATTATTATTCTATTAATTGCAATACTAATAAGCAATACATCATCAATTAATCCTCACTAATATTCTATTTCTCATAATAGCAATAACAACTAATATTTGATTAATCGTTCACGTAGAAATTCTTTCGTTAATACCCTTATCAATTATTATAAGGCGATAAATAACCAAATTCTTCAATAATTTAATAAGTACAATTCTCATTATGTATATAATCAATACACTTATTATCATGCTATCACTTCGCAATTGTAATATCCGAGATTTTGTATGTAATTTAATAATTATCAATAAATGAATTTATGTGAAATTCTTGTGTATTTTCTTTTATTAGATGTATATGTGTTATACATAGATGTGTTATTTTATAATATGTGATGAGGAGTATTGAAATGGTTGGTTCAGTTTAATTCAACTATTTAAATTAGTTAAGTATGGAATTAATTCTATTAATTTCGTGGGATGGCATTACAACCCGAGTTGGAGTTCGAAGCGGAATTTAGAGGCGCGGACTGCGTATTTGAGTCCAGAACGTCGAAATTAGTCAGGATAGGTTGTAACCACGAAAATGTGTCACGGTTGACTTTTTGGTCAAAGTCAACCACGAATTTTAGAGATGAATTTGACAAAACGGATAGTCCCATGACGTTCGAGACGTCGATTTTAGTAGGAATCGATATATTTATCGAAAAGTTTGGCTACGGAGGGCAAAATGGTCAATTAGCTTATTAATTGATTTAAATGATTAAAGTAATAATATTTTAAATGAAATGGCAGCTGCTGGGAGACCTTGTGACACACCATTTGGGACAAGAGGGGTGTGAGTATACGTATTGTTTAATATTGAGGGAGAGGGAGATACAATTTCTTAATAAACCAAACATTTTCATTTCCTAACTCCCAACCCTATAACTAAATTAAGGTATTATGATTATGCATGTAACTGATGATTTGAGAGATGAAAAGGGATGGAGAGATTAGCTCTATCAAGCGATATATATATACACCCAACTCAAATATTCTTCCTTTGATAAATTCCACCCAAGAGAGCAAAAAGAAATTGAGAATGAGAGTTTGAGAGTTTCTAAGATTTCTGGAGATTACATAGCATTTAACAAGCAAGGTGTGAGGCTCAACCAGATTAAAACAAGGAGGAATTCGCACCAAGTAAGTAACTCATGAACTTTTCTCTGTTCTTGGGAAATATAGTGGAGAAAATGCTTGTATAATCATAGTAATGTTATGTTTTGGTTCTGTGATGCCATGCTATCATTAGTTACTGATATATGGAGATTAAGAACGAAAGTTCTAGGTTTAATCATGTTGCAATTATATAGAGAATCAAGGAATTATGCTATGCATGCTTTTTATTTGATATTATCCACTAACATGCTAAATTCATCAAATCATGGAAAGTTAGAGAAGTGGAATGTTGTAGCATGTGTATTTATGTTAGTATATATGTTCTGGACAGTAGGAACCAAGTCCTTGCATGCTAGAATCAAAATCATGATTTTGTCAAAGTTGGTTAAAAAGTGAAATCTGTGATTTTTGGGTTTTTCAGAGCCTTGGAACCATGGTTTCTGTGACCCGTTTGTGGTATGTAATAATTTTATAAAATAGTATGTTGTATAAAGTCCAATATGTCCAAATTTCAAAGGAATCGGAGTTATATTGTGTAAGTTATGAATTTCGTAAGCAAGCATGTTGGTATAAAATTATACAGAATTCTAGGAATTTCCAGAAATTTTCTAAGTGTAAAACATGTTCTGGCATGCTTTTCAAGGCAGCTGGTTGGTGGTCTTAACATGCTAGTTTCATGGATGTAATATTTTTGTAAAATCCTATGCTATGTGGAGTTTAGTGTGTCCAAATCTCAGAGTCATATCATGTGTAGTTTATTTAGAATTAAATTGCAAAGTGGGCTGCTCGAAAATAAAAATCAGGATCTGGGCCTGATGAGCAGCGCAGCTGCGCCGCTCATAAGGCTTACACCTGCACAGTTGCGCCGGTCCGGGTCGGGTCGGGTTGAAAAATTTTCAGAAAATTATTTTTTCCAGATTCTAATATTGAACCCCTAGACCTATAAGATGCAACATGCTTAAGTAATTGAATTGTATTGTGCAATTGAATTGTATTTGAATACGTGTTAGTTATTAATCGTATTAGAATACAAGGAAACCATTATCTTTCAAATTAGAGTTTGAGAACCTAATAGCTTAACGTGACACATATGATTAGGTTACGTGAAGGTTAATTGCTAGCCTTAACAATAGCAGACGTATCAGGCAAGTTTCCTTACTCAGATTTGATTATGCAAGTTTCTTACCCTATTTTTATTGATAAATTATTCAAGCCTTACTTCTTTTATTGCGGTAAGGGTAAGTATCGAGCTCGTGTTTATTCGTTGACACGTACAAGTTCCTTTATCGTAAAGTTCTACAACTTCAGTTATCTTGCAAGTTTTATTGTTGATTACTCAGTTATTGCTTCAACTGCTATGTTTTAAAGTTCTATTTATTTAAAGAACTGTTTCTAAGTATGTTTCCTGGCCTTTGTTTTCAGCTAGTTTTTATTGATGAAAAAAATGGTTTAATTCAAATCCTTCGAAGCTATTTAATGTTTACCAATCCAAATTATTTTGGTGCGGTCTCGCATGAATACTAAGATGAACAACCCGAACAAACGGACAAACAGATGTCGGGCATATAGTCCCATTTATGCTTATGCAGTTTAAACTTTATACTTGTGCATAATGTAGGGTACGATAGGCTGATCACCTGGAGTACTTGCAGAGACCGTTTACAATCTATTTGATTGTTAAACCGTCTGATGGTTTTTTGATGAAGCAAAGTAATGTTCAAGGCATTCTACACCACTTAGTATGCTATTGAGAATTCTAAACTCTTATCTTTGATATTCTTGTTTAACACTTGATAATTCTTTCAACTGTTGAGATATTGCCATACAGATGTTTTTACTCCTGATGTATGTTTCCAAACTTCCTTATATACTTGCTGGGCAATTTGTGCTCATTCTTGCTTAAACATTTTAGTTAAGGATGAACAGGCTGAGGGCTCGGGCAAGGACAAGGGAAAATCTAAGATGAAATGATGCTAGTTACCTTATGTAATAAGTTTATATTTTCGCATATGATGTAATGTAGCGATAATTGCTAAGTTTAAGTTTTGGTTTATTAAAGGTTATAAAGACTTGGGATTTTATTTTGAATAAGTATGTCATAGTTATATTATTATTATTATTTCTGGAGTTTACGTAGTTAGACAATGATGTATGTTGTACCGTGAGCACCATGTCCTGTAATCGATGTTACACGAATTTGGGGGCATCACAGGTTGGTATCAAAGCTGTAGGTTATAAACCTTAGGTGAGGAACCTTAGACTATAACCTTAGGGAAGTTAGTGGTGGATATAAGGAGATGAACTCACGTAGAGTTCTAAGGGTTGTGTTAAATCTATTTTTCTAAAAAATAAAATCAATATCTATTTTAAAATACTAATCGAGTTATTTGTCTTGATTGTAGGATGTCAGGAGAAGATGAGGTTAGAGATATTCACGTTGTGAGTGAGCAATTGGTGACAGCTGTACCTGAGCCCATAGTTGAGGTAGCAGCTGACTCAGACCCAGAGGAGTATCTTGAAGAGGAAGAGGAGGCCGAGGAGGACTTCAAAGAAGCACCTGAGGATACTATGTTGGATGAGTTGATGGATAGGATTACTAAATTGGATGATAAGGTCCATGAGTTGGACGAGCTGTATCAGGGGGAGCAGCAAGCTGCAGCATTACTGGAGGCATTGGTGCACCACTTGATAATTAGGAACGAGGATCTGGCAGACAAGCTGCGAACAGCAGGTCAGAAGGCGGACAGGCTGAAGGATGAAAAAGAATCTATCAGGACCCACTTGGGACATACCATTAATGGGCTAGAGTCAAGGATTCAGAGTCTCCAAACTGACAAGCAGATCATTACCACATTCTGGGGAGATGAGAGGAGAGGCCGTGCTCAGGCCGAGAAGCTAAGTGGCGAGTTAGAAGGAGAAGTAAGAGATAAGAAGGTTAGGATGGATAGGATGAAATACGCGTTTAAGTCAGCACATGGGAGGTTCCAGCATAGGGTGCATCATTTTCCACGTGAGGAGAACCGGTCTAGACGTGGTATAAGCCGAGGGCTGTTGCTGGAGATAGCAGATGAAGAGCATGAAGACGCCCTTAGGCAGGGTCTTTAGTTTATTCGTGTTGAACTTTTACTATTAGCATATAGAACGCTTAGCTATGAAATAAAAATCTTGGTTTACGGTTTGTACCAAGTATTTTTGGTTTAAATAGATGTAAATGGCATAATGCCATAAGATGATGAGATACCTTGTGATTATGGTTTTTTTTAAAATAAATATGCTTTTATTTAAATATGTGATGTGATGATTAAGTTTTATATGAAATATATATGCTGTAGGAATAAGTTATGAGATGATAACATTAAGTTTATTTAAACAGATAGATGTCTAGAGGAAGACGTCATCAAGTACCAGAAGGGTCAGGCGGTAATGCGATAATGCTAGGGGTCCACCGAACCCCATCCAACAATTCGTAGACATGTTAGTTGGGGCACATCAGAATCGAACCCCGAATACCAATAACCCTCCAGCGGGCCAGGTGGCACACTTTAAGGACTTCAAGAGCGCGGGACCCCAAGAATTTAAAGGAACCACCGAACCCATTAAAGCCCAAACTTGGGTTAAGAAAATCGAAAAGGCGTTCTCTATCGCCATAGTAGGAGATGATCAAAAAATAATCTTCGCCACGTATATGCTGAAGGGTGAAGCCAACTACTGGTGGGAGGCAAACCAGACCAGGGCTGGAGGTGTGATACCTTGGGAAGGGTTTAAGAAGATATTTTTTGAGAATTACTTTCCTGTGAGTATGCAGAGTCGCATGGAGATGCGATTCCTGGAGCTGAAGTAAAACGACATGACGGTACTCTAGTATGCCGCAAAGTTCAACGAACTGGCGAGGTTCGCGCCTCATCAGGTCGACACTGAGGATAGGAAAACGAGGAGGTTTGAGCAGGGTCTCAAACCATGGTTATACAGTAGACTTTCGGTGTTGCAGACGAACAGCTTCGCGACTCTCCTGGAGAAGGCTATAATTGCTGAAGGCGGAAGTGAATCCCTAATGAAGTTTAATAAAGAGAAAAAGAAGAGGAATGAAGGAGGGAATTGCGGGGAAGGTAGCAGCAGCAGTGGTGCAAACAAGAGGAAGTGGAACAACAACAACAGCAACAACAATTTTAACTCGGGAAACTCTGGGGGAAAATCAGGGGAAACAAAGAAGAGGACTGAGGCATGCAAGAAGTGTGGGAGGAATCACTCGGGTGCATGTCTAAAGGGAAAGAATGTTTGTTTCAATTGCGGGCAAGAGGGGCACATCTCTCCCAATTGCTCTGCACCAAAGAGGAATGGATGCTTCAACTGTGGAGCATTGGATCATCAGGCAAGGAGTTGCCCAAAGCAGAATTCAGCATAAGGAAATGGAGGAAGGGGACCAAGCGGTGGAAATCTCACAATTACTGGACCACCAACTCAGAATCGGCCAACAGCAAGGACTTTCAACATGACAATTCAGGATGCGGTCGCATCCAAGGATGTGGTTTCAGGTATCATTCCGATCAATGATATATCTGCTTATGCATTATTCGATTCGGGTGCTACTTGTTCCTTCGTGTCGCATGAATTCTTCCAATAATTAAATTTACCCCAGGAAGAATTAGAATATCCTATGAACATAGAAGTTGCTAATAAGGAAGTCATTCCCGTTAGCCATGTCTATAGGAATTGTGTTGTAGATATCAGGGGGTATAAGTTGCCTGTGAGTTTAATTCCGATTCAATTAGGGGAATTTGATGTAATTCTAGGAATGGATTGGTTATTTAACCATGGAGCGATGATAGATTGCCAGAAGAAGTGTATAAACCTTAAGGCTCCGGATCAGTCTAAGGTAGTGTTCTACGGGAGTAAGTCACCGAGACACTCGAATTGTCTGACAATAATGCAAGCGAGGAAGTTGCTAAGGAAGAGATGTATAGGTTATTTGGCCCATATCGTCGATACGCAGAAAGTAGGGGTAGGGATGGGACAGATACCAGTAGTGAATGAATTTTTGGATGTATTTTTAAAGGAATTGCCAGGTATTCCACCGGATAGGGAGGTCGAATTTGTTATAGATTTAGTACCGGGAACGGCCCCGATTTCAAAAGCCCCATACTGAATGGCACCGTCAGAGATGAAGGAGCTGATGGTACAGTTGCAGGAATTATTGGATAGGAAGTATATTCAACCGAGTGTGTTTCCTTACGGAGCACCAATTTTATTTGTGAAGAAGAAGGATGGGTCGATGAGACTTTGCATCGACTATCGAGAGTTGAACAAGGTGACGATTAAGAACAAGTATCCGTTACCTAGGATAGATGATCTGTTTGAACAATTGAAGGGAGCGAAATATTTTTCTAAGATAGACTTGAGGACGGGATATCACCAGTTGAAGGTGAGGAAGGAAGATGTACCTAAGACAACATTCAGGACTTGTTACGGACACTACGAGTTTCTGGTGATGTCATTTGGGTTAACAAATGCGCCGGCGGCGTTTATAGACATGATGAACAGGGTATTCAAGAAATACTTAGATAAATTTGTAGTCGTGTTCATAGATGATATCCTGATCTATTCCAAGACTCAGGAGGATCATGCTGAACACTTAAGGTTGGTATTGGAGGCATTAAGGAAGGATAAGTTATACGCAAAATTTTCAAAGTGTGAGTTTTGGTTGGAGAAAGTTCAATTTCTGGGTCACGTGATCGACAAGGACGGAATCTCCGTGGATCCAGCAAAGGTGGAAGCGGTACAAAATTGGGAACAACCAAAGACGCCGATTGAAGTAAGAAGTTTCTTAGGACTGGCAGGCTATTACAGACGGTTCATTCAAGATTTTTCGAAGATAGCAGGAACATTGACGAATTTAACGAAGAAGTCTGTAAAATTTGTCTGGACAGAGAAGTGTTAAGAAAGTTTTTGGGAGCTTAAGAAAAGATTCAGTGAGGCACCGGTGTTGTCTTTACCAGATGATACTAGTGATTTCGTAATTTTTAGTGATGCGTCACACAAAGGACTTGGCTGTGTGCTTATGCAACATGGTAAAGTTATTGCGTACGCATCGCGTCAGTTGAAGGATTACGAGAAGGGATATCCTACCCATGACCTGGAATTGGCAGCGGTAGTATTCGCCCTAAAGATTTGGAGGCACTATTTATATGGTGTAAAGTGTGAAATATATACGGACCATAAAAGTCTGAAGTATATCTTCACGCAGAAGGAGTTGAATATGAGACAGAGAAGATGGTTGGAACTAATAAAGGATTACGATTGCGACATCTTATATAATCCTGGGAAAGCTAACGTAGTAGCTGATGTGCTAAGCAGAAAGTGCAGTGGTTGGTTGGCAATGCTAACAGCTCAAGAGGAATTAATTAAGGAGATGGCGAGATTGGAACTCGAGATAAAGAGTCTGAGGGAGTCAGATGAGAAATTGTTTGCAATGGAGGCTCATCCGACTCTATTGGACAAAATCAAGGAAGCGCAAGGCAGCGATGAAGAAAGTGAGAAGTGAGGAAAAGAATTTTAGATGGAGAGGAGCTTAAATTCAGCAAGGGTAGTGATGGAATGTTACGATTTGAGAAGAGAATTTGGGTGCCAGCGGTATCTGAATTAAAGGAAGAAATCTTGTAGGAAGCTCATAGCTCAAGTTACTCAATCCACCCAGGAAGCACAAAGATGTATTAGGATCTTCGCCAACATTATTGGTGGCCCAATATGAAGAGAGAAGTGGCAGAGTGCGTCAGCAGGTGTTTGACCATAGAGTTAAGGAGGAACATCAGAGACCGAGCGGGTTACTTCAACCATTAGAAATTCCAGAATGGAAGTGGGAGCATATCACGATGGACTTAATGGTAGGACTTCCAACGACACAGAAGGGTTACGATGCAGTATGGGTGATCGTTGATCGATTGACCAAATTAGCGCATTTCTTACCAATTAAGATCAGATATAACTTGGATCAGTTGGCAAAGCTTTACATCAAAGTGATCGTTTCCAGGCACGGTGTACCTGTATCAATTGTGTCAGATCGCGATCCGCGGTTCACAGCTAATTTCTGGAAAAGCTTTCAAGAATGCATGGGAACGCAACTGAGGTTGAGCACCGTGTATCATCCTCAAACAGACGGGCAGAGCGAAAGAACTATCCAAATGTTAGAGGACATCCTGAGAGCATGTGTTATGGATTTCAAAGGAAGCTGGGATGACCACATACCGTTGGTGGAATTTGCATACAACAACAGTTACCACGCGAGCATCGGGATGCCACCTTATGAAGCTTTATATGGAAGGAAATGTAGAACATCGTTGTGCTGGGATGAAGTGGGAGAACGTAAACTACTAGGGCCAGAATTGGTGCAGTAAACTGCGGATGTGATCAAAATAATACGAGTGAGATTAGTGACAGCTCAGGATCGACAGAAGAAATATGCTGATCAATATCGGCAACAACGAGACTTCGATGTCGGCACTTATGTGTTTCTGAAGGTGTCACCTTGGAAAGGGAAAATGAGATTTGGGAAGCAGGTAAAACTTTGTCCCAGATTCATAGGACCCTTTGAAGTGTTAAGGAGTGTCGGTGAGGTGGCTTATGAAATAGCTTTACCTCCGGAGTTAGAACAAATACACAACGTGTTCCACGTATTAGTTTTACGATCTTATAAACAGGATTACAAGCATGTCATAGAGTATAAACCCATTTAGTTCGAAAAAGACTTAACCTATGAAGAGTTTCCAGTGCAGATAATTGATAGAAAAAAATAAGTGTTAAGAAATAAGATAATACCTTCTGTTAAGGTAGTATGGAGGAACCACAACGCCGAAGAGGCTACGTGGGAACTAGAGGAGAAAATGATGAAAAATTACCCTAATCTTTTTGTTTGATGTGTAATGATTCCGGAGACGGAATCCTTATTAGGGAGGGTGAATGTAATATCCGAGATTTTGTATGTAATTTAATAATTATCAATAAATAAATTTAAGTGAAATTCTTATGTATTTTCTTTTATTAAATGTATATGTGTTATACATATATGTGTTATTTTATGATATGTGATGAGGAGTATTGAAATGGTTGGTTCAGTTTAATTTAACTATTTAAATTGGTTAAGTATGGAATTAATTCTATTAATTTCGTGGGATGGCATTACAACCCGAGTTGGAGTTTGAAGCGGAATTTAGAGACGCGGACTGCGTATTTGAGTCCAGAACGTCGAAATTAGTCAGGATAGGTTGTAACCACGAAAATGTGTCACGGTTGACTTTTTGGTCAAAGTCACCCGGTTGACTTTTTCGGGTAAAAGTCAATCACGAATTTCAGAGATGAATTTGACAAAACGGATAGTCCCATGACGTTCGGGACGTCGATTTTAGTAGGAATCGATATAAGTATCGAAAAGTTTGGCTACAGAGGGCAAAATGGTCAATTAGCTTATTAATTGATTTAAATGATTAAAGTAATAATATTTTAAATTAAATGGCAGCTGCTGGGAGACCTTGTGACACATCATTTGGGACAAGAGGGGTGTGAGTATACGTATTGTTAAATATTGAGGGAAAGGGAGATACAATTTATTAATAAACCAAACCTTTTCATTTCCTAACTCCCAACCCCACTAAATTAAGGTATTATGATTATGCATGTAACTGATGATTTGAGAGATGAAAAGGGCTGGAGAGATCAGCTCTATCAAGCTATATATATATATACACCCAACTCAAATATTCTTTCCTTTGATAAATTCCACCCAAGAGAGCAAAAAGAAATTGAGAATGAGAGTTTGAGAGTTTCTAAGATTTCTGGAGATTACATAGCATTTAACAAGCAAGGTGTGAGGCTCAATCAGATTAAAACAAGGAGGAATTCGCGCCAAGTAAGTAACTCATGAACTTTTCTCTGTTCTTGGGAAATATAGTGGAGAAAATGCTTGTATAATCATAGTAATGTTATGTTTTGGTTCTATGATGCCATGCTATCATTAGTTACTGATATATGGAGATTAAGAACGAAAGTTCTAGGTTTAATCATGTTGCAATTATATAGAGAATCAAGGAATTATGTTATGCATGCTTTATATTTGATATTATCCACTAACATGCTAAATTCATCAAATCATGGAAAGTTAGAGAAGTGGAATGTTGTAACATGTGTATTTATGTTAGTATATATGTTCTGGACAGTAGGAACCAAGTCCTTGCATGCTAGAATCAAAATCATGATTTTGTCAAAGTTGGTTAAAAAGTGAAATCTGTGATTTTTGGGTTTTTCGGAGCCTTGGAACCATGGTTTCTGTGACCCGTTTGTGGTATGTAATAATTTTATAAAATAGTATGTTGTATGAAGTCCAATCTGTCCAAATTTCAAAGGAATCGGAGTTATATTGTGCAAGTTATGAATTTCGTAAGCAAGCATGTTGGTATAAAAATATGCAGAATTTTGGGAATTTTTAGAAATTTTCTAAGTGTAAAACATGTTCTGGCACGCTTTTGAAGGCAGCCGGTTGGTGGTCTTAACATGCTAGTTTCATAGATGTAATATTTTTGTAAAATTCTATGTTATGTGGAGTTTAGTGTGTCCAAATCTCAGAGTCATATCATGTGTAGTTTATTTAGAATTAAATTGCAAAGTGGGCTGCTCGAAAAAGAAAATCAGGATCTGGGCCTGATGAGCAGCGCAGCTGCGCCGCTCATAAGGCTTAGACCTGCGCAATTGCGCCGGTCCGGGTCGGTCCGGTCGGTCCGGGTCATCCGGGTCGGGTCGGGTCGGGTCAAAAAAATTTAGAAACTTATTTTTTCCCAGATTTTAATATTGAACCCCTGGACCTATAAGATGCAACATGCTTAAGTAATTGAATTGTATTGTACAATTGAATTATATTTGAATACGTGTTAGTTATTAATCGTATTAGAATACAAGGAAACCATTATCTTTCAAATTAGAGTTTGAGAACCTAATAGCTTAACGTGACACATATGATTAGGTTACGTGGAGGTTAATTGCTAGCCTTAACAATAGCAGACGTATCAGGCAAGTTTCCTTACTCAGATTTGATTATGCAAGTTTCTTACCCTATTTTTATTGATAAATTATTCAAGCCCTACTTCTTTTATTGCGGTAAGGGTAAGTATCGAGCTCGTGTTTATTCGTTGACACGTACAAGTTCCTTTGTCGTAAAGTTCTACAACTTCAGTTATCTTGCAAGTTTTATTGTTGATTACTCAGTTATTGCTTCAACTGCTATGTTTTAAAGTTTTATTTATTTAAAGAACTGTTTCTAAGTATGTTTCCTGGCCTTTGTTTTCGGCTAGTTTTTATTAATGAAAAAAATGGTTTAATTCAAATCCTTCGAAGCTATTTAATGTTTACCAATCGAAATTCTTTTGGTGCTGTCTCGCAGGAATACTAAGATGAACAACTCGAATAAACGGGCAAACAGATGTCGGGCATATAGTCCCATTTATGCTTATGCAGTTTAAACTTTATACTTGTGCACAATGTAGGGTACGATAGGCTGATCACCTAGAGTACTTGCAGAGACCGTTTACAATCTATTTGATTGTTAAATCGTCTTATGGTTTTTTGATGAAACAAAGTAATGTTCAGGGTATTCTACACCCCTTAGTATGCTATTGAGAATTCTAAACTCTTATCTTTGATATTCTTGTTTTACACTTGATAATTCTTTCAACTGTTGAGATATTGCCATACAGATGTTTTTACTCCTGATGTATGTTTCCACACTTCCTTATATACTTGCTGGGCAATTTGTGCTCAGTCTAGCTTAAACCTTTCATTTAAGGATGAACAGGCTGAGGGCTCGGGCAAGGACAAGGGAAAATCTAAGATGAAATGATGCTAGTTACCTTATGTAATAAGTTTATATTTCCGCATATGATGTAATGTAGCGATAAACACTAAGTTTAAGTTTTGGTTTGTTAAAGGTTGTAAAGACTTGGGATTTTATTTTGAATAAGTATGTCATAGTTATATTATTATTATTATTTCTGGAGTTTACGTAGTTAGACAATGATTTATGTTGTACCGTGAGCACCATGTCCTGTAATCGATGTTACACGGATTTCGGGGCGTCACAGCAATAATAGTAATTCAACATACAATTAACCATTAATTGTTAAATTAATAATTTTTCCATCCTTGAATTAAGTAATTTTTCCTCGAATTTATTATCGTGCCACACAAGGCATATTTCTCACAAGCTTACATCGAGCTATTCTCATTCTCAACACTTATTTATTTCCACCACATTAATATTCTCTTAATATAACGTTCGTGTGACTCAAGCATTTAAATGCTAAATTACCTCAATTAATTATACTTATAACAAGTATAACCTTTACGCTTATAATAATTAATATATATTCTATTAATCATTATAAATAATAATATACGCGATTAAATAATAACTTAAGTTATTTAATAACTTAGCTTTCTTTCATTAATCAATCTCCCTTGAAAATACCTTAGAAATTTTGTATTTTGCCATAAGATATTATGTTTCCTCCCGATAAGGACATTCATTATTAGAAAATAATTTACTTACTATCTCAAGACAATATTCTTAATATATTATCAAATAACTATATGTACGTCACATGTACATATATTATATATAGAAAATAGATAATAAGTTTATTTTCTATAAATTATTTCTATCAATTTATTCACATATAGCAAATATATTTTAATATATTTACCATAAAAATTAATCACACATATTACCTCATATAAAACATATAAAGTAATATTCTTTTTCAAAAATAGTATTTCCTCCTTTTATTAAAATAATTCAACATTAGAAATTATTTTAATATCCTTTATTAGAAATATATAATAACTATTTCTCTTTCTTTTCTATAGATTGTCCTCAAAATAATTTCTTCAAATATTAAATATTTATTTAAAGATATAATGATTTCCATCCTCTTTTAATAACGTATATATATTTATTAACGTTATTTGCACATTATTCTTTCTCATATATTACCATTATAAGTAATATATATAAAAGTACCAACTATAATTACATAATTGACACATATATCAATTCACTCCTTTACTTAAGTAAATTAAATCCTGTACTATATCAGCATAGTTAATTAAGGTTCAATACTCATATTATATTATTCCCTAATATAACTCCCAACTAATATTTATTCTTATTAGTTAATTCCCTTAACTAACTCATGCTTCACTATCCAAACCCATTCACGGATAGCTTAAGATTTATCAATAACCTATATTATAAGCATACTAGTTATTAATACACATACACAAGAATATGGTGATTATACATTAAGGATATTTAATGTCACCAACTTACTATGATAAAATAATTCTATAAATTATTTAATATCGATAGGAACTTATCCACCTCCTTTACCTCAAATGAATCGTCTCTAAAATAAATAACAAATATATATTAATAATATATTTATTAATCACAAAAACACATATTACATAGTCCATATTACCCTATGTAATATAATACCACATACCTCATATCACATATATATACTCTTATTCGAACCCATCTCACAGTTTAAGAATTTTATTTATTAAATCCTTATTTAATAATTTTTGAAAATTCGGGTTCTCACATCCTCTCCCCCTTATAAGGATTCTGTCCTCGGAATCACCTGAAACTTCCTCTACTCGGTGCTATTCTGAATATTACATATTCTCTTGAATACTTTTATTCATTCTCTTTTCGAAAGTTTGATTATAACTTGCTCACTTGCATTCTACCACATTCTCCTTTATAAGGAACATTCTACTTACTACTTTCATCATTCAGAAGAATAAGAATCTTCCACGATTTTTTTAATAATCGAAAAGTAGTATGAATAACTCAGATTCTAATTTATGCTGAGGGGTCACAAGACCGTGAACTCTTCTCTAGGTTTACTAGTGCTTCAACACAATCCTTCACACTACAAACCAGAGTGTTTATCAATCACAAAAACTGAAAACACCCTCCACACGTACACTAGGTGGCCAGCCTACTGTACCACTACGTTGGGCCGCAACGTAGTATTTTGTAACGACTATATGCGTTACGCTCGGAACCATTGTCCTCGAAAACATGTCCCCTTATAGGGTTGTTCACCTCAGCTTTTCAACATCTGAATCCACACCAGAGCAATCTGGTTTAGCACAAATACACAAGAATGCTTGAATTCTATAATCTCTTTTCAACAGTCGCCTAGCCAAATCAAATAGCTTAGACTCTCATCAACAATTCGGACATCAATCTAAATAATTTAGCTAACTTAATTGACCTTCTTCATAATTTACAAGAAAACCAAAAATTCTTTTATGACGTCGTGATACCATACCAGATTAGTAGTACGTTGAGGATTCTGCCATTTTATGACTTTGTCATATTACATCCTACCATAGTGGGCTGACGATCTTTTGAACACAACCAACACTAGGTTCAACTGCATTGATGACTCCATCGTTTATCATTTTCTACACCATATTAAATGATGCACATGGTCAAAATACATTTTGAAATATTTTCAAATTTATTTTTGTCTTAGCCGAAACAAATAGCTTAGACATTCGAATAACGGTGTCATTTTTTTTATTTTTTATTTTTTTTTAAAACTCATTGGTTCAGTCATCTGACCCAATATTTTTCTCGAGAAAATCGGAGTGCAAACACTATCACGAAGTCAATAAATTTTGAAAATCTAGCATAGCTAGAAGATTTAGAAAAAAATCCAAATTTCTTCAACACTTCAATCTCTTACTACCATCAAGGCTCACTATTCCAAAACTCTTATATAATATATTTATTCTCAGTACAGTTCACCAACTTACCACACCATAGAAGCTCAGGAACTTACCACAATCATATGGGTTGAGGAACTTATCCTAGTCAGACCAAAATCGTTCATTCGCTGAGGGATCCCACCATACGATTATGAGTCACGAACTTGTCATAGGCATGAGTCTTAAGAACTCGCACCTAATCTTAATATTATCTAATTATATCTTGGAAATCTCTATCTATCAAAATAAATATGAGAAAAGAATCACCTTTCCACCATATGTAGAATGATACCGCGACACTAACATTCCAACGATTATCAATGTGATGCACTTAGTGCAAGCACAAAACCTCTGCCTATACAAAAGTTTGTACAACTAAGCCATCACATGAGTCCTCAATGGAAGTCCAACACTTAACTCTATCTTACTCTATTACTTGCTCGTTACGAGCTTTCTATTTTTCGTAACATACAACTCCTCATGAGTTCATCTCGTACTTTTTATAGTGCATTCTCTTATAGCATCAAGCTATAGTCACTTAGTCGTTTTAGACTATCTATCATTTCACAGTTCAATCTGATCACGTCGTGATCTTCGCTTTACCTTAGGGTTCTTTCCCTATTATCAGCCAAACTCCATTCGAGCTCGTTCTCATTATCTTTGTCATATACATCTTATAGACATCGCCTTAACATTTTTATTACTGGAGTTAGGAAACTCCTGATTCCCATTCTCTAGATATTTTGAGATTCTTCTTTGAATCTTCACTTAGATATATTTTAATCTTTATCTTTCCCTCTCTCAGGTTATAGTCAAAGGTACTTTTACCTAAGGTTTATAACCTACAGCTCTGATACCAACCTGTGACGCCCCCAAATTCGAGTTCCTCTCTTTCCTCGGATCCGGTGCAGTCACGATCCTACTATCGTCGAACTATTATATCTTTTAGTCATTAGTAAAAGAATACAACTTTGTTTATTACAATTTAGAATATAAATTCTTTTCATTATCAGGATCTCGTATAATGACTCCTAACTTTTACAAGTTACAATCTTGGTCATCTACCATTCCTTTCTTATATCATGTTCGATATTATAAAAATACGGAATAACTTAAACATTTTCAATCTTCCTTGAATAAAATCTTTTATTGATTCCATAACTTGAATCCATTACATTTTCCTGAATCAAACTATATCATGACTCATTCTATTCAAATTTTTGTATAATCGTATACATCTTAACTTAATATCCTCTATGTATTATCTAATACATCTTTACAGTACGACAAGCATTAAACCTCGTAAACAAATATCAAGTACAATTACTATAACCTAAACATGGTTCAAACGATAATCTAAATAGTATTCTTCATTGCGATACTATCAAACTTTATCAATCAAGAAGCACGGAATCTTTATCGTAAGTCCTTAACCTGCAAAAATGGTTATTTGCAAGAGTGAGCTCGATAGCTCAGCAATTCTAACAGTTTTCATGCATCACATAGCATACAACATCATACTCAGTTCATGCATTTATAAACAATTTATATTTACTATGCATGTTACTCTCATATAACAAGTATATCATCAAAGATCAACTTTCAATCTCATTTATATCTCAGATACAGTTCATATATAAGTTCACATTATCACAGCATAATATAATTCAACTAACAGTTATTGAATTCATATATCAAATAGGAACTGAAAGACTTGCCTGATGCGTAGTTTAACAACTACGACTTAACTGCTTAAAGATAGCTGCACTTCGTGTAATCCTACATAATTATATAATCATGGATTCACACTTATCAGTTATATGTATCCACAAATTCTCAATATAATAATAAAGGTTACATTGTCGTCTAACTTGGTTCTTAGAACCTTCGTCTCACTTTCTTATCGTATTCTTAGAATAACTATGTAAGTATAAGTATACTTTAACCATACGTACTTACTATCATGCTTCACATACACATGCCCGTCTACCACTAATCTATTTACATATAGCTAGTGTAGTCCATCTTTTGAGTTAATCATTCTCATTTATCATTACTAACACATAAGGTCATATCAAAGCAAATATACTCTATTAACCGTTGAAATCGGATTCAAGTAATAACATATCGTCCTACATAGCATGTATACACATTAAAAGATACTTTCATGCTCGTTCAACCTTTTCACGTTCAATTTACATGATATAGGTTCTAAGTTAATACCCTTAATAACTTAAGTCCCTCCAAGGTTATAAAGTCACAAAGTCTGACATGCCTCGCCTTTAAACACATAAGGTAATCATATAACCTATGTTAGGCATACTCATGAATATTTATATTTCATACATGTAACTATCATAGTTATTAGTTTGAAAACATGCTTCGTTTACGCTAAACTTGGTTTCACGACACTGTAGTCATGGTATATATACATGTATGATTCATGAGAGAGTCCAAGCGTGCTATCACATATGTCCATAAACATAAAAATCCCAAATCTTAAGGTAACATGTTAACGTCCATGTTCAAAGCTCGCATTTTCATTAGTGAAGCTCACTAACAAAACCTAACATGTACATGCTATCTATATATAGGTTGACATGTCCGATATGCATTTCTAAGTCATCTAAATATGCTCACAAAAATCAGAACGCGTACATGGTATTTACATGTCAAGATCCACCTTCAAAACATACATTCTCGTTGGAAATGTTTACTAACGAGGTCCGGCATGCTCATGTTATACTATAAAACATATATTCGTAAGTTAATACGCTTCTCATGCATTCCTAAATAATATAATCATGCTTGAAAAATCAGAATGTCGACATGGTTCGTATAAGTCATTTTCGTTTACAAAACTTTACGTCTACTTTTGGAAATTATAACTGTCCGTTAATCATGCATAAAATCATAGTAGAACATGCCCATATTATGCCAACATATCCATATATACAATTTATTCATGCTAGTATGCTTGTACTAGTCATATACCACATGTTAATTCATAGCAGATTTGCAACAAAACAGAAAACAGGCTCCAGGACCCTGCGCAGTTGCGCTGTACCCAGGTATTAACCCGATGCAGCTGCGCCGGTGTCCGGCCAGTTCAGATATAGCTTCCTAATCGGCAGACTGGGAACCCATCTCAGAAAATTCACATGAATTTTATTCTAGCCATGGTATAATATGGCTCTCATATGATTTCTAACATACATGTGATCTTATATACTACTAAACAAATCATATTTCAAGTCAATTAACACCCCATTTCCACAAAATCAAGAACTTTAAAAAGTTACAGAGAATAAGATTTGAAGAGCATTATACCTCTGCAAGTCTGTTATATCAACTTCCTTAATTCACAGGCTCCTTGCTAATACCATGTACTACCTCTATATCTTATACTTATTAGAATTTCTCAGCAATTGAAATGAAGGAGGAGGAAGCCTTATTTATAGAATTTCAAATATCCGGACAATCCAATTTTTTCATAAATCAAACCAATGGATTTCAAGTTTGTATGAAGGTTAAGGAATGGTGGCTGAGAGTGGGTGGATTCAATCATGAATCCCACACCCCTTACCATTATTAGCTAGAAGTGTGAGGAAATTAAGAAGCATTAATATGCTTAGCTTTTAGCCATTCACGTTTGGAGAAATGAGGAGGGACTCATATTTAGGGACAAGAGGAAATCTCAGCATTTGCAACTAGCAAGTGTAATACACTAATGTTATACAGTTGTACACCTTATATAGACACTTAGGGTACATGATATACAAATTTTATTTTATAAACACATAGGTTATAAAATATATATATATATATATATATATATGTACACATTCATACATATAGCTTAGGTTATGAATGTAACCTCCAATTATAATGTATCAAGTATGGTACTTATATACATATCAACACATACTCCATGTATATTAACACTGAATATAATTCTATCGGGTATCATCACCTTTACTATCCCAACTCTATTATTCCAATTAAATTATGAAAATCCTTATCATGTTACATACGCGATAATATTTTGTAACTTGCGTAATGAATTCAATCATACGATATAGTCTATATGTATATAATATATATAGTCACATTAATGTTGCACCATACATTGTATAACATATGCGTAACTACTATATGTTATACCCTTAATAATCACATCTTTTGCACATATCAATTAATTAAGCAATTATATTAATAATCTACTCGTTTATATATTAGTATACTCAATGGCAATTAATTAATTAATAAAGTATTAATTAATTCATCCCCCATTAATCAATGTAATTATTAATCTCCATAATAATTAATCAACATTTATATGGTTAATTATTACATTAAATAAATATAAATCTTATTATATTTATAAATAAATTTTTTATTATTATTCTATTAATTGCAATAATAATAAGCAATACATCATCAATTAATCCTCACTAATATTCGATTTCTCATAATAGCAATAACAACTAATATTTGATTAATCGTTCACGTAGAAATTCCTTCGTTAATACCCTTATCAATTATTATAAGACGATAAATAACCACATTCTTCAATAATTTAATAAGTACAATTCTCATTATGTATATAACTAATACACTTATTATCATGCTATCACTTCGCAATAATAGTAATTCAACATACAATTAACCATTAATTGTTAAATTAATAATTCTTCCATCCTTGAATTAAGTAATTCATCCTCAAATCTATTATCGTGCCACACAAGGCATATTTCTCACAAGCTTACATCGAGCTATTCTCATTCTCAACACTTATTTATTTCCACCACATTAATATTCTCTTAATATAACGTTCGTGTGACTCAAGCATTTAAATGCTAAATTATCTCAATTAATTATACTTATAACAAGTATAACCTTTACGCTTATAATAATTAATATATATTCTATTAATCCTTATAAATAATAATATAAGCGATAAAATAATAAGTTAAGTTATTTAATAACTTAGTTTTCTTTCATTAATCAATCTCCCTTGAAAATACCTTAGAAATTTTGTATTTTGCCATAAGATATTATGTTTCCTCCCGATAAGGACATTCATTATTAGAAAATAATTTACTTACTATCTCAAGACAATATTCTTAATATATTATCAAATAACTATATGTACGTCACATGTACATATATTATATATAGAAAATAAATAATAAGTTTATTTTCTATCAATTTATTCACATATAGCAAATATGTTTTAATATATTTATCATAAAAATTAATCACACATATTACCTCATATAAAACATATAAAGTAATATTCTTTTTCAAAAATAGTATTTCCTCCTTTTATTAAAATAATTCAACATTAGAAATTATTTTAATATCCTTTATTAGAAATATATAATAACTATTTCTCTTTCTTTTTTATAGATTGTCCTCAAAATAATTTCTTCAAATATTAAATATTTATTTAAAGATATAATGATTTCCATCCTCTTTTAATAACGTATATATATTTATTAACGTTATTTGCACATTATTCTTTCTCATATATTACCATTATAAGTAATATATATAAAAGTACCAACTATAATTACATAATTGACACATATATCAATTCACTCCTTTACTTAAGTAAATTAAATCCTGTACTATATCAGCATAATTAATTAAGGTTCAATACTCATATTATATTATTCCCTAATATAACTCCCAACTAATATTTATTCTTATTAGTTAATTCCCTTAACTAACTCATGCTTCACTATCCAAAACCATTCACGGATAGCTTAAGATTTATCAATAACCTATATTATAAGCATACTAGTTATTAATACACATACACAAGAATATGGTGATTGTACATTAAGGATATTTAATGTCACCAACTTACTATGATAAAATAATTCTATAAATTATTTAATATCGATAGGAACTTATCCACCTCATTTACCTCAATTGAATCGTCTTTAAAATAAATAACAAATATTTATTAATAATATATTTATTAATCACAAAAACACATATTACATAGTCCATATTACCCTATGTAATATAATACCATATACCTCATATCACATATATATACTCTTATTCGAACCCATCTCACAGTTTGAGAATTTTATTTATTAAATTCTTATTTAATAATTTCTGAAAATTCGGGTTCTCACAATGTCTAGTTCACTTAGGCTTTTCAATGGTACCCATATAGCGAGCTTTCAACCGACGACTCCCAAACCAGACGTCTTTAGGGCGCTGGGTGTAAAGACATCCCCTAGGGCTTACTTACTCAAGTAACAAAGGCCACAGAACTAAACTAGTCAATGTGTTTATTCATATTTTTTTTCTTTTCTTTTAGTTTTTTTATTTTATTTTTTTTGAACAGATATATCTCATATTTTCCCCCAAACTTGAGTTTATGTGTCATCCTAGCCTTACCACAAGTTTACTGATTTTCTTTCATTAAGACCAAGATTTCCCCCAAGAAGACAATTATGCGATTATTTAAATCAAGTTAATCAATAAGGTCAACCTAACATGTTATCCAGTTACATCAGTTTCAAACAGGATAAGATTTACATCATGATACGAAATTACATCCATATCTCAGTTGTCAATATTGTTAAATCATATATATAATCCCAATCTCATCATTGGCTAAATTAGCTTCAACTAACACACATGCCTAGATTCATGCAATATGAATTAACTATATGCAATTTTTAAAAAAAAATTATTTAGAATGACAACTGCATGCAAAACTACATGACGAATGAGTTACACTAGACGAATGCAAATACTACATGAATGAATGCAAATACTATATGAATGCAACTACATGAATGCACCCCCAAACTTAACATATGCAATGTCCTCATTGTACACAAATTAAAAATATAGGCACTGAGGACTTCCCTGAAAGATCGAGACTTTTCTCTTCAACAGCATCCTCGGCTTCTTCATTAGCATCAACCTCAAGAGCTAAGTCAGTCGGGGGGTACAAAGACAAGGGTGGAGGTGGCGGGAACTGGTATGGAGTGCTTGCTGGATTCATGCGGCTAAACATCTCTATTAATGATGCATTGCAGTTCAAATATATCTACGCTTGTCGCTGAGAAAGTCCATTTTGCTGCCTATCCATCCGGTCAAAACCCTGCTGAATTTGCATAGCCACCATGTCAATTCGTCTAGTCTGATGTTTCATGTCCCGCCAAATATCCTCACCAAAATTCGGTGGTGGCATGGAACTCCCAGCTGCAGTAAGGTTCTAGTCAGCAGGCTCTGGAGGCACATAATTAAACCTAACCCTCTCGGGTGTGATTTGGCGCCCTCCCATATCTTGTATGTTCTAATAACTGAGTGGTTAATTGGGGCTAAAGGAACCTGTAGTGCTTCTTTGACATCCCACTTTACCCCAGCTTGTTTGCATAATGCGGTGATTAATGATGGATGAGGCAGTCCACCTAAAGTGCCTCCTTGAATTGCTTTATCGATTGAATCATGTATAACCTGACCCACATCTACATCTTTCCCTTTGGAAATGCAGAAAAGCAAGGCTGCCCATTGATGTATGCCATCCCTCATATGCCTACATGGCATGAACTTGGCGCAAATAAAGGCATGTCATGCTTTCCCGTAACAACTCAGAGCGGATGTGGGAAAAAGCACTACTTCTTATTGATCTGATAATTTCCATTTTGTTCCAGGTACACACAATGCTTCAATGACTTCACTGTAGTCCAGCTCTTGTTTTAAATATTGCATATACGCATTGTCAAGTATTCTCTCCAGTCCGTAGTAAGCATTTATTGACATGCGATTGGCAGTTACTAATTTGCCACGAACCCAAACCACGTTTCCTTCAGCATCTTTTGCGTTGGCATAAAATTCCTTAACAATCTTGATAATAGCTGGCTCGGGCTGAGCTATAAAATTCAACCAGTTTCTGCTTCCAATCATTTGTAGTAACTCCCCATCTTCTGCCTCTGGCAATAAACCAAGCTCAGGAATTAGCGTTTTGTCAGAAAGCCACTTGTGATATCTTTCGGACGCACTAGCACTTGTGAACCTCTTTTTGTCAAACTTTGTTGAAGTGCCCGAAGTTTCTCCTCTACGCCTTTTAGTAGCCATGTGTCTTGTGAACTCAATTCTCACCCAAAACTGAACTAAGCAGCACAACAAGTGAAAATTTGTCTCTCAAGCCAATTATCAAGCATTTAGTGGGCAAGGATTTCAAACACTTTTGTTAAGCACTCCCCCAAACTTGAATAAATCCCAATCTGAGAACTAAGCCAAACAAAGAGCTTTCCAATGCAATAGCACAATAATAATAATTACCCAAATCCAATTGAGCCTTCAGTAACTCAAGTGAGTGTTCAAACAAAGAAAACTAAATTTATTCAACTAATAACTGCATAATCCTTATTGCAAGCAATTCCAAGTAATTTATAGTGACTCTATGCAAAACTTACTTGAAATTTGGGCTAAACTTGAAGTTCCATGTCAATGAGATGATAAACTTTGCAATTTGAATAAAGAACTCCACACTAGCCGTGTTTCCTGGTTGAACTTGAAGAAGGTCACGAGTTAGCTTCTGTGTTGGCTATGGGTAGGAGCTCAGCTCTTGGGTTTTGATTCGGGAATGGAAGGAGAAGGTGTCGTGGTCTAGGATTTGTAGAAGGAGAGTAGGTGCCATATGGGTTATGGAAGGAAAGGAAGAGAAGTTGAGGTGTTTCGGTTGGAGTAGGAGAGAAAAGAAGAGTTTGAATTGGGTTTGAGACGAATGGCTGTCAATTAGGACTTAAAAAAATTCAACGCCTGGGCATGAGCGCTGTAACGATTGAGATTTTATATATTAAATTTTAATATTTATTGAGTGAATAAATATTTTATGTGATTTATTTATTGAGTTAAATAAATAAATTATGTGATTTTGTGGAATGGTTTAATTAAGAGTAATATTTGATTTAATTGATGTGTATTGATTTTATAGTATGGTTCTAATTTAATTGAAATAATTAAATTAGATGAATTATGTGATGAGTGTTACATGAATTATAATTAGCGAGTAATTATAATTATATGGCAATTTTTATGTGATTAATTGATGTTAGATTTTAATTAATTAAATAAGAATGTTAAAGATTTAATTAATTAAAGTGTAACATTAAGGATATGTGTTAAAAGGATTTATTAAAAGAATAAAAAAGGATTTTAAATTAGTTTTAACCAAACAAGGCCCTTACTTTTGTTTTAAAAGGCTTTTGCCAAACAGGACCCTTGCACATGTTTTAAATCCATTTTTACCAAACGATGCCTTAGCACTAAAAAACTGTTTTTATTTAAAAGGGTTGCCAAACAAAGCCTTATGACTTTTTAAATTCAAATTGTGTAACTCATGTATTAATTATAATTAATATATTTATTATATGGGTTAATTACTTGTCAGTTATATGTATATATGATATATGTATAATATATGTATATCAATAGTTTTACGTTAGTTAGTTTTAGAACAAGAGTTAGTCAGAAGAACAAAACAGAAAAAAGATAGAGAGAAAAGGAAAAAAGGAGAAGAAGAAGAGGACTTTGAGAAATCCAAAGAAAAGCTTTACACCATCATCTTCATCTTTTCTCCTAGCTTTAATCAAGAGGTATAATCTTAAATTTAAATTATGTTTCTTTATGTTCTTCACCAATATTTAGTTCTCTGTAAAAAGTTTAGTTCTTTATAAACATGGTGATGTTGATGGATGAAAGTGATATGGTGTATATAAGTTGTTTGTAATTGATTAGTATGATAAATTGGATTGTTTAATTCATGCTTATATATTAAACATGAGAAATTCATGATCATCAAATAGTTAAAGTGATGTATTTTGAAAATATATATATGTATAGTTTTTCTTTTAAAATCAAAGGAATTCATGTTTGATTGTTCATCTTTGTTTAAATTAAGTATAGATGATGATAGCATATTTAAAAATTGATTTACTATGCTTGAAATTGGGTGAATTGATTTAAAAACAGTAGTACAGTGTTCAATTTCATGAAAAACACTTATCAATGGCTTTTCTTCAAAAATCATGAAATTGGTTGTTTTAATTATGTGTTATAATGTTTATGTATGCTAAAATTATGTTAGAAGCTTTAAGTTTGTGTTTTCTATAAATTGATAAGAATTGTATGAACTGGAATTAGAATTTAGTGTGGAGAAATAAGCCAAATTGACTTTTTTATGCACAGTTCGCGAGCATGTCTGCCGACCCAGTAGGGGGCCCGCCCCGGCGGGGAGTATGCAGAAAATTTAGATGAGTTAAATTTTGTGCATTTTGTTTAGTTTATGGAAGTTAACCTAATGTGTGATGTGATAACATGTTAGACTTACATTAACATGCTAAATGATTTCTAATATATTATATTGGTAAAGTATAATATGTGATTATAATTTTGAATAATTATAATTAGAGAAAAGGTTTAATTTAAATTATAATGTCGTTAAATTATAAGTAATAATATTTGATTAATTTTAATCAGGTGAATGTTAAATTTTAAATTATAATTTGATGCATGATTAATTATAAATTATAATTTATGTAATTATAAGGTAGTATTTGCATGATTAGCTATAAATTATGATTTATGAAATTATAATTTAGTAAATGCATGATGTAGTTTAATTAAATATAAATTATAATTTGTTTATAATTTAATTAATATAAGATGTGATTATAAATTGAGTAATTATAATTAGACTAAATGTTTAAATTATAATTCATTTAATTATAATTTAATTAATGTAAAATATATAATTATTAATTGATTTAATTATGTGAGCATGCCTATGTGGTGTAATTAATTATGTGGTTATTAATTATTAATTTATTAATTGAACTAGAACGTGTTAACTTAGAAAGGGTTAACCAATTATGTGAATTACTTACGTGTTAACTAATTTAGATTATTGTGATTAAACAAATATGTGTAGGAAGTGTTAAAGAACGTGAGTTGTAACCGTAGCTTGCGCTTGAGGCAAGTTTTCTAAACTCAAACCTTACTTGAGTTATTTTATTGATCATAATGATGCAAATTATTTGTATTCTTTATAATTTCATATTGAGCAAATATTATCAAAGTTTATTATTGAATTAATATGACCTTGACTTAATTGTTCAAGCAAGGTTTATATTGTTCTTTAAATGCTTTAAGTTGATTCTAAAGCATATAATAGATTCATAATCTTTTAATTATGAATTGTTCTTGATTGTTGTAAGTCGATTCAACTACTCCTTAGTTGATGAACGTTGAATCCTAAATTACCCTTTAAGTTTATCCAAACCAAACTTTCTTTGGTGCGGACTTGCATTCAAATACTGAGATGAATAACCCTATTTACTAGGAAAGGTTACTATGCGAAAGTGTTAAGATGTTTGTGCACAATACATGGTACGAAGGGCTGATCCCCCTAAGTACGAGTTAAGGTCCATAGTCTAAATGACTGTTAAAGATTTTTAATAGAAATGTTTATAACCTAGGACAAAAGTTCAAGGTTTTACCACCCTCAGATGAATTCTATATTTGAATTTTTAATGTTGATAAAGAATTATTATTCAATTCTTTATTGTTGATGAAAGTAAAGTTATTCAAATCTATTGAAGCTATTCAATTATATCTTTATTATTGTTGTATTCCAATGAGATATTGTTTGCTCACTCTTGTATATTAAATAACCATTGCAGCTAAGGTTGAAAGCGTTGACGCTCCATCAACTAGTAAAGGCAAAGGAAAGCTGAACAATTGAAGACTTGTTTTATTTTGAAATTGTAATAAGACTTTATATGATGTTTTTATTTTCCGCATTAATGTTTATGTCAAGGTTAGATTAAACTCTGGGAATTATTTTGAAAAGTTGTAATCCTTTTTATAAGGAAGATTTTATTATTTATAAGAGTTGTAATTTTTTTTGAAATTATTTATTACTGGGTAGATGTATGTTGTATTTAGAAAGTGAACACCAAATCATGTGAAAATGAAGTACCCAGATTTGGGGGTGTCACGGTTTGGTATCAAAGCAGTAGGTTATGAACCTTAGGTGGGGGAAAACCTTAGGTAGTAGCCTTATAGTAAGATCAAAAAGATAGATGTGATAGGTAAAGATAATAAACTACCTTATGTGCTATATGTGTACGTTTAAGTATTCGAAGAGCGACGACTTGATATCCCGTAATAATTAAACTTTAAAATTCTTTTGTCAAGATGACGAACATTGGAGAGTCCAGTCAAGTTAAAGAGGATATACCTTAGGTGCCTAGAGAGGAGGAGCCCCGAGACATCTATGTTGTCTGGGAGCAGCTGGTTAGGAGAGAGCCATCTCCAGTGATCACCATAGCTGGTCGAGAGCGTGAGCTGACACCTATTCCAGAGGAAGAGGACGAGGATGAGTCAGAGGAGGAAGAGGATCCCGAAGAGGAATTCCCACCTCACTCTACTAGTGCTGAGATGTACGAGGCAGTCTACGACAGTAACGTGGAGCTACATAGTTGAGTCGGAGAGCTCAAAGAAACCATCCAGCAGCAGGACGAGACTATCGAAGAGATGGATAGTGAGCTAAGAGAAGCGCAGTGGAAGCTAATACACGTAGAGAATGATAGCGATGAGGCCCGAGCTGAACTAGCAAAGCTGAAGCAAGGCATCCAGGAAGAGTCAACGAAGCGTGCTAGAGCGGAGGAAACAAGCTTGGGGGCTACTCAACGAGCTGATCGAGCAGAAGACGAGGCTGAAGCCAAGAGGGCTAAGCTTAGGGAAATAGAATATGCTTTTCATACGACTATAGATAAGGCCCAGGATCGTGTTTTCTATTACCCAGCTCAGTTCCAAGATTTACCCTGGTAGGTGGTGGACCGAAGGACGGTGTTTCAGGTAATGGAGGAAGAACGCAGAGAGGCTGTGCGATGCCTTAATATGCCTAGGCACTAGAACTTTTGTTTATGTGTTTCTTTTTGTATTAAATAATGTAATCCCATAATTTGAGATAAGAATGGGATGGGTTAATAATGTAATCCTGTAACTTTTCCAGTTCAGGAAGGATGATGTAAATAGCAGAAATGCTATCTAATTGATGTTTTTAAACTACGAGTAATGAATAAAAGAAGTTTATTGACGTGCTATGTGTTCTATGTGAACTGAGTTATTCAAACGTTTAAGTATAAACTTGAATACTTAAGAATTGAATAAAGGATCTAATAATAATATTTTCTTAATAAAAAATGCCTCCTAGAAGAAGACCTACACGTCAAAACCCAGAGGGTTCGACGAACAACAACAACAATAACGATGGGACGAATCCCAACTCGGTTCAGCAGTTGGTGAACCTGCTAACAGGAGCACTTGCTAATCACCCGCAAGTGCAGGGTACTACTTTTAAAGAGTTCAAGGAAGTAGGACCGCCTGAATTCAAGGGATCGGTAAACCCTATAGATGCCCAGACGTGGGTAATGGAAATGGAGAAGGTCTTCGACGTAGCTAGAGTAGGTGAAGACCAGAAGATAGCATTCGTGACTTTTATGTTAAAGTCAGATGCTAGTTTCTGGTGGCAAGCTAACAAGACCCGAGAGGGAGAAGGAGTGATACCGTGGGAACGTTTCGAAGAGATGTTCTTTGAAATGTACTTCCCAGTGAGCTCGCAGGACAAGATGGAGGTCCAGTTCCTAGAGCTTATGCAGGGAGGGATGACGATGTCGGAATACGCTGCGAAATTCAACGAACTGGCCAGCTTCGCTACATACCAGGTCAGCACTGACGCTAAGAAAGCGAGGAGGTTTGAGCGGGGACTGAAGCCCTGGCTCTACAGTAAGGTCTCCATGTTCAAGCTGAACACGTTTGCAGCTATGCTAGAAAAGGTCATACTCGCTGAAGGGTGGAGCGATGCGGTGACAAAGTTTAATCAAGACAAGAAGAAAAAGATTGAGACAGAAAACAAGGCCGGTGGTAGCGGGGCTATCAATCAAAAAGGAAATGGAACGACAACACCTCTGCTGGGAGTCAACAGGGAAGCCAGCAAAAGAGGAAGTTCAAAGCATGTGCTACATGGGGTAAGAATCAAACTGAAGTGTGCATGAAGGGGAAGCGGGTGTGCTTCAATTGTGGTCAGGAAGGCCACATTGGTCCAAATTGCCAGAACCCGAAGAAGGGAGCTTGCTACACATGTGGATATAAGGATCACATGGTTCGCAGTTGCCCTAAGAAGCTGACGGCAGGGTCAACAGGGAGCGGAGAGAATGGAAGCAGGCAGTACCGTAACTATCGCTGCACCATTGCAAGTTGTTCGACCCACTGCCCGGACATTCAATATGATGGTGCAAGATGTTGTGCAATCAAAAGACGTGGTGGCAGGTATTATTCAGGTCAATAGTATAAATGCATATGTATTATTTGATTCGGGTGCTACTTGTTCATTCATATCTGATGATTTTGCTAAAACCCTAGACTTACCTATAGAGGAGTTAGTTTACCCCTTGAACATAGAGATTGCGAATAGGAAAGTTATTCCTGTTAGGTGTGTTTATAAGAACTGTAGATTGAACATTAAGGGTCAGGAGCTAAGGGTAGATTTGATTCCTATAAAACTTGGGGAATTCGATGTCATACTGGGTTTGGACTGGTTGTTCAACCATGGGGCGATAATTGACTGTCAAAAGAAGTCGGTAAACCTTACGACTCCGTCGAAGTTGGTGTTCTATTGTAGTAAATTGCCTAGACAAGCGAGTTGTCTGACAGTTATACAAGCCAAGAAACTTTTGACGCAAGGCTGTGTAGGATATCTAGCCTACATAGTAGATACGCGTAAGGAAAGCCAGAAGGTAGAAGAGATATCAGTGGTTAAGGAGTTTGTGGACGTGTTTCCAAGCGACTTGCCAGGAATTCCACCAGATAGGGAGATAGAGTTCGTGATAGACTTAGCACCAGGAACTGCTCCAATTTCAAAAGCTCCGTACAAAATGGCTCCAGTCGAGATGAAAGAACTGATGGTTCAACTTCAAGAATTGCTGGACAAGAAGTATATTCAGCCAAGCGTTTCACCGTGGGGAGCGCCAGTGTTATTCGTCAAGAAGAAGGATGGATCAATGCGTCTTTGCATTGATTATAGGGAGTTGAACAAAGTTACGATCAAGAATAGGTATCCTTTACCTAGGATCGATGACTTGTTTGATCAATTGAAGGGTGCTAGATACTTCTCAAAAATAGATTTTAGGAGTGGGTATCATCGGTTGAACGTGAGCAAGGAAGATATACCGAAGACGGCTTTTAGGACTCGACATGGTCATTACGAGTTCTTGATGATGTCATTTGGTCTAACGAATGCCCCATCTACATTTATGGACCCAATGAATCGAGTGTTTAAGTCATTCCTAGACAAGTTCGTAGTGGTGTTCATAGATGACATCCTGGTTTATTCCAAGACCGAGGAGGAACACGCTGAACACTTAAGGCTGACCTTAGAATAGCTAAGACAAGAGAAGCTTTACGCTAAATTCTCAAAATGCGAATTCTGGTTGGAACGTGTGTAATTTCTTGGCCATGTAATCGACAAGGATGGTATTTCGGTAGATCGGTCAAAGGTTGAGGCTGTAATGAATTGGGATCAGCCGAAAACGCCGTCTGAAGTGAGGAGTTTCTTGGGATTAGCAGGTTATTACAGGAGATTTATCCAAGACTTTTCCAAAATCGCAACTCCGTTGATGAATTTGACTCGTAAAACAGTTAAATTTGTTTGGACGGAAAAATATGAGGAAAGTTTTCAAGAATTGAAGAAGAGGTTGAGTATTGCGCCTGTGTTGTTCTTGCCGGATAGTACAGGAAATTTTATAGTATATAGTGATGCCTCACATAAGGGATTAGGCTGTGTGTTGATGCAGAGCGGCAAAGTCATTGCCTATACGTCACATCAGCTGAAGGATTATGAGAAGGGGTATCCGACCCACGACTTAGAATTGGCGGCAGTAGTGTTTGCTCTAAAGATTTGGAGACACTACCTCTATGGAGAAAGGTGTGAGATATACACGGATTATAAGAGTCTGAAGTATATTTTCACCCAGAAGGATTTGAACATGCGCCAAAGGAGATGGTTGGAACTGATCAAGGACTACGACTGTGAGATACTTTACCATCCAGGAAAAGCTAATGTCGTCGCCGACGCTTTGAGCAGAAAGGTCAGGAGAAGCTGAACATGTTAACTGATCAAGATCGGTTGATAGAACAGATGGCTAGATTGGAACTGGAAGTGAAGTTTCTGAAGGAATCGGATGAGAAGTTGTTTCAAGTAACTACTGGTTCTACTCTGGTAGACAAAGTGAAAGAAGCACAACTTCACGACGAAGAGTGCGAAAAGATCCGGAAAAGAATAGTCGATGGCGAAGAGTTCAAGTTCAAGATCGATAATAAAGGTCTACTACGGTTTGAAGGAAGAATCTGGGTACCGCCAGTAACAGAAGTCAAAGAGGAGATTTTGAACGAATCTCATAGTTTGAGATATTCGATTCATCCTGGGAGTACGAAGATGTACCAGGATCTCAGACACCATTTCTGGTGGCCGAAAATGAAGAGGGACGTTGCTGAATGCGTTGCGAAATGCTTGACGTGCCGAGAAAGTCAAGGCAGAACATTAGAGACCTAGCGGATTGCTGCAACGGTTAGAAATTCCAGAGTAGAAGTGGGAGCACATCACGATGGATTTTGTAGGAAGGTCTTCCAGCGACTCAGAAGGGATTTGCTGCGATATGGGTTATAGTGGATCGACTAACGAAGTCAGCCCACTTTCTACCAATCAGAATTAAGTACAACTTGGATCAACTAGTAAAGCTGTATGTAAAGGAAATCATTTCTCGACACGGCATTCCGGTGTCGATGGTGTCTGGCAGAGATCCACGTTTTACGTCGAATTTATGGAAGCATTTGTAAGAGTGTCTGGGAACGCAATTACGAATGAGTACGGCATACCATCCTCAGACTAATGGCCAGAGTGAGAGAATGATTCAGACGCTTGAGGATATGCTGAGAGCTTGCGTTATGGATTTCAAGGGAAGTTGGGATGTTCATCTACCGTTGGTGG
Source organism: Panax stipuleanatus (assembly GCA_020205555.1). Lineage (NCBI taxonomy): Eukaryota > Viridiplantae > Streptophyta > Magnoliopsida > Apiales > Araliaceae > Panax > Panax stipuleanatus. Next base: position 68,594,460 of record CM035118.1, read on the forward strand.
AGTTCGCCTACAATAATAGTCATCATGCGAGTATCGGCATGCCGCCTTCGAAGGGTTATACGGCAGGAAGTGCAGAACGCCTTTGTGATGGGTTGAAGTCGGAGAACGTCAACTGTTGGGATCGGAACTGGTACAACAAACCACCAAAATCGTGAAGTTGATCAGAATAAGACTAGTTGCTGCTCAAGACAGACAGAAGAAGTATGCCGATCAGCATCGACAGAACCGAGAGTTTTTACCAGGAAGCTTCGTTTTCCTGAAGGTATCTCCCTAGAAGGGGAAGATTCGATTTGGTAAGAGGGGGAAGCTGAGTCCCCGATTTATTGGACCTTTCGACGTACTATGAAAAGTTAGCGAGGTAGCTTACGAGGTGGCGTTACCTCCGGAGCTAGAGAATATACATAACATCTTCCACATTTTTGTGTTGAGACCTTACAAACACGACTATAAACATGTAATAGAATACGAGCCTTTACAGTTTGATAAAGACTTAACTTATGAAGAGGTTCCTGTTCAAATAGTTGATAGGAAGGAACAAGTACTTAGAAATAAAGTAATATCTTCTGTTAAGATAATCTGGAGGAACCACAGTGCTGAAGAAGCCACTTGGGAACTCGAAGATGTAATGAGGAAGTCGTATCCTTAATTATTTGCTTAATTGATTGTGTAACCCCTTATATATCGATTCTGGGGACAAAATGCTTTTAAGGGGGGAAGAATGTAACAGATGAGAAAAAAAAATTATGAGAATTTTTTTATATGTTGTGATTCTGGGGACAGAATCCTTTTAAAGAGGGAAGATTGTAACGATTGAGATTTTATATATTAAATTTTAATATTTATTGAGTGAATAAATATTTTATGTGATTTATTTATTGAGTTAAATAAATAAATTATGTGATTTTGTGGAATGATTTAATTAAGACTAATATTTGATTTAATTGATGTGTATTGATTTTATAGTATGGTTCTAATTTAATTGAGGTAATTAAATTAGATGAATTACGTGATGAGTGTTACATGAATTATAATTAGCGAGTAATTATAATTATGTGACAATTTTTATGTGATTAATTGATGTTAGATTTTAATTAATTAAATAAGAATGTTAAAGATTTAATTAATTAAAGTGTAATATTAAGGATAAGTGTTAAAAGGATTTATTAAAAGAATAAAAAAGGATTTTAAATTAGTTTTAACCAAACAAAGCCCTTACTTTTGTTTTAAAAGGCTTTTGCCAAATAGGGCCCTTGCACTTGTTTTAAATTCATTTTTACCAAACAATGCCTTAGCACTAAAAATCTATTTTTATTTAAAAGGGTTGCCAAACAAAGCCTTATAACTTTTTAAATTCAAATTGTGTAACTCATGTATTAATTATAATTAATATATTTATTATATGGGTTAATTACTTGTCAGTTATATGTATATATGATATATGTATAATATATGTATATCAATAGTTTTACGTTAGTTAGCTTTAGAACAAGAGTTAGTCAGAAGAACAAAACAGAGAAAAGATAGAGAGAAAAGGAAAAAGGGAGAAGAAGAAGAGGACTTTGAGAAATCCAAAGGAAAGCTTTATACCATCATCTTCATCTTTTCTCCTAGCTTTAATCAAGAGGTATAATCTTAAATTTAAATTATGTTTTTTTATGTTCTTCACCAATATTTAGTTCTCTGTAAAAAGTTTAGTTCTTCATGAACATGGTGATGTTGATGGATGAAAGTGATCTGGTGTATATAAGTTGTTTGTAATTGATTAGTATGATAAATTGGATTGTTTAATTCATGCTTATATATTAAACATGAGGAATTCATGATCATCAAAGAGTTAAAGTGATGTATTCTGAAAATATATATATATATGTATAGTTTTTCTTTTAAAATCAAAGGAATTCATGTTTGATTGTTCATCTTTGTTTAAATTAAGTATAGATGATGATAGCATATTTAGAAATTGATTTACCATGCTTGAAATTGGATGAATTGATTTAAAAATAGTATTACAGTGTTCAATTTCATGAAGAACACTTATCAATGGCTTTTCTTCAAAAATCATGAAATTGGTTGTTTTGATTATGTGTTAGAATGTTTATGTATGCTAAAATTATGTTAGAAGCTTTAAGTTTGTGTTTTTTATAAATTGATATGAATTGTATGAACTAGAATTAGAATTTGGTGTGGAGAAATAAGCCAAATTGACTTTTTTTTTACACAGTTCAGCGAGCATGTCTGTCGACCCAGCAGGGGGCCCGCCCTGGCGGGCCTGTCAAGAAGGAAACCCCCACCCCGGCGGGGGGTATGCAAAAAATTTAGATGAGTTAAATTTTGTGCATTTTGTTTAGTTTATGGAAGTTAACCTAATGTGTGATGTGATAACATGTTAGACTTACATTAACATGCTAAATGATTTCTAATCTATTATATTGATAAAGTATAATATGTGATTATAATTTTGAATAATTATAATTACAGAAAAGGTTTAATTTAAAGTATAATGTTGTTAAATTATAACGAATAATATTTGATTAATTTTAATCAAGTGAATGTTAAATTTTAAATTATAATATGTAATTATAATTAAATGCATGATTAATTATAGATTATAATTTGTGTAATTATAAGGTAGTATTTGCATGATTAGCTATAAATTATGATTTGTGAAATTATAACTTAGTAAATGCATGATGTAGTTTAATTAAATATAAATTATAATTTAATTAATATAAGATGTGATTATAAATTGAGTAATTATAATTAGATTAAATGTTTAAATTATAATTCATTTAATTATAATTTAATTAATGTGAAATATATAATTATTAATTAATTTAATTATGTGAGCATGCCTATGTGGTGTAATTAATTATGTGGTTATTAATTATTAATTTATTAATTGAACTAGAACGTGTTAACTTAGAAAGGGTTAACCAATTATGTGAATTACTTACATGTTAACTAATTTAGATTATTGTGATTAAACAAATGTGTAGGAAGTGTTAAAGAACGTGAGCTGTAACCGTAGCTTGCGCTTGAGACAAGTTTTCTAAACTCAAACCTTACTTGAGTTATTTTATTGATCATAATGATGCAAATTATTTGTACTCTTTATAATTTCATATTGAGCAAATATTATCAAAGTTTATTATTGAATTAATATGACCTTGACTTAATTGTTCAAGCAAGGTCTATATTGTTCTTTAAATGCTTTAAGTTGATTCTAAAGCATATAATAGATTCATAATCTTTTAATTATGATTTTTTCTTGATTGTTGTAAGTCGATTCAACTACTCCTTAGTTGATGAACGTTGAATCCTAAATTATCCTTTAAGTTTATCCAAACCAAACTTTCTTTAGTGTCTTGTTTTCAAATACTAAGATGAACAACCCTAATTACTAGGGGAAGTTACTATGCGAAAGCGTTAAGATGTTTGTGCACAATACATGGTACGAATGGCTGATCCCCCTAAGTACGAGTTAAGGTCCATAGTCTAAATGACTGTTAAAGGTTTTTAATAGAAATGTTTATAACCTAGGACAAAAATTCAAGGTCTTACAACCCTCAGATGAATTCTATATTCGAATTTTTAATGTTGATAAAGAATTATTTTTCAATTCTTTATTATTGATGAAAGTAAAGTTATTCAAATCTATTGAAGCTATTCAATTATATCTTTATTATTGTTGTATTCCAATGAGCTATTGTTTGCTCACTCTTGTATATTAAATAACCATTGCAGCTAAGGTTGAAAGCGTTAACGCTCCGTCAACTAGTAAAGGCAAAGGAAAGCTGAACAAGTGAAGACTTGTTTTATTTTGAAATTGTAATAAGACTTTATATGATGTTTTTATTTTTCGCATTAATGTTTATGTCAAGGTTAGATTAAACCCTGGGTATTATTTTGAAAAGTTGTAATCCTTTTTATAAGGAAGATTTTATTATTTATATGAGTTGTAATTTATTTTGAAATTATTTATTATTGGGTAGATGTATGTTGTATTTAGAAAGTGAACACCAAATCATGTGGAAATGAAGTACCCGAATTTGGAGGTGTCACAAGCACCTAGACGCTTGTTCTTGTGTTGGTTGGACCGCCTTGGCGGTTGAGAGCGGAATGCTTTGGGCGTGAAGAGCGTCTAGGCGCTTGAATTGGTCTAAGTGGGGGCACTTAGGGGCTTGAGGCACATTTAGACTTCTGCAAATAGGCGCCTAGGCGCTTGGTTTGTGCATGGCTTGGGCGCCTAGGCGCTTGGACCTGACTTAGTGAATTTTGTGCTTCTTCCATGCTTCCAACCTGCATACCACAACTTCAATTCTCAGTTTTTGTTTGCAAGGAGATTACAACTTATTCTAAAACCCTAGCCTAAGATAAAATATATAGCTAACTAAACTAAGATATTAAACCAAAAGAAATTAACCTAAATTAAAGACTCGCCTAAAGTACTACTAAACGAGATACCCTACACTTGTAAACAATTCAATAACATTAAAAATTAAAGGAAAATGATTGGAAATATGAGGATTTGACAAATGGACATTCTGCAATTGAGCTCATATGTGAGCGAGACCCCCGACAGGGTAGTCGTAGTAGCAATTAGTCGAACCCGCCAAATATAAACTTGTTTCCCATCCTGAAATCAATTAAAGACCATGTTAAAGAACATAAGGGATGTAACTACTGAAATAAACTAACAATATAGCAAAAAAAATCAATAAAAAAAATTTATGGGTTGCCTCCCAGTTAGCGCTTGGTTTATAGTCTTCAGCCTGACTACTTCATTTTTAGGGTAAATCGGCAATATGATAGAGATCTTGTGTCGATCCACAGGGACCCCAGTAATGTTTCAATCATTGGCCATTCACTTTGAACGATTCATCCGGGTTACGCCCTATTAGTTCAACGGCGCCATGCGGAAAGACTTCTTTGATTACGAATGGACCCGACCACCGTGATTTGAGTTTTCCCTGAAAAAGTTTCAACCGGGAATTGTAGAGCAACACGGTTTGACCGGGTTCAAACTTTTGTTCAATGATTTTCTGGTCATGCCACCTTTTGACCTTCTCTTTGTACAATTTTGCATTTTTATACGATTGAAGGCGAAACTCATCCATCTCATTGAGTTGAAGAAGTCTTTTCTCTCCCGTTGCTTGTAAGTCGAAGTTAAGTTTTTGAATAGCCCAATATGCGTTGTGTTCCAGCTCCACAGGAAGATGACACGCCTTTCCATACACCAATCGATATGGTGACATCCCAATCGATGTTTTATACGCTGTCCGATATGCCCATAGCGCACCGTCTAGCTTGAGTGCCCAATCCTTCCGATTTGGGTTCACCATTTTCTCCAAAATACGCTTCACCTCTCTATTTAATACTTCGGCTTGACCACTAGTCTGGGGGTGGTAAGTCGTTGCAATCTTGTGTGTGACTCCATATTTTGCAAGTAAGGCTGAGAAGTATTTGTTACAAAAATGAGTACCTTCATCACTAATGATCGCTCGAGGTGTGCCAAATCTGGTGAATATATTATTCTGAAGAAACTTGAGGACAACTTTAGAGTCATTGGTGGGTAATGCAGCAACTTCAACCCACTTTGATACGTAGTCCACTGCCACCAATATATACTCGTTGTTGAAGGTCATGGGGAATGGTCCCATGAAATCAATCCCCCACACATCAAATAGCTCTACTTCCAAGATAGTGTTGAGAGGCATCTCGTTGCGCTTGGAAATATTTCGCGTTCTTTGACAGCGGTCACATTGTAGCACAAATTGATGGGCGTCTCTTAACAAGGTAGGCCAATACAACCCTGATTGAAGAACTTTGGTTGCCATACGATCTCCCCCATAGTGCCCTCCGTATGGTGAATAATAACAGTGGTGCAAGATATCGCTCACTTCTTCCTGTGGTAGACACCTTCTTATCATCTGATCGCCACATTGTTTGAACAAGAACAGCTCATCCCACGTGTATTGCCAAACATCATGTAAAAATTTCTTCCGTTGTTGTCTTGTCAAGTCCGAAGGAAACACATTGCTTACCAGGTAATTGACGAAATCTGCATACCATGGGACCTCGATTTTGATTGCAAACAACTGTTCGTCAGGGAAGAATTCATTGATTGTGGTATTGCCTTTGTCCTCTTGTGCACTATTTTCTAATCTCGACAAATAGTCTGCTACTTGATTCTCGGTGCCCTTCCTATCCCAAATTTTTAAGTCGAATCTTGAAGTAGCAAAATCCATCTAATTAGCCTCGGCTTTGCATCTTTCTTGGAGATCAGGTATTTAATTGCAGAATGGTCCGTGAACACCACCGCCTTTGTACCAATCAGATAAAACCGAAACTTGTCGAATGTGAACACAACTGCTAAAAGCTCCTTCTCGGTTGTGGTATAGTTCAATTGAGCATCGGTGAGTGTCTTGCTAGCATAGTAAATGGCATGAAAAACCTTCTCTTTACGTTGGCCTAAAACGGCCTCAACTGCATAATCGCTAGCATAACACATGAGTTCGAATGGCAAAGTCCAATTTGGTGCAATAATAACTGGGGCTGTAATCAACTTCTTTTTCAACACCTCGAATGCTTCAAGGCATGCTTCATCAAATTTAAAAGGTACATCTTTTTCTAACAAATTACACAGTGGCTTCGTGATCTTAGAAAAATCTTTGATGAATCGTCTATAAAAACCGGCATGGCCCAAGAAACTTCGAATACCCTTGATTGATGATGGTGGTGGGAGGTTCTCAATTTTTTCTATTTTTTCTTTGTCGACCTCAATTCCTTTAGATGATACCAGATGTCCCAAGATGATTCCCTCTTGGACCATGAAGTGGCATTTTTCCTAGTTAAGTATGAGGTTTGTCTCCACACACCTTTGTAGCACCAATACCAAATTATCTAGACATAGGTCGAACGAGTCCCCAAACACCAAAAAGTCATCCATAAAAACTTCTACGTTACGCTCCACCATATCTGAAAAAATTGCCATCATACATCGTTGGAAAGTCGCAGGTGCATTACACAACCCAAATGACATTCGTCTGAAAGCAAAAGTTTCATATGGGCACGTAAATGTAGTCTTTTCCTGATCTTCTGGAGCAATGGCTATCTGATTATAACCAGAATACCCATCTAAGAGACATTAGTATGCATGACCCGCCAAGCGATCTAGCATCTGATAAATGAATGGTAGTGGGAAGTGGTCCTTGCGGGTAGCTTTGTTCAACTTCCTATAATCCATGCATACCCGCCATCCGGTTACTGTTCTTGTTGGGATTAACTCATTATTTTCATTTGTTACCACGGGCATGCCACCTTTTTTAGTAACACACTGTACTAGGCTCACCCATGAGCTATCAGAAATTAGGTAGATGATCCCTACATCTAGCCATTTGATTATTTCCTTCTTGACCACTTCTTTCATGATCGGGTTTAGTCTCCGCTGTTGTTCCACACTAGGTTTTGCATCTTCCTCTAAGAGAATCTTGTGCATGCAAAAAGAAGGGCTAATTCCCTTAATATCCACAATAGTCCATCCAATGGCAGATTTGTACTCTTGCAGAATCCTCAATAGCTTACTTTCCTAAAATTTGTTAAGTGCAACAGAAATAATAATAGATAAAGTATCTGAATTACCCAAATAAGTATACCTGAAATGAGTGGGTAATGGTTTGAGTTATAATATCGGAGGTTCTTCCAAAGATGTTTTCACACGAGCCTCCAAATTTGCAGGTCTTTCTAAAGGTTCAAATGGCATCTTAAGTTTATGCATCCGTGGTGCTGCATCTAAGACTTGTAGATATTATGTTATTTCTGAATCTTCTGATTCTGTGTTAGTTATCAAAGAATTTTCTAGTGGATCGGACCCAAGCATTTCCAGAATTTCATCTTCGAGTTCTCCATCCACTATGTCAACTCGAAAGGTCTCTTCTGAATCCGAGGGAAACTTTATGGCTTTAAAAACATTGAAGGTAACCTCGTAGTCTTGAACCCTCATAGTAAGCTCACCTTTCTGCACATCAATTAGAGTTCTACCTGTAGCCAAGAATGGTGGTCCCAAAATGATCAGAATATCGCGATCCTCCTCGTAGTCTAGCACAATGTAATCCGCTGGGAATATAAACTTGTCCACTTTTACGAGACATCTTCCACAATTCCCCTTGGATAAGTCAACGATCTGTCGGCAAGCTGTAGTGCCACATTTGTTGGCATTGCCTTATTTAACCCAAGTTGCTGATAAACTGATAGAGGCATTAGATTTATGCTTTCTCCCAAATCGCACAAGCATCGACTAAACAACTGATTCCCAATGGTGCAAGGAATAGTGAAGCTACTCGGATCCTTGAGTTTTGGTGGTAACTTCTTTTGCAATATCGCACTGCACTCCTCCATTAGAGCCACTGTTTCAAAGTCACCCAACTTCTTCTTCCGCGAAAGAATATCCTTCATAAACTTTGCATAGCTGGGTATTTGTTCCAAAGAATCTGCGAATGGGATGTTTATCTGTAGTTTCTTGAAAACCTCTAAAAATTTTGAGAATTGCTTGTCGAGCTTTTGTTTCTGGAAACGTTGTGGGTATGGGATTGGAGGTACGACTACCGGTTGCTTTTCTTCTTTTGCACTCTCTTTCTAGATGTCAACTTTTTCCTTCTCCACTATTTCATCCTCTTTCACATTTTTCGGTTCATTTGGGCTTGGACTGCAACTCTCAACATTAGATTCCCCTAACTCTTTTCCACTACGAAGAGTAACTGCCTTGCACTGCTCATTGCCATTATTCTTTGGATTAACCTTGGTATTACTTGGCAACGCTCCTTGCGGTCAATTATTCAATCCGTTAGCTAACTGTCCCATCTGAGTCTCAAGATTTCTGATCGAAGTCGCTTGACTCTTTATGTTGATGTCAACCTGTGTCATGAATTTAGCTACTAACTCTTCGAAACTTGATTGCTGGTTCGGTTGTGGTAGGGGTTGTGCTTGGAATTCGGGTGGCTGAGTTTGTCTTTGAGCATATTGTTGACCCTGATTATCTCTCCACAAAGTGTTAGGTTGATTTCTCCACCCCTAATTATAATTGTTCATATTGCTATTATTCTGCCTGTTGTAATTGCCCATATATTGCACTGATTCCATATTAATAAGCACACTGATCCGTTGCATGGCCACCAACACATAATTCACATACTATAGCCACATTTTACCTATTCAGATTCCCCATCTGTTCAACTTTCTTTGTTAGAGCTGTAATTTGGGCTAACAATGTTAGAACTGCATCTACCTCTAATATCCCGGCAGCCTTTGGTTGTGTCATTCTAGCAGTTGGACATTAATAGTTGTTAGCTGACATCACCTCTAGCAAACTGTACGTTTCATTAAAATTCTTTGTCATGAAGGATCCTCCAGATGTTGCGTCAACACTAGTCCGTGTACCACCCATAAGCCCATTATAGAATGTTTGTACTAATAACCAATCTGGCAGTCCATGGTGTGGACATTTTCTCATATACTCTTTAAATCTTTCTCAGACTTTATATAATGACACTGAATCTAATTGAGTGAAAGTGGTGATATCATTCCTCAACTTTGCTGTTTTGGCAGGGGGAAAAAACTTTGCTAGGAACTTCTGTGCTAAATAATCTCATGTGGTAATGGATCCAGGTGGAAGTGAATGTAACCATCCTCTCGCTTTATCTCGGAGAGTGAAAGGAAACAAACGAAGTCTAACTGCATCGTCTAAGACTTGGTTGTATTTAAATGTGTCGCAAACCTCTAGAAAACTAACCAAGTGCTCATTCGGATCATCATTCGCCAAGCCCCCAAACTGTACCAGATATTGAATCATTTGGATGGTTCCCGGCTTAATCTCAAAAGTTGCAGCACTAATTGTCGGTCGTTGAATCCTTAACCTGATCCCATCCATCTTTGGCATAGTATACTCCTGAAGGGATTTCTGTTGTTCCTCAGCCATTATCTCTTGATTATGTACTTCTCTACAAACTTTTAGCCACCTACGATAACTTCTTTCAATTTCGTTCACGTATTGCAATGGTTCTGTACATTGCGAACAGGTTTGCATGCACTGATCAAGAGTACCTAAAATGAAAACAAAAGATGTTTTACTAGGATCGGTTTAATTGAAATTAATATAACAGATATTAAAACAGTTCCCCGGCAACGGCGCCAAAAATTTATTTGTCAAAATACGTACTAGCAAAACACACAAGTATACGCAATCGAATAGTAATAAAGTAGCAAATAGAGTATCGTATCCCACAGAGAACTGTATAAAATAACTATCACCTACTAACTTTATATTAAACCAATTTTATTAAACAAATCAATAATTGTGGTGAATTTATGAAAAACTACAAGAATTAACTAATTAAACTTAACTACCAAGAATTGTTTTCAGATTAAAAAGACTTATGATCGCAACTTCCCTTGATGATTCACTTTAAGATCAATATTTCATGTTGAATTAAATCAGTTTATATGGATTGTTGATCAAGAACTCATAAGTATCTATAAGCATCTTTCAATGAACATATAGACAAATCCTCCCAAATCCAATAAAGATCAAAATTAGAAAAAGCACTCTAGTTAACCAATTCACTATATCTCTATGTGAATTGGAGTTAACAAGAAGTTCAAGCACGGGTTCCTATTTAGATCACATAAGTCTTATAGGTATATCTATATTCTATACATAAATTACAAGTTCCAACACATGCAGAAATTATAATCTTATGCTATTATATCTACATCCAAATTCATATTCCATTCATCAATTTCATACGAATTATACCACTAATTACTGGCCAAACAATTAAATAATTATGCACAAGATACAATAGACAATCCAATATTAACCAATGGTAATTCCCAAAAAAAATATATTAATTAAAACTACTCATCAAGTTCCGTTGTAATCCTAAATAAAAGTTTAGTTCATAATAAATAAGGAAAACAACATCCGAACAAATAATCCAAACATCCCAAATAATTACAAAGTCTAAGAATTTAGAGAAGAGTAGAAGAAACTTGTCAGATTGCTCCTAATTCTCCTTTTGATCTTTAGCCTCTGAAATCTCCTTCGTGTTTTCTTGGATTTTCTCTCTGCAAATTGTCTTCCCAAATTCCACGATACCTCTGTTCTGAAGTGTCTTTTTCTCTTTGTATTAGACAAAAACCCTCTTTCAGATTCCTATTTTGTTTCAAACACAACTTAGCAGCAAAGTTTGGCAACATTAGGCGTGCAAGAGCGCCTAGGCGCTCAACCTAGTACAAATCCAAGCACCTAGCCGCTTGACCAGGACCACGTATTTACAAAAATACCACTCAGCTCCAATTTTAATGATATTTAATTCTTTTCTTTTCTTTATGACCGAATTGCCCCTCCAGTTCCATCCTGAAATAAATAAACACAAAAACAAATAAAAAGGTACTAAAAACACTCAAAGATAACAATAATTAAGTTTAATAATACCGAATTCATAGGTATAAAACCTACTCATCAATACCCTCTAAACCATAACACAAATAATAGTTATTTAAAGAAGAAAAGATCAAATAGTTTCATGAATATGCATTTTAAAAAGGTATATCAATCCTACCATACGGCAAAATTCAGCAACAAATATAACAATTTACAGCTAAAAATAATAAGTTTTTGACTTTGTGGAACTTAATTTACTTAGGAACACTAAAGTTACCTTCATCATGATTACACCACAAGTTAAAAATGTAAGAATACCAAAGGAGAAATATGGCTAGATTGCTACAAACTGGTTAAAAACACTAAAGTTACCTTCATCATGATTACACCACAAGTTAAAAATGTAAGAATACCAAAGGAGAAATATGGCTAGATTGCTACAAACTGGTTAAATGAAACCCGCAAATTATATAGTGTGATGTTAAAGATAATAGGACAAAGTGTGCATGAGATTTAGAATAGATTTTCTTCCTTCATCAAGTCCACAATTTTGGCAGTGAAACGCTGCATTTCCATCTAAAACCAAAATTTTGTTTTTGATAAACAAGTCTGCATATCAAGCCAGAAAGTTCCAAATTAACAGCACTAAAGGAGTAAGAGGGAAAACCTTAAACGACTCATTATCGGTTCGAAACTGACTTCCAGGTTTGAAGTGCAACCAAAGTGGAAATCCACTGTTCCAAATTAGAAATTAAAGCAAACACACACTTAAAAACTAACAAATTCTTCACATGTAAAAAATTTCAAGCATACATTATAACAAATTCTTGACTTATGTAGTAAGAGCACTCAAGTGTAGCCTTCCATGAATGAATATTCCATTAAACATACTATATAGAAAAAAAGATTGGAAGAAAAATTTATACCAGGACCAGGTAGGGCATTGCCAGATGAACAAAAATGTTTAAAGAAACTCTTGCACAGTGCATAACACTTGGAAAGACATACTGTATTACAATAAAATAATCTTTACATATTTTTTTTATGTATAACATAATTTTAAATAAAATTACAATGACACAATCAACAATCATAAGGTATTAACATTATCAACTCAGATATATATAGAAAACAATAGATTCATGGATTACCAGTTTACTGCCTTAGTGGTAATTTTGTTTCTTTTAAGTATCTCCTCCATGGTAATCCAGACAATTGCTAAACCGACTGTCTTCATATGGCAGTAGCATTCAGAGCCTTATTACGTTAGTGTGTCTTCAATTTAGTAGTCACATGACTTACTTCTACTAGAAAATCGAACAATTCAAAAGACAAATCCACAAATCTCATCCAAAATAGTTTTTATGTATTTGAGAAAAAGGAGAGTTTCAACTTCTCAAACCATACAATAAAAGCTTTCTAAACCCTTTTGGAGCTTTAGGAGGATACACATGTTGTTAGCAACATAAACTAAAATGTTGATGCAAATAAAATGGATAGTAAAGAAGAAATGGATCCATAACAAATCTACTGTATGTCAAAGTAATGAGTAAGCAAAAATGCATAATATTATATCAATGGAGCCCTTTCAACTACTATAAAGTGAAAATATAAAAAAAATAAAAATAATTGAAAGAAAGCTTATTAGACGGGCACTTACATATTTCCATCTGATTGCAGTCCCAAAGTTAAGAAGGAGAGGGATTGTTTCTGGCCTTATTCCTGAGCTATATTGCACAAATTAAAAAAATGCAGGCATAAATTCTGACCCAACATGTGGAAAAGAAAACAAAATCCGGGTCTCTCAAGTTCATGTAATCAGGGTAAGTTTGTTGATTAAGCCAAGGATAAAATTTACATGGTAAGTTTCTAACCAGGCTAACCATGAGTCAATAACAACGTTCTTCCTAAAATCTATTTGTAAAAATAATCTTCATAGAGAGTACTTTTTAAATACAAAATGAGGATAAGGAAAGAAATCACAAAATTCATCACTAATGCCAATTACTTGAATATAAGACCATATAATATTATCTTATCCATCTTAATACCGACAGTAAACAAGAAATTATTTTTCAATTTCACATATAAAGTTCATGTAATTTTTTTTCCAATTGCTTGCATTGGCCAGCTTAGGGGACTAACTCTACAATTGAAAGTTCAATCCTATATAATCAATTAGCCTCTAAAAATTGGATCTTTCAATCAGAAAACCTACTAAGTCAACCTAATTTTGTATTTAAGTTCATTTACTAAATAAATTTGATATTTGCAAATGGGAAATTAATTCAACAAGTGAGCAAAAATAGAACTTGAGTAATAAAATTGAATAATTCAGCGATGAATACAAAGATGAAAGAAGGAACCTTAGATTTGGAAATGATTTTTACAGCAACAGGATGATCCTTTTGCTCGCCTTTTCTAGCTTTATCATGGCAGGTATGACCAAATTGTCCTCGCCCAATCTCCTTCCCCAATTCATATTTAGCTCCGAAATTCTTATTGTAGCTTATCGAGTAACTGATCAGGCTCCGTGGCTCCATCTTCTGGAATCCGGCCATCCCGGTTATTCGCATGCCCGATTCGCTTGGCTAGCAAAGTTTGATGTTCTTGGTGGTAGACGACAGAGGGAATGGGCCATTGAAGAACCTCCGAGGAGTCAACCTTGCCGGAGACGACGATACTCCAACTTGAAGACTCTTTCTAACACCTTCTTTGCTTTATCAGTAAGTGAAAAGCCCTAAATTTAGGAGAAGGCGATAAAAGGTCAAGGAGGTTAGTACCTATATTTGTACCGGTTTTATGTAAGCATCATTGACTCACTGTAAATTGTTATAAAATTTAGCTTTTGCTTTGTAATCATCATTGATTCCCAAACTATATTCCACAGCAACTTCAAATCCTCTTCTTCAACTTCTGCTTCAGTTTTCCATTCCCTCCATTTTTGCTCAATCTACTTCACATAGCTGGTGGTTATTACAAAAGGAAAACATTATGACAATCATAAAGAAATTGATTATTAAAATATCAAATTGCTGCATAATCTAAACTTAAGAATCAAAATTTCCTGGGATTCCCAGTTCACACTAGTTACATATACCCATATTTTAGTCACTAATAGAATGAAATATGTTCATCAAAATTAAGGCATTAAGCAACAAGTATAAGCCAAAGTTCCAAAATAAGTTCACCATTTGACAACAACATAAAATAAAATTTTGAATCCCAAACAATGCCAGAGCTAGTAATATCACTACATAAATAAATTCTACGAAATAAGTAAAAATAAAAAACTAGCCAAACCACCTCAAGAGATAGAACAAGTTAGCTAAGCCTTGAAAATAATAAGACAATTTATAAAGATTGAAGCAGTTCAACCAAACTTGAGGTCGTGCCATTATTGCATGGAAACTCAACCACCAGCTAACCATGGAACATATAGGCATTTCACCTCAAAAGCCAAAATTAGCAACATCACTTTAAAAATATTTTCAAATGAAAATTAAAAATCTCCACAAAACTTTTCTTTATTGCATTTTACAGCTCATTCAAAATTGCATAGTAAAAAAACACCTGGGAGTTTGGAATTAATTAAAGAGACTAGTCCATAAACCTCATATGTAACAGTGATACCTTATATTAATTAAATTCCCAAATTCACAATTTTAAATTTGTAGCAGTAATACCTTATATTACTTAAATTCTCAAATTCACAATTACAATTTTAAAACATTCAGCATCAGTGAGACCTTATACAACTTAAATTCCCAAATTGAAACCCTAGAAATTAACCACATTTAGAAGTAAATAGAAAAACATAACCTTTATAATTAGATAAAATACGAAAATATACATATAAAGATAAGAGGAGGAATATCAGAGGCGACGGCCGGCAAAGCAGAGACGTATTCCAAGTGACCCTGCGACAAGTAAACCAATGTGCTCCCTTTCTTTGGCAACGAAATCAGTAGTTCAGCACACGCGTGCCATAACTCCAAACACACCGTCGGCGACGATACAACCAAATTAGCCGGAGCTGAAGCAAAAGGTGACGAAGACATAGGTGAATCGAAGGAAGGTGGTGTCGTTTCCTCGTCATCTTCATTGAGGTCGGCGAATCGAAGGATATTGAGTAGTGGAGAGGACTCAGGCTGACTCTTAAGTTTTAATTTGGGATAAAGGCAGATAAAGCTTACGCTTAGGAAATATAATACTCCCTCGATCCCATTATAATAGTCCTTACATCCCATTATAATTGACCTTTGAACCTTTGCACAATTATTAAAGAAATTATAACTACTATAATTATTTTATTAAAATTATTATGTATTATCAAAAACATCCTTGCATAGATAAAGAAAAGGGGAGAATTAAGGAGATTATTAAATATTATTGTTAGAAAAAAGAGAAAATATATGAATTATAAGAGAGAGAAAGAGAGTATACCATTAAGATATTAAAAGATGGAGAAAAAATAGCCTTGAAAAAAGAGAGAATTAAAGAGAGTATTAAATGTTTAGGGGTAATTTAAGAAGTAATGTAATCTATTCTCCTAGAAATCTACAAACGTCAAATAAAAAAGAACAAAATTTGAGCTCTAAAACGTCAATTATAATGGGATGGAGGGAGTATTGAGTTTTTATTGTTAGAATTTTATGTTGGGTCTGTACGAAATTATGGACGCAATCAAATTGCAAAATAAGCGGAAGCATGGTATATCAGAGTTTAAAAAATTTTACAAAATCATTATCCGGATCATCATTTATGCAAATTATTAATTTAAAATGATAAATAACAAGTTATGGAATCATACCCATTGTAGAACGAAGCTTTCACAAATACAAGTCATCGCGATCTCCTTGAATATCCGAGGTAGATTCCTTCCTTTGATCAACGTTAGCCACCCAAGTATTTGACCTCTAGAGATGATCCACCAAGTAAAAGGAATTATTCAAAAAGGAGGGTGGTTGGCTACACCCTAGTTTTCTATCCTCTATAGAAAAGGAGTACTCTCCAACAATTAAAATTGCATCAACTGATATCTAACATAAGACTCCTCTTATTTAGATATTGGTACAACCCTTCTAATCCTATTAGACATAGGGTTTCATTTAATGAATTAAACTCCTTTAATTAATTAGGCTTCCCAACATATTAGAATTTAATTAATTAAACTCCTTTAATTAATTTGTCTCCTAATTTTATTATGAATAAATGAGAGTACTAATATTAAATTAATTCCTAAACTCCTTTAAAAATTAAAATAATAATAATTGTAATAATATTAATAAGACTCCTCTTATTAATTTATATTTAATATTTTTATAGTATTAAATAATAAAAATTAAGCTATTTAATTTATTCTATCACCATAGATTAAATTAATTACACTTAATGCATTATTACGATTATACCATTACCTTCTTAAATAATTATTCTTCCTTTTATGGTGTGACCCTTTAGGTTCTCTATATTAAACTGATTATGAATAAATCAATTAGAACAATTCTAATCTTATTTAAATAAATAAATTAAACTAATAATTTATTTAAATAAATAATATTTATTTTACAATAGGGATAAGCCTCCTTAGCGATCAACGAATTTTTAGATAATATAGATTTTAACATTAATCATAAAAGAACCTATGAGTAAATAGTTACCCGTACAATTCAATCCTTCCACCATACAATGTCCTAATTAAATATAAGACATGGAATTACTGTCAAGTCTTATTTTATTTAATTATATGTATTTCGATTAGAAAATGCACAACTCCTAATAATGCAAATTAAAAACTCCTTTCTAATTTCATTCTGCCTTGGCCAAGAACTATTTGGTTGTCATTTAACGAATCACATAGGACATATCTCTTCTTTTACTAGAAGTGATAGATTCTTTATTGATCATTCATTATCTCCATATATAACTCATTATACCCAAGCATACCATTTAATATACCCTAAGGGTATTAAGGAATAAGTCAAAGTATAATTTATTACATACAAGATACTATGATGATCTCAAGTCCAAGGATCACTTGTACTACTATCACATTAGGAATTCCTATTGACAGGCAAGTAAAACTCCATTAGGTATTCCATAGCGAGTCATGTTCAGTGAATTTATTCTCCAATAAGCACTTACATACTAGCTTTAGTGTCTCCACACAAATAATCATGAGATCAATCATACTCATCCAATAAGCAAGCAACATATGTACCAATCTATCCGAATTTACTAATCCCGTTTTTAGTAATCCAACGATTAGGAACTATTTTAATTTTAAGCTTTCTAAGAATTTAGATCTCATTAGCATGATCAAAATCATGATTCTAAAAATATTGTTTAAAACTATGGGTTATTTACATATTATAAAAAACAGCATCATGTAGATAATTAAATGCCTTTAATAAATGAATAATTTTATTAATTAATAAAGAAGATTATTTACAAAGTATATGCTTTATCATCATACATGATTGGCTTGTATGCATACTACTTTCAATCGCCCACTTGCACTAAAGTCAATCTCCATGGTATCTCATACCCATCTTCTCTAAGTGACGATCAAACTGCTGTTGTGTTAAAACTTTAGTAAATGGATCTGCAATGTTATCTTGAGAGTCTACACGCTCCAAGGTGACGTCTCCTCTTTCAATGATCTCCTTGATCAAGTGAAATCGTCGCAACACGTGTTTAAATTTCTGATGAGACTTGGGTTCCATAGCCTGTGCATACGCTCCGGTGTTGTCACAGTATAAGGGGACTGCTCCTCCAATGCTAGGAACCACACCAAGTTCTGTTATGAACTTTTTCATCCAAACAGCTTCCTTTGAAGCTTCACTTGCAGCTATGTACTATGCCTCTGTCACTGAATCAACAACTGTTTACTGCTTGGAACTCTTCCAACTCACTGTGCCTCTGTTCAAGGTAAATACATACCCCGAAACAGATTTACTGTCATCTTGCTCCGTTTGAAAACTTGAGTCTGTAAAACCCTCGAGTTTTATTTCAGACCCACCGTAGACAAGAAATACATCCTTAGTCCTTCGTAAGTACTTTATGATATTTTTTACTGCCTTCCAGTGCTCTTTTCCTGAATTCGACTCATATCTGCTCGTTACACTAAGTGCATGAGTAACATCTGATCTAGTACATATCATACCGTACATGATAGATCCTATTGCTGAAGCATAAGGGATCTTACTCATACGGTCTCTCTCCTCAGGTGTCTTTGGGGCCTGTTTCTTGGAGAGATTTATTCCATGGCTCATCGGCATGAGACCTCTTTTGGAATCTTCCATGCTAAACCTCTTTAGCATGGTATCAATGTACGTTCCTTGGGATAAGCCAAGCATCCTTTTAGATCTATTTATATAGATCTTTATTCCCAAAATATAGGATGTTTCTCCCAAGTCCTTCTTGGAGAAGTGTTTAGACAACCAGATTTTAATCGATTGTAGCATAGGAATGTCATTCCCTATTAGTAATATATCATCAGCATATAATATAAGGAATGAAACAGCGCTCCTACTAACCTTCTTATACATACATGATTCATTCTCGTTTTTAATAAAATGAAACTCTTTGATTGTCTCCTTAAAACGGATGTTCCATCTACGAGAAGTTTGCTTCAATTCATAAATGGATCTTTGCAGCTTACAGACTTAATTTGTACCAACCTTTGAAATAAATCTCTCTGGTTGTGTTATATACACATCCTCCTCAACTTTCCTATTGAGGAAGGCCGTTTTCACGTCCATCTGTCAGATCTCATAGTCGTAATAAGCTGCAATCGCAAGCAAAATTCGAATGGACTTGAGCATATTGCTACCGGAGAGAAGGTTTCATCATAGTCAACTCCTTGTCTTTGTTTAAAACCTTTTGCAACCAGTCGGGCCATATAGGTCTCTACCTTATCGTCCGCTCCAGTCTTTCTTTTAAAGACCCATTTACACCCAATAGGATTAATGCCTTCAGGTGGTGAAATCAAAGTCCATACTTGGTTCTCATCCATGGAGTCCATCTCGAATTTCATGGCTTCAAGTCATTTTCCTAAGTCTTTATTACTCATAGCATGTTCGTAATTCAATGGATCATCATCATTCATGATGTGTACCTCATCGTCATCCTCTATGACGAATCCATACCTATCAGGTATCTTCGATACTCTTTCAGATTTACGAACAGGGTGTTGTATAGAAGGTGTCTCTACTTGGACAAGTTCATCCACTTGATCTGTAGTGGTTTGTGGTTCTTGAATTTCTTCAAGATCTATTTTCCTCCCACTAGCCTCTTCAAGAATAAACTCATTTTCCAAGAAGGCATCGTATTTTGCAACAAACACCTTTTGCTTAGTAGGATTGTAGAAATAGTATCCCAAACTCTCTTTAGGATATCCCACAAACGTGCACTTATCAGATCTTGTCCCAAGCTTATCATTTTGAAATCTTTTCACATAAGCTAGACATTCCCAAATCTTAACATGCTTAAGACTGGGTTTCCTCCCTGTCCACATCTCATATGGAGTCTTGGGGACGAATTTCGAGGGGACCTTATTTAGTAGATATTCAGCCGCTTCTAGGGCATAACCCCAGAACGATACTGGAAGATCGGTAAAACTCATCTTGGAACAAACCATGTCCAACAATGTTCGATTTCTCCTTTCAGATACACCATTTAACTGTGGTGTACCTGGTGGAGTCCATTGTGAGATTATACCATTTTTTTAAGACAATCGAGAAACTCACCGTTTAAGTATTCACCACCTCGATCTGATCAAAGAATCTTAATTCTTTTGCCAATTGGTTTCTCTACTTTACTTTTGAACTCTTTGAACTTTTCAAAAGATTCAGATTTGTATTTCATTAAATACACATATCCATATCTTGAGTGATCATCAGTGAACCCGTGCATTCGTTGTCATAGGTCCACAAACGTCTGTATGAACCAACGCTAACAACTCTGTAACTCTTTCTCCTTTTTCACTAAAAAGAGATTTAGTCATTTTACCCATGAGACAAGATTCACAAGTTGGATATGATTCATAATCGGATAGGTCTAAGAGCTCATCCTTATGCAACTTGGACAATCTTGCTTCATTGATATGACCGAGTCTACAGTGCCACATATAGGTATAATTAACATCATCTCTTTTTTGTGACGCCCCCAAAATAGGTTCAATACTCAACCCATTTTGAGTCGACAAATACACTCAATAAAATTCAAATACAATCTTTCACATCACACGGTCGTGCAAAATACGACCACACAACTGTGAGTGTTAATACAGACATGTAAAAAATATTAACATTCAAACTAAGTCCTCATTACATTTATTATCACACTATTTTAAATAAAAAAATAGTGAGGACTTCTACAGCTCTAACTCGGACCATCACTCCATTCCCCGACTAGTACCCGCGATATTCTCATTTCCTGAAAAGAACAATGGAAGAAAAGGGTGAGCTCAACTAGCCCAGTACAGAATATTATGACTAAGATAATAAAAAATAGATTATCGTTAGCCTTCAATAAATCAGATAAAATATTATAGACACCAAGTTTTAGATCAATATTCGCAGCGAAAATAACAATTCATTAGAAGAGTTAAGTAGAGAATGATGTCTACTATCTTCCTTGATTTAAAAGTCCATCATCAATATTGTATCCCTGTAACATCAATCAGTATACATCTCGAATCAAATATCCATCTTTGCACTACGGGCCAAAGATATTCATTTGTATCATCAGTTAGTCATGTTCATCTCAACACCTGTTCATCTTTACACTACGGGCCAAAGATATTCATCAGGTAATCTTTCATCTTTGCACTACAGGCCAAAGATATTCATCACGTAATTATTCATCTTTGCACTACAGGCCAAAGATATTCAGTTATATCACTATTTAGAACCGAGGATGATGAAAAATAATACGCATAACGGATCCAGTGAGATAAAGGAAAAATATTAGAGAATTTATCCAGAGTTCAAGAATGAAGATCAAAACCTGGATCCAATCAAAGATAATTTGGAAGAATTTATTTATTTTTTATCGTGAATAGTACCCCGTAAATAGTAACTTGTGAATAGTAACTCGACATGAAAAGATAAAAATTTCACAAGAAAGTTCAGACCAATATTCCAGTGAAATAATATTAGATGAAGCGCAAAACTCAAGTAATATCTGATCATTTCAGGAATTATAGAAGCAATACTTACCGTAGTAAGTTTAGAGTTAGGAATCTAAAATGAAATAATATACGAAACTGCAATTGGATTTTCACCCGTCTGGCGGTAGTCCGCTCAAACAGATTATTTTCACAATTTAATAACAGCTGAATACGAAGGGTTATTCACCAGACATGCGGTAGTCCGCGTAGATAGGTTATTCCCACAGAATAATAAAGAATGGAATAACAACAGGATTTCACCATGCATACGGTAGTCCGCGTAGACAGGTTATTCCAACAGAATAATAAAGAATGGAATAACAACCCTTACGAATATTGAAAGAAAATAACTCTCTTCATGAATACGAAAGAAATAATACCCCTTACCTTAAAATTTGGAGACTGCACTAGCGTAATAGCAGAATACTCTTATTCTTTCTCTCTTATTCTCTCTATACTTTCTCTCTCTATATCTTTAGTGAATTGGTGAGAAATAATGAAAAAATGAGCTTCTATTTATAGGCTCGGCAGAGTAAGGGTAAAATAGTCTTTTCACCATAATTTATGACATCATCGCTTACATCATCGATCTATGACATCATTGCTTATCTCATCGCTCCGATGACATCATTGCTTACCTCATCGCTCCGATGACATCATTGGTTGCATCATAAGAGTTCAAATTCAATTTGCACTCTTCCACCTCGTTTAACTTTTATACCATGAATTTACTATAATAATATTACCATTCAAATTATAAAAATTATGCTATTATATAATCACATCATACTACTATAATGTAATATTATAATAATGTATTTGAATGAATTATTTTATCGGACAAGATAAAATACCAACTTTCACAAATGTCACATGTTAAAAATTTCTCCGTTTAAATCCACATTGAATAAATATTTCCTTATCATATATATCAAAAATTAATTATTCACAAATAATATTACAGAACTACAATATTGACAATCAGGTCGTTCCTAGGAAAGAGGGGGCCTTCCGATAAGGATTTTTCCTTATTGGCGAGCAATTAATCAACCCTTTTCCTAGACAGAACTTCCTTAGACATTGCCAATAATGCTATCTAATAATATTATTAAAATAATACGAATTATTGATTTGATAATTTAAAATAATGTGCAATGACAATTATTGAATCAATAATATAAAATAGCAAAGTAGCACTTATGGATATAAAATATCAACGTAGCAATTATTGAACCAATAAAATATTATACAATTATTGAATCAATAATATAAAATATTGAACAGTAGTTACTGTAACAATAATTGAGTAAGTGCCTTCCTACGTAAGAATCAATAATTCGAAATACTGTGCAATACCGTGTGCTACTGTGCAACACCACATATTACTGTATTTTAATCACCGGGTATTTCAACAGTACTAACGGTAACAATTTTGCCATTATTTTTATAAAAAGGTTACTTCTATCGCTTTCTATATAAAACATTCATTCCGTTGTGGGGTCCACCAATGACTGCGCCGTCGTACGAATATTCTCCGACAAAGAATATTCCTCGACCAAACGAATATTCCCCGACACAACGAATATTTTATAACCACTTACTTACTTTGTAAACTTTGCACATTTCACCCATAACTTATCACATTTATCAAATTAACACCTTACTATTTCAAAATAATATATAAAGAAAATTAAATCTTATTCATAAAATTTGGGGTCTTACAACCTCCCCTCCTTATGAAATTTCATCCTCGAAATTGACGTACGTACCTGGTATGTCGAAAAGGTGAGGATACCTCATTTTTATTTTCGATTCTAACTCCCAGGTCATTTCCTCGATATCATGGTTCCTCCACAAAACTTTAACTTGAGGTATAACCTTTGAGCGTAGGACATGTTCTTTCCTATCCAAGATCTTAATAGGTACCTCCTCGTATGTTAAATCTTTGGCTATCTCGTCTGGTTCTAACTCAATAATGTGGTTTGGATCTTTCACATATTTACGAAGCACAGATATGTGAAAAACGTTATGAACACGAGACATGCTTGGAGGTAAGGCGAGTCTATAGGCCACATTTCCTACTCGGTCAAGGATTTCAAATGGACCAATGAATCGTGGGTTTAGCTTTCCTCTCTTTTCGAATCTCTTTACTCCTTTCCATGGAGCAACACGTAATAATACATGATTTCCGACACTAAACTCCACGTCTCTTCGATGAAGATCAGCATAACTCTTTTGTCTATCTTGTGCAGTTTGTATACGTTGTCGGATCATTTGAATCTTTTTCGTAGTCATACGTACTAACTCCGGTCCCAACAATGTTGCTTCACCCACCTCGTCCCAGCATACTGGAGAACGACATTTTCATCCATACAATGCCTCGAATGGAGCCATGCCTATACTTGCCTGATAACTGTTGTTGTAGGAGAATTCCACCAATGGTAGGTACTTATCCCAACTCCCTTTGAAGTGTAGAACACAGAGTCTCAATAGATCTTCAAGAGTTTGGATAGTCCTTTCCGATTGCCCGTCCGTTTGTGGATGATATGCCGAACTGAATCGTAAATCCGTGCCCATAGCTTTCTGCAAGTTGACCTAAAATCGTGAAGTGAATCTTGGGTCACGGTCCGAAACTATGGATACTGGCATGCCATGCAATCTCACAATCTCATTCACGTACATATGAGCAAGACGTTCAAGGGAATAAGTCTCTCGTATCGGCAAGAAAAGAGCAGACTTGGTTAATCTATCAACAATAACCCAAATTGCATCTATGCCTTGAGAAACCTTGGGAAGACCCGTAACAAAATCCATGGTAATGTGTTCCCACTTCCACTTTGGAGTCTCAAGTGGTGGCAATGGACCCTTTGGCATTTGATGCTCCGCCTTAACACGTTGACACGTTAAACACCTCGAGATGAACTCTGCGATCTCTCTCTTCATATTGCTCCACCAAAATATATGTCGAAGATCACGATACATTTTGGTACTTTCAAGATGGATTGTAAACGGTGTGTTGTGTGCCTCCATCATGATTCTATACTTCAAATCAGAATCGTCAGGAACACAAAGTCTGGAGTTGACTCGAAGTATTCCTTCTTCATCAATCCTTGCTTCTGGAATAGCACCTTCTTGCACCTTCTTTCTCATATTCATCAGCTCTGGGTCTGTAGCTTGAGCAGCTTTAACTTTATCAATCAAAGCTGGTCCTATGCGTATATTTGATATCATCGCATGGGTCCCCGGAGTCTTGAACTCTATCTCCATCTTTTGTAAATCACACAAAATAGGCCTTGAAAGCATCGCATTCGTTCCCGCATATGATCTTCTACTCAACGCGTCAGCAACCACGTTCGCTTTTCCAGGATGGTATTGGATGGTATGATCATAATCTTTCAACAGCTCAAGCCAACGTCGTTGCCGCATGTTGAGTTCCTTCTGGGTGAAGAAATACTTAAGGCTCTTATAATCCGTATAGATCTTCACTTTCTCCCCATACAGGTAGTGTCTCCAGATCTTCAACCCGAAAACGACTGCTGCTAACTCTAGATCATGAGTAGGATAATTCCTCTCATATTCCTTAAGTTGTCGCGAGACATAGGCTATGACTTTCCCATGTTACATGAGAACACATCCTAACCCTTTGCCCGAAGCATCGCTGTAAATGACAAATCCATCCGAATCAGATGGTATCGTCAGAACAGGTGCCGAAATGAGTCTCGTCTTGAGCTCTTAAAAGCTCTTCTCGCATTCCTCGTTCCATACGAATTTTGTATCTTTCCGAGTCAGCTGAGTTGATGGAGTAGCGATTTGAGAAAATCTTTCCACGAATCTCCGATAATAACCAGCTAAGCCCAGAAAGCTACGTACTTCGGTCACCGACTTCGGTTGCTCCCAACTTTATATTGCTTCAATCTTCGTCGGGTCCACAGATACTCCATGCTTTGATACCACGTGCCCAAGGAATGCTACCTCCTCAAGCCAGAACTCGCATTTCTTTAGCTTGGCATATAACTTGTTTTCACGAAGCATTTGAAGTACTAGCTTCAAGTGGTGCTCATGATCTTCACGGCTTTTGAAATAGATGAGGATGTCATCAATAAAGACAACCACGAACTGATCCAAATATTCCTTGAATACACGGTTCATCATATCCATGAAGGCAGCAGGAGCATTAGTCAATCCAAAAGACATGACTAAGAATTCATAATGCCCGTATTGAGTTCTGAAAGCAGTCTTCGGAATATCCTCAGTTTTAATCTTCAGCTGATGATATCCAGAACGAAGATCGATCTTTGAAAAGAATTATACACCTTGTAACTGGTCGAACAGGTCATCAATACGAGGTAACGGATACCTATTCTTGATTGTGACATGGTTCAACTCCCGATAGTCAATATAAAGTCGCATACTCCAGTCTTTCTTCTTTACAAATAAAACAGGAGCACCCCAAGGAGATGTACTAGGACGTATAAAATCGATGTCTAATAACTCATGTAGTTGGACCTTTAACTCCTGAAGTTCTATAGGAGTCATTCGATATGGGGTTTTAGAAATGGGTTTTGTACCGGGTTCAAGGTCAATAAAGAATTCAACTTCACGTTCCGGGGGTAGACCGGGAAGTTCTTCGAGAAATACATCAGGAAACTCATTAACAACAGAAATATCATTCAAACCTGACGTATTCTGGTTTAGATCAGTGACATGGGATAAGAAAGCTTGACATCCGTTTTTTAATAAACGAATAGCTTTATGACTTGAAATAACATTGATTGATTTTAGTGGTTTGGTTGTTTGAATTTGTACAATAGGTTGGTTAGGAATATGAAAACTAACAACCTTACGAAAATAATCATTTTTGGCATGATAAGTGGTCAACCAGTCAATTCCTAAAATCACATCAAATGCAAGTATTTTCAACGATATAAGATCAACAGGTAGGGTGAGGGTACCAATTTGTATCGTGCAAGATTTGTAAACTGTAGATGTAACAAAGGTTTCTCCCAACGGAGTTTCAACAGATAAGTCAAAGTCTAATTTCTCAGGTGTCAAGTTCAAACGTTGAGTACAAGCAGGTGAAATAAAAGAATGGGTAGCACCAGTATCTAATAAAGTGTAAACTTCGCAAGAGTTTATTATCAGCTTACCCGTAATAACCTCGTTCGGGTTCCTTGCTTGTTGGGTAGTCACGACAAATGCTCTTCCAGGAACCACTGACTTTGACTTGTCAGGGATAGCCTTTGGAGTCACCATCCGTACTGGACTTGGTTTCGCTATACGACACACTCGAGCTATGTGCCCTTCCTTTCCACAGTTATAACACACCTTGGATTGTTGTGTGCAATTGGGGCTGATGTGTCCCTCTTGCCCGCATTTATAGCATACGATCGACGGTCGTTCTCCTCCCCTAGAAACAGTTGATGTTGGTGATGCTGTCGATGCTTTCACGTTCTCATTGTAGTACCTTCTCTTCTTGAAATCTCCCCCCGACTCACTTCTTCTATTATCATGGCCACGATTACCACCGGAGTGGTTACCGCTTTTGGCATGATACTTTCCTTCCTGCTGGTTGTCATTGTTCCGATGACTGCTGCCACCAATATGACCTTGGTTGTTGTCCCTTGGTTGAACATAATCATTATCTCGTTCTAATAACTGGGCCCTGTTCATTACATCTGAATATAGAGAAAATTTGTGAGAAATGAGGTATTGACGAATCTCGGGTTTCAAACCTCTCAGAAACATCCACGTCATACGTTACTCATTCTCCACCAAATGAGGTGCAAATCGGGATAACTCCGCGAACTTAGCCTCGTACTGGGACACAGTCATGTTGTTCTGTTCCAGTCTGATAAACTCTACCTATTTCATGTGACGAATACTTTCTGGAAAGTACTTGTCATTGAACAGTTTCTGGAATGCCCCCCAAGTCATCTTGAGTGCGGCAGGCTGGGTACGTTTCACAGATTCCCACCAGTAATCTGCTTCTCCACGGAACATAAAGGTGGCAAATGGAACCTTCTGTTCCTCCGTGCATCCCAAGACATCAAATATCTTGGTAATTTGCTTAATCTAATTTTCCGCCTTGATTGGATCTGGCTTTCCCTGAAACTCTGGTGGTCCCAACTCTTTAAACTGCTTGGTAGTGACAAGCTGCGAGTTGTTATTTCCACCTGCATTATGAACACGAGTCTCCCTCGTCTGGTTTTGCATGAACTGTAAAAAGCTTCTAAACATCCCGTCATTTATCATTTCTTCGGTAGGGTTGTTTACAGGAGGAATATAGCCTTCCTGTTGCACGTTCTCCTCGTTGGTGATTAAAGGTGTCTCAACGGTCTCATTCACTCCATTGTTTATATTTCAGCTGCCATTCTCAAATACTGCCACAAAACAAGGGTTAATCAAACAACATAATATATCACATATTAACCCTATGTTCCAACCGACCAATTAAATAACAATTAAGCTTAGGTAGGATACACTAGCGAAGGTTTTACTCGTCTCTCCCCTCCTAGTTCTATTCCCAGATCTCCGCCAGAGATCATATCCCTAAGCTCTGATACCAACTGTGACGTCCCCAAAATAGGTTCAATACTTAACCCATTTTGAGTCGCCAAATACACTCAATAAAATTCAAATACAATCTTTCATATCACACGGTCGTGCAAAATACGACCACACAACTGTGAGTGTCAATACAGACATGTAGAAAATATTAACATTCAAACTAAGTCCTCATTATATTTATTATCACACTATTTTAAATAAAAGAAATAGTGAGGACTTCTACAGCTCTAACTCGGACCATCACTCCATTTCCTGACTAGTACCCACGATATTCTCATTTCCTGAAGAGAACAATGGAAGAAAAGAGTGAGCTCAACTAGCCCAGTAAAGAATATTATGACTAAGATAATGAAAAATAGATTATCGTTAGCCTTCAATAAATCAGATAAAATATTATGGACACCAAGTTTTAGATCAATATTCGCAGCGAAAATAATAATTCATTAGAAGAGTTAAGTAGAGAATGATGTCTAGTATCTTCTTTAATTTAAAAGTCCATCATCAATATTTAATCCCTGTAACATCAATCAGTACACATCTCGAATCAAATATTCATCTTTGCACTACGGGCCAAAGATATTCATCAGGTAATCTTTCATCTTTGCACTACAAGCCAAAGATATTCATCACGTAATTATTCATCTTTGCACTACAGGCCAAAGATATTCTGTTATATCACCATTTAGAACCGAGGATGATGAAAAATAATATGCATAACGGATCCAGTGAGATAAAGGATAAATATTAGAGAATTTATCCAGAGTTCAAGAATGAAGATCAAAACCTAGATCCAATCAAAGATGATTTGGAAGAAAAAAAATATTTTTTTTACCGTGAATAGTATCCCGTAAATAGTAACTCATGAATAGTAACTCGTGAATAGTAACTCGTGAATAGTAACTCAACATGAAAAGATAAAAATTTCACAAGAAAGTTCAGACCAATATTCCAGTGAAATAATATTAGATGAAGCGCAAAACTCAAGTAATATCTGATCATTTCAGGAATTATAGAAGTAATACTTACCGTAGTAAGTTTAGAGTTAGGAATCTGAAATGAAATAATATACGAAACTGCAATTGGATTTTCACCCGTCTGGCGGTAGTTTGCTCAAACAGATTATTTGCACAATTTAATAACAGCTGAATACGAAGGGTTATTCACCAGGCATGCGGTAGTCTGCGTAGACAGGTTATTCTCACAGAATAATAAAGAATAGAATAACAACAGGATTTCACCATGCATGCAGTAGTCCGCGTAGACAGGTTATTCCAACAGAATAATAAAGAATGGAATAACAACCCTTACGAATATTGAAAAAAAATAACTCTCTTCATGAATACGAAAGAAATAATACCCCTTACCTTAAAATTTGGAGACTGCACTAGCGTAATAGCAGAATACTCTTCTTCTTTCTCTCTTATTCTCTCTATACTTTCTCTCTCTATAGCTTTAGTGAATTGGTGAGAAATAATGAAAAAATGAGCTTCTATTTATAGGCTCGGCAGAGTAAGGATAAAATAGTCTTTTTACCATAATTTATGACATCATCGCTTACATCATCGATCTATGACATCATTGCTTACCTCATCGCTCCGATGACATCATTGCTTACCTCATGCACTCTTCCACCTCATTTAACTTTTATACCATGAATTTACTATAATAATGTTACCATTCAAATTATAAAAATCATACTATTATATAATCGCATCATACTACTATAATGTAATATTATAATAATATATTTGAATGAATTATTTTATCGGATAAGATAAAATACCAACTTTCACAAATGTCACATGTTAAAAATTTCTCCGTTTAAATCCACGTTGAATAAATATTTCCTTATCATATATATCAAAAATTAATTATTCACAAATAATATTACAGAACTACAATATTGACAACCAGGTAGTTCCCAGGAAAGAGGGGGCCTTCTGATAAGGATTTCTCCTTATTGGCGCGTAATTAATCAACCCCTTTCCTAGACAGAACTTCCTTAGACATTGTCAATAATGCTATCTAATAATATTATTCAAATAATATAAATTATTAATTTGATAATTTAAAATAATGTGCAATGACAATTATTGAATCAATAATATAAAATAGCAAAGTAGCACTTATAGATATAAAATATCAACGTAGCAATTATTGAACCAATAAAATATTATGCAATTATTGAATCAATAATATAAAATATTGAACAGTAGTTACTATAACAATAATTGAGTAAGTGCCTTCCTACGTAAGAATCAATAATTCGAAATACTGTGCAATACCGTGTGCTACTGTGCAACACCACGTATTACTGTATTTTAACCACCGGGTATTTCAACAGTACTAACGGTAACAGTTTTGTCATTATTTTTATAAAAAGGTTACTTCTATCGCTTTTTATATTCGACATTCATTCCGTTGTGGGGTCCACCAATGACTGCGCCGTCGTACGAATATTCTCCGACAAAAAGAATATTCCTCGACCAAACGAATATTCCCCGACACAAAGAATATTTTATAACCACTTGCTTACTTTGTAAATTTTGTACATTTCACCCATAACTTATCACATTTATCAAATTAATACCTTACTATTTCAAAATAATATATAAAAAAATTTAAATATTATTCATAAAATTTGGGGTCTTACATTTTTCTTTTCTTAGTTTGTTCTATTTGAAGTCTATTTTCATGCAAGTCAAGTATATAAATTCTATTTCACAAATTACCAACACCATATAAAATATTACTTTTATAAATAGAACAACTGTTGTTCTTTATTATAATGTCAAATCCATCCATATCTAATACGGAAATAGAAATAATATTTCTAATGATATTCGATACAAAATAATAGTTATTTAAATAAATGGACTTGTCCGTAGGCAGTGCTAAATAATAAGTGCCTACAGCTAATGCAACAACCTTTGCTCCATTTCCCACTCGTAGGACAACCTCATCCTTGTTCAGCTTTCTACTTCTGGGCAGTACCTGCACAGTATTTCATATGTGAGAACCACAGCCGGTATCCAATACCCAAGTAGAATTTTGACTTTCTTAAAAATTAATTTCAATCATGAACAAACCTTGATTGAAAGTCGAAGCTTCTCCAAACTTCTTCTCTGCCAAAAACTTTTTGCAGCTCCTCTTCCAATGACCCGGCTCGTTGCAATAGAAGCACATTCCTTTGCGTTCTGGATCAGGTTTCTTTTGATCCTTTACTTTCACCTTGCCCTTAGCCTTCTTAGATTTTTTCTTTTCAGAAGATACCTTAGGCCTCTTCCTTTTCTTGGAAGAATCCACCATTAATAACTGAGCCCTGTTTACTACATCTGAATAGAGAGAAAATTTGTGAGAAATGAGGTATTGACGAATTTCTGATTTCAAACCTCTCAGAAACATTCGCGTCATACGTTCCTCATTCTCTACCAAATGAGGTGCAAACCTGGACAACTTCGCGAACTTAGCCTCGTACTGGGACACAGTCATGTTGTTTTGTTCCAGTCTGATAAACTCTACCTCCTTCATATGACGAATACTTTCAGGAAAGTACTTGTCATTGAACAGTTTTTAGAACGCTTCCCAAGACATCTTGAGTGCCGCAGGCTGGGTATGCTTCACAGACTCCCACCAGTAATCTGCCTCTCCACAGAACATAAAGGTGGCGAATGGAACCTTCTGTTCCTCCGTATATTTCAATACATCAAATATCTTGATAATTTGCTTAACACACGTCTCTGCCTTGATTGGATCTGGCTTTCCCTGAAACTCTGGTGGTCCCAACTCTTTGAACTGCTTGGCAGTGACAATTTGCGTGTTGTTATTATTTTCACCTGTATTTTGCACACGAGTCTCCCTCGCCTGGTTTTGCATGAACTGCAAAAAGCTTTTAAACATCCCATCGTTCATCGTCTGATCAGTGGTGTTGTTTTCAGGAGGAATATTGTCTTTCTATTGCACGTTCTCCTGGTTGGTGCTAAAGGTGTCTCCACGGTCTCATTCACTCCATTGTTAACATTCTCAGCTGCCATTCTCAAATACTGCCATAAAATAAGGGTTAATTAAACAAATTAATATATCACATATTAACCCTATGCTCCGACTGACCAATTAAATACCATATAAGCTTAGGTAGGACACACTAGTGAAGAATTTACTCGTCTCTCCCCTCCTAGTTTTATTCCCCGATCTCCGCCAGAGACCATATCCCTAAGCTCTAATACCAACTGTGACGCCCCCAGAATAGGTACAATCAACCCAACCCATTCTGAGTCGCTAAACACATGGTACAGAATCCAAATACAAACTTTTATATCAAAAGGTCGTGAGCAAGACGACCTTACAAACTGTGAGTGTCAATACAAATCGTATATAATACGAAATATAAACACTCAAATTCAGTCCTCAATAGTTACAATTATTATCACACTATTATACAAAAATAGTGAGGACTACTACTGCTCTAACTCGAACCATCACTCTGTCCCCCGACTAGTCCCTGCCACATTCTCATTTCCTGAAAGGACAATAGAAGTAAAGGGTGAGCTCAACTAGCCCAGTAAAGAATATTATGACTAAGATAATGCAGAATAATTTATCGTTAGTCTTCAACAAATCAGATAAAATATTATGGACAACAAGTTTTAGATCAACAACTGCAGCGTAATTAACAATGCATCAAAAGAGTTAAGTAGGAAATAATGTTTACTATCTTCTATGATTTGAAAGTCCATAATCAATATTTTATCCCTGTAACATCAATCAATATATATCTTGAATCAAATATTCATCTTTGCACTACAGGCCAAAGATATTCATTTGTATCACCAGTTGGTTATGTTCATCTCAATACCTGTCCATCTTTGCACTACGGGCTAAAGATATTCATCAGGTAATCATTCATCTTTGCACTACAGGCCAAAGATATTCGTCAAATAATCATCCATCTTTGCACTACAGGCCAAAGATATTCATTTATAGCACCATTCAGGACTGAAGATGATGAAAAATATTTTAAAGAACGAATCCAGTGAGATAAAAGACAAAGATTAAGGATTCGTAAATCAGTTTATCCAAGTTCAAAAATAATCCATAATAATCATTTGTGGAGCAAAATTCAAGAATGAAGTTCAAAACTTGGATCCAATCAAAGATAGGACCCATAATAGCCAACTTGGACAAAGAAAAGAAAATTAAATTTTTCGGTGAATAGTACCGTATTCATGAATAGTATCGTATACGTGAATAGTGCCGTATAAGTGAATAGTAACCCCGACATAAAAAGGTAGAAATTTTCATAAGAAAATTCATACTTTGTGAATAGTACTCGTGAATAGTACCGTATTCGTGAATAGTGTTATATACGTGAATAGTGTCGTATACGTGAATAGTAATCCCGACATGAAAAGGTAAAAATTTTACAACAAAATTCATATCAATATTTTGGTATAATGATATTAAAAGAAATAACATCATTTTCAAAAAAAATTACATCCCTTATCTCAAAAGAACAGTATTTCTGACTGGAATATCGGATATAAGGTTGAAGAAAATTTTGCACTGATTATCAACTCTCAAAGTATCGAAATACTCACAAAAATACGCTCGATATTATATAAAAAGAAACTTATGATTCTGGTATGATTTTCAATTCTAAACTAAGCACCTTATTTATAGAAAAATGCTTAGAACACCAAAGCAGAAAGTTTAATAAAATAATAATATTTTTAAAAAATTTTCTACGCACACCACATCACTCTCATCAGCACACACAAGTGGGTCCCACCCATATTAAAAATATTTTTATTAAAAAAATATTTATAACCCCAAAAATTAATTATTCCGGAACTTCAATAATTCATAATAAATAGCCCTTTTATCAAAAAAATACGAATCTTATGTCCATTCGATAAGAAATTTAATTCTCTACAACTTTGTAGAAGAAAGTTTTTCCAAATTTCGAACGAAAAATGACCGAAATCCACATACGGATGATTTTCACACCAAAATACTGATAAAAACTCATCAGCACTAATTCCTTCATTAATATCCACATAAAATAAATATTTTTTTATCATATAAATTAATAATTAATTATTCACAAATAATATTACAGAACTACTATATTGACAACCAGATCGTTCCATGGAAAGAGGGGGCTTTCCGATAAGGATTGCTTCTTACTGGCGCGTAACTAGGTGACCAAACCCCTTTCCTAGACAGAACTTTCTTAGACATTGCCAATAATGCTATCTAATAATATTATTCAAATAATATGAATTATTGATCTGATAATGAGAAATACTGTGCAGTGACAATTATTGAATTAACAATAATATAAAAATACTGTGCAATACCGTGTACTACTGTGCAACAACGCGTATTACTTTATTTTACCCACCGGGTATTCCAATAGTGTTAACGGTAACAACTATGTCATTATTATTAAAAAAACTCATTCGTGTCGTTTTCTTCATCCGATAATTTTCTGATATGGGCCCACAAATGGCTGTGCCGTCGTACGAATATTTCCCGACAACAAGAATATTTCACGACCAAACGAATATTCCCCGACAAAAATAAATATTTTATAATCACTTTAAAATATTTGCGCATTTTACCCATAACTTACCACATTAATTAATTCAACCCCATTACTATTCAAAATAATATATAGAGAAAATTCAAGTTTATTCAATAAAAGTTGGGGTCTTACAAATTATAGCTCCTCATTTTTTAATGTTAATTAAATAATGGATAATTAATTAATTTCTTATCCTTGAATAAATAAATAATTGATTTATTCACTTCATTAGTCTTTAATTATTCCTTATTATTATTGAAAGAATAATTAATTAATATTCGTCCTTATTTATTATTTAAATAATAAATAATTAATTCTATAAACTTTCATGTCAATGTAAGTAAGTAATTACTTTATTATTACTTAGTCTTACTTAAATATTCTTTAATCATTATTTAATATTAATTAAATAATAATTAATTAATTATTTAACTCTAGTTATTATTTAATCTTAATTAAATAATAACTAGTTATTTATTAACACTAACTCTAACTTAATTATTACTTAATATTATTTAAATAATATTTAAATAGTTAATTATATTTCACTTTATATGTAATTAGTTTACTATCCCATTAGTGGCTTTAAAATTTATTTATTATAATAATTCATTTTCCATTCACTTCATATTATCACTAAAACTTTTGCTCAAATTTCAGATTTGAGGTCCTTTACGGAAACGCTTGTAGAACAAAGTTTACAACTCGGAATTAGGATCCGTCAGAGGCGTTGGATTCGTATCTTCCTGAACTACAGTTTTTATTTATCAAACATCAAATTCTGATCTATCTAGGTCCCAGAAATCAGGGTTAAAGTGACTGATCAGAAAGTATGTTCACAACAGTTGATTTATTTTTCAGATTTGGGGTCCTTTACGGAAACACTTGTATCTTGAGATCCACATCTCATATTTTAGTCCATTTGATATCGTTGGATTCGTATTTTCCCGAAATACATTTTTCATATATCAAACACCAAAATTGAGTCTGTTTTGGTTACCAAAAATAGCCCAGAAGTGACTAATCAGTAGCATTATTACAACAGTTGGGTAGTTCGGGATTAAATTCATAACTTGCTCATTTTTAAACATATTTAAGTGATTCCTAAGGGGTTTTGCCCTTAACTCATGTATATAGCATAACAAGAAAGAAACCCTCAAATATCACTTGTAGATTTCAACATGCACAAGTTATATCACACTAGTTAAATAAAAATTTTCTCAAAAATCTATCTAATTTCCTTTTTCCAAAATTTATCATATGAACTCATATAAATCCACAAGTTTCACTTATTAAATTTAAGATCTAACATTCTAACATAATATTAACCATATACAATATGCATCTCAAGAATCAAATATAAAGTTACCTAGTGCATGCATGCATAAGCTTTTCTTTACCCATTTTTGTACAAATCTTTCTTTTGATCTAACTTTCAACTTTAAAAATGTTTTGATCCTCATATAAAACACTTAAACTCATATAGATGAAGAGTTTTTAAAGATCAAACATAAGGCTCCTTGTTTCATCAAAATCTAACAAAATAAGTAATCTAAACTTGAAATTTTTGAGAATCATTACCTAGTTCTTCTTGTTATTCTTCTTATTCTTCCAAAGTAGCTTAGATACTTAGCATGCATGAAGATCAAAGCTCCTCTTTTTACTCCTTGATGGCTGAATATGCTCTCCCTTTCTCTCTCTATATTTTCTTTTTCTCTAACTAAGGAGCTTGGAAGTGTAAGGATTCAAATGAAGTGAGTGGAGTAAGTATAATTAAACGTGTAAGTATTCTCTTCCACTAATTATCTCTCTTAATCATTCTAATGGTTGCTCGCTCACTTACCCATAAGTGTTGTACATCTAAGAGTGTGTCACATGGCTTAGTGGGTGAATTTTGTAGATTTAGTAGATTTTAATCAAGATTTTGGACAAGCTTAACAAAATTAAATTGCCATTTCTCCCTATATTACCCCCATAGGGCCGGCAATGTGCTCTCTTTTCTCCCATTATAGATTTATTTGTATTGTATTATATACTTACTCTAATGATTAAAAGTCCTTCCTTTCATGGACCAAGGTTTGGGCCCCTTTAATTAATGTCTGGGCTCATATTTAATTAATTTGGGCCACTAGTAGTCAAGTTCATTTATACAATACTTGGGCTACTATTTATTCATTCCACATGTTGGGCTTAGTTAATTGATTTAACTAATGACATTCAAGTCCACCTCCACTAAAATAAATGGGCTTGATTATTAATCCAATTGGGCTAGTCCACTAGTATTATTTACTTCTTGGACAATTACATATTCCCATAAATCAATAATAATACTTTATTTACATAACCCAATTAGACTTGCCATATACAAGTAAATTGAATATTTAATTAGGGTTCATCATCTTAATCAATTTTCTTGATTATTAGAATACTTAGGTTAGTCCACTAATTTAATTATTTCATTAGTGGGACTTCCTATAAAATACTCATAACACACTTGTTATTTAATCACTTATTCAATCACCATATATCACAAAGTTTTTAATATCATTAATATTTAATTAATATATCTATTTACAATGCGACTTGAAATTCTTGGTTATTACATATATATATATATATATATATATATATATATCATTTGCTAATCACATAGATGCATTTCCTTATTTTAGTTCGAACATATAAAATAACAAACTTTAATAAAAAAATATCATTAATTATTATTATTATTTTCTACATTCACGCTCATAATTTCATTTATTAATATTTTAAATCATTATACAATTATTCAGAAACTCTATAAATAATTCTGATTCCTTTAAAAAAAGAGTTTCAATTACAAAATTTAGGACTATTAAAATGAGAATGTATACCCCTTAAAATAGTAAAGTATATTAGTTTAATAGATTGGTACGATAAAAACTATGACAACAAACTTTAGTATATCATATCATATTGTACAATTGTCACTACCAAAAAAAATGAGAATGTTTTAGTGAGGTAATAATGAAAAGGAAAAAAATCAATGATAATATAGTTATTAGCAAAAGAAACATTCTTCATAATTTATTTTTTGCTTTCGTAAAATTGAGGTGGCAGAAAAATAATTCCCGCTGACATTTTTACGGTGAAATTTCACAAATAAAAATATTATCTACGAATGAATTATTACTCGCTACTCCCTCCATCCCATAATAAACGTCCTAATTTGACTTCCATGATCAAATTGATGATTTTTAAATTAATAAATATTAAAAAAATCAAAATAAACGGTAAGTGACTATGATAATAATAAATTACGAAGAATTTACTACTAGTACTGTCCAGTTTCAAAATTTAAAAATTCTATATAAATATTTTTAATTAATAATTCTAAAAATAGTCAATTTGACTATGAAAGTCAAATTATAACGTTTATTATGAGACGAAGGGAGGGAGTATATAGTATTATTGAGTTTTTTTGTAAGAGATAAATCTGTCACTATTTTGCAAAAAATAAATTTATTAGAATTAATTGTGAAAAATATTTCCCTTAAAAATATTAAAATATTATTTATCCGGTCTACAAAAAAGATTTTTATTGACATCTTAAATTATAAGTTGTAAATGCAAATTTATAGGTTTCTCTAATAACAATTTTAATTTTAATTTTCTTTCTAAGTGTTTAGAAATATCAATTACATTATTAATCAATTATCACATAAAAAAGAGAATTAATCAATTATCTCATAAAAAAAAGTAAAATCCAAATACAAAGGTGAATAAAATGAAAGTAAAATGCATACAAGCCAATCATGTAAAAGCATATACTTTGTAAACGATCTTATTTATTTATTAATAAAAATTAAAATCATGATGTTGATCTTACTAATGAGATCTAAATTCTTAGAAAGCTTAAAACTAAAATAGTTCTCAATCGCTGGATTACTAAAAAGGGAACTAATAAATTCGGATAGATTGGTACATATATTGCTTGCTCATTGGATGAGGATGATTGATCTCATGATCATTTGTGTGGAGACATTAAAGCAAGTATGTAGGTGCTTATTGGAGAATAAGTTCACTAAACGTGACTCGCTATGGAATACCTAATGGAGTTCTACTTGCCTGTCAATAGGAATTCCTAATGTGATAGTAGTACAAATGATTCTTGGACTTGAGATCATCATAGTATCTTATATGTAATGAATTATACTTTGACTTATTCCTTAAGACCCTTAGGGTATATCAAAGGGTATGCTTGGATATAATGAGTTACATATGGAGATAATGAATGATCAATAAAGAATCTACAACTTCTACTAAAAGAAAATATATATCCTATGCGATTCGTTAAATGACAACACAGTAGTCCTTGGCCAAGGCAGAATGAAATTAGGAAGGAGTTTTTAATTTGCATTATTTGGAGTTGTGCATTTTCTAATCGAAATACATATAATTAAATAAAATAAGACTTGACAGTAATTTTATGTCTTATTTTAATTGGGACATTGTATGGTGGAAGGATTGAATTGTACGGTAACTATTTACTCATAGGTTCTTTTATGATTAATGTTGAAATCTATATTATCTAAAAATTCGTTGATCGCTAGGGAGGCTTATCACTATTATAGAATAAATATTATTTATTTAAATAGATTATTAGTTTAATTTAATTATTTAAATAAGATTAGAATTGTTCTAATTGATTTATTCATAACCGGTTTAATATGGAGAACCTAAAGGGTCACACCATAAAAGGAAGAATAATTATTTAAGAATGTAGTTGTATAATTGTAATAATGCATTAAGTGTAATTAATTTAATCTATGATGATAGAATAAATTAAATAGCTTAATGTTTATTAGTTAATATTTTAGAAATATTAAATATAAATTAATAAGAGGAGTCTTATTAATATTATTACAATTATTATTATTTTAATTTCTAAAGGAGTTTAGGAATTAATTTAATATTAATACTCTCATTTATTCCTAATATGATTAGGATGCAAATTAATTAAAGGAGTTTAATTAATTAAATTCCAATATGTTGAGAAGCCTAATTAATTAAAGGAGTTTAATTAATTAAATAAAACCCTATATCTAATAGAATTAGAAGGGTTGACCAATATCTATATAAAATATCTATATAAGAGGAGTCTTATATTAGATATCAGTTGATGCAATTTTAATTGTTGGAGAGTACTCCTTTTCTATAGATGATAGAAAACTGGGATTTAGCCAACCACTCTCCTTCTTGAATAATTCCTTTTTCTTGGTGGATCACCTCTAGAGGCCAAACACGTGGGTGACTAATGTTGATCAAAGGAAGGAATCTACCCCGAATATTCAAGGAGATCGCGACGAATAAGGAGTTGAACGTGTACCTGTAGAAGCTTCGTTCTACAAGGTTATAATTCCATAACTTCTTATTTTTTGTTTTAAATTAATAATTTGTATAAAGGATGATCCGAATAATGATTTTGTAGAAATTTTTTAAACTCTGATATTCCATGCTTCCGCTTATTTTGTAATTTGATTGCGCCCATGATTTCGTACAAACCCAATAGTGGCATCAGAGCCAAACCTTTATGCAATTATTAATTTTTTTGATTCTATATATGTATGGGTATGTATTTAGAATAATTTATTAGGCATAATTTTATTGTATAAAATTATTTTTTATGAAAAAAGGGGCCAATTCGCGAACTAAATATTATTCGCGAAATCACGTTACCCGAAACTGTCCAGAATTAAAAAAACGAAAAGTTCGTGAAAGGGTAACCTGCTATGTTTTTTTCAGAAAGAAAAAATGACCCAATTGTTTATCCAAAAGGTGACCCAGATTCTTTATTCCATGCTTTCTGGGTGATATCACGTTTTTCAAAGGAAGTAACTTGTTTAAAAGGTGGTTTCACCTTATATATATATTATATAACAAGGTGATCTAGGATTTCTAAGAAAAGTTTATGCAGGATTTTAAAAAAAAGGATGGTTGTGACACCCCCAAATCCGGGTACTTTGTTTCCATATGATTTGGTGTTCACTTTCTATCTATAACATACCTTTACCCAATATATCTCAAAATGAATTACAACTTTAATTCAAAATAATAAAATCTCCCTTAAAACAATGGTTACAACCTTCTTGAACTCAATTCCAGGGTTACTCTAACCTTGACATAAACAATAAAGTGCGGAATAAAAACATGACCTAAAATTATTACAATCATTTCAAAATAATTAAACAAATCTTCACTTGTTCATCTTTCCCTTGCCTTTACTCGTAGACGGGGCATCAACGTTATCAACTTTAACTGCAATTGTTATTTAATGCAAGAGTGAGCAAACAACAGCTCACTGGAGTTTAACAATAATAAATACATAAAAGAATATCTTTACAAAGATCTGAATAACTTAGTTTACTTCAACAATAAAGAATTGAATAATAATTCTCTATCAATATCAAAATTCGAATATAGAATTTATCTGAGGATCATAAGACCTTTGAACTCTTCTTGTCCTAGGTTATAAATATTTCTATTTAAACCTTTAATAGTCAATAAGACTATGGACCTCAACTCGTACTTAGGGAAATCAGCCCTTTGTACCATGTATTGTGCACAAACATCTTCACACTATGCGTACTAACCTCCCCTAATAATTAGGGTTGTTCAACTCAGCAATTTGAATTCAAGTCCGCACCAAAGAAAGTTTGGTCTGGATAAGCTTACAATGGTAATTTAGAATTCACGTTCATCAACTAAGGATTAGTTGAATCGACTTTCAATAATTCATAAATAAAAGAATTATGAATTAACATATGTTTTAGAAGTAAACTTAACGCATTTAAAATAATAAACTGGATCTTACTTGAACAATAAGTCAAGATCTCTTTGGTTAAGTAAATAATTGTCCAGTACAGAAATGAAAAGGACATTCTCAACAATGAAAATATGAACAACAAAGAACTTGCGTAGAAATAGCGAGTTTAGGGTTTAGAAGACTTGCCTTAAGCGCAAGCTACTTAACACAATTCACGTACTTTAATACTTCCTACACATATATATTAAGTCACAAAAACCTAAATTAGTTAACACATAACTAATTCACATAAGTGGTTAACCCTCATGGTTAACTCACTCTAATTAAATAAATAATCAACTATCACATAATTAATTACATCACACACATACTTACATAATTAAATTAATTATGTATTTTAGCTAAATTATAATTGAACAATTATAATTTAAACACTTAATTTAATTATAATTACCTCTTAAATTATCAAAATTTCATAATCAATAGTTAATTAAACTATATCATGCATTATAATTACACAATTTACAATTAATCATGTATTTATCAATTTATAATAATCATGCATTTATTAAATTATAATTACATAAATTGTAATTTAAATTAACATCTAATTGATTAAAATAAATCAACTACTACTCATTATAATTTAACAAAATTATACTTTAAATTAAACACTTACTCTTAATTATAATTAATCAAATTAAGTAACTCATTTTACTATCAAACAATTATAATTTAATTAAGGTTTTCAAAATTCTTTTCTCAAATTATGAAATTGTCCAACTCATACTAGCAACATGTTATAGCCACTGAATTCATGCTCATTATCATAACCAATTATCATAAGCTATCAAATAAAACTGCACAAGTAAGCAAAACTCACTGCCACTGCACTGTGCACGACGCAGTTGCGCAGGGAAAGGTTCTGGGAAAAGCAAGCGGCGCAGCTGCGCTGCTCCTGGCCTTGCTGCCGGCGCAGCTGCGTAGCAACTCGGCCAGACGCAGACAGTCACGGCTCTCTGCTTTACTGCTTAACCCATACAAGCCAAAAATACAGTAACATAGACACTGTACATCATATATACGCTGTAATACATATATCTAACATGCTTCCAAAACATAAACTCATTTAAACAATGAGAATCAAGAGTTTTAAAAATCCAATTTGGCCATTTTCATGAAAACTCATATTTTCATAAAAAGATTCTCTGTAATAAAATTTTCTTACCAATTCAACTTATAAAACATGCATTATATTTGAAATTGAAGATATTATCACAACAATTCTAAATAGGCATATTAACACACAATCAAATCATAACTTTTACTCTAAAATGGGCCAATAACATATAAAATCATAAGAACATCAATTTCTCCATTAAAACATGTTCTGACAAAAATTTAATTTCTGAAAATCCTTGATCATGACATACAATTCATATAATAACCATTATAAACACAATTTATATATGTACATCATATTTGTATAACTTTCATGCTAAATCATATACACAGAGAACTCATATTCATGAATATTATAAAGAAAACACATAAAAATATAAAAAAATTGAAATAATACCCTTTTTGCTTAGATGATTGAAGAAGAAGATGATAATGATTCCCTTCAAGCTTCTCAAACTTTATCTTTTCTTTCTCTTCCTCTTCTCTCTATCTTCTTCTCTGTTATTTTCTCTGCTCTTTCTCTCTTTTTTTTCTTAGTTTCTCTAACTGACTAACTCTAAACTAACGTAACTTAGTGTATATACAATATACATATAACACATATAATTA
Organism: Panax stipuleanatus; assembly: GCA_020205555.1. Classification (NCBI taxonomy): domain Eukaryota; kingdom Viridiplantae; phylum Streptophyta; class Magnoliopsida; order Apiales; family Araliaceae; genus Panax; species Panax stipuleanatus. Next base: position 68,637,826 of record CM035118.1, read on the forward strand.
TAGAATATGTAACTCCTAATATAATTACATATACTAATTACTAATTAATACATAGGTTACAAAAATTTTGAATTTAAATATCCACAAGGCTTGTTTGGCCAAAACAGAATTATTTTTAAAAATAGTTTATTAGCTAAGGCCTTGTTTGGAAAATAGATTTAAAATCATTTTTCTTTATTTTAACAAATCATTTTAACACATACCTTAATGTCATATTTTAATCAATTAAATATTAATCAACTAATTTAATCAATTAAAATCTAACATTAATTAATCACATAAACTTGTCACATAATTATAATTACTCGCTAATTATAATTCATGTAACACTTCATCACATAATTCATCTAATTCAATTATCTCAATTAAATTAGAACTATAATATAAAATTAAATTTAATTAATATATAACACTTAATTAAATCACTCCATAATTTATTTATTTAACTCAATAAATAAATCACATAAAATATTTATTTAACTCAATAAATATTTAAAATTATTATATAAAATCACAATCGTTACAACGGTTACTATATATATAATATATATACGATTATATATATATATATATATATATATATATTCTATTTTTAATAATTTTATAATTATAATAAAGAGTTTATTTTAATCTTGAAATTAGATTTCATGCAATTTAAAATTGACCATTAAATGATACTCATATATATATGGAATGTTTTAATTCATGAGATAAATATTTATTTATTGATGCATATGGTGATATGTATGATAATAAATGGGATTAATTATGAGACTATTGTCCAATGTGATTGAATTTTATTTTAGTTGAATACTTGAATGAATGAGTTTTATTAAATGGGGTCGCGTACCTCGTCTTCTCTGGTTTTTTCTTGATGTAAAATTCTATCTGCCTCCTATGTACCTCCCCTTGACTGCTGATCAAGGTTTCTATTTAAATTAAATAGTTTAATGTAATAGAAATAGTTAGAATTATCTTAAATAAATTGGAGACCAAGGAGCAAGGAGCGCGTGAAGACCCGTTTGTATGGAGCCCGGGTTTAAATGTAATAGTTACGTTTAAATTTAAATTTTTGCACTCATAGATTTGACCTTTTGATTCACTTGGTGGCTCTAGTGAACCAAACTAGAATAAAAGTTTATAATCAATCCGGGTAGAATATAGTATTCTATATGTGCATGCTAAGTATTATATATATATATATATATATATATATATGTATTATATTTTATGCAAACATGCTTCGCATATTTTAATAAAATAACGCGTATTTTATATTTTATATATATATATATATGTGTGTGTGTGTGTGTGTGTGTGTGTGTGTGTGTGTGCATGCGCGCTAAACAAGATGAGACAAATAATAACAAATCCCTCAAAGAAATCGTATTAAGTCTAAAGCGTTCAATGATATTTGAAATATCGAACGTCGCCTTCTAGCACGATAAATTAATAGAGTATTAAATATTTAATATGAGTTTTTTGTGCACACACAAGGCAAGTATTAAGTATTTAAGATATTAATTTAATCACATTTGATGCTTATAAAATTAATTGAATAATATTATTTTGTTGTGCACACACAAGGATAATATTTTTCTTTTTTGAATATATGGAGTGCTAGGTTGGACTTAACTTAAATTATTTTAGTTCAAATGTGCACACACTTGACCATTATGATCTAACAGGAAGAATACAAGGAGTTACATGTCGATGTAATTGACGAGAGTTTTCTACCTATTTATTTATATATCGTTTGTTGTGCACACACAAGACTATATACATTTGAAATGGAATCCTTATTCTCACTAGCAAATCTTTAATTAGATGTTGCCGAACTATATAAGTGAGGGCAATACAGTTTGAAGAAAATAGTGGGAGATACCAATCTAAAATAAGACATAATTTATTTTGGTATATAAAATTAATTAAATGAATGTTTGCTAAAATATTGTCTTTTCACATACAGAAATTTAAAATGTTGAAATCACTAATTTTACTGTGTAGCATACTTGATGCTAATAAACTAACCGGGCTGAATTACACGGACTGGTTAAGGAATCTGAGAATAGTTCTCACTGCTGAAAAGATTTCTTATGTCCTAAATTCACTTGTCCCTGGAACTGTTCTAGAATCAGCTTCTGAGGAAGAGATTGCCACCATTGTAAAGTGGCAAGATGATGCATTTGTGGCTCAATGCATCATACTCGCATTCAAGAATAACGAGCTTCAGCGTCAGCATGAAAACATGGATGCTCCTACTATGTTGATTTGTAAGACCCCAACTTTTATGAATAAAGATTTAATTTTCTTTATATATTATTTTGAAATAGTAAGGTGTTGATTTGATAAATGTGATAAGTTATGGGTGATACGTACAAATATTTCAAAATAAGCAAGTGGTCATAAAATTTTCATTGTGTTAGGGAATATTCAGTTGGTCGTGGAATATTCTTGTTGTCCGAAAATATTCGTACTACGGCGCAGCTATTTGTGGGCCCCATAACAGAAAACTGTCGGATGAATAAAATGACAAGAATAAGTTTTTTAAAAATAACGACAAAACTGTTACCGTTAAACTGTTGAAATACCCGGTGGTTAAAGTAAAGTAATACGCGTTGTTACACAGTAGCACACGGTATTGCACAATGTTTTATATTTTAATAATTGTCACTGCACAATATTTTACATTATCAAATCAATAATTCACATTATTTGAATAATATTATTAGATAGCATTATTGACAATGTCTAGGAAATTCTGTCTATGAAATGGGTTTGGTCACCTAGTTGTGCGCCAGTAAGGAGAAATCCTTATCGAAAAGCCCCCTCTTTCCTAGGAACGACCTGGTTGTCATTATTGTAATTCTGTAATATTAATTATCGATAAAAATGATAAGTAAATATTTATTCAATTTTGATATAAATGGAGGAGTTTTTAGCAAAAGAGACAATTATTGAATGTTGATATTTTATCTTCTTCGATAAAATAATTTATTCAAATATATTATTATAATATTACATTATAAGTGTATAATGTGATAATATAATAGTATAATTTTATAATTTAAATGGTAATATTTTTATAATAAATTCATGGAATATGAATAAAATGAGGAGGAATAGAGCAAATTGGATCTGAATGGTTTTTTTGTGTTATAAATGTTTTTGAAAACAAAAACATGCAAAACATGTTTTGGTGGGCCCCACTTGTCCTTTTTTTGGCTGATGATTTTTGTCAAAATACGTATCCGTAAATAAATTTTTTTTAGCTTTGGTGTGCTAGCATTTTCCTATAAATTGGGTGCTTAGTTAGAAATGAAAATCACACCAGAATTAAAAATTTCTTTCTTTATACGATTGAGCGTATTTCTTGTGAGTATTTAGATATTTTGAGTGTTGATAACAGTGCAAGTTTTTCTCATTATAATATTCAATATTTCAGTCAGATCGAGTATTCTACTGAGGTAAGGAATGTTATTCTTCTCGTAAGGTATATTAGTTTTCTCACAAATGATGTTACTTTCTTTCAATATTCATAAAGAATATTATTTTCTTTCATATTCCATATTATAAAAGTAATAATATTTCATTTTATATCCCCAAATTCAAACTTACTACGGTAAGTATTGCCTCTCTATAATTCCTGAAATGATCAAAAATTCCTTGAGTTTTGCGTTTCATCTAATATCATTTTACCGGAATGTTGGTATGAACTTTCTTATGAAATTTTTACCTTTTCCTGTCGGGGTTACTATTCATTCGTACGGTACTATTCATAAATACGATACTATTCATACGTACGGTACTATTCATGAGTACTATTCATAGAAAAATTAAATTTTCTTTTCTTTGTCCAAGTTATCTGTTATGGTTCCTATCATTGATTGGATCCATGTTTTGAACTTTATTCTTGAATTTTGCTCCACAATTGATTATTATGGAGTATTTTTGAACTTGGATAAACTAAATTACAAATCCCTAGTCTTTGTCCTTTATCTCACTGGATTCGTTATTTATATTATTTTCATCATCCTCAGTTCTAAATGGTCATATAACTGAATATCTCTGGCCTGTAGTGCAAAGATAAATGATTACTTGATGAATAAATTTGGCCTGTAGTACAAAGATGAATGATTACTTGATGAATATCTTTGGCCTGTAGTGCAAGAATGAATGATTACCTAATGAATATCTTTGGCCCGTAGTGCAAAGATGGACAGGTGTTGAGATGAACATGACCACTGGTGATACAAATGAATATCTTTGGCCGTAGTGCAAAGATGAATATTTGATTTGAGATATATATTGATTGATGTTACGGGATAAAATATTGATGATGGACTTTTAAATCATAGAAGATAGTAGACATTATTTTTTACTTAACTCTTCTAATGAATTGTTATTTCCGCTGCAGTTGTTGATCTAAAACTTGTTGTCCATAATATTTTATCTGATTTATTGAATGCTAACGATAATTTATTCTTCATTATCGTAGTCATAATATTCTCTACTGGGCTAGTTGAGCTCACCCTTTTCTTCCATTGTTCTCTTCAGGAAATGAGAATATCGCAGGGACTAGTCGGGAATCGGAGTGATGGTCCGAGTTAGAGCTGTAGTAGTCCTCACTATTTTATAAAATAGTGTGATAATAATTGTAATTAATGAGGACTGAATTTAAGCGTTTATATTTCATATTATATACGATCTATATTGAAGCTCACAGGTTGTGTGGTCGTATTTTGCACGACCGTTTGATATAAAGATTGTATTTGGATTTTGTACCATGTATTTGGCAACTCAGAATGGCTTGAGTATTGAACCTATTTTGGGGGCGTCACATGCTTCACCTCAAGGAGTTATATGGTGAACAAAGTAGGACTGTTAGATATGAGATTGTTGGGTTTGTACGAAATCACGACGCAATCAAATTGCAAAAATTAGCGGAAGCATGGTATATCAGAGTTTAAAAAATTTCTACAAAACCATTACCCGGATCATCCTTTATGCAAATTATTAATTTAAAACGATAAATAAGAAGTTATGGAATCATACCCTTGTAGAATGAAGCTTCCACAGGTACTAGTTCAACTCCTTGTTCTTCGTGATCTCCTTGAATTTTCGGGTTAGATTCCTTTCTTTGATCAACGTTAGCCACCCAAGTGTTTGGCCTCTAGAGGTGATCCACCAAGGAAGATGAATTATCAAGAAGGAGGGTGTTTGGCTTAACCTTAATTTTCTATCCTCTATAGAAAAGGAGTACTCTCCAACAATTGGAATTACATCAAATCAATATCTATTATAAGACTTCTCTTATATAGACATTGGTCAACCCTTCTAATCCTATTAGACATGGGATTTCTTTTAATTAATTAAACTCCTTTAATTAATTTAGGCTTCCCACCACATGGGAATAATTAATTAAATTCATTTAATTAATTTGTCTCCTAATCTTATTAGGAATAAATGAGAGTACTAAATATTAAATTAATTACTAAACTCCTTTAGAAATTAAAATAATAATAATTGTAATAATATTAATAAGACTCCTCTTATTAATTTATATTTAATATTTCCAAAATATTAAATAATAAATATTAAGCTATTTAATTTATTCTATCACCATAGATTAAATTAATTATACTTAATGCATTATTACGATTATGCCATTACCTTCTTAAATATTTATTCTTCCTTTTATGGTGTGACCCTTTAGGTTCTCCATATTAAACCGGTTGTGAATAAATCAATTAAAACAATTTTAATCTTATTTAAATAAATAAATTAAACTAATAATCTATTTAAATAAATAATATTTATTCTACAATAGGGATAAGCCTCCCTAGCGATCAACGACTTTCCAGATAATATAGATTTCAACATTAATAATAAAAGAACCTGTGAGTTAATAGTTACCATACAATTCAATCCTTCCACCATACAATGTCCCAATTAAATATAAGACATGGATTTACTGTCAAGTCTTATTTTATTTAATTATATGTATTTCGATTAGAAAATGCACAACTCCAAATAATGCAAATTAAAAACTCCTTTCTAATTTCATTTCACCTTGGCCAAGGATTCCTGGGTTGTCATTTAACGAATCACATGGGACATATCTCCTCTTTTACTAGAGGTGGTAGATTCTTTATTGATCATTCATTATCTCCATATGTAACTCATTATACCCAAGCATACCCTATATATGCCTTAAAAGGTCTTAAGGAATAAGTCAAAGTATAATTTGTTACATACAAGATACTATAATGATCTCAAGTCCAAGGATCACTTGTACTACTATCACATTAGGAATTTCTATTGACATGCGAGTAAAACTCCATTAGGTATTCCATAGCGAATCACGTTCAGTGAACTTATTCTCCAATAAGCACCTACATACTTGCTTTAGTGTCTCCACACAAATGATCATGAGATCAATCATTCTCATCCAATGAGCAAGCAACATATGTACCAATCTATCCGGATTTACTAATCCCCTTTTTAGTAATCCCACGATTGGGAACTATTTTAGTTTTAGAGCTTTCTAAGAATTTAGATCTCATTAGCATGATCATCATCATGATTCTAAAAGCATTGCTTAAAACTATGGGTTATTTACATATTATAAAAACAGCACCATGTAGATAATTAAATGCCTTTAATAAATGAATATTTTATTAATAAATAAATAAGATTGTTTACAAAGTACGTGCTTTATCATCATACATGATTGGCTTGTATGCACACTACTATCAATCTCCCACTTGCACTAAAGCCAATCGCCATGGTATCTCATACCCATCTTCTCTAAGTGACGATCAAACTGCTGTTGTGTTAAAGCTTTAGTTAATGGATCTGCAATGTTGTCTTGAGAGTCTACACTCTCCTCTTTCAATGATTTGTTTAATCATAGTGCCGCAACACATGTTTAGATTCAAGATGAGACTTAGGAACTATTCCTAGTTCTGTAATGAACTTTTCATCTAAAACATCAACTTGCAGCTTCACTTACAGTTATATACTCTGCATCTGTCACTGAATCAGCAACTGTTTGCTGCTTGGAACTCTTCCAACTCACTACGCCTCCGTTCAAGGTAAAAAAAACATACCCCGAAACAGATTTACTGTCATCTTGGTCCGTTTGAAAACTTGAGTCTGTGAAGCCCTCGAGTTTTAATTCAGACCCACCGTAGACAAGAAAAATATCTTTAGTCCTTCTCAAGTACTTTAGGATATTCTTCACTGCCTTCCAGTGCTCTTCTCCAGGATTCGACTGGTATCTGCTCGTTACACTAAGTGCATGAGCAACATCCGGTCTAGTACATATCATACCGTACATGATAGATCCTATTGCAGAAGCATAAGGGATCTTACTCATACGGTCTCTCTCCTCAGGTGTCTTTGGGGCCTGTTTCTTGGAGAGATGTATTCCATGGCTCATCAGCATGAGACCGCTTTTGGAATCTTCCATGCTAAATCTCTTTAGCATTGCATCAATGTACGTTCCTTGGGATAAACCAAGCATCCTTTTAGATCTATCTCTATAGATCTTTATCCCCAAAATATAGGATGCTTCTCCCAAGTCCTTCATGGAGAAGTGTTTAGATAACCAGATTTTAATTGATTGTAGCATAGGAATGTCATTCCCTATCAGTAATATATCATCAACATATAATACAAGGAATGAAACTGCGCTCCCACTAACCTTCTTGTACACACATGGTTCATCGTCATTTTTGATAAAATCAAACTCTTTGATTGTCTCATCAAAACGAATGTTCCATCTACGAGAAGCTTGCTTCAATCCATAAATGGATCGTTGCAGCTTACAGACTTGATTTATTCCAACCTTTGAAACAAATCCCTCTGGCTGTGTCATATACACATCCTCCTCAAGTTTCCCATTAGGAAGGCCGTTTTCACGTCCATCTGCCAGATCTCATAGTCGTTATAAGCTGCAATCGCAAGCAAAATCCGAATGGACTTGAGCATAGCTACTGGTGAAAAGGTTTCATCATAATCAACTCCTTGTCTTTGTTTGAAACTTTTTGCAACCAGTCGGGCCTTATAGGTCTCCACCTTGCCGTCCGCTCCAGTCTTTCTTTTAAAGACCCATTTACACCCAATAGGCTTAATGCCTTCAGGTGGTGAAACCAAAGTCCATACTTTGTTTTCATACATGGAGTCCATTTCGGATTTCATGGCTTCAAGCCATTTCCCTGAGTGTTTATTACTCATGGCCTGTTCGTAATTCAATGGATCATCATCATTCATGATGCGTACCTCATCGTCATCCTCTACAACGAATCCATACCTCTCAGGTATCTTCGGTACTCTTCCAGATTTACGAACAGGGTGTGGTATAGTAGGTTCTTCTACTTGGTCAGGTACCTGACTTTGATCCGTGGTAATTTGTGGTTCTTGAGCTTCTTCAAGATATATCTTACTCCCACTGACCCCTTCATGGATTAACTCCTTTTCCAAGAAGGCAGCATGTTTCGTAACAAACACCTTTTGATCAGTTGGATGATAGAAATAATACCCTACAGTTTCTTTAGGGTATCCCACAAATCTATACTTTTCGGATTTAGTCTGTAGCTTATCATGTTCAAACTTTTTGACATAAGCTGGACAACCCCAAGTCTTAACATGCTTAAGATTTGGTTTCCTTCCCTTCCACATCTCATATGGAGTCTTTGGGGCGGATTTGGTAGGTACCTTGTTAAGTAGGTATACAGCCGTTTCTAGGGCATATCCCCAGAAGGAAATTGGAAGGTCGGTAAAACTCATCATGGATCGAACCATGTCTAACAGTGTTCGATTTCTCCTTTCAGATACTCCATTTATCTGTGGTGTACCTGGAGGAGTCCATTGTGAGATTATACCATTTTCTTTGAGACAATTGAGAAACTCACCGCTTAAGTATTCTCCGCCTCGATCTGATCGAAGTATCTTTATACTCTTGCCCGTTTGTTTCTCTACTTCACTTCTGAACTCTTTGAACTTTTCAAATGATTCTGACTTGTATTTCATTAAATACACATATCCAAATCTTGAGTGATCATCAGTGAAAGTAATAAAATAAGAATACCCACCCCGTGCACTTGTTGTCATAGGCCCACAAACGTCTGTGTGAATCAATGTCAACAACTCTGTAACTCTTTCTCCTCTTCCACTAAAAGGAGATTTAGTCATTTTACCCATGAGACAAGATTCACAAGTTGGATATGATTCATAATCGGATAGCTCGAGGAGCCCATCTTTATGCAACTTGGATAATCTTGTTTCATTGATATGACCGAGTCTACAGTGCCACATGTAGGTATAATTAATATCATCTCTTTTCCTTTTCTTAGTTTGTTCAATTTGAAATATATTTTCTTGTAAGTCAAGTGTATAAAGTCCATTTCGCAAATTTCCAATACCATATAAAACATCGTCTTTATAAATAGAACAACTATTGTTCTTTATAACAACGTTAAATCCTTCCATATCCAATACAGAAATTGAAATAATGTTTTTAATAATATTCGGAACATAATAACAATTATTAAGATAAATGGACTTGCCCGAAGGCATTGCTAAATAATAAGTTCCTACAGCTAATGCAGCAACCTTTGCTCCATTCCCTACTCGTAGGATCACCTCATCATTGTTCAGCTTTCTACTTCTGACCAGTCCCTTCACATTATTACATATGTGAGAACCACAGCCGGTATCCAATACCCAAGTAGAATTTTGACTTTCTGAAAAATTAATTTCAATCATGAACAAACCTTGATTGGAAGTCGAAGCTTCTCCAAGCTTCTTGTCTGCCAGAAACTTCTTGCAGTTTTTCTTCCAATGACCCGGCTCGTTGCAATGGAAGCACATTCCTTTGCTAGCTGGATCAGATTTCTTTTGTTCCTTTATGTTCACCTTGCCCTTGGTCATCCGAGATCGGAAGAGCTCCTTAGATATCTCATATCTAGCAGTCCTACTTTGTTCACCATACAACTCCTTGAGGTGAATCAACATAGTAGAACCATCCATATTTTCGTGCTGACGCTGAAGCTCGTTATTCATGGATGCGAGCATGATGCATTGAGCCACAGATGCATCATCTTGCCACTTTACAATGGTGACAATCTCTTCCTCAGAGACTGTTTCTAGAACAGTTCCAGGGACAGGTGAGTTTAGGACATAAGAAATCTTTTCAGCAGTGAGAACTATTCTCAGATTTCTTAGCCAGTCCGTATAATTCGGCCCGGTAAGCTTATTAGCATCAAGTATGCTTCGCAGTGAAATTAGTGATTTTGACATTTTTAAAATTCTGCATGTGAAAAACAACATTTTAGCAAACATTCATTTTATTAATTTTGCATACCAAAATAAATTTAGGTCTTTATTTTAAATTGGTATCTCCCACTATTTTTATCAAACTATATTACCCTCACTTATATAGTTCGGCAACATCTAATTAAAAATTTGCTAGTGAGAATAAGGATCCCATTTCAAATGTATATAACCTTGTGGATAGCACAACAAGCGATATACAAATAAATAGGTAGACAACTCTTGTCAATTACAACACTATATAACTCCTTTTATTTTGCCTCTTAAATCATAATGGTCAAGTGTGTGCACATCCGAACTAAAATGATTTAAGTTAAGTCCAGCCTAGCACTTCCATAAATTCAAAAAAGAAAAATGTTCGTCCTTGTGGATAGCACAACAAGACTAGATCGTTCAATTTTCTTGATAAGCATCAAATGTGATTAATTAACATCTTAAATACGCAATACTCGCCTTGTGGATAGCACAACAAGCTCATATTAAATATTTAATACTCTATTAATTTATCATGCTAGAAGGCGACGTTCGATATTCCAAATATCATTTGAACGCTTCGGACTTAATATTATTTCTTTGAGGGGTTTGTTATTATTTGTCTCATCTTGTTTAGCACGCATGCACATATATATATAAAATACGCGTCATTTTATTAAACATGCGAAGCATGTTTGCATAAAATATAATATATATAATATTTAGCATGCAATATAGAATACTATATTCTACCCGGATTGATTATGGACTTTTATTCTAGTTTGGTTCACTAGAGCCACCAAGTGAACCAAAAGGTCAAACCTAGGAGTGCAAGAATTTAAATTTAAATATAACTATTACATTTAAATCCGGGCTCCATACAAACGGGTCTTCACGCGCTCCTTGCTCCTTGGTCTCCAATTTCTTCAAGATAATTCTAACTATTCTTATTACATTAAACTATTTAATTTAAATAGAAACCTTGATCAACAGTCAAGGGGAAGTACATAGGAGGGAGATAGAATTTTACATCAAGAAAAAAAAATTAGAGAAGACGAGGTACGCAGATCCCATTTAATAAAACTCATTCATTCAAGCATTCAACTAAAATAAAATCCAATCACATTGGTCAAATAGTCCATAATCAATCCCCATTTATTTTCATACATATCACCATATATATCAATAAATAAATATTCATCTCATGAATTAAAACATTCCATATATATATGAGTATCATTTAATGGGCAATTTTAAATTGCATGAAATCCAATTTCAAGATTAAAATAAACTCTTTATTTTAATTATAAAATTATTTAGAATATAATATATAAATATATCATATTTATTTTTTAAAAAGAAGTCACCTTCTTTTATTAAAAGAGTCCTGCAGGTTTATTAAAAAAGTCCTTTCCTGATGGGTCACCTTCTTTTGGAGTAAGAAAGAGAAAACACCTTTTCTTTGCAGAATTCAAGATTAGCACCAAAAAAAAAAAAAAATTGTGATTCGTCCCAAAAAAAATCTTTTTTTTTCTCTTAAAAAATATAATTTTATACAATAAAATTATGCCCAATAAATTATTTTAAATACATACCCATATGTATATGAAATCAAAAATAAATTAATAATTGCATAAAGATTTGGCTCTGATGCCACTGTTGGGTTTGTACGAAATCACGACGCAATCAAATTGCAAAAATTAGCGGAAGCATGGTATATCAGAGTTTAAAAAATTTCTACAAAACCATTACCCGGATCATCCTTTATGCAAATTATTAATTTAAAACGATAAATAAGAAGTTATGGAATCATACCCTTGTAGAATGAAGCTTCCACAGGTACTAGTTCAACTCCTTGTTCTTCGTGATCTCCTTGAATTTTCGGGTTAGATTCCTTTCTTTGATCAACGTTAGCCACCCAAGTGTTTGGCCTCTAGAGGTGATCCACCAAGGAAGATGAATTATCAAGAAGGAGGGTGTTTGGCTTAACCTTAATTTTCTATCCTCTATAGAAAAGGAGTACTCTCCAACAATTGGAATTACATCAAATCAATATCTATTATAAGACTTCTCTTATATAGACATTGGTCAACCCTTCTAATCCTATTAGACATGGGATTTCTTTTAATTAATTAAACTCCTTTAATTAATTTAGGCTTCCCACCACATGGGAATAATTAATTAAATTCATTTAATTAATTTGTCTCCTAATCTTATTAGGAATAAATGAGAGTACTAAATATTAAATTAATTACTAAACTCCTTTAGAAATTAAAATAATAATAATTGTAATAATATTAATAAGACTCCTCTTATTAATTTATATTTAATATTTCCAAAATATTAAATAATAAATATTAAGCTATTTAATTTATTCTATCACCATAGATTAAATTAATTATACTTAATGCATTATTACGATTATGCCATTACCTTCTTAAATATTTATTCTTCCTTTTATGGTGTGACCCTTTAGGTTCTCCATATTAAACCGGTTGTGAATAAATCAATTAAAACAATTTTAATCTTATTTAAATAAATAAATTAAACTAATAATCTATTTAAATAAATAATATTTATTCTACAATAGGGATAAGCCTCCCTAGCGATCAACGACTTTCCAGATAATATAGATTTCAACATTAATAATAAAAGAACCTGTGAGTTAATAGTTACCATACAATTCAATCCTTCCACCATACAATGTCCCAATTAAATATAAGACATGGATTTACTGTCAAGTCTTATTTTATTTAATTATATGTATTTCGATTAGAAAATGCACAACTCCAAATAATGCAAATTAAAAACTCCTTTCTAATTTCATTTCACCTTGGCCAAGGATTCCTGGGTTGTCATTTAACGAATCACATGGGACATATCTCCTCTTTTACTAGAGGTGGTAGATTCTTTATTGATCATTCATTATCTCCATATGTAACTCATTATACCCAAGCATACCCTATATATGCCTTAAAAGGTCTTAAGGAATAAGTCAAAGTATAATTTGTTACATACAAGATACTATAATGATCTCAAGTCCAAGGATCACTTGTACTACTATCACATTAGGAATTTCTATTGACATGCGAGTAAAACTCCATTAGGTATTCCATAGCGAATCACGTTCAGTGAACTTATTCTCCAATAAGCACCTACATACTTGCTTTAGTGTCTCCACACAAATGATCATGAGATCAATCATTCTCATCCAATGAGCAAGCAACATATGTACCAATCTATCCGGATTTACTAATCCCCTTTTTAGTAATCCCACGATTGGGAACTATTTTAGTTTTAGAGCTTTCTAAGAATTTAGATCTCATTAGCATGATCATCATCATGATTCTAAAAGTATTGCTTAAAACTATGGGTTATTTACATATTATAAAAACAGCACCATGTAGATAATTAAATGCCTTTAATAAATGAATATTTTATTAATAAATAAATAAGATTGTTTACAAAGTACGTGCTTTATCATCATACATGATTGGCTTGTATGCACACTACTATCAGAGATATCTAAGGAGCTCTTTCGATCTCGGATGACCGAGGGCACTGCCGTTGAGACTCATGTCCTAAGGGTGATCAATCTGATTGAACGCCCTGGACAGCTTGGTTTCGTCATTGATGGGGATTTGAGTTAAGACTTGGTCTTGCAGTCACTCCTTGAGACCTTTTTGCAGTTCGTTGTCAATTTTCACATGAATAAGTTAGATGTAAGCTTGCCATAATTACTTAACATGTTGAAAATTACAGAAGGTCACTTCTCATCTAAGAAGAACCATGTCTTAATAACGAGATAATGAGTCCGTTCAACCAAGGGACCACAACTAGGGTCGTACCGGTTGCAGCAGTCATCGGAGCAATGACAACCAGCGGGGAGGAAAGTATCATGACAGAAGCGGTAACCACTCTGGTGGTAATCATGGCCACGATAGTAGAAGAAACGAGACGGGGGGAGATTTCAAAAAGAGAAGGTACAACAATGAGAACGTAAAGACGTCGACAGCAACACCAGCATCAACTGTTTCTAGGGGAGGAGAACGACCACCGGTCGTATGCTATAAATGCGGGAAAGAGGGACACATCAGCCCAAACTGCCCACAACAATTCAAGGCATGCTATAACTGGAAAGGAAGGACATATAGCTCGAGATTGTCTTATAGCGAAACCAAGTCCAGCGGGGGTGGTGATTCCAAAGGCAGTTTCGGACAAGTCAAAGTCGGTGGTTCCAGGAATAGCGTTTGTCGTGACTGCCCAAAACGCGAGGAACTCGAATGAGGTGATCACGGGTAAGCTAATCATAAACTCTTGCGAAGTTTACACTTTGTTAGATACCGGTGTTACCCATTTTTTTATATCACCTACTTGTGCTCAACGTTTGAACTTGACACCTGAGAAATTAGACTTTGACTTATCTGTTGAAACTCCGTTGGGTGAAACTTTCGTTACATCTACAGTTTACAAATCTTGCTCGATTTAAGTTTGTACCTTCACCCTACCGTTGATCTTATATCTTTGAAAATACTTGCATTTGACGTGATTTTAGGAATTGACTGATTAACCACTTACTATGCCAAAATTGATTGTTTTTGTAAGGTTGTTAGTTTTCATATTCCTAACTAACCTGTTGTGCGAATCCAAACAACCAAACCACTAAAATCAATCAATGTCATTTCAAGTCATAAAGCTATTCGTTTATTAAAAAATGGATGTCAAGCTTTTTTAGCTCATGTCACTGATCTAAACCAGAATACGTCTGATTTGAATAATATTTATGTTGTTAATGAGTTTCCTGATGTATTTCTCAAAGAACTTCCCGGTCTACCCCCAGAACGTGAAGTTGAATTCTTTATTGACCTTGAGCCTAGTACAAAACCCATTTCTAAAACTCTATATCGAATGACACCTATTGAACTTCAGGAGTTAAGGGTCCAACTATAGAAGTTGTTAGACATCGGTTTTATTCGTCCTAGTATGTCTCCTTGGGGTGCTCCTGTTTTATTCGTAAAGAATAAAGACAGAAGTATGCGACTTTGTATTGACTATCGGGAGTTGAACCATATCACCATCAAGAATAGGTATCCGAAACCTCGTATTGATGAACTGTTCGACCAGTTGCAAGGAGCACAATTCTGTTCACAGATCAATCTTCGTTCTGGATATTATCAGCTGAAGATTAAAATTGAGGATATTCTAAAGACTGCCTTCAGAACTCGATACGGGCATTATGAATTCCTATTCATGTCTTTTGGATTGACTAATGCTCCTGCTGCTTTTATGGATATGATGAACCGTGTATTCAAAGAATATTTGGATCAGTTCGTGGTTGTCTTTATTGATGACATCCTCATCTATTCCAAAAGCCGTGAAGATCATGAGCACCACTTGAAGCTGGTACTTCAAAGGCTTCGTGAAAACAAGTTATATGCCAAGTTGAAGAAATGTGAGTTCTGGCTTAAGGAAGTAGCATTCCTTGGGCACGTGGTGTCAAAATATGGAGTATCTGTTGACCTGGCAAAGATTGAAGCAATATAAAGTTGGGAGCAACCGAAGTTGGTGACCGAAGTACATAGCTTTCTGGGCTTAGCTAGTTATTATCGGAGATTCGTGGAAGGATTTCTCAAATCGCTACTCCATTAACTCAGCTGACTCGGAAAGATACAAAATTCGTTTGGAGCGAGGAATGCGAGAAGAGCTTCCAAGAGCTCAAGAGGAGACTCATTTCGGCTCCTGTTCTGACAATACCATCTGGTTCGGATGGATTTGTCATCTACAGTTATGCTTCGGGCAAGGGGTTAGGATATGTTCTCATGCAGCATGGGAAAGTCATAGCCTATGCCTCGTGACAACTTAAAGAATATGAGAGGAATTATCCTACTCATTATCTACAGTTGGCAGCAGTCATTTTCGCGTTGAAGATCTGGAGACACTACCTGTACGGGGAAAAAATGGAGATTTATACGGATCATAAGAGCCTTAAATATTTCTTCACTCAAAAGGAACTCAACATGCGGCAACGACGTTGGCTTGAGCTGTTGAAAGATTATGACCATACCATCCAATACCATCCTGGTAAAGGGAACGTGGTAGCTGACACATTAAGTAGAAGATTATATGCGGGAATGAGTGCGATGATGTCAACACAAAGACCTATTCTGTGTGACTTACAAAAAATGGAGATAGAGTTCAAGACTCCGGCGACCCACATGATGATGTCAAGTATACGCGTAGAACCATCTTTGATTGATAAAGTTAAAGCTGCTCAAGCTACGGATCCGGAGCTGATGAAGATGAAGAAGAAGGTGTAAGAAGGTGCGGTTCCAGAAGCAAGAATCGATGAAGAAGGAATACTTCGAGTCAACTCCAGACTTTGTGTTCCTAACTATTCTGATTTGAAGCATAGAATCATGATGGAGGCACACAATACACCGTTTGTAATCCATCCTGAAAGTACCAAAATGTATCGTGATCTTCGACATATATTTTGGTGGAACAATATGAAGAGAGATCGCGGAGTTTATCTCGAGGTGTTTAACTTGTAAAGGCAGAGCATTAAGTGCCAAAGGGTTCATTGCAACCACTTGAGATTTTGAAATGGAAGTGGGAACACATTACCATGGATTTGTTACTGGTCTTCCCAAGGTTTCTCAAGGCATAGATGCGATTTGGGTTATTGTTGATAAATTAACCAAGTCTGCTCATTTCTTGTCGATATGGGAGACTTATTCCCTTGAACGTCTTGCTCGTATATACATGAATGAGATTGTGAGATTGCATGGCATGCCAGTATCCATAGTTTCGGATCGTGACCCAAGATTTACTTCACAATTTTGGGTTAGCTTGCAGAAAGCTATGGGCACGGATTTACGATTTAGTTCGGCATATCATCCTCAAACGGACTGGCAATCGGAAAGGACTATTCAAACTCTTGAAGATCTATTGAGACTTTATGTTCTAGACTTCAAAGGGAGTTGGGATAAGTACCTATCATTGGTGGAATTTTCCTACAACAACAGTTATCAGGCAAGTATAGGCGTGGCTCCATTCGAAGCGTTGTATGGGCGAAAGTGTCGTTCTCCAGTATGCTGGGATGAGGTGGGTGAAGCAATATTGTTGGGACCAGATTTGGTACGTATGACTACGAAAAAGATCCAAATGATCCGACAACGTATACAAATGGCACAGGATCGACAAAAGAGTTATGCGGATCTTCATTGAAAGGACGTGGAATTTAATGCTGGGGATCATGTATTGTTACGTGTTGCTCCGTGGAAAGGGGTTACGAGGTTTGGGAAGAGAGGAAATGTGACGCCCCCAAAATAGGTTCAATTCTCAACCCATTTTGAGTTGCCAAATACATGGTACAGAATCCAAATACAATCTTTTATAACATACGGTCGTGCAAAATAAGACCACACAACTGTGAGTTTCAATACAAATCGTATATAATACGAAATATAAACACTCAAATTCATTCCTTATTCATTACAATTATTGTCCCACTATTTTATAGAATAGTGAGGACTTCTACAGATCTAACTCTGATCATCACACTATTCCCCTACTAGACCCCGCGATACTCTCATTTCCTGAAGAGAACAATGGAAGAAAAGGGTGAGCTCAACTAGCCCAGTAAAGAATATTATGAATAAGATAATGAAAAATAAATTATCGTTAGCCTTCAATAAATCAGATAAAATATAATGGACAACAAGTTTTAGATTAATATTCGCAGCAGAAATAACAACTTATTAGAAGAGTTAGTAGAGAATGATGTCTATTATCTTCTTTGATTTAAAAGTCTATCATCAATATTTTATCCCTGTAACATCAATCAATATACATCTCGAATCAAATATTCATCTTTTGCACTACGGGCTAAAGATATTCATTTGTATCACCAGTTGGTCATGTTCATCTTAACACCTGTCTATCTTTACACTACGAGCCAAAGATATTAATCAGGTAATCATTCATCTTTGCACTACAGGCCAAAGATATTCAGTTATATCACCATTAGGACTGAGGATGATGAAAAATAATACGAATAACGAATCCAGTGAGATTAGAGAATTTATCCAGAGTTCAAGAATGAAGATCAAAACCTGGATCCAATCAAATATGATTTGGAAGAAAAAAATATTTTTTTTACCGTGAATATTACCCCGTTAATAGTAACTCGTGAATAGTAACTCGTAAATAATAACTCGACATGAAAAGATAAAAATTTCGCAAGAAAGTTCAGACCAATATTCCAGTGAAATGATATTTAAATGAAGCGCAAAACTCAAGGAATTTCTGATCATTTTAGGAATTATAGAAGCAATACTTACCGTAATAAGTTTAGAGTTAGAATCTGAAATGAAACAATATACGAAACTACAATTAGATTTTCACCCGTCAAGCGATAGTTCGCTCAGACAGATTTTTTCCACAATTTAATAACAACTGGATACGAAGGGTTATTCACCAGGCAGGTGGTAGTCCGCGTAGACAGGTTATTCCCACAGAATAATAAAGAATAGAATAACAGGATTTCACTATGCATGCGATAGTCCGCGTAGACAGATTATTCCAACAGAATAATAAAGAATGAAATAACAACCCTTACGAGTATTGAAAGAAAATAACTCTCTTCATGAATACGAAAGAAATAATATCCCTTACCTCAGTAGAAGATTGGATACTGGAATAGTGGAGTAGCAGAATACTCTTCTTCTTTCTCTCTCTATAATTTCTCTCACTATTATAACTTTGCTCTTCTAGAATGGTGAGCAATGAATGAAATTAGCTTGCTATTTATAGTCTAGAAAAAGATTGATTAATTACACTTTAGTACCTCCATCTTTGCCTTAATTTTTAATTTAGTCCCTCAAGTTTATAAATCTTGCACCTCCACCCCTGCAACCACCCACCAACTATTTATTATCCACCAATAAGTGGGTCCCACATGTTAACCACCCATTAATTGCTTATTTATCCGATTAATTCTCCATTTGGTCAATTTAACATCCGAAAATCAACTATTATCGAAATAAATATCGATTTCCACTAACATTAATATTCCCACCACAATAAAAATATTTTTATCAACCATTCATCATGAATATTATAATTCATAATATTGACAACCAGATCGTTCCCAGGAAAGAGGGGGCTTTCCGATAAGGATTTTTCCTTACTGGCGCGCAATTAAATAACCTAACCCCTTTCCTTGACAGAACTTTCTAGACATTGTCAATAATGCTAATAATAATAATATGAGTAACTGTGTTGTGTCAATTATTAATTTAATATTTTAAAGTATTGTGCAGATGATACTGTGACAATAATTAAATCAATAATATGAGATACTATGCAGCAACTACTGTAGCAATTATTGAATACTGAGTGACTTCTTACGTAAGAACCAATAATTCGAAATACTGTGCAATACCGTGTACTACTATGCAACAACGCGTATTACTGTATTTTTATCACCGGGTATTTTAACAGTTTAACAGTAAAAGTTTTGCCATGAAAATATTATTTCTGTCGCTTTCTATATACGACAATTATCCATTGTGGAGTCCACCAATGACTGCGCCGTAGTACGAATATTCTCCGATAAAAGAATATTCCCCGACACAACGAATATTTTACGACCACTTGCTTACTTTATAAAATTTGCACATTCCACCCATAACTTATCATATTTATCAAATCAACACCTTACTATTTCAAAATAATATATAGAGGAAATTAAATCTTTATTAATAAAAGTTGGGGTCTTACAACCTCCCCTCCGTATTAAATTTTATCCTCGAAATTGACGTACGTACCTGGTATGTCAAAAAATTGAGGATACCTCGCTTTTATTTCCGATTCTAACTCCCAGGTCATTTCCTCGATATCATAGTTCCTCCACAAAACTTTAACTTGAGGTATAATCTTTGAGCGTAGAACATGTTCCTTCTTATTCAAGATCTTGACAGGTACCTCCTCATACGTTAAATCTTCGGCTATCTCGTCTGGTTCTAATTCAATAATGTGGTTTGGGTCTTTCACATATTTACAAAGCATGGATATGTGAAAAACGTTATGAACACGAGACATGCTTGGAGGTATAGCGAGTCTATAGGCCACCTTTTCTACTCGGTCAAGGATCTCATATGGACCAATGAATCATGGATTGAGCTTTCCTCTCTTCCTGAATCTCGTAACTCCTTTCCATGGAGCAACACATAACAATACATGATCTCCGACATTAAATTCTACTTCTCTTCGATGAAGATCCGCATAACTCTTTTGTCGATCTTATGCCGTTTGTATACGTTATCGGATTATTTGAATCTTTTCTGTAGTCATACGTACTAACTCTGGTCCCAACAATGTTGCTTCACCCACCTCGTCCCAGTATACTGGAGAACGACACTTTCGTTCATACAACGCCTCGAATGGAGCCATGCCTATACTTGCCTGATAACTGTTATTGTAGGAGAATTCCACCAATGGTAAGTACTTGTCCCAACTCCCTTTGAAGTCTAGAACACAAAGTCTCAATAGATCTTCAAGAGTTTGAATAGTCCTTTCCGATTGCCCGTCAGTTTGAGGATGATATGCAGAACTGAATCGTAAATTGGTGCCCATAGCTTTCTGCAAACTGACCCAAAATCGTGAAATAAATCTTGGGTCACGATCCGAAACTATGGATACTGGCATGCCATGCAATCTCACAATCTCATTTATGTACATACGCGCAAGACGTTCCAGTGAATAAGTCTCTCGTATAGGCAAGAAATGAGCAGATTTGGTTAATCTATCGACAATAACCCAAATTGCATCTATGCCTTGAGAAACCTTGGGAAGACCCATAACGAAATCCATGGTAATGTGTTCCCACTTCCATTTTAGAATCTCAAGTGGTTGCAATGGACCCTTTGGCACTTGATGCTCCGCCTTGACACGTTGACACGTTAAACACCTCGAGATAAACTCCGCGATCTCTCTCTTCATATTGCTCCACCAAAATGTATGTCAAATATCACGATATATTTTGGTACTTCCAGGATGGATTGCAAATGGTGTGTTGTGTGCCTCCATCATGATTCTATACTTCAAATCAGAATCGTTAGGACACAAAGTCTGGAGTTGACTCAAAGTATTCCTTCTTCATTGATTCTTGCTTCTGGAATAACACCTTCTTGCACTTTCTTCTTCATCTTCATCAGCTCCGGGTCTGTAGCTGGAGCAGCTTTAACTTTATCAATTAAATTTGGTTCTACGCGTATATTTGACATCATCATGTGGGTCCCTAGAGTCTTTAACTCTATCTCCATCCTTTGTAAGTCATGTAAAATGGGTCTTTGCGTTGACAGCATCGCACTCGTTCCCGCATATGATCTTCTACTCAACGCGTCAGCTACCACGTTCGCTTTTCCAGAATGGTATTGAATGGTATGGTCGTAATCTTTAAACAGCTCAAGCCAACGTTGTTGTCACATATTAAGTTCGTTCTGGGTGAAAAAAATATTTGAGGCTTTTGGAGTATATTAGGATGTCATCAATAATGACAACCACGAAATGATCCAAATATTTCTTAAATATTCGGTTCATCATGTCCATGAATGCAACATGGACATTAGTCAATCCAAAAGATATAACTAGAAATTCGTAATGCGCGTATCGAGTTCTAAAGGCAGTCTTCGGAATGTCCTCAATTTTTATCTTTAACTGATGATATCCAAAACGAAGATCGATTTTTAAAAAGAATTGTGCACCTTGCAATTGGTCGAACAGGTCATCAATGCGAGGTAACGGATACTTATTCTTAATGGTGACATGGTTCAACTCCCGATAGTCAGTACAAAGTCGCATACTCCCGCATTTCTTCTTTACGAATAAAATAGGAGCACCCCAGGAGATGTACTAGGACGAATGAAACCAATGTCTAACAACTCCTGTAGTTGGACCTTTAACTCCTGAAGTTCAATAGGAGCCATTCGATATGGAGTTTTAGAAATGGGTTTTATATCGGGTTCAAGGTCAATAAAGAATTCAACTTCACGTTCTGGGGGTAGACCGGGAAGTTCTTCGAAAAATACATCAGGAAACTCATTAACAACAGAAATATCATTCAAATCTGATGTATTCTGATTTAAATCAGTGATATGGGCAAAGAAAGCTTGACATCCTTTTTTCAATAAGCGAATTGCTTTATGACTTGAAATGACAGTGATTGATTTTAGTGGTTTGGTTGTTTGAATTCGCACAAAAGGTTGGTTAGGAATATAAAAACTAACAACCTTACGAAAATAATTAATCTTGGCATGATAAGTGGTTAACCAGTCAATTCCTAAAATCACATCAAATGCAAGTATTTTCAAAGATATAAGATCAACAGGTAATGTGAGGGTACCAATTTGAATCAAGCAAGATTTGTAAATTGTGGATATAACGAAGGTTTCACCCAATGGAGTTTCAACATATAAGTCAAAGTCTAATTTCTCAGGAGTCAAGTTCAAACGTTGAGCACAAGTAGGTGAAATAAAAGAATGGGTAGCACCGGTATCTAATAAGGCATAGACTTCGCAAGAGTTTATGATTAGCTTACCCGTGATCACCTCATTCGGGTTCCTCGCATTTTGGGCAGTCACGACAAACGCTCTTCCAGGAACCACCGACTTTGACTTGTCCGAAATAGCCTTTGGAGTCACCATCCCTGTTGGACTTAACTTTGCTATAATGCACATTTCACCCTCAACTACTTCGTCGCATTCCTGATCCATAATTTGTATCATTACTATTTGATCTATATCGAATTGGGGTTGACCGCTCTGCATAGGGTAATTCCAAACTCGATGTTGGATTCTCACAATTGCTGTCCAAAAAGTGAAATCCATATCGTCCATTTTGGCCTTCTTGGATCGGACGTCTCTTTCTAAAATATCAACACGTCGTGCGGCTTTTACCCATGCATCCTCCATTTTTATTTGTTCAGTTGTTTCTTCTTTCATCAGAATTTTGACAATTGCATTCTCAGCTTCCAGCTCTAATATCATATGTTCTGCCAGAGAGAGCTTCTGTTCAAGCCTCGCATATCGAGTAGCAAAATCTTGAATTGCTGTATCCCTTTGTTCCACGGTCGCCTGCCGTTCTTCTTCTCCCGACATCACATTACCCTGATTAGTGATTAAAGGTGTCTCAACGGTCTCATTCACTCCATTGTTAAGATTTTCAGCTGCCATTCTCAAATACTGCCACAAAACAAGGGTTAATCAAACAAATTAACATATCACCCTATGTTCCAACCGACCAATTAAATATCAAATAAGCTTAGGTAGGACACACACTAGCGAAGGATTTACTCGTCTCTTCCCTCCTGGTTCTATTCCCAAATCTCCGCCAGAGATCATATCCCTAAGCTCTGATACTAATTGTGACTCATATCCCAACCTTGGACAGCACCTCACAATGATACCTATCAGTTTGCCACCGTTATTCACGGCGTCCCCTACGGAGAGTCTGGCTTCGGCGCATCCTACACAAGGAGTCACCAGATAGAGGCTCGGGGCTCTTTACTTATAGCTCTGATACCAACTGTGACACCCCCAAAATAGGTTCAATACTCAACCCATTCTGAGTCGCCAAATATATGGTACAGAATCCAAATACAATCTTTTATAACATACGGTCGTGCAAAATACGACCACACAACTGTGAGTTTCAATACAAATCGTATATAATAAACACTCAAATTCATTCCTTATTCATTACAATTATTGTCCCACTATTTTATAGAATAGTGAGGACTTCTACAGATCTAACTCTGATCATCACACTGTTCCCCGATTAGTCCCTGTGTTACTCTCATTTCCTGAAGAGAATAATGGAAGAAAAGGGTGAGCTCAACTAGCCCAGTAAAGAATATTATGACTAAGATAATGAAAAATAAATTATCGTTAGCCTTCAACAAATCAAATAAAATATTATGGACAACAAGTTTTAGATCAATATTTGCAGCGGAAATAACAATTCATTAGAAGAGTTAAGTAGAGAATGATGTCTACTATCTTCTTTGATTTAAAAGTCCATCATCAATATTTTATCCCTATAACATCAATCAATATACATCTCGAATCAAATATTCATCTTTTGCACTACGGGCCAAAGATATTCATTTGTATCACCAGTTGGTCATGTTCATCTCAACACCTGTCCATCTTTGCACTACGGGCCAAATATATTCATCAGATAATCATTCATCTTTGCACTAAAGACCAAAGATATTCATCAAGTAATTATTCATCTTTGCACTACAGGCCAAAAATATTCAGTTATATCACCATTTAGGACTGAGGATGATGAAAAACAATACGAATAACGAATCCAGTGAGATTAGAGAATTTATCCAGAGTTCAAGAATAAAGATCAAAACCTGGATCCAATCAAAGATGATTTGGAAGGATTTTTTTTTTACCGTAAATAGTACCCCGTGAATAGTAACTCATGAATAGTAACTCGTGAATAGTAACTCGACATGAGAAGATAAAAATTTCACAAGAAAGTTCAGACCAATATTCGAGTGAAATGATATTTAGATGAAGCACAAACTCAAGGAATTTCTGATCATTTCAAGAAATATAGAAGCAATACTTACCGTAGTAAGTTTAGAGTTAGGAATCTAAAATGAAACTGTTGGGAATTGCATATTTAGATTTGATATTGAAAGTAAATATAAATGCTTAAATGTACAGTCCTTAAGAGAATTATTGTACAAGGACTTAGATGATAGATCAAGCATGTTAGGTTGATCTGAGTCTTAATGTTTATCATTTATGTAAATGAATGTATAGAAGAAAAGATCAAAGTTGTTAGGTTGATCTATTTGAGCTGTAAAAGTTAAAGTCTTGACTGAATCGTAGTCTGTCAAAAACAGCATTCGAAAGACAGGGCAGAATCGTGGAGCTTAAACAAAGATATCGGAATCGTAGTCTGCCAAGAGATTCAAGCCTACAGAAGTTAAGGCAGAAAATGTGGAGCTTGAGTGAAGATATACAAACTAGAAGTCTGCCGAAGAATCAAGTCTGCAGAGGCCAAGGCAAGAATCGTCGAGCTCAAGTGAAAGCATCAAAGAATCGTAGTTTGCCTCAGAAGCCACACTAAGAGTCATAAAAGTTGAAAAGCATCTACCGAGCCAAGTTAGGAATCGCAGAGTGCTATCAGAAGTGTGAAGTCTGCAAGACAAGCAAGCAAGGAATCGTAGTTTACCGAGAATTGAAGAGAAATCGTAGTGTGCTCTACGAAGAAGTCTGAATCACGCTGTGCAAAGCCAACACACAACGATTATGCCACAATAACCATAATCGTAGTGTTCCTCCAGTCAACATCAAAGATTAAAGATCTAATGAAGGGAGGAAGAGCAATAAATGAAGAAAGGCTTATAGCCGTTGACAAAGTGATAGTCCCAATACTTTCATATTCATCCTTAGTCCAAATCGAAGAAGCGTATTGTAGAAGCTAAGGATAGGACTAAAGCAGCCTGCAGAAAACACATTTTCAGGTGTTAGGAGAAAGATACAGTCCACTTCGTCAGTGAGCCAGGCGGCAGAGCAGCAGAAAAGTAGGACGTCAACATCACTGCACAGCAAACGTCTGGAGCATTAAATGAAGCAACGAGAGCATTCAAAACGGCAATTTTTGAATGACTCTTTTATAAGAAAATCAGACAAGGATTCAGACTAAGTAAGCAAGACGCATAAAGAAAGAATACATTGAAAAAGCTCAAGAACACTCAACGAACAACACTACGATACTAAATAAAGCTTGCTTCGCTACTCAGTTCTTTGAAAGACAGAAGCTGAACTGCAACTGAGTAGCACACCTCAACTATCAACTGCCGATCCAAGTGAGGTACCAAGTCAGAGGACTTGAAGAATTCAAAAATGAACTAAGTGAAGATCCAAGTCAAAGTGGATTAGGAGTCGTGTTGGATCTGAACCACTTAAAACCCTGTGTCTCATTGTCTCTCATTAACTGCTATAACTGCTATATCTGTTATAACTACTTATCTAACCTTAACTGCATTATCTTGAAGGGGAACAAAACATATATTCTGCTGGAGTCAGTATCATCAATACTGACTAAGTATTTTAGACCTAAGAAATTTTAAAATATCTATTCAACCCCCCTTCTAGATAACTAACATGCCTTTGAGAACTAACAATTGGTATCAGAGCTGGTTCTCACATCTAAGCATACAAGCTTGAGAAGATCCTATGGCACAACTGATAAGCGAGACCAGGATAGGTGGAGGAAGCAACCCACCAATGTGCAACAAAGATAAATTCACTAATTGGAAAGTTCGGATGCAGGCTTACATGGATTCAATAGATGATGATCTATTTGAAACTGTTCTGAATGGGCCTTATGTTCCAAGGAAGCTCACACCAACTACAGAAGATCCAAACAATATGGTGATAAAGATCAAGTCAGAATGGACTGAAAACAAGAAGAAGAACGTGCAGCTAGACAAAAAGGCTAAGAACATCTTGTTCCAGTCTTTAGAAGATATTCTATTTGAAAATGTGGTCAACTGCAAAACTGCCAAAGAAGTTTGGGATGCATTGCTCATCATGCATGAAGGAACTGAAGAAGTTAGAGAAAACAAACAATCTCTACTGACTCAACAGTATGAGATATTTGCCCACGTTCCTGGAGAAAATGTCACTTCTATATATGAAAGATTCACATTGCTGCTCAACTCTCTTCGAGCTTATAAAAAAGTCTATCCAAACAAAGATCTTATCATTAAGTTCATAAGGTCCTTACCAAGCAAGTGGGATGCCAAAACCACAACAATTCTAGAGTCAAAGAACTTGCATGGAATGACTGTTCAACAACTCTATGGCAACCTTCTTACATATGAACTCGAGCTCACTCAACGAGCAGAGACTCTATCTGAAGGAAGAAAGAAGGACAAAGGAGTTGCTCTCAAGGCTGAAGAAGACGTCTCTAACGCCTATAATGAAGATGAATCATCATCTGATGAGGCTGATGATGCAGATGCTGACGAAGCCGCATTGCTGGCCAGAAAGCTAAGAAGGTTCATGCGCAAAGGAAGAAGCGGTAGACCTAAGAAATACAGGAACATCATCAGTCAGGAGCAGATAAATGAAATATGTTACAACTGCAAAAAGCCTGGTCACTTCATGGTAAACTGGAACAAGCTCATCAAAGAAGAACTCAAACGAAGAACAAATCCAAAGAAGGAGTTCAGAGGCTACAAGAAGCATCAGAAGAAATACAAAGGTCTTGTAGCTAGAGGTTCATGGAATGACTCAGATAATGATATAAATGTTGAGTCTGAAGATGAAGAAGAACCTCAAAAAGTCAATATATGTTTGATGGCCAAGGATGCAAACAACATGGAAAATACTGATCATCCTGAGGTAAACACAGACAAGGTATTTGACTTTAACGACCCTAACGTAAGTATAGATCGCTTAAGAATTGCTCTTAATGACATGACATATGATCTATACCAATATAAGAGGAGATTCAGAATTATATCCAAAGATTATTTTGACCTTCATTTTGAGAAAGAGAAAATTCAAAAAAAATTGGAAACAGCTTTACTATGTTCTATATCTCTCTCTCAATCTGAAGCTGAGAATAAAAACTTAAGACAGATAAATGAACTAAGCACACAACGAGAGTCAAATCTAACCTCTAAGATTGAGGAGCTAAAAAAACTATCTCTATGTGGAATAGATCTTTTTCATGCATGGACTCTATGATCTCTAGTCAGAAAAGTATTTCTGACAGGACGGGTTTAGGTTACGAAGATCATACCTCAGAATCAAGTGTAAAAAAAATTAAGGATACCAACTGTATCAGTGCTTCTAACCCAAATAGAAGCATTATATTTGTAAAATCCACACAGAAGGAAGAAATAGTGCAACCCTACTCTTCTGATCTAAATCAAGTCTCACGACATGAAGGATCTCTTATCGGTTTGGGATTCAGAAAAGAAAAGAGAAACTCAGTCACCACAGACCTACCTCGACGAATCGTAGAGTCAAGAAAAACTGACTCCACGGGTCAACCTGGAAGGAATCGTGGTGTTGAGGTTTACTCAGCACAAAATGTGAACCCCAAGACTGCATGGAAGAGAAAGATGAAATACAAGGGTAAGGCAAACCAGTACACACACAAGTTCAAACGGATAAGGAGTCCATACACACACTCAAGCATGCATTATATAAAATGTTTTGAATATGATCGAACAAAGAATAATACCGCATCATATTATCATACCACTGTGCATAGAAGGCCCAAATCAAAAAGATTTGGGTCCCCAAGGTTACTAACACTGCAGGACCCATACTAGTCTGGGTACCAACATGAAAAACAAAATCTATCTGCAGGAAATGAGCACCACGACCACAATGAGATATCTGGATAAGTGGACGCTCAAGACACATGACTGGATACATAGCCCTCCTGTCAAACTACACAGAGAAGAAAGGACCAACAGCTACCGTTGGAGATATTAACTCTGTCAAGACAAGAGAGTATGGATAAATGGGAAATGTGTCAAGTCAAAAATCTGGAATACATCCTAAATCAAACTGACAGGAACATGAGAAGGAAATAAGATATTTCATCTCAACTTCAAGAGTATGTTTAAGCTGTTCTCCAAAGATTTGGCAGCAAGATAACCCAAGTTCAGCTTCAACAAAGAAAGATCATGCCATGAGTACCAGCTCAGAAAGTAAACAAGAAGCTCTTTCAAAGGCAAAGCAGTCAACTCAAAAGATGAGACAAGCTTCCAACAGATCTCTTGTACATTCTACGTTAAAGAAGACTCCCTATGAGCTGTAGAAAGGAAGAAAGCCAAATGTCAGTTACTTCCATGTGTTCGGCTGTTCATGCTACATTCTCAACAATGGAAAGCAATATCTGACTAAGTTCCAACCTAAGTCAGATGAAGGAATCTTCCTTGGTTATGCCACAGACAGCAAAGCTTATAGAGTGTTCAACGAGAAGACATTAAATGTTGAAGTCTCAATCCACATCATCTTCGATGAAACAGACTCGGATAAGTCTGCACCACCAGACACTACGATTGACGATACTGACACTACAAATGAAGTGGTCGAGCCCAACACTACGACAGTAGTTCCTGAAAAAAGAATCGTAGTGACATAAGAAGAAATCGTAGAGAGAGTTGAACCAAACGACGATTCTGAACAACAAGAACCAAAAGTCAATCTTGAGGAGTTCAGACAAGAAGGCACCAGAATTGATGTTCCAACAGGGAACAGAACCCAAGAAGATTGAAGATGCCATGCTAGACGCAAGCTGGATTGAAGCCATGCAAGAGGAACTTAATCAATTTGAAAGAAGCAAAGTCTGGAGATTAGTTCAAAGACCAAAGAGTCACCCAGTCATCGGCACCAAATGGGCCTTCAGAAACAAAATGGATGAAGAAGGGGTGATCACTAGAAACAAAGCAAGACTGGTGGCCAAAGGTTATTCTCAAGAAAAAGGCATAGACTACGATGAGACCTTTGCACCAGTAGCCAGACTTGAAGCTATCAAAATGTTCCTTGCATTTGCTGCACACATGAAGTTCAAAGTATTCCAGATGGATGTCAAGAGTGCATTCCTAAATGATGAACTTCAAGAAAGTCTACATGGAGCAACCCCCAAGTTTTGTCAATCCAACCCTCTCTGATTATGTCTATAGATTAGATAAAGCCTTTTATGGACTTAAACAAGCACTTAGAGCATGGTATGAAACACTAACAAACTTTCTTATTGAAAAAGGATTCACTAGAGGTAGAGTAGACACTACACTATTCCTTAGGAAACACATAGATAAAGTCTTACTAGTTCAAATATATGTAGATGATATTATCTTTGGTTCTACTGATGAAAATCTGCGCAAGAGATTTGCCAAGCTTATGCAGAGCAAGTTTGAAATGAGCATGATAGGTGAGCTGAACTTCTTCCTTGGACTACAAGTAAAACAAATTGATGAAGGAATTTTCATAAGCCAAGCCAAGTACATTAAAGACTTACTCAAGAAATATGGCATAGAATCAGCTACTCCCATGAAAACACCAATTGCTCCAGCAACTAAGCTTGACAAAGATGAGAAAGGTAAAGGTATTGATATTACTCAATACAGAGGTATGATAGGCTCCCTTCTCTACTTAACTGCCAGTAGACCAGATATAATGTTTGCAACATGTATATGGGCTAGATTTCAAGCTAATCCTAAGGAATCACACTTAATTGCTGTAAAAAGGATTTTCAGGTATCTTAAAGGTACACCCTATTTGGGTTTATGATATCACAAAGAGTCCTCATTTGAACTGACAGGATATTCAGATGCTGACGTTGCAGGATGCAAAATAGATAGAAAAAGTACCAGTGGCACTTGTCAACTACTAGGCAATAGACTAGTGTTCTGGTTCATTAAGAAGCAAAACTCAGTATCAACTTCAACAGCAGAAGCTGAATATATTGCTGCTGGTAGCTGTTGTGCTCAAATCCTATGGATGAAGAATCAGCTAGCAGATTATGGGTTTGATTTCAAATCTATACCCATACACTGCGATAACACAAGTGCTATAGCAATAACAAATAATCCTGTCATGCATTCTAGGACCAAGCATATAGAAATAAGATATCATTTTATTAGGGATCATGTTCAAAATGGGACAATATTCTTGCAATACATTCCTACTGAAAATCAACTTGCTGATGTGTTTACAAAGCCCTTAGATGAATCCAGATTTAATAAACTAATAAGTGAGTTAGGTATGTTAAATCTGCAACCATAAATTCTATGCTCTAGATGGTGCTAACCTTGCATATGTAAAGGCTAAGTCAAAATCGTAGAGATAACTTAGAGGAACCACGATCGTGGAGTGATCCAGCCAAAACATGAAGGCTCACTGTGATAGCAACAATAAGCCAAGTAACCCTTTTGATAAGTGTCTCAGGGACAAACCGGATCCTTAGTATCAAACTAAGAGGTTGGCCCTTCCTAAGCAACCTTAATCTAGAAGGCTTGTCATTTCAGCAGGCATCTCAGAAAAACGTAGAGTCAATGGTCAAGAAGCGAGCAAAGGATCAAACTCCACAATCGTGGAGTGAGTCTCGGCATTCGTAGTCTCTCTACAAGGGCACTCTAGCTCAGGGGGAGCTAAGGGCAGAACGGAGATTTACACATAAATTAAGATCGTGGAGTTCTGCAAAACCCGACACGTGTTCCATGGTGCAGAACATATGGAGGGAAGTTAAAATCATTTTAACTGCATTCTGACAGTTCACTTTTGAATTTCAAAAGACTATCTCTCTTTGACCTTCTTTTTCTCTTTCTCTAACGAAACCCTAAGTTTCAAAAAGCTAAGCCAAATTTGCTCATTCCAGGAAATTCAATCTACATTAATGGCTGCTTCTAGTGTGGTATCCGGCTATCAATTGTGTTTTGATGGTTTCGATAAGGCTGAGCCGGAGATACACAAAGTCCTTTCACTTCTAAAAAGGGCGGGTCTCAAATATGCTCTGGGCACCAGCACACTGATATATCCAAAGCTGGTGAGAGAGTTCTACTGCAATGGAGTTGTAAATGAAGACTATATTCTCACTAAAGTCAACAATATGCAAATTCGACTCGACACTGAAAGTATAAACCAAGCCCTAGTTTTTAAAAATAAAGGTCTATCATCCATGGATGCTGTTGATTACCATAGAGGACTGAAGGAAATGGGTTACACGAAAGATGAAGGGAAGAACGGACACAAGAAGAAAGAATTTCCCCAAGAATATGAATTTCTAGCAGACATTATTGGGAAGTGCATATGTTGCAAGAGCACTGGTCATGATTCGGTCAACGAAAAGCAACTAAAGCTCATGACAGCCATCCGTCTCAAATTCAAACTCAACTACGGAGCCTTGCTGATAAATTGGATAGGCAAATGGATGCAAAGTTCAAAGAAGACCAAGAGCACTGCCAAAATGCCCTATGGAAGGTTTATCAGCATCATTATTCAATATGTGTTGGGTGACAGAATTGGGAACCATGAGGGTATTCCAATTAACCCTAATAGAAAGATGACTCAACAACTGTTTCAGAACTGGAAAAGGAATCCCGCCGAAAATGTAAAGATGAAGTCAGCAACTACGTCTGCTGTAAAGGAAGACAGAAGTGAAGAAAAGGAAGAGGTCAACCAAGAAAAGGTTTCAGGTTTGCCCAAAAAGAGTAAAGGGAAAAGGAAAATGCATGAAAATATTCAAATAACTGAAGAACTCCAAGGCTCAACCACTGATGCACTCCACATGAATCCTGGTACTGATGATGAGCCTACAAATCCCACCTCCAACAAAGACATCATTTCTGAATCACCACGGAAGGCTTTGAAAGAAAAGAAGAAGAATAAAAGGTAAGTAACAAGTGCAAATAAGGCTGAAGATAGCTCTGAGCATCAGCAGAAGAAGAAATATGTCAAAAGAGAAAAACAGTCCTCACTCTCTGCGATTGTGGAATCAACCCAACTCGTAGAGTCAGCAACTGAAGAAGGGGAAGCCACACCAGCTCCACATCTTGAATAGATCATCAGGGCTGAAGCAAAAAGGGGTATGGAGGCTGTGCACAAGAAAAAGAAGAGAATGAAGAAGCTGACTAAGAAATATGCTACTACAACTGAAGAAGATGACAAAAGTAAGGATGCTGAACAGATCAGTGAGTCTAAAGCATCTGGTCCAACTCAACACGAGATCAGAGCCATTAAAAATGTAGTAACTTACATGGTATCAACAAGGAATGCAGACAACTCTGATGCACCTGAACAGACTACCAACCAAGATGATGTGAATATGTCTGATGATGGTATTGAGGAAACTCTGGGAGGAGAAGTAGGAAAAGGAGCTACATCAGAAATAAATGTGCTAAGTCCAAATAAAGATGACACTGTTGAAGTACAAGAAAGGGAATCTCTGAAGTCTCTTATTCAAAAGAATGCTGTTACTGAGGGGGAGCAGTCAGAAATAAAGGAGACAAAAAATGCAGAAGTTGAGGGGGAGCTACCAAAGGAAAGTGTTGAAGTTCCCTCAGTATATGAAGAATTCGTAGAGTCTGTTGCTGCAGAGGTGGTAAATATTGCAGATGATGTTGAAATGAACGATGTGGTGCAAGTTCATGATGAAGAAATTGAAGATGATGGTGTGTTAGAAAATCTGGATGAAAATGAAGACACTGATGAAGAGCTAAATGATGATGTTGAGATCTTAGCCATATACATAAATGCAGAAAGAGCAGCCAACTATACTCAATTGTTCAACTACTTGCCAATGATGTCATATCATAAAGATCTAATCATCAACAACTGGGATCACATGTTCTGGACCTTTAAGGAATATCCAGCAATTTCAGTGCTCGTCAATGGTTTCCCAAAAGAGAAGAAATTTTCTAAGAAGCTGATTTCAAATAAATCAACTTCAGAATCTAAGAATGAGGTATATTTCACTCCCATCTCTTTTATTGTTAACCATTCTCCATCATCCCACTTTAGTGAGTTCTATGAACTACCGAAATGGATGGAAGTGGTTCTTCACCCACGAAACCAATTTCCAATCACAGAGTCCCAAAACTCTGTGACTAAGGAACCAAATAATCAACTTACCCTCATAGAACAAAATGTCTGTGACTCAGTGGTCCTTGAGCATATCACCAAAGTAGTTGAAGAGATGCCTGACAGCTCAAACATTGAGGCATCTACTCAAGACTACGAACACCCTCCTGAGCAAAATGATCAATCTAACCCAAAAAACGTGAAGTCATCAGCATTGCCCCACCAATTAAATACACCTAACCCAAACACAGCACCTAAACAACAAACCACAACTCAAACTCCACTGTCTCAAGCTGAAATCCCATCATCCTCCAGAAATGAATATTTTTATACAACTCTTGCTCTTGAAAGTATATCAAGGAGAGATGATCACACTACAATACCTTCTACACCTCATCAGACACAACGAATCTTAAATCAACTATCTCGAATGCCAACAAGAGGAGCTCAGTGATGCACTAAACCAGATTGGATCAGACTCAGGAGAAATTCTTGAAGCTCACTCCATAGCGCTTCATATGAGATTTGACCACATTATAGAGTCAGTCAAGCCACTACCAAAGAAGTTAGAAACTGAGCTGACTAAGAAACTGTAGGAAGTGGTCAAGGAAATGGCTGACAGTCTGAATCAAAGAGATGCTATTCACTTCGCATGCTACAAAGAAATACAAGGAGGCTATGGAAATAATGCAGAAAAATCAGCAATCTCAGAATGCGAAAATGATGAAACAGATTGCTAACTACGCACCTCACTTAAATTCTTTTAAGACTCCGGTATAGCTCAACTCAATGAGAACTGCGGTGAAATGGAACAGATTCAACAAAAGCAACGCCGCACTGAGGCTCAAATTGCTGAAAATCGTAGTGACACGTCTCTAAACCACTCACAGATGCATGAGTTGGTTGAAGGAATTAAGCGTATATCTGAAGATGTTCGAACCCTTGATGCTGACATAAAGGGGGAGAATAATCAGGAAGGAGATGATAATAAAAACAGAGGCAGAGGACGAGGAGGAGGAGGAGGAAGTAATCAGGAAGGAAATGATAATAGAAACATAGGCAGAGGACGAGGAGGAGGAAGCAGCAGGAGGCAGCAACCGCAAAGGCAACACACTCACCTTAGTCAATCGTCGAGTGGTGGTGGAAATCTCAGAAGTCCTGATCTTCAGCCTCCACGATTTGATTAAAGTCCTATTATTGCTGAGCCTACTCAACGAAGTCAAGGTCAAGCCTCTAGCTCATAAGGCATAACATCAACTAGTCTCAGTATGCCTGTTGCAGATCATGCCTTCATGAACAGACATGATCATGATGAACCATTAACTCAAGATGAGCTAGAGGACATTGCAAGAAGAGATGAAGCCTCAAGAAAAAGGAGAGCTGCAGAGCATGCCTACTTTCAAAGGAGCAAGAGACAACGAAAATAGAGATAAGCCTAAACTCAATTATGTATTGATGTTTTTTTCTTGAATGTAATATCTCTTCAAACAACAATAAATTTATGCTTATTCTCTAAAAATTTCAGTTACTCACTAAAACACTAAGCCATATTTACTTTCTAGCATTTTTGCATTTAGAAAATGATGATATGATCTAAATCTCCTTGATTATGTCAACATCAAATAGGGGGAGATTGTTGGGAATTGCATATTCAGATTTAATATTGAAAGTAAATATAAATACTTAAGTGTACAGTCCTTAAGAGAATCATTGTACAGGGACTTAGATGATAGATCAAACATTTTAGGTTGATCTGAGCCTTAATATTTATCATTTATATAAATGAATGTATAGAAGAAAAGATCAAAGTTGTTAGGTTGATCTATGTGAGCTGTAAAAGTTAAAGTCTTGACTGAATCGTAGTCTGTCAAAGACAGCATTCGAAAGACAGGGCAGAATCGTGGAGCTTAAGCAAAGCTATTGGAATCGTAGTCTGCTAAGAGATTCAAGCCTACAGAAGTTAAGGCAGAAAACGTGGAGCTTGAGTGAAGATATACAAACTAGAAGTCTGCCAAAGAATCAAGTCTGCAGAGGCTAAGGCAAGAATCGTCGAGCTCAAGTGAAAGCATCAAAGAATCGTAGTTTGCCTCAGAAGCCACACTGAGAGTCATAAAAGTTGAAAAGCATATGCCGAGCCAAGTTAGGAATCGTTGAGTGCTATCAGAAGTGTGAAGTCTGCAAGACAAGCAAGTAAGGAATCGTAGTCTACCGAGAGCTTAAGAGAAATCGTAGTGTGCTCTATGAGGAAGTCTGAATCACGTTGTGCAAAGCCAACACACAACGATTGTGTCACAATGACCATAATCGTAGTGTTCCTCCAGTTAACATCAAAGATTAAAGATCTAATGAAGGGAGGAAGAGCAACAAATGAAGAAAGGCTTATAGCCGTTGACAAAGTGATAGTCCCAATACTTCCATATTCATCCTTAGTCCAAATCGAAGAAGTGTATTATAGAAGCTAAGGATAGGACTAAAGCAGCCTGCAGAAAATACCTTTTCAGGTGTTAGGTGAAAGATACAGTCCGCTGTGTTAGTGAGCCAGGCGGCAGAGTAACAGAAAAGCAGGACGTCAACATCACTGCACAGAAAACGTCTGGAGCATTAAATGAAGCAACGGGAGCATTCAAAACGGCTATTTTTGAATGGCTCTTTTATAAGAAAATCAGACAAGGATTCAGACTTAGTAAGCAAGACGCTTAAAGAAAGAATACATTGAAAAAGCTCAAGAACACTCAACAAACAACACAACGATACTAAAGAAAGCTTGCTTCGCTACTCAGTTCTTTGAAAGACAGAAGCTGAACTGCAACTGAGTAGCACACCTCAACTATCAACTGCCGATCCAAGTGAGGTACCAAGTCAAAGGACTTGAAGAGTTCAAAAGTGAACTAAGTGAAGATCCAAGTCAAAGGACTTGAAGAGTTCAGAAGTGAACTAAGAGCAGATCCAAGTCAAAGGACTTGAAGAGTTCAAAAGTGAACTAAGTGAAGTTCCAGGGCTACTGGCCTTGAAGGGATCTAAGTGATCCAGTTATAAGAAGATATTCTTAGTGGGTTTCTTACTCGTGGAGTAGAAGAGTGGATTAGGAGTCGTGTTGGCTCTGAACCACTTAAAACCATGTGTCTCATTGTCTCTCATTAACTGTTATAACTGCTATATCTGTTATAACTACTATAACTGCTTATCTAACCTTAACTGTATTATCTTGAAGGGGAACAAAACATATATTCTGCTGCAGTCAGTATCATCAATACTGACTAAGTATTTTAGACCTAAAAATTTTAAAATATCTATTCAACCCCCCTTCTAGATAACTAACGTGCCTTTGGGAACTAACAGAAACAATATACGAAACTGCAATTGGATTTTCACCCGTCAGGCGGTAGTCTGCTCAGACAGATTTTTTCCACATTTGAATAACAACTGAATACGAAGGGTTATTCACCAGGCATGCGGTAGTCCGCGTAGATAGGTTATTCCCACAGAATAATAAAGAATGGAATAACAACAGGATTTCACCATGAATGCGGTAGTCCGCGTAGACAGGTTATTCCAACAGAATAATAAAGAATGGAATAACAACCCTTACGAGTATTGAAAAAAAATAACTCTCTTCATGAATACGAAAGAAATAATACCCCTTACCTTAGTAGAAGATTGGATACTAGAATAGTGTAGTAGCAGAATACTCTTCTTCTTTCTCTCTCTATAATTTCTCTCACTATTATAACTTTGCTCTTCTAGAATGGTGAGAAATGAATGAAATTATCTTGCTATTTATAGGCTAGAAAAAGGTTGGTTAATTACACTTTAGTACCTCCATCTTTGCCTTAATTTTTAATTTAGTCCCTCAAGTTTATAAATCTTGCACCTCCACCCCTGCAACCACCCACCAACTATTTATTATCCACCAATAAGTGGGTCCCATATGTTAACCACCCATTAATTGCTCATTTATCCGATTAATTCCCCGTTTGGTCAATTTAACATTCGAAAATCAACTATTATCGAAATAAATATCGATTTCCACTAACATTAATATTCCCAACACAATGAAAATATTTTTATCAATCATTCATCATTAATATTATAATTCACAATATTGACAACCAGATCGTTCCCAGGAAAGATGGGGCTTTCCGATAAAGATTTTTCCTTACTGGCACGCAATTAAATAACCTAACCCTTTTCCTTGATAAAACTTTCTAGACATTGTCAATAATGCTAATAATAATAATATGAGTAACTGTGTTGTGTCAATTATTGATTTAATATTTTAAAGTTTTGTGCAGATGATACTGTGACAATAATTGAATCAATAATATAAAATACTATGCAGCAACTACTGTAGCAATTATTGAATACTAAGTGACTTCTTACGTAAGAACCAATAATTCGAAATACTGTGCAATACTGTGTACTACTATACAACGACGCGTATTACTGTATTTTTATCACTGTGTATTTTAACGGTAAAAGTTTTGCCGTGAAAATATTATTTATGTCGCTTTGTATATCCGACAATTATTTCGTTGTGGGGTCTACCAATGACTGCGTCGTCGTACGAATATTCTCCGACAAAAAAATATTTTTCGACACAACGAATATTTTACGACCATTTGCTTACTTTGTAAAATTTGCACATTCCACCCATAACTTACCATATTTATCAAATCAACACCTTACTATTTTAAAATAATATATAGAGGAAATTAAATCTTTATTCATAAAAGTTGGGGTCTTACAGGAAAGCTCAATCCACGATTTATTGGTCCATTTGAGATTCTTGACCGAGTAGGAAATGTGGCATATAGACTCGCTTTACCTCCAAGCATGTCTCGTGTTCATAACATTTTTCACATATCCGTGCTACGTAAATATGTGAAAGACCCGAACCACATTATTGAGTTAGAACCAGACGAGATAGTCGAAGATTTAACGTATGAGGAGGTACTTGTCAATATCTTGGATAGGAAGGAGCATATCCTATGCACAAAGGTTATACCACAAGTCAAAGTTTTATGGAGAAACCATGCTATTGAGGAAATGACCTGAGAGTTAGAATCGAAAATGAAAGCGAGGTATCCTCACCTTTTCGAAATACCAGGTACGTACGTCAATTTCGAGGACAAAATTTCATAAGGAGGGGAGGTTGTAAGACCCCAACTTTTATTGAATAAAATTGAATTTTCTATATATATTATTTTTAATAATAAGGGGTTGAATTGATTAATGTGGTAAGTTATGGGTAAAATGCGCAAATATTTTAAAGTGGTTATAAAATATTCATTTTTATCGGGGAATATTCGTTTGGTCGTGGAATATTCTTGCTGTCGGGGAATATTCGTACGACGGCGCAGCCATTTGTGGGCCCTATATTGAAAAATTATCGGATGAAGAAAACGACACGAATGAGTTTTTTAATAATAATGGCGTAGTTGTTACCGTTAACACTGTTAGAATACCCGGTGGGTAAAGTAAAGTAATACGCGTTGTTGCATAGTAGTACACGGTATTGCACAGTATTTTTATATTATTGTTAATTCAATAATTGTCACTGCACAGTATTTCCTATTATTAGATCAATAATTCATATTATTTGAATAATATTATTAGATAGCATTATTGGCAATGTCTAAAGAAGTTCTGTCTAGGAAAGGGGTTTGGTCACCTAATTGCGCGCCAGTAAGGAGAAATCCTTATCGGAAAGCCCCCTCTTTTCTAGGAACAACCTGGTTGTCAATATTGTAGTTCTGTAATATTATTTGTGAATAATTAATTATTAATTTATATGATAAGGAAATATTTATTTTATGTGGATATTAATGAAGGAATTAGTGCTGATGTATTTTTATCAGTATTTTGGTGTGGAAAATCATCCGTATATGGATTTCGGTCATTTTTCGTTTGGAATTTGGAAAAACTTTCTTCTACAAAGTTGTAGAGAATTAAATTTCCTATGGAATGAACATAAGATTCGTGTTTTTCTGATAAAAGGGTTATTTATTATGAATTATTGAAGTTCCGGAATAATTATTTTTTGGGGTTATAAATGTTTTTTTTAATAAAAACATTTTTAATATGGGTGGGACCCACTTGTGTGTGCTGATGAGAGTGATGTGGTGTGCGTAGGAAATTTTTTAAAAATATTTTTATTTTATTAAATTTTCTGCTTTGGCGTTCTAAGCATTTTTCTATAAATAGGATGCTTAGTTTAGAATTGAAAATCACACCAGAATCATAAGTTTCTTTCTATATAATATCGAGCGTATTTTTGTGAGTATTTCGATACTTCGAGAGTTGATAATCAGTGCAAATTTTCTTCAGCCTTTTATCCGATATTCTAGTCAGAAGTATTGTTCTTCTAAGGTAAGGGATGTTATTTTTTTCGAAAATGATGTTATTTCTTTTAATATCATTATACTGAAATACTTGATATGAATTTTGTTGTGAAATTTTTACCTTTTCATGTCGGAATTACTATTCACGTATACGGCACTATTCACGTATACGACACTATTTACGAATACGGTACTATTCACGAAGTATGCTTTTTCTTATAAAAATTTTTACCTTTTCATGTCGGGGTTACTATTCACATATACGGCACTATTCATGAATACGGTACTATTCACCGAAAAATTTAATTTTCTTTTCTTTGTCCAAGTTGGCTATTATGGGTCCTATCTTTGATTGGATCCAAGTTTTGAACTTCATTCTTGAATTTTGCTCCACAAATGATTATTATGGAGTATTTTTGAACTTGGATAAACTGATTTACGAATTCTTAATCTTTGTCCTTTATCTCACTAGATTCGTTTTTAAAATATTTTTTATCATCTTCAGTCCTGAATGGTGATACAAATAAATATTTTTGGCCTATAGTGCAAAGATGGATGATTACTTAGCGAATATCTTTGACCTGTAGTGCAAAGATGAATGATTACCTGATGAATATCTTTGGCCCGTAGTGCAAAGATGAACAGGTGTTGAGATGAACACGACCAACTGGTGATACAAATGAATATCTTTGGCCTGTAGTAAAAAGATGAATATTTGATTCAAGATATATATTGATTGATGTTACATGGATAAAATATTGATTATGGACTTTCAAATCATAGAAGATAGTAGACATTATTTCCTACTTAACTCTTTTGATGCATTGTTAACTACGCTGCAGTTGTTGATCTAAAACTTGTTGTCTATAATATTTTATCTGATTTGTTGAAGACTAACGATAATTATTCTGCATTATCTTAGTCATAATATTATTTACTGGGCTAGTTGAGCTCACCCTTTACTTCTATTGTCCTCTTCAGGAAATGAGAATGTGGCAGGGACTAGTCGGGGGACAGAGTGATGGTTCGAGTTAGAGCAGTAGTAGTCCTCACTATTTTTGTATAATAGTGTGATAATAATTGTAACTATTGAGGACTGAATTTGAGTGTTTATATTTCGTATTATATACGATTTGTATTGACACTCACAGTTTGTAAGGTCGTCTTGCTCACGACCTTTTGATATAAAAGTTTGTATTTGGATTCTGTACCATGTGTTTGGCGACTCAGAATGGGTTGGGTTGATTGGACCTATTCTGGGGGCGTCACATAATAGGTTATTATTTATAATTAAATAATAACTAAAGGTAATTAATTAATTACTATTTAATTAATATTAAATAATAATCAAATGAAGAGGGAGTTAACAATTAAAGAAAATTTAAATAACTCCTTAATTAAACAATTGTAATAAATTTTTTAAGGATCTAGTAAGTCTTTATCACTTAAGAAAAAGCCTTATTAATTATTAAATCATTAACCTAAGATCAATTAGATATCTTATAAGATTAATGATAGTACATTATACATATGTACTTTGTGATTGAATTATTTGTTAAATAATAGTACAAGTAAGCGTATAGATGGACAATTATACGCAGTACTAATTGATAGGTCTACATTATCAATGTTAGGTCACTCAAAGAGTTTTAATTAAAGCTTGTAAGACGTAGCTCGTCGAACAGGCATGCTCTCAAACTCAAACTCAAACTCGAGTTGTTATTACTTTCAAAGCATGATAGTGGATAATTATTATTGATTATTCTACATCCTTAATGAATTATTGTAAATCGCACTTTGTGCAATTGAATTACGGTTCTATTATTTATTGAACTGTAAATTGATTAAAGTTCTTTTATTCATGAACTGTTTATGAAATGGATCTATGCTAGTTGTATCAGCTAGATCAAGCATGGTTAAAATTTGTTAATTCAAACTCGTTTTATGAATGTTGTTCTTAATCAATTGACTTGATAAGGACTCTTGACTGAGAAAAGAATATGTTATTAAAGCATTATATTAGAAAACAATTGTTGCTAGTCTATTAAGTGTTTATGCATAATACACCGGGTATGAAAGGCTGATCCCCTGATTACCAAATTCATTAAAAGGACCAGTTTAAATACAGATAACCTTAGCAAATGTTCATGGTCACTCTAGACCACTCAGTATCTATTATTCAAATATTCGAATAATAACTTATTGAAATATAATTTATGTTCTTCTACAATCAATTCCATTGTTGAACATTGAACGATAAATTTCTTTCTAATCATGATATATCTCCTTGTATATAAACTTGCTAAGCAAACTAGTTGCTTACCCTTACTATATTATGACATTTATTTCAGCTAAGCCAGGGCCGTCTAAGAAAGACAAAGGAAAGGACAAGGTTCAAGAGTAGTTTGTTATGAAATAATTAAGTATTTGATGTAATTATCTAAGTAAACCTTTTGTAATAGTAAGTGTAATACCCGAGAATTTCTGAATATTATTAAATAAATATATTAATGGAAATGAGAATTTATTTAATATAAATGATTTTTTGTTATGAGA
This sequence comes from Panax stipuleanatus, assembly GCA_020205555.1. NCBI lineage: Eukaryota > Viridiplantae > Streptophyta > Magnoliopsida > Apiales > Araliaceae > Panax > Panax stipuleanatus. The sequence goes on from CM035118.1 coordinate 68,680,670, forward strand.
AGGATTAACTCAATTTTATTAAATTGAATATTTATAATAACTGAGAAATTATGGAGTTGCGATAAACTCATGAAAGCCTTGTGTGGCACAGTGATGAGATATATTAATTGATGAAGGATTTATTAAGTGAACAATTAATTAATTGTTAATTGTTATCGTAGAATATTAATTGATTGTTATAGAATATTAATGATAATTAGTTGATGATGTGGGGATTATTATTATTGCAAATAATATGATAATAATAAGCATCGTGTTCATAAATATAATAAGATCTATATTCATGTGATAATTAATCCTATGATTATTAATTAAGTGTTATTAATAATTACGAGGAATGGATTAATTAATACTATTGTTAATTAATTGATAAAATGAATAAATTATTTATTTGACATTATGAATAATAAAACAAATAAGTAAGGTTGTATTGATTGTTGATTGTTATGTGCAAGTATGCAATAATTTATAATATAAGGTATATGGAATACAACTATATTCTATAGTGTAGAGAAACACTTAAGTGTGACCATACAAGTATATTTAAACTATATTATATGATTGTACATATTGAAGCTATGTGTTTTGAATACATCATGTGTAGATATATATTGTAAACAATTATTGAATTAATATAATTTAATAATGAATGAGATAATGTAATGTGGTAATATTTGATTTGAATTATATCCGGTAAAACAAATGTACATGGATTATATGTATGTAAATTACACTTATTACATTATGTGAAGTACATTGTGACTTAAAATTATAACCTAAGAGTACATACAATATATAACATAAGTATATGGTGTATATATACAAGTGTAGCATGTAGTCCATTTGTAAGAATGCTGAGATTTGCTTTGCTTGTCCCATAATGAGAGACACATTTCTCTTCACGTGATACACTCAAGCCTATGTCTACTCTCTATTCCTCAATTTCAGCCAACCTTAGCTAGCTACTCCCTATTCTTCCTTAAACTCAACAACATAGACTAGCAAATGATGAGCAAGGGTGTGGCTATCATGATGGATTTCAACCACCATTACCAACCCCCCTAATAACCTCCCTGCAATTCAAATTTTCGTTGGTTTGAAATGGTAGGCAATTGCATTGTCTGTATAATGGGAGTTATATAAATATAGCCTCATCTCTTCATATTTTTCTTTGCTGAGAATTGGTTAAGTTTGAAATTGAGAGCATATATACTTTAGCAATATCATTCTAGCAGAGAGAGATTTCAGTAGCAACAAGCTTAATTCATAGAAGAGGTATAATCGCATTTTCATTATTCTCCATTGTTGTCTCTGAGTTTTTTTTGGAAATTATTGATCATAAGGAATTAAAGTATAATTGGATTATAGAAAGCTTGTGTAGTGTAGTATGAACTTGTATGCATGTTGAAATTTTGATATAACTTCCTTGTTCTTCATTTCCATTTTCTATTTCTGTTTCTGCAAATTCTTGAATTCTTGATATTGTGGAAATTGATGACAATTGAAGTATGAATTGCTTAGTTAGTTGATATATAGACTTACAAACATGTTTAAACCACAATGTAACTGTTTAGAAAAGTTTTTGTGAAGTAATTTTGTGATTTGGGATAATGTTTGGCGAGGCTAGCTGCTCTCTGGATTGGAACAGGAGCCGCGCGGCCACGCGTCTCCCTAGTACAATTTGGGAGCGACCGCGCGCCACTGCAGAAATTGTTGATGATTTCTATTATATCTTCTGATGTATTGAGCATGTTGTACTAGTAGAGTATGCTTATAACTCACATTAACATATGGAATAAGGTTACTAGGTTATAGCAATCCATGCTAGTTGTTTTGGTTGAGTATTTCAAAGAAAACTTAAAGTTATGAAAAGAGGAACTTTGATATGTTGGCCTTATATTGATGTTTGACTTTGAGACATGTTTGTATAACCTAGGAACACATGATATGAATGTCGACTTGCGTATCTAAGCTTCATAATGTGACTTGAGCATGTGAACCTCAATTGAACCTTTCTAACTAAAACATAGCTTGAAACATGGACTCTAACATGTTGTATTAGGGTTCTAGGTTCTGATTTTATGAGCATGTTTGACTTAGAAATGCATGAAAGGCATGTTGACTTACTTATATATGTTTCATAGTATGACATGAGCATTTAGGCTTCATTTGTGAACTTTACTAAGTGAAAGTGTAAGTTTGAAATGTAAATCTTGACATGTTATATCGAAGCCTAGATTCTGAAAGTTTTGGACATGTTAGTAGTGCTCATAACCTCATTAAAATGTCATAAACATACACATGCCATGTTAGATGTCATGAAAACTAATTGAGCACAAGTAAAGCATGAATTAAGTTAAGTAACAATACTAGACATGTGTATATGAAGTAGAAACTTGCAAGCATGTCTAAAATGTGATCACTTTACATGTTTACATGACAAGCATGATAACTTACGGGAACTCATGGCGTTCTTGACCCTAAGTCGTTAACAATCATGATTTAGAACTATAACATGTATGATTGAACTTGGAAAAGTTGAACTAACATGGAAGGACTCTTTAATATATGTACATGCTATGTGATATCATATGTTGTTACTTGAATCCGATTTGACGGTTAGCTAATGCTATAACTCGCTAAATAGAGTATGTTTGCTATTTGTGGTAGTCTCACATGATAGTAATGATGTATAAAGATAATTAACTCAAAAAGAGGAGCATTAAAGATATAAATTATATTAATATGATACTATATAACTGTAGAGCTAGGGCAAAACTTAGTTTATGTGTTTGATCGTATATATAAGATGAGATATAATGTTGAACTATATGACTAATGGATATCATATATACATAACTATATTACGATAGGATTCGAAAAGTGTTGAATTTCTTAACGTGGATAAACTACGCTAATGGCAAGTATCCGAACCCTACTTCTATTGTGCAAGTTTTTTAACTTACACTCTTTTACGGTGCACGTATTCTATCCTTGTATATTGCGAGCTAGTTTCTTTACTTACTCATTTGAATTGAATTAGCATACTTGAACTCTTATTTCATTAAAGCTATTATTCATGTTGAACTTGGTATTGTTCTTGAATATTGTGAAAGTGCCTATGCCATTTGATTCAGCTAGACTTATATTATTGAAAAGCGACCCAAAATCAATTGATTGGTGCGGGATCTTGTATTTGATTGAGAAGAACAACCTTCTTTGAAGGAAAAATATAATTGTCGGAGAACCGACGTGCGCACTTAAGTATGATTGAATGTTATGCATAACGTAGGGTACTTTAGGCTGATCACCTGTTGTACTTGTTTTTGATTTGGGTTATCAGTTTAATACTGTTAATTCTAGTAGAAGTTCATAGTCCTTAGTGACTGCTCAGTATTCAGTTATCTTGAAATCTTGAATTGATTTATTATTGAATCACATTGATATTATTCTGTCCTTAGCGACTGTTATTGAGAACTGTTGATATTCTTGTTATCCTTGAACTATCAAACCTTGCTATACCCTTTCGAGAATTGAGAATTATATTACTCACCCTTATTGTATATTACTTGCTGGGCAATTTGTGCTCATTTTTGCTTTTCATAAAACTTTTCAGTGAAGGCAGAGCAGGGCGAACCTTCAAGTGTTGATAAGGGCAAGGGCAAGGCTACCAACTAGCTTGTTCCTTTATGTTTAAAATTGTTATGTTGTATTAAGACTGTCTTCAGACTATGTTTAAGCTTAAGAAGGATTATGTAATAAGTCTTTATGCGATATTATTATGTAATCTATTAAGTACTGTAGGTGCGAGACTTGGGGGAATAATTATAATAAATCATTGTATATTATTCTAAATTAGATCTTCCGTTGTGAATGTGTGATTTTAGTTATTATTGTATTACCATGAGAACGTGATGAACTGAATTCGAGCGACCCCGTGACGGTCCCGAATTTGGGGGCGTCACAGTAAGGGTATGTTTATGTTAAGGTTATGAGACCATGGGATTATGATGTAGACTTTATTTTAATGAACAATATATGTTTATTATTCCGCAATAGTTTATAGAATGCTTATGATGATGATGTATCGTGAGCACCAAATCCGAGGTTAGAAAACCCAAATTTGGGGGCGTCACAATATATATATATATATATATATATATATATATATATATATTACAAAAGAAATTAAAACTATAAGTATCAGTGTAAGAATTCAAAATTCCAACTCTTATATGATATGTATTTGATAATTATTTCATATCTTTGAATTAGAACAACTAAATACATCTATGTAATTAATAAATAAATACATTTGTGTGATTAATTCTATTTTAAATTAGAATTTGATACACTTTGTAATATAGATTATGTACTTATGTATTGTTAATTTGAAAATATTAAACTAGTTTATGAATTATTATTATTATTATTGCGGATTGTGGTTAAATATTGTTTGAAAACTTTAACGTGAAATTTGTAAAAAAATTTGTTTTGTAAAATAAAGTTCATATTTCGGTTATTAACCGAATTATCGAATAGTATAATTCAGTTATTTGGGTTTCAGTTATTTTTGGTTAGTACATATTTCGGATACTTGTTCAAATAGTAAAATTGTATGAAATTCGGTATTCGTTTATAGCCGAGTAGATAATTCGGTTCGGTTATAACCGAATACTTACCCCTTAGTAACGAATGTAACATTACTAGGGGTATAGTAGGAATAATAAATCAAAAAATAACAAAATGAAAAATTAATTATTTTAAAAAAATTAACAATCAAACATTAAAAATATTAAATAACCAAGCAATAGATAAATGTAAAAATAAAAAAAGAGTTAAAAACTAATGTCTAAATTTAGGAATATAAATTTTAAATTTAAAAATTAAAAATTAAAACTTAAAAGTATCCCACATTCTCAATATCAGTTACCTTGATACACTAAATTTTTTTAACCAAAATTATTTTAAAAAAAATTTTAACAACCAGAATAAAAAGTAAAGTTTAAAAATTAATAATTAATGTATAAATTTTCAAAATAAATTTAGGAATATATTTAAAATATAAATATAAATTTTAAATTTTAAAAATGAAATTAAAAATTAAAACTAAAAGGTATCCCACATTAACAAAATCACCGACCTTAATAATTGATATACTATCATTTTTGAACCAAAAACACAAACCCAAGAAAGGGGAAAAAGGAAAAAACAAAACAAAAAACTCATATTAATTAAAAGCTTAGATCCAGATAACACAGATATGAATAGATCTCTCATCTCAGTAGATCTGTAGTAGTAACTTCACATTTCTCCCCTAAGCGAACACCTCCACTAATTAACCGAAGCTATCTTCGTACCAGACGAACGGATTTGCCGGCCGAACAACGTACACATGCTTCCCGCACAAATATTCTTCTGCTACCACCGCCGCCGCCGCCCAAAGTTCCATTTACCAGAGAGAGGTATTGCTAATTTTTTAAATTAAAGTATAAACTATATGTGCTGCAATTTCACATCCATTTCATTTGGATACTCTGAATGATAGACTCCACGACACGCTTGCGTGAGGTGGTCGTCGTCTCGATCGTTTCTAGCAAAGTTGTTGGATGAATTGCTTGTAACACCTTAACCCCTCGCCTATATGTAGACGATAATCTTGGTACAATTACTCGCGTTTCGAAAATCAGCGTTGAATAGACACCAACGACACCTTGACTCCTCGCTTATATTGAAGCGGTAATCTCGGTACAATCGACGATTGATGCGGTAGAAGACGCCACACACAACTATGTATTGTTGTATGATAAGTCAAAGTTGAATCTCAAAGAAAAACTAAGAAAATAACTTAGGAATTCTTCAAAGAACCAAAAGTAGAGAATAACCTCACAAATATATTAAATAATGAATAATGTTTAATGTCTCTCTATTACATCAACTTGAACCTCTATTTATACTACTCAAAATAATCTAAATCCTAATAACAATAGGAACAAATTATTCTAATTCTAATAACAATAGTAACAAATTATCTTAATCTTAATAGGAATAGTAACAACTTATTCTAATTCTAATAATAAAAGAAATAATAATCCAATTTAAAATTGGAATTGAAATTCTAACTAAATAAAATCCTAATTACATTAGTATTCTGAAATCAACTTCCACAATCCTTGTCGCGTTAAACTCTTTTGCCACGTGAGTAGAATAAACAAATCCAAATCCAATTATGAGATGAATTACCGTGTGAATTGATTAGTAACACTTTTGCATGCATGTGGTCCCCTGCTTCAAAATGAATTAGTCCCCATGTAATTCTTGTTGAATCATGCTACTTTATAAGACTCCACATGTGAATTGGGTTAACTTCCTTTGCATGTCCCACATATGAATTAATGTAGTACTTTAAGATGAATCCTGCTTGGTCCATGAATCAGAATGTGAATATGCTTGCCGAATAAAGAAAGCCCACGTAAGCTCCATATAAAATTCGTACATGGACTGAATTGAATGGGTCAATTGGGTCAGCCCAATAATGCTTGAATTGTACTCTCTTGAATAATTTTCAGTCCAAATAATTGAAATCATTTGTTGAATCTTTGACGTTCGAGTCGATAGCTTAACGAAAAATTCTGACCCAGTCAATCTGTCATCACTGAACCATGTTTTGGAATTGATTGGTCTAATGTGAACTTTTATTTGTAACTCTATATGCCCAAACCTAATTATGAAGCAGGTGTTTGGTTGACCCGAAATTTGTAATTGTTTCAGCTTTTTAAATGATAATCTTTAAATGAAAATTTCTAATTCTTTGTTATTATATTGTTCATTATAAATTTTTAACATTATATACATCGGGTGAACTTCAATGGTGCATAACATATTTGTTTAAATGCCAAAAAGAGGGTGGACACCTGTATTTTAACAGTGTAGTAAATTTTTCACTTTTATTTCTTCACAACCCCTAATTTTCTCATTAGCTTATCTGCAGTGGTTAAAGAACCTTATCTTTTATGGATTATAAACTAGGTTTTACTAATTAAACTTATTGTAATTGGAGTTGGGTCCAGTTTACAATTTATGAAGTCTTTCAAAAACGAAAGGTGAGGTGACTAATGTTTTTTTAACATTTGTAATTGCAAGCTTCTCAAGTTAATTAACATATGGATTTTAATTTTGGAAAGACGAGTGTGTTTTTGGCAAGCTAATTCTCATATCCCGTTAGCAGATTAATGTGTATTCATGCTTTCCTCTTAATTTTTTCCTTTTAATTGTTGTTTACTAATTGAATTATTATACAGAATGAATTGAGATTTCAGTTGTTATGCTCTCCCCTTCAGTGTCTCTCTGTCTCTTGTAAGTTGCGACATAGAACCATTTTGTTAGCTCTGTTTCACTTAGTTTTTTTCATCTAGAGATGTTATCTGAATATCTATCTGATGGGAACTTTTACACACTGACAAATTTTTTCTGTAGTTACTAAAGAGCAGTAAAACTTGAACTTCAAATATAGACTGCTTTATGGCCCTTATCACCGCAATTATGAATATACTCCATTTAAAAAATACTAGTAATTATGAGATTTATTGTTTTTAAAACTTATATACAATTTATATTTGAAAATGTCTCAAGTAGATTTTTAAAAGTCAATATTAATTTTATATTATTAAACAGAGGAACAACCAAAATTTAAGTTTTGGGTGAAATATTTATTAGTAGCTTAGTTTGTAGTTGTTGAGTAATTACAAATCCTTGTGAGTGCTGATTCTTTAAAATTTTATGCTCAAGTTGAGTGAACTCGTAAAACTGCAATTGATATGTATACTCATATCTTAGTATAATACAACTATTTTTAATTTTATCAAATATAGTATATAAGAGAAATATTTGAAGAAAATATTGAGAAAATGTACAGAAAAAAAAGAGTCACCAATTAACAAAAAATAATACTCAGTAAGACAAGTATTGGACTTGGGCCATGGTATCGTTGTTAGACCCACTTGATAAATACTAGTATTAGCATCCTACTTGATCCAAACATAAATATGCAGCACAGCACCCAAAAAAAATGGTGGAAGAAGAGGAGGAAGAAAAACAAGCGATGAAAATACTGCATGTGGTGAAAGCTTGATAGGATGGGAGTCAACATAGTTCCTCATATTCATATTATCCACTCAAAGGAACTATTAAAATGTACACTACTTTTTAATTATATTCTAGTCAAAAAATGAATTGAATCTGATATACTTTTTCTTTTTTAAGAACGTTCGTTAGCCCTCTCATGGTAATGTACTTTACCTTTTTTCTGCGTTATGGAACTCTTTTTATCTCTATTTTTCTCGAATTATTAATTTGCGTTATGGAACTCTGTTTATCTCTATTTTTCTCGAATTATTAATTTGGTTGATTTGACTATGTCTATTACACTGCCAACCATAGTGTTTCGATTAGTTTAATAAACAATCACCATTGATTATGTGTCTAGAACCTGATTTCCAGATTTTCACTTAAGTAAACTAGATTGTTAAAGGTTAAAACAGAAACCTATCATCTAAGCTCACTTCAAGCAGTTCCTCTGTACATATATTTTTTTTAGATTTCCTTCACATACTTAAGTCCTAACCTTTTCTAATAAAGAACAAATATTTAGAGCAAAATAATACCAAAAATATAGAAGCTTTTATTTGGAGTGTTTCTTACAGTGTTAATTATGTTCTCACTAATATCAATATATTATGTATACACTTGGCTTCAAAGTGTTTGTGCTGCAGAGAGTCAAAACAAGAAACATTTTGCTCATCTTGCAATATTGACAAGTATTAGTCAAAGGATAAATTGCTAATTTAATGAAGCAGATTTTTATAAACATCTTATGCTTTTGAGGAGATGATTCCAAACTGCATTTGCTGGGAAGTTTGAGTTATTCTCCTACCACTTTAATGAGTTATATATATTGATAGTCATCTAATATCAATGTATGGCTTGTTGCTAAATAAGGTTGTGTGTCATATGTGTTGGAAGTTAGAACTGTACAAGTATCTAGAGTATTGCACCAATTTGTATTCTTTCCAAAACGAAATTTAACCTTTAAATACTCCTATTTTACATTTGTTATTGACAATAGGTATGGGTCGACAAGAAAGCATCTGAAGAGAATTAGACGTCTGTTATTTGCTGCTTCTGTTGTGCTGCAAAGCCTGCAATCTGCATCAGACTTCTGTTGACTTCTGTTGTGCACTTGAGTTGTGCTACAATCTGCAAGACTGCAATCAACATGTTACAGATTAATTAGACTTCGTGTATTGTTACATTTCATTTGCAAGACTGCAATCAACATGTTATTGTTACTTTGTGTATGGTTGTAATAATTGATTGGAAACTCTTGAAAATTTGAAATGCCTTTTCTTTGTTTGAGAAATCAGAAATGTGTTAATTTTGGTTTTCGGTTATAACCGAATAAGCTATTCGGTTCGGTTACAACCGAATTGCTCACCCACGATCATCAGTTCATATTCCTCTGCAACTAAGGGTGAAAAAGTGTTACGCCTCAATTGGGAGAACACTGACCGTTGGAATTGTTTTGCACTTATGTTTATGCTTTCTCATTATTATTAATTTGGTTGAATTTCATATAATTTTCAATGAATTTGATTATTTAACAAAAAAATTATCAATGAAGCATTCTCTCTCTCTCTCTCACTAAATTGAAGAAAAACTCAATATATAATTAGCGATGGACAATCTTCTCTTACTAAATATATTTGTTTGTCACAAAATATTATTTGTGAAGGCAAACATTTATTCACTAATTGAAATTAGTCCTTCGCAATATATTACTGATGATTGTGAAGAAAAAGTTATTCACAATATATCATTCACAAAAATATATATAGTTACTAACTTAGTGAAGGATACCTATAGCAAGGAGTTCTAATGCGAGGAAACAGTGCGAAGCAAAAATTCCTTCACAATAATATATTATGATTTGTGAAGAAATTGTTTATCACTGCATGCCCTTTTTCTTGTAGTGAACTCTAATTTTTGTAAATTAAAAAATATATCTATATGTTCTCAATTTTAATTTTAAAAATTATAACTTTAACAAAAAAATAAATAAAACTAGGCATTTATTTTGAGACGGAGAGAGTGAAACATTTATAAATTTGCGTCCAAATAAATAATAATTTTAAAATGTAAAATGATGCGATTTGGGGGAAAAAAGAAAGAGGCCGAAATGTGATTATTGAGTTTATCTTAATTTTGGACAACAAATTACTAGTCGTTGAAAAAAATTGTACAAAATACGCAACGAAAAAAAATTGTTGACAATGAATGTGACCCATATTAGGCAACGAAATATAACATAAAAAAATTCGTTGTTCACGATGAGGAGAAATCACATCGGCAACAAAAAAATATATATGCGGGGCGGGGGGGGGGGGGGGGGGGGGGGGGGGTTCCCGCCAACGAATTGACAACAAAATTTTGCAACAACCTATGAATTTCGTTACGAAAAATTAAAACCTTTTACAATCTGGAACGAATGACAAAGTCATTGCTCGAAAAATCATTGCCAAATGTCTATTTTTTGTAGTGAAATCAATTAGAACAATTCTAATCTTATTTAAATAAATAAATTAAATTAACAATTCATTTAAATAAATAACATTTATTCCACAATAAGGATAAGCCTTCTTAGCGATTAACGGCTTTTCAGATAATATAGATTTCAACATTAATTATAAAAGAACTTTTGAGTAAATAGTTACCGTACAATCCAATCCTTTCATCATACAATGTTCCAATTAAATATAAGACATGGAATTACTATCAAGTCTTATTTGATTTAATTATATGTATTTCGATTTCAAAATGCACAACTCCAAATAATACAAATTAAAAACTCCTTTCTAATTTCATTCCACCTTGGCCAAGGATTTATGGGTTATCATTTATCAAATCACATAGGACATATCTCCTCTTTTACTAAAAGTGGTAGATTCTTTATTGATCATTCATTATTTTCATATATAACTTATTACATACAAGCATGCCCTTTGATATACCCTAACGGTCTGAAGGGACATGTCAAAGTATAACTCATCATAGACAAGATACTATGATGATCTCAAGTCCAAGGATCATTTGTACCACTATATTACAGGAATTCCTATTGACGGCAAGTAAAACTCCATTAAGTATTTCTTAGCAAGCCACGTTTAGTGAACTTATTCTCCAATAAGCCCCTACATACTTGCTTTAGTGTGTCCACACAAATGATTATGAGATCAATTATCCTCATCCAATGAGCAAGCAACATATGTACCATTCTATCCGGATTCACTAATCTTCTTTTTAGTAATCCAACGACTGGGAACAATTTTAGTTTTAAGCTCTCTAAGAATTTAGATCTCATTAACATGATCATCATCATGATTCTAAAAGCATTGCTTAAGACTATGAGTTTATTACATATTATAATAACAACATCATGTAGATAATTAAATGAATTTAATTAAATAATACTTTTATTAATAAATGAATAAGATTGTTACAAAATATATGCTTTATCATCAAACATAATTGGCTTATGTACATAGTACTTTTAATCTCCCACTTGCACTAAAGCCAATCGCCATTGTATCTAATACCTTCTTCTCTAAGTGACGATTATCTTGCTGTTAGATAAGCTTCAATAAATGGATATGCAATGTCGATTTTGAGAGTTCACAATCTCTATAGTGACTTCTCCTCTTTCAATGATTTCTTTAATCGAATAAAAGTGCCACAACACATGTTTGATCCAAGATGAGACTTAGGAACTATTCCTAGTTCTGTAATGAACTTTTTATCTGAAACATCAACTTGAAGTTTCATTTACAGCTATATACTTTGTCTTTATCACTAAATCAGCAACTCTTTGCTGTTTGGAACCTTTTTAATTCACTGCACCACCTTTTAAGGTAACGACTTACCCTAAAGTGGGTTTGCTGTCGTCTTGGTTAGTCTAAAAAAACTTGAGTCTGTTTAGTCCTCTAGTTTTAATTCAGACCCATCATGAATCATGATTACATCCGTAGTGCCGGTTAAGTACTTTAAGATATTTTTCACTGTCTTACAGTGATCTTCTCTAAAATATGACTGATCAATATCAAGTCTCGTATATTTCATTGCATACATGATAGTTACTCATGCGATCTCTCTTTTATTGAGGACAATTTTAGAGAGATACACTTCATGGCTCATCATCATGAAACATCTCTTAGAGTTTGTCACACTGAACGCCTTTAGCATCAAATGAATATACGTTCCTTGGGTTAAGCTCAGCATCCTTTTAAATCTATCTATATAGATTTATATCCCCAATTTAGGATATTCTACCCAAATCATTCATGGAGGAATGTTTAGACAACTTTATCTTTACTGATTATAGCACTGACATGTCATTCTTTATCAGTAGTATGTCAACATATAATATTAGGAAAGTCACAACGCTCCTATTGACCCTTTTGTACACACTAGGTTCATTCTCGTTTTTTTGATAAAATCAAACTCTTTTGATTGTCTTATCAAAATGAATGTTCCATCTTTGAGAAGCTTGCTTTAATCCATAAATGGATTGTTGTAGCTCATATACATGATTTGCTTCAACCATTGAAACAAATTCATTTGGCTGTATCATACATACATTCTCCTCTAATAACTTATATTTGAGGAAGGGCATCTCCACGTCCATTTGCCAAATTTAGTAATAATAAGTTATAATTGCAAGTAAAATTCGAATGGTCTTGAGCATTACTTCAAAGATCCATTTTGGATTTTATGGCCATCTACCATTTCTCTAAGTGTCTACAACTCTTAGTCTTATCGTATATAATTGGATCATCGTCGTCTATGATGCGTACCTCATCATCATCATCTATGATGAATCCATACTTCCCAGGTATCTTCGGTACTATTTCAGATTTACGATTCGGTTGTGGTAAAATAGGTCTATTTACAAGTTCCTTCTTTTGACTAATAGTGATTTGTGGTTCTTAAACTCCTTCAAGATCTATTATCCTCCCACTAGCCCTTCAATGATAAACACTTTTATCTTAGAAGGCAGCGTGCTTCGCAACAAATACCTTTGCTAAGTAGGATTATAGAACATATACCATAAGCTTACTTTAGGATGTCCCACAAATCTGTACTTGTCAAATCTTATATCAAGCTTATCCTTTTGAAACCTTTTCACATAAGTTGGACAACCCTTTATCTTAACATGCTTAAGATTAGGAATCCTCACTGTCCATAACTATTATGAAGTCTTGGGGACGAATTTTGAAGTTACCTTATTCGTAGATATGTAGCCGTTTCTAGAGCATTACCTTAGAAGGATACTGGAATATCGGTAAAATTATTATGGAGCGAACAATGTCCAACAAGTTACGATTTTTCCTTTTAGATACACCAATCGATTATTGTGTATCAGGAAGCGTCCATTTTAAGAAAACCATTTAAAATGATCTTAAAACTTATTGCACAAGTATTTATCCCTCGCTCCAATCAAAAAATCATAATACCTTGCCTATTAGTTTTACTTCTGAATTCTTTGAACCTTTCAAATGATTTAGATTTGTATTTCACCAAATACAAATATTCAACTCTTTGAATGATTATCTCCTTTTCTCTTACTAGTTTGTTCAATTTAAAATTATTTTCATATAAGTCAAGTATGTAAAGTGTATTCAGTAAATTGTTAATTATTTAAACTAATGGACTTGCCCGTAGGCGGCGCTAAACAATAAGTTCCTGCAGTTAATGGATCAACCTTTGCTTCATTCCCACACGCAGGAAGACTTCCCCTTGTTTAGCTTTCTACTTCCGCTTGGTCCCTTTATAAACGTGTATTTATGAGAACTATAGCCGGTATCCAATACCCAAGTAGAAACTTTACTTACTGAAAGATTTCTTTCAATTATTGACAAACTTGTATAAATAACCGAACCTTCACTAAGCTTCTTCTGGTTAGCCTATGCAAGATACTTCTCGCAGTTTATATTCCAGTGTCCATGCTTATTGTAGTAGAAACAAACTCCTTTGCTCTCTGTATCAGTTTTGTTCTTATTATCTTTTGTATTTGCCTTTCTATTTATCTTCTTTGAATCGTTCTTCTTTTCAGAAGATTCTTTGGCCCTTACTAGTAAGATTTGATCTTTCTTGGTTGGAAAGTGACTCTCAACAGTTTTTCAACATGTTTAAGTAAATCAGCGAGGTTGACCTCTAGCTTGCACATCTGAAAATTTATAACAATTGTGAGAAGGAGTCTAGGAGTGAGTGCAAGATCTAATCTTGGCTTAATTTTTCATCCATGACAAAATCTAGTTGTCCTATTTTATCAATCAGATTGATCATCTTAAGGACACGTGTCTTTACCGTATTACCATCAGTCATTCTAGATTGGAAGAGCTCCTTAGATAGCTGATATCTATTAGTCCTACTTTCCTCACCATTCAACTCTTTGAAGTGTAGGAATATAGTAGGAGCATCCATAGTTTCATGCTGACGCTAAAGCTGTTACTCATGGATACGAGTATGATGTATTGAGCCAACTATACATCATCTTGCTACTTTCTAAAAGTATCAATCTCTTCCTCAGAGGTATTGTTTGCAACCATTGCAGGAATAGGCGTATTAAGGGCATAAGATAGCTTTTCAGCTTTGAGAACTATTCTCATATTCCTTAATCAATCCGTTTAATTCAGTCCGATTAAATAACATCTAATATGCTACGCAGTGATAGTAATTTAGACATTGTAAAATTCTGTAAATAAATTTGTAATTAACAACATTATAGCATACATTCTTTTATTAATTACCAAAATAAATTAGGTCTTATTTTAAATTGGTATCTCCCACTATTTTCTTCAAACTATATTACCCTCATAATATATAGTTCGACAAATCTAATTAAAGATTTGCTAGTGAGAATAAGGATCCCATTTTAAATGTATATAGCCTTGTGATGACACAACAAACTATATATAAATAAATAAGTAGACAACTATTGTCAATTACATCATCATGTAACTCCTTTTGCCTCTTAAATTATTTTGATCAAGTGGTGGCACATCCGAATCAAAATTATCCAAGTTAAGTCCAACCTAGCACTTTCATATATTCAAATAGAAAAATACTATCCTTGTGGTGACACAACAAAACAGTATCGTTCAATTTTTTTATAAGCATCAAATGTGATAAAATAACATCTTAAATATTTAATACTTGCCTTGTGGTGACACAACAAACTCATATTAAATTTTTAATACTCTATTAATTTTATCATGCTAGAAGGCGACGTTCGATATTCCAAATATCTTTGAACACTTAGCACTTAATATAAATTCTTTGAGATTTTTTATTATTATTTGTCTCATCTTGTTTAGCGCGCATGCACACACACACACACACACACACACACACACACACACACACACACATATATATATATATATATATATATATATATTAAACATGCACATATAGAATACTAAATTCTACCCGGATTGATTATGAACTTTTATTCTAGTTTGGTTCACTAGAGCCATCAAGTGAACCAAAAGGTCAAACTTAGGGGTGCAAGAATTAAATTTAAATATAACTATTACATTTAAATTCCGGGCTCCATTACAAACGGGTCTTCATGCGCTCCTTGCTCCTTTGGTCTCCAATTCTTCAAAAATTCTAACTAATCCTATTATATAAACTATTTACAATAAATAAAAACCTTGATTAGCAGTCAAGGGAAAGTACATAGGAGGGAGATAGAATTTATATTAAAAAAAATTAGAGAAGACGAGGTACGCAAACCCCATTTATAAAACTCATACATTCAAGCATCCAACTAAAACAAAATCCAATCACATTGGTCAATAGTCCATAGTCAACCCTATTTATTATCATACACATCAACATATGCATCAATAAATAAAATATTCATATCATGAATAATAAACATTTAATATATACATTGATATCAATTTAATGGACAATTTTAATTAGCATAAAATTCAATTATGAATAAAAATAAACTATTTTATTTTAATCCAAATTTAAATCAAAATAAACCTTTTATTTTAATTTATCCAATTTTGAATAAAAATAAACTCCTTTATTTTTAATCAAATTATTTAATCAATACAAACTCCTTTACTATAATTAATATAGAATCCAATTCCAAGTCAAAATAAACTACTTTATTTTAACTTTTAAAACTGTTATGGAAAAAACAAAATATATGGAATCCAATTCCTTATCAAAATAAACTCCTTTATTTTGATTAATATGAAATCCTATTTCATATCTAAATAAACTCCTTTATTTAAAGAAACATGGAATCCATTTTCCTATAATTCACAAATAAACTCTTTTATTTTTAGTAAACAAGGAATTCAATTTCATCTCCAATTAGTTATCATGAAATCCAATTCTAATTCTAATTAGTTAGCATGAAATTAAATTGTAATTAAAATAAACATCTTTATTTTAATTTAATTTTAAATAAAAATAAACTACTTTATTTAAATTTAGAATTACTGATAAAACATGGAATTCAATTTTTAATTTAAAATAAACCTTTTATTTTAATTAGAAATCAAATAAATAAAAAATTAAAATTAATTTTTTTTGTGGAGGCAGGCGCTGGGGCGCCGCTAGATAACTGTGACACCCCCAAAATTCGGGTACTTCATTTTCACAGGATTTGGTGTTCACTATCTAAATAAAACATAACTAACTGCCCATAATAACGAATGCAATAATATATTACAACCTTAATAATAAAATCTTCCTTATAAAAGGATTATATCAATGTCAAAACGTTCCCAGGTTTCTAACCTTAAACATCGTCATAAAGTGCGGAAATAAAATATCACATAAATAAATTAAGTCTTATACAAAATCACATAATCAAATTAAACAAGTCTTCACTTGTTCATCTTGCCCTTGCCCTTGCCCTTACTGGTTGACGAGCTCATCAACTTTCTCAACTTTGACTGCAATGGTTATATATGCATGAGTGAGCAAACAAAAGCTCACTTGAAATAACAATCAATAAGGATAACATAATATTGTCACTGAAGAAGTTCAATTGAATTGAATAACATTCTCTATCATCGATAATCAAGAATTGAATACAAGATTTAGAATTCATCTGAGGGTCACAAGACCTTGAACTATGTCCCTGGTTAGAAATATTTCTATTTAAATCTTTAACAGTCGTTAGACTATATGGACCTCTAACTCGTACTTAGGGGGATTAGCCCTTCGTACCATGTATTGTGCATAAACATCTCAACGCTTTCACATGGTAATCCCCTATTAATAGGGTTGTTCATCTCAGCTTTAATTAACGAGTCCATACCAAAGAAAGTTTGGTTTGGATTAGCTCAATGGATAATTTAGAGTTCAACTATCATCAACTAAGGAGTAGTTGAATAAACTTACAATCATATAAGAGTTCAATAACAAAAGAGTTATGGAATAACTATGAGTCACAACAATAGACATCATATTTAATAGTCATGCTTTAGAAGTAAACTTAAAGCATTTGAAAGATACAATAAAACCTTGCTTTGAACCATTAAGTCAAGGTTACATTATTTTCAAAAAAGAAATTACATAAGATATTTATCTAATATGGAATTAGAGAACTTGCATAATCAATAACAAGTTAGGAATAAAAACTTCCATAATTATAATCGAGTTAAGGTGAGAAAATTTGCTCAATTAAAGAGTAGAGTTAAGAAACTTGTCTCGTGCGTAAGTTAGCAAATAATAACTCGTTCCACAATTATCCTACGTACACGTTATTAATAATAATAACACATATTAGTTACCATATAGCTAAGTCACATCATTAGTTAGCCAATCTAAGTTAACTCACAACTCTTAGTCATTAGGTTTAATCATTATTTAGTTTATAACATGATCAAACCATACTTATTAACAATTAACCAAGTTATAATTTAAAATCATAAATCTCATATTAAAATATGATTACATAATGTCCAATTAATATAAAATTTCATTAACATACTTTTATAATCATCATATTAACATTCTCAAATAATTGTATATTTCAATCAAATTTTCTGGCTAAATGCATAGGTGGCGCTGTAGCGCCACATAATGAACTGCAGCCGGCGTTGCGGCGCCGTGCCACATCATCAGGGCTTTGCAGAATCGGACCCGGCGCTGCAGTTCTCCAGTTAACACTCTGAACTGGGGCTATAGCGTCGTGCCACGTTACCAGATGCTGCTGTGGCTCTACAGCGCCCTCTTTACTCACAGAACAGGCGCTGCGGCGCCACGACAGAGTGGGACCCAAACAACCTCGCTAACAGTGCAGAAAAAGCCAATTTGGTTTATTAACTTCGAACAAACATAACTTTTAACTCACATATGTAGACACTCAAAATTTCGCTTCCCTACTACTAACACTATAGGAGGGCAAAATTATCTTTTGAATCAACCCTGGTCTCAATACCGGGCCATCAACTCAACCCTGGTCTCAATATCGGGCCATCAAATTAACCCCAGGTCTCAATACCGGGCCCTCAAATCAACTCCGATCTCAATATTGGGTCATTAATTCAACCTCGGTCTCAATACCGGGCCATCAAATCAACCTCGATCTCAATACCGGGCCATTAAATCAACCTCGGTCTCAATATCGGGCCATCAAATCAGCCCCGGTCTCAACCCGGGAGGTATAGGTCAGCCCCGGTCTCAACCCGAGAGGTACAGGTCAGCCCCGGTCCCAACCCGGGAGGTACAGGTCAGCCTCGGTCTCAACCCGGGAGGTACTGGTCAGCCCCGATCTCAACCCGGGAGGTATAGGTCAGCTCCGATCTCAACCCGGGAGGTACAGGTCAGCCCCAGTCTCAATCCGGGAGGTACAGGTCAGCCCTGATCTCAACCTAGGAAGTGTAGGTCAGCCCCGGTCTCAACCCGGGAGGTATAGGTCAGCCCCGGTCTCAACCCGGGAGGTACAGGTCAGCCCCGGTCTCAACCCAGGTCTTAACCTAGGAGGTATAGGTCAGCCCTGATCTCAACTCGGGAGGTACAGGCCAGCCCCGGTCTCAACCCGGGAGGTACAGGTCAGCCCTGGTCTCAATCCGGGAGGTACATGTCAGCCCGATCTCAACCCAGGAGGTACAGATCAGCCTCGGTCTCAACCCAGGAAGTCAGGTCAACTTCAAAAAAAATCCTGAAGCCTCACAGCATCTCCAGAGGAAAACCTGGAGTGACCAAGTCAGCCTCGGAGACAACACTGAGGACAAACAGACTCAAATGGGATTCAAGTCTTGGAAACAACCCCAAGAAGTTAGCCGAAGGCCATCCCAACACTGAAGGCAACCCTAGAATGGGTAAAACGGTTATTTTACCAACACTAAGCCGATTTGGTCAAACTCAAGTCGAATTGATGCCACCAAGGTCAGATCAAACCATAACGATGATCCCGAGTGTAAACAGCGCAAGACAGCTCAACGGACAAACTGCGGAGAATCAAAGATCTAGTTATGAACCCATCTTTTTGGACCCGAAAAATATTTTATCCCATGTCAATGTGACACTCTTGGCGAGGGATTTCCTGAAAGGTATAACACGCCTCAAACGGACGCTCCGATCAAAAGTTAGAAAGTTTCGAATCAGACCTCGCGTTGCTCGGAGTGCACGTACTTTGAGACGGCAGGACCCACCATATGGGCCCTGCCATATAGAGCTGCACCTCTACATGCTGCAGCAGCAGGTAGAGTGGAGGCTCCCTGGCATATATATAGAGGTACACCCCCTCTCATTTGAAGAATTCAGAAACGCTCTGAAACCCTGCCCGTTTGGTTTATTGACTATTTTCTTGTCTTCCAAACCCAAGTTTTTTCACTCTAACACGTAGCTATACCCACATACTACCACATATCAAAAAATAACCGATAGATTCTGACGTTTAAAGCCTACGATTTGACAAAAAGTCCGTGTAGCAGTCCGTTGTGAGTATTTTTACGATCAGCAAGTTAATTCTACTTCTTTGCACTGTTATACACTTGCATATCAAGTTTCGTTTCCTAAATATGCCCGGAACTCAGTTCTGTGTCCGTTTTTGCCAACGTTTGGTACATTTTTGTATATAAACTCATTTTCTGGTATTTCTACAACTCGAATTGACGATTCGTCGCTTCTAGCAGCTTTTATATACTTGCATCTTCGTTATTAGCAACTTCGCCGGACTGGATTATCTTTTCAGTCTGGGTTTGGCTTTTTTTGTATATATTTAACTGTATATATACTAACTTTTTAATTCTGTCAAGCCGGGATGTCAAATCTGCGGTAGTTTACTGCTTTTATATATAAATATGCATATATAAGCAGCATTCACCACACTGGGTTATCTTCCCAGTCTTGGTTGACTACTTTTCTGTCTCTCTCTATATATATTTATATTTCAGTTCGGCCTAGATCATTTTGTTGCCTTTTTACTGCTTTTAGATATAAATATGCATATATAAGCAGCCTTCACCACACTGGGTTATCTTCCCAGTCTTGATTGACTACTTTTTTGTACATTTACATTCCAATTCAGCCTGAATTATTTTGTGGCCTTTTTACTATTTTTGGCATCATTCACCATTTTTGACTACGTTTCTGTATATATTTATATTTCAGTTCGGGTACAGACGTGAAAATCCATCGCCCTTTTTACTATTTTTCTATATATATATTTCAATTCTGTCTAGTCTGGATCATTACGTAGCTTTTATACAGCTTTTATAAATATATATATTTCAATTCAAGTCTGGGCACCGGTGTGAAAACCCATCTCCCTTTACAGCTTTCGTATATATAATTGCTTTACTCGCTTTTATTAAATTATTGCTTTAAATATTCATTTTATATGAATCGGCACTAACATTTCTGCGGGCGAACTAGATTTATTTAAATCTCTCCAACTCTAACTTTCAAACGGTTTAAAATAGGTCCAGACAGAACTGAGAAGCTAGAATGACTGAGATTTATTTAAATCTAGCATTTTTTTTCTAGTTTCAGTTATGAAAGCAACCTCGCGTCCCTTAGATTGCTATCTAGTGGGAACGAGACGCTTCGGCCATGTGCGAGCCAGAATTTACTGAATGAATCCTTGGTTCTGGCGATATTTGGATATATTTCTGTACAAATTTGAGCTGTGCAGGTTTATTGGCCTCCCTATATGAGCCTAGGAATCGTGGGATTCATGATCAAATAGATCAGAATCTGATTTTCACGATGAACAAACTCCACTTTACAGATGTTGTAATATTCCAAACTTTAAATAGGAATATTAATTTAAACTGAAAATATAAATATGTTTTATATTTTTTGTGATGTGTATTTAACCTTATTATTAGTATATATAATTATATATCAACACATAAGATATAACTATGTACAGATATATGGAAAGTTTTATAAGTAAACCCTAATTTATAATTTTATTTAAATAAAGGAATCCTAACCCTAATCGTTATAATAAATAAGAATTATAACAAAATATATTGATAATGTTATATGAGATTATGAATATTTCAATATATTAATTTAATATATGAGGAATTAAGGAATTAATTGCGAAGGAATTTTAGAAAACCCTAATTAGGGATTAGGAAATCCTAACCCTAATTATAAAACCCTAATCTTAATTATAAACCCTAATTATGCAATCTTATTTTTAATTTTCTAGAGGAAATATAGAATGACTAAATTACCCTTATATTTAAGTGGGAAATTACCATAATACCCTTAATACATGTAAAATGACCAAAACAAGATAGGTGAACAAATCTTTTGCTTGCAAGCAAAAGATAAGTGAAGATTCTTTAAACCCACGAGTTTTACACTAAATATACATCATATATTGGTCCAGAAACAACACTTAACAAGCCAAGATCAAAATCAGAAAGGAGAAAAGAAAAAGTGATCAAAAATGGTAAAACACTTAACCCTAACTTAATTTTTGATTTTTGAATATTTGATTGTTGTTGTTATTGGTTAAATATGTTCATTACTAAGCTATTTAGTGATCTGGGTTGCTAAAACATGGATCCATAACATTTAAAAGTATCAAACTAGAGTTTTAAGCAAACCTATCAAAGTTAAAAAATTGGGTCTGACAACGAATGTCAGCCCATGTATCTCGCTAACTGTCTGTTGTTTAGGTGTGTTTAAAGTTGGTAGTTGTAGTATGTAATGTTGTTAATGGACTGGAAGTGGTAGATTAGACATCAGAACACCGGATCGGGAGTTATAAGCAATCAAAACTCGTTGATCGAGCATGACTAAGCCTTTTCTGGGTAACCCAGAAAATTTAAGAACAAGCCTGACAGGCCGTTTGACCGGCCTTGATCTCGCTACTGACAAGTTGTTAGGAGGTTAAGTTGTGTTCATGTTATACATTGAAATGAGTACTACACAACCATAGCACTTTCAAGCCCTAGATAATCACTGGCCGGAAGATATAAACGGTCAAACCTCGTTGACCGTTTAGCTTGAGTATTCTGGGTAACCCAGAAACTCATAAGCAGTGTCTGACAAGGTTTTTGAAGGCTTATATCTTGCTTCTTGTTGATATATGAACTCTATGACTGCTCAAACAATGTACTCTGGTAGTTAGTCTATAGAGCCCGACGACTAGAATACCCAAACATTAACCGGCTGACAAGATATAAGACCATAAAGGTCGTTGACCAGCGTTGACCATTCAATTCTGGGTAGCCCAGAATTGAAGAACAGCGTTGGTGTGCTAGTTTGACCGGCTGTGGGAACTTGTAGCAAGGTTTTTAGGCACTGAAAGAAGCATAAACATGTACTCCTACACTAGTACTACAAATTCATTTAATTAGATTGCTCAGAAAATAAATTGATTGTCAGAAAAATCGAGTCAAACGGAGCCCCTGACCGTTAACCATCGTGTTCTTGAGGTGATGAAGAACACCTATAGCGACACTTCTGTTGCTAAAGGTCTTTAGCGACAGGCGATTTTTAGAAATTAATTTTATTAATTAAAATAAATAGAAATAAATATTAAATAATTAATAAAAAATTTTGAAAAATTATTTTTAATTATAATAAATAATTTCTAATATTTTGATATAAATTTTTTATTAATATTTAATTTATTTAAATATTAATAATAATTAAAGTAATTAATAATAAATTACTTAAAAATAATATTAATGATTTAAAAATCATTTTAAATAATAATAAATTATTTAAAAATGATAATAATGATTTAAAAATCATTATTAAATAAAATAAATTATTTAAAAATAATATTGATGATTTGAAAATCATTTTAAATGGTTATTAAATATTTAAAAACAATATTAATAACTTAAAAAAATCATTTTAAATGATATTAAATTATTTAAAAATTATTCTGAGAATTTGAAATTTTTTATAAATAATAACTAAAATATCTAAATAGGATATTAAAACTTTTAAATAAAGTTTATCGAAAAACTAATTCGATAGCTATTCAATAAGCTATAAAATACCGAACGGACTCCAAAATCAACCCAAACACTAATAGTTTAATTAGAAATTAATTGTTATCATTTCTAATAACTGTTATAACATATATAGGTTGCAAGTATACTTTCAAATAACTTAAGTAGCCGATCGTGATAAAAGGCAAGTTTTTCTAACTTCATTTAATTTCAATATTAAATGTAAGTCCTGTAAATTGATATACGAAATTGTTATAACCATTATTTGTGATATCTGTAATTTGAAAAAGGTTATGACTTATTGTTCAAGCATAACTAAGACATATGAACTGTTACTTGCATAAATTATTTTGATTTGATATCAAAGCATAGACTATGGTGAAACCAATATTGTTTGGTACAAATATATATACTGATACTATCAATGACCGGCAGTTTTACATTGACCTGGTGGTTATCAATGACCGGCAGTTTTACATTGACCGGATGGTTATTAATGACCGGCAGTTTGACAATGACCAGGTGGTTGTATAGGATGATATGCATACTCCTAGCTGGTGTGGTTGGCCAAATCAACCCGGGTTGCTAAGTCTATATGACTGACAGAAACTCGTAATATATGGGGTTTGGCAGATCAAACTTCAGTATATATATATGGAAAATACTCTGAACTTTATGTTCCTTCAATTCAGATACTGTGTGAGTATAAACTATAATTCTTTAAAACTTGCTGAGCATTTTAAAGCTCATCCTTGCAAATATTCTTTTCCTTTGCAGCTGCATCGAATACCCCAGAAGGTTCAGGAAATCATATATGTGGGTAGAAGTAAATTTATGGAAACAAATGTTTATTGTATTAAGACTAAGACTGTAACTTGGTATTTCTATGATGTAATAGTTGAACAGTAGGTAACCAGATATTATTATGTTGTTAAGTTATTAGTTGAATGGTTTTACATTATTAATAGTGAATAAAATTAAGTACAGTATCTATATGAACTATACATCTGAATGAGGGTATTGAATGATCTTGGGAGTTCTGTAAGCACTGAGGTCGCTCCTCAGTTCGAAGAACAATCTTATCATTTGTACTGTGAATGCCAGATAGATAGGAATTATTGATATGCAAGAAATATCTGTAAGATCATAAATCTATACATCCAAGTGAGGGTATCCAGATATGATAATTGTTCTGACAAGAACTCTTAACTGATTGGGATACTGTGAATTTTGGATTTATAGAAGTTATTATCTTATAGAATATTTACGTGAGCACCGAATCTGCTACAGAAAATGTAGAGAATTTGGGGGGGGGGGGGGGGCACAGATGTACCCTGCCAGTTTTTGTGTAAAAATGTACATACAAAAGACCTTAAAATGGTTATCCGGATTTAAGGTCTCAACATAATGAAAATGTGGTTTGTCGTGTCAAACTCCTTCCGATGGCTATCATGCCCATGAGGAGACCGACATTTGTATATATGTTGTGGTCGAGGATGCTTCGTAGCCCGACAATCACCATTCAAATGGAGCCAAAAGGCTAAAAAGATAGGACTGAAGTATCGATATGCTTCAATTCTTATGTTAGCGTAATGGTTTGAAAACCTTCTGTAACGAATGAGAATTTTTTATATTAAATTTTAATATTTATTGAATTAAATAAATATTTTAATTTATTTAATTATTGAGTTAAATAAATAAATTATGTGATTGTTGTGGAGTAATTTAATAAAGTATAATATATTAATTAAATAAATATTTAATATTTTATTTAATTACTGTATGATGATTTTATGGTATAGTTCTAATTTAATTGAGATAATTAAATTAGATATATTTTATGTGATAATCGTTGCATGAAATTATAATTAGCGAGTAATTATAATTGTTATGTGATAATTTTCATATGGATAATTGATGTTAGCTTTTATTTAATTAAATTAGACGGTTGAAATTTAATTAAATAAAGTGTAGCATTTAAACTATGAGTTAAAGGATTAATTAAAAGAATAAAAAGGTTATTAAATTAGTTTTACCCAAACAAGGCCCTTAAAATTGTTTTTAAATACGTTTTTGCTAAACGAGGCCCTTGCACTTGTTTTAATCTCGTTTTGCCAAACAGGGCCTTAGCTAATAATAATCTATTTCAAAAATAAAGTTGTTTTTGCCAAACAAGCCTTAGGGCTTTTTAAATTTAAATTTGTGTCACCTATATATTAATTGGTAATTAGTATATGTATTAAATAGATAGCAGTTACATATTATATATAATTATATGTATTATATATATAATATATGTATATCAGTTATACATGTTATACAAAATAGTTACGTTAGAAAGTTAGAACAAAACAAAGAAAGAAAAATAGAGAAAAAGTTAGAGAGAAAATATTCAGAGAGAAGAGAGAAGAAGAAGAATAAAAAGGAAGAGGAGTCCTTGCTAAAGCCAACAAACATCATCTTCTTCTTCCTCACAATCAAAGGGTACAATCTCTAAGTTTCAATTTTCTATATTGTGTTTTATGTCTTCCATATTTTTCAAAAAGAACTTCTCTGTAATAATCTTTTTATGAAAATTACTTGATTATGATGTATATATATATATATATATATATATGCTTATATATAATTCTTATAGTTGTCGAAGTGATTCAATTTACGTAAATACGATGAACATGAAGAAATCATGTCCATAGTAATTTACTGTGAACTTATTTTAAAAATAGTCTTCTAAATTATCAAAATTGGTGTGTGATTGTTAATTGTTGTTTAAATTGATCTTGAATTATGATAATATGTTAAGAAATAGAGTTAATACAGTTGGAATTACATGATTTGGTTTAAAAACGAACTCACAGTATAAATTTTTGTCAAGAACACTTGAGAATGTTATTTTCTTCAAAATTCATGAAAACTGTGTTTTGATTATGTTTTGTAGTGTTTATGAATGATAAAATCATGTTATAACTTTAAGATTTTGTTTTCATAAAGTTTTATATACATTATGATGATTAAAATCGGACTTTGGTGCGAAAAAATAAGCCAAACTGGCTTATTTCTCTGGACGATCGCGAACTGGGGAAGTCACCAGAGGGGGGACCCCCACCAAAGGGGCATTAAGCCTAGGGAACCTCGCCCCAGCGGGGCTGCTTGCTGTCCGGGATTTTTAGTTTGTGTTCCGTGAAGTTTTTATGCGATACATGTTAGCTAACTTAATGTGATGACATGTTAAGTGTATTAGACAATGAGATAACATAATTTTAATATGTTTAACATAACTTGAAGTCTCATATTGCTATATTATATGTGTACTTGAAAATTATTATCATAAAGTACGATATAATAGTTTAAAGTGCTATACGTGTATAATGTGCATGATTGTGAGTTAGACTCACGTATGTGTATAATTAACGACGTAAGTTGTAAACCATGTTACTAAGTTGAATTTGAGTAAGAAGTTCAACGGTTAAATGTCATAGTTAAGAACTAATTGGTATTATGAACGTAATGTACTATGTAGGTTAATTGTGGAAGTGATTGTATATTGTAAAGTGTAGCTTGCGCTTGAGGCAAGTTTTCTAAACCATTCTTTTACGTTTGTGCAAGTTTTCTAAACCATTCTTTTACGTTTGTGCAAGTTTCCTAAACCATTCTTTTACGTTTGTGCAAGTTTCCTAAACCTTTCTTTTACATTTGTGCAAGTCTTTTATCCCTAAGCTCGTTAATTATATGCAAGTGTTTTAAATTCAAATATATATTGTATTTGAAATTGTCCTTTTATTTCTACAATGGACAATTACTTATTTAAAGTTCATGATTTAATTTAAGTGACCTTGACTTAATTGTTCAAGTAAGGTCTATCTTGTCTTTCGTATGCTTTAAGTTTAAATTCTAAAGCATAAGTTATTTCATAATTCGTTATTATTGAATTATTCTTGATTATTGTGAGTCGATTCAACTACTCCTTAGTTGATGACAGTTGAAACTCCAAATTTCCTTTTATCTATCCAAACCAAACTTTCTTTGGTGCGGACTTGTTTCAAATACTGAAATGAACAACCTTATTTATTAGGTGAGGTTACTACGCGAAAGCGTTAAATGTTTATGCACAATACATGGTACGAAGGGTTGATCCCCCTAAGTACGAGTTGAGAGTCCATAGTCTACATGACTGTTAAAGGTTTTAAATGAAAATATTTATAACCTAGGACGAAGTTCAAGGTCTTATGACCCTCAGATGATTTCAATATTCGAAATTCTAAATATTGATGAAAGAATTATTATTCAATTCTTTATTGTTGATGAAAGCAAAGTTATTCAAACCTTTTGAAGTTATTCAGTTATGTCATATTATTGTTGTATTTCAAGTGAGCTTTTGTTTGCTACTCTTGCATATTTAATAATCCCTTGCAGTTAAAGCCGAGAATGTTGACGTAACAAGTAAAGGGAAAGGCAAGATGAACAAGTGAAGACTTGTTATCTTTGATTTTGATTGTAATAAGATTTCGTTTATGATATTTTATTCCGCACTTATTTTTTTTGTTAAGGTTAGCAAACCTGGGATAATTTTGGACTAAGGTTGTAATCCTTTTTCATAAGAAAGATTTTATTAAATGATGAGGTTGTAATTTATTTTGCATTCCTTATTATTGGGTAGATGTATGCTTTATTTAGATAGTAAACACCAAATCGTGTGGAAACGAAGTACCCGGATTTGGGGGTGTCACAGGTTGGTATTAAAGCTTTAGGTTATGAACCTTAGGTGGGGAAAAAACCTTAGGTAGTAGCCTTATAGGAAGATCAAAAAGATAGTAATGATAGGTAAAGATAATAAATTACCTTATGTGCTATGTGTTTACGTTTTAGTATTCGAAGAGTGTCGACCGATATCACTTAATAATTAACTGTAAAATTTTCTTGTCAGGATGACAAACGTTAGAGAGTCCAGTCAGGCTAGAGAGGAGTTTCCTTAGATGCCGAGGGGCGAGGAGCCCCTAGACATCCATGTTGTCTGGGAGCAATTGGTTAGGAGAGAGCCATCTCCATTGATCACCATAGTTGGTTAGGAGCATAAGTCGACATCTGACCGAGAGGAGGAGGACGAGGATGAGTCAGAGGAGGAGGAGGACCCTGAGGAGGAATTCCCACCTCACTCTACTAGTGCTGAGATGTACGAGGCAATCTACGACCGTAACGTGGAACTTCAGGAACTGGTGGACGAGAGTCGGACTACCATACAGCAGCGGGACGAGACTATCGAGGAGTTGGATAGTGAGCTAGGAAACGTAAAGTGGGATCTAATCCACGCAGAGAGTGATAGAGATGCTGCACTGACCGAGCTAGCAAAGCTGAAGAACGACATCCATGAGGAGTTAACGAAGTGTGCCAGAGCGGAGGAAACAAGCTTGAGGGCTACTCAACAAGCCAATCGAGCTGAAGACGAGGCTCAGGCAAAGAAGGCCAAGCTGAGCGAGACGGAATACGCTTTCCATACGGCTATAGATAGGACTCAGGATTGTGTCTTCTATTACCAGCTCAGTTTCAAGGTTTACCATGGTACGTGGTGGATCGCAGGACGACATTCCGGGTGATGGAGGAAGAACGCAGAGAGGCTGTGCGACGTCTTAATATGCCTAGATAGTAGAGTCTTTCATTATATGTTTTTTATGTTATTAATAAGTGTAAATCTCAGTATTTGAGATAATAATGGGATAAGATAATGATGTAATCCTGTAACTTGTTCCAGTTCAGGAAAGATGATGTAATAGCAGAGATGCTATCTATTCTGTATTTTAAAACTACGAATGAATGAATAAAGAAGTTTATTGACGTGCTATGTGTTTTATGTGAATGTAATTATCTAAATGTTAAGTATGAACTTGAATACTTAAGAATTGAGTAAAGGATCTAATAAGGATATTTTTTAACAGAAAATACCTCCTAGAAAAAGACCTACACGTTAAAACCCCGAGGGTTCGATGAATAACAACAACAATAACGATGGAACGAATCCCAACTCGGTTCAACAGTTAGTGAACCTGCTGATGGGAGCACTTGCGAATCACCCGCAAGTGCAGGGTACGACTTGTAAAGAGTTTAAGGAAGTAGGACCGCCTGAATTCCAAGGATCGGTGAACCCGATAGATGCCCAGATGTGAGTTATGGAAATAGAGAAGGTCTTCGACGTGGCTAGGGTTAGCTAAGACCAGAAGACGGCATTCACAACTTTCATGTTGAAGTCGGATGCTAGTTTCTGGTGGCAAACCAAAAAGACCAGAGAGGGGGAAGGAGTGATAGCATGGGACTATTTCAAAGAGATGTTCTTTGAAATGTACTTCCCCGTTAGCTCGCAGGACCAGATGGAGGTCCAGTTTCTAGAGCTTAAGCAAGGAGGGATGACGGTGTCGGAGTACGCCGTGAAATTCAATGTGCTGGCCAGGTTCGCTATATACCAGGTTAGCACTGACGTAAGGAAGGCGAGAAGGTTTGAGCGGGGACTGAAGTCCTGGCTCTATAGTAAGGTCTCCATGTTCCAGCTAAATATGTTTACAGCTATGCTAGAAAAGGCCATACTCGCTGAGGGAGAAAGCGACGCGGTGACCAAGTTCAATCAGGACAAGAAGAAGAAGAATGAGACAGAGAACAAGGCTGGTGGTAGCGGGGCTATCAACCAGAAAAGGAAGTGGAACGATAACACCTTTGCTGGAAGTCAACAATGAAACCAACAGAAGAAGAAGATCAAAGCATGTGTGATATGCGAGAAGAATCACACTGGAGTGTGCATGAATGGAAGATGGGTGTACTTCAACTATGGTCAGGAAGGCCACATTGCGTCAAATTGCCCGAACCTAAAGAAGGGAGCTTGTTACACATGTGGATCCAAGGATCACATGGCTCGTAACTGCCTGAAGAAGCCAGCAGCAGGGTCAACAGGGAATGGAGGAAATGGTGGCGGCAGCACTCTGACTATCGTTGGACCACTGCAGGCCGTTCGACCCACTGCCCAATCATTCAACATGACGGTGCAGGATGCTGTGCAGTCAAAAGATGTGGTGTCAAGTATTATTCTGGTTAATAGTATAAATGCATATGTATTATTTAATTCGGGTGCTACTTGTTAATTCATATCTGATGAGTTTGCTAAGACCCTAGACTTACCTAAAGAGGAATTATTTTATCCCTTGAACATAGAGATTGCGAATAGGGAGGTTATTCCTGTTAGGTTTGTTTACGGGAACTGTAGATTGGACATTAAGGGTCAGGAATTGAGGGTAGATTTGATTCTAATAAAACTTGGGGAATTCGATGTGATTTTGGGTATGGATTGGTTGTTCAACCATGGGGCGATAATCGATTGTCAGAAGAAGTCGATAAATCTTACGACTCCGTCAAAGTTAGTGTTCTATGGTAGTAAATCGCTAAGACAAACGAGTTGTCTGATGGTTATGCAAGCCAAAAAACTTTTGACACAAGGCTGTGTAGGATATCTAGCCTACGTAGTAGATACTCGCAAGGAAAGCCCAAAGATAGAGGAGATATCAGTGGTTAGGGAGTTTGTGGATGTATTTCTGAACGACTTACCAGGACTTCCGTCAGATAGGGAGATAGAATTCATAATCGACTTAGCACCGGGAACTGCTCCGATTTCTGAAGCTCCATACAGAATGGCTTCAGTCGAGATGAAGGAATTGATGGTTCAACTACAAGAATTGCTGGACAAGAAGTATATTCAGCGGAGCGTTTCACCGTAGGGAGTGCCAATTTTATTCGTGGAGAAGAAGGATGGATCGATGCTGCTTTGCATTGATTATAGGGAGTTGAACAAAGTTACGATCAAGAATAGGTATCCTTTACCTAGGATCGATGACTTTTTTGATCAACTGAAGGGTGCTAGATACTTCTCAAAAATCGATTTGAGAAGTGGATATCATCAGTTGAAGGTGAGAAGGGAAGATATACCGAAGACGGCTTTTAGAACTTGGTTTGAGTTCTTAGTGATTTCATTTGGTCTAATGAATGCCCCAGATGCATTTATGAACTTAATGAACAGGGTATTTAAGCCATTCCTAGATAAGTTCGTAGTGGTGTTCATAGATGACATCCTGGTTTATTCCAAGGTCGAGGAGGAACACACTGAACACTTAAGGCTGACCTTAGAATCGCTAAGACGAGAGAAGCTTTACGTAAAATTCTCGAAATGCAAATTCTGATTAGAACGTGTGCAATTTCTTGGTTACGTGATTGACAAGGATGGGATTTTAGTAGATCCATCGAAGGTTAAAGCCGTGATGAATTGGGATCAGCCGAAGACGCCGTCTAAAGTGAGGAGTTTCTTGGGATTAGTAGGTTATTACAAAAGATTTATCCAAGACTTTTCTAGAATTGAAACTCCGTTGATAAATCTGACTCGTAAAACAGTTAAGTTTGTTTGGACGGAAAAGTATGAGAAAAGTTTTCAGGAATTGAAGAAGAGGTTGAGTACTGCGCCTGTGTTGTCTTTGTCGAAAAGTACGGTTAATTTCGTAGTGTACAGCGACGCTTCACATAAGGGATTAGGCTGTGTGCTGATGCAGAGCGGCAAAGTCATTGCCTACACATCACGTCAGCTGAAGGATTATGAAAAAGGGTATCCAACCCATGACTTAGAATTGGCCGGCAGTAGTGTTTTCTCTGAAGATTTGGAGACACTACTTATATGGAGAGAAGTGTGAGATATACACGGATCATAAGAGTCTGAAGTACATCTTTACACAAAAGGATTTAAACATATGCCAAAGGAGATGGTTGGAACTGATCAAGGACTACAACTACGAGATTCTTTACCATCAGGGTAAAGCAAACGTCGTCGCTGACGCTTTAAGCAGAAAGGGTCGGGAGAAGCTAAATATGTTAACTGATCAAGATCAGTTGATAGCAGAGATGGCTAGATTGGAACTTGAAGTGAAGTATCCGAAAGAATTGGATGAGAAGCTGTTTCAAGAAACTACTGTTTCTACTCTGGTAGACAAGGTGAAAGAGGCTCAACTTCACGATGAGGAGTGCGAGAGGATCCGGAAGAGAATAACCGATGGCGAGGAAATCAAGTTCAAGATCGATAATGAAGGTCTGCTACGATTTGAAGGAATAATTTGGGTACCGCCAGTACCAGACGTCAAAGAGGAGGTTTTGAATGAAGCTCACAGTTCGAGGTATTCAATTTTCCCTGGACGTACGAAGATGTACCAGGATCTTAGGCATTATTTTTGGTGGCCGAACATGAAGAGGGACGTTGCTGATGCGAAATGCTTAACGTGCCAGAAAGTTAAGGCAGAACACCAGAGACCCAGTGGATTGCTACAACCGATGGAGATTCCAGAATGGAAGTGGGAGAATATCACGGTGGATTTTGTGGTTGGACTTCCAGCGACTCAGAAAGGTTTCGATACAATATGGGTTATAGTGGATCGACTGACAAAGTCAGCCCATTTCTTACCGATCAAGATTAAATACAACTTGGACCAGTTAGCGAAGTTGTACGTTAAGGAGATTATATCTCGACACGGTGTTCCAGTGTCGATTATGTCCGACAGAGATCCGCATTTTATGTTGAATTTCTGGAAGCAGTTACAAAAATGTCTAGGAACGCAATTGCGAATGAGTACGACATACCATCCTCAGACCGATGGCCAGAGCGAACGAACGATTCAGATGCTAGAGGACATGCTGAGAGCTTGCGTTATGGACTTCAAAGGAAGCTGGGATGATCATCTACTATTGGTGGAGTTCTCCTACAACAATAGTTACCACGCGAGTATTGGCATACTGCCTTACGAAGCGTTATATGGCAGGAAATGCAGAACTCCATTGTGCTGGGACGAAGTCGGTGAACGCCAACTGTTGGGACCGAAACTGGTACAACAAACTACTGAAATCGTGAAGCTGATCAGAAAAAGATTAGTTGCTGCTCAAGACAGACAAAAGAAGTATGCCGATCAACATCGTCAGAATCTAGAATTCTTACCAGGAAGCTTCGTTTTCCTGAAGATATCTCCCTGGAAAGGGAAGATCCGATTTGGCAAGAAGGGGAAGCTGAGTCCCCGATTTATTGGACTTTTCGAGATACTACGGAGAGTTGGCGAAGTGGCATACGAGGTTGCGTTACCACCGGAGCTAGACAATATACACAACTTCTTCCATATTTCTGTGTTACGACTGTACAAACACGACTACAAGCATGTAATAGAATACGAGCCTTTACAATTCGATAAAGACTTAACATATGAAGAAATGCCTGTTCAAATAGTTGATAAAAAAAACAAGTAACATATGAAGAAATGCCTGTTCAAATAGTTGATAAAAAAAACAAGTACTTAAAAATAAAGTGATACCTTCTGTTAAGGTAATCTGAAGGAACCACAGTGCTGAAGAAGCCACGTGGGAACTCGAAGATGTAATGAGAAAATTGTATCCTTAAATATTTGCTTAATTATTTGTGTAACCCCTTATATACCGATTCTGGGAACATAATCTTTTTAAGGAGGGAAGAATGTAATAGATGAGATTTTTTTTATGTGTGATTCTGGGGACAGAATCCTTTTAAGGAGGGAAGATTATAACGAATGAGAATTTTATATATTAAATTTTAATATTTAATGAATTAAATAAATATTTTAATTAATTTAATTATCAAGTTAAATAAATAAATTAGTTAATTGTTGTGGAGTAATTTAATAAAGTATAATATATTAATTAAATGAATATTTAATATTTTATTTAATTACTGCGTGATGATTTTATGGTATAGTTCTAATTTAATTGAGATAATTGAATTAGATATATTTTATGTGATAATCGTTGCATGAAATTATAATTAGCGAGTAATTATAGTTGTTATGTGGCAATTTTTATATGGATAATTGATGTTAGCTTTTATTTAATTAAATTAGAAGGTTAAAATTTAATTAAATAAAGTGTAGCATTTAAACTATGGGCTAAATGATTTATTAAAAGAATAAAAAGGGTTTTAAATTAGTTTTTACCCAAACAAGGCCCTTAAAACTGTTTTTAAATCCGTTTTGCCAAACTAGGCCCTTGTACTTGTTTTAATCTCGTTTTGCCAAACAGGGCCTTAGCTAATAATAATCTGTTTTAAAAATAAAGTTGTTTTTGCCAAACAAGCCTTAGGGCTTTTTAAATTTAAATTTGTGGAACCTATATATTAATTGGTAATTAGTATATGTATTAAATAGATAGCAGTTACATATTCTATATAATTATATGTATTATATGTATAATATATGTATATCAGTTATACATGTTATACAAAATAGTTACGTTAGAAAGTTAGAACAAAACAAAGAAAGAAAGAACAGAGAAAAAGTTAGAAAGAAAAGACTCAGAGAGAAGAGAGAAGAAGAAGAAGAAGGAAGGAAGAGGAGTCCTTGCTAAAGCCAACAAATATCATCTTCTTCTTCCTCACAATCAAAGGGTATAATCTCTAAGTTTCAATTTTTTATATTGTGTTTTATGTCTTCCATGTTTTTCAAAAAGAACTTCTCTATAATAATCTTTTTATGAAAATTACTTGATTATAATGTATATATGTGATGTATATATATATATATGCTTATATATGATTCTTATAGTTATCTAAGTGATTTAATTCACGTAAATACGATGAACATGAAGAAATCATGTCCATAGTAATTTACTGTGAACTTGTTTTAAAAATAGTCTTCTAAATTATCAAAATTGGTGTGTAATTGTTAATTGTTGTTTAAATTGATCATGGATGATGATAATATGTTAAGAAATAGAGTTAATACAGTTGGAATTACATGATTTGGTTTAAAAACGAACTCACAGTATAAATTTTCGTCAAGAACACTTGAGAATGTTATTTTCTTCAAAAATCATGAAAACTATGTTTTGATTATGTGTTGTAGTGTTTATGAATGATAAAATCATGTTAGACCTTTAAGATTTTGTTTTCATAAAGGTTTATATACATTATGATGATTAAAATCGGACTTTGATGCCAAAAAATAAGCCAAATTGGCTTATTTCTCTGCACGATCGCGAACTGGGGAAGCCACCAGAGGGGGGACCCACCCCAGCGGGGCATAGAGAACCCCGCCCCAGCAGGGATGCTTGCTATCTGAGATTTTTAGTTTGTGTTCCGTTAAGTTTTTGTGCGATACATGTTAGCTAACTTAATGTGATGACATGTTAAGTGTATTAGACAATGAGATAACATAATTTTAATATGTTTAACATAATTTGAAGTCTCATATTGCTATATTATATGTGTACCTGAAAATTATTATCATAGAGTACGATCTAATATTTTAAAGTGCTATACGTGTATGATGTGCATGATTGTGAGTTAGACTCACGTATGTGTATAATTAACGAAGTAAGTTGTAAACCATGTTACTAAGTTGAATTTGAGTAAGAAGTTCAACGGTTAAATGTCATAGTTAAGAACTAATTGGTATTATGAACGTAATGTACTACGTAGGGTAATTGTGGAAGTGATTGTATATTGTAAAGTGTAGCTTGCGCTTGAGGCAAGTTTCCTAAACCACTCTTTTACGTTTGTGCAAGTTTCCTAAACCATTCATTTACGTTTGTGCAAGTTTCCTAAACCATTCTTTTACGTTTGTGCAAGTTTCCTAAACCTTTCTTTTACATTTGTGCAAGTCTTTTATCTCTAAACTTGTTAATTATATGCAAGTGTTTTAAATTCAAATATATATTGTATTTGAAATTGTCCTTTTATTTTTGCAATGGACTATTACTTATTTAAAGTTCATGATTTAATTTAAGTGACCTTGACTTAATTGTTCAAATAAGGTCTATCTTGTCTTTCGTATGCTTTAAGTTTAAATTTTAAAGCATAAGTTATTTCATAATTCGTTATTATTGAATTATTCTTGATTATTGTGAGTCGATTCAACTACTCCTTAGTTAATGATAGTTGAAACTCCAAATTTCTTTTTATCTATCCAAACCAAATTTTCTTTGGTACGGGCTTGTATCAAATACTGAGATGAACAACTCTATTTATTAGGGGAGGTTACTACGCGAAAGCGTTAAATATTTGTGCACAATATATGGTGCGAAGGGTTGATCCCCCTAAGTATAAGTTGAGAGTCCATGGTCTACATGATTGTTAAAGGTTTTAAATGAATATATTTATAACCTAGGACAAAGTTCAAGGTCTTATGACCCTCAGATGATTTCAATATTCGAAATTCTAAATATTGATGAAAGAATTATTATTCAATTCTTTATTGTTGATGAAAGTAAAGTTATTTAAACCTTTTGAAGTTATTCAGTTATGTCATATTATTGTTGTATTCCAAGTGAGCTTTTGTTTGCTCACTCTTATATATTTAATAATCCCTTGCAGTTAAAGCCGAGAACGTTGACGTATCTTCAACAAGTAAAGGGAAAGGCAAGATGAACAAGTGAAGACTTGTTATCTTTGATTTTGATTGTAAAAAGATTTCGTTTATAATATTTTATTCCGCACTTATTTGTTATGTTAAGGTTAGCAAACCTGGAATAATTTTGGACTAAGGTTGTAATCCTTTTTCATAAGGAAGATTTTATTAAATGATGAGGTTGTACTTTATTTTGCATTCCTTATTATTGGGTAGATGTATATTTTATTTAGATAGTGAACACCAAATTAGGTGAAAACGAAGTACCCGGATTTGGGGGTGTCACACCTTCTTTCAAAACATCATTCAATAATCTTTTCAAAAAAAGAAGCTTTTGCAAGTCAAATCAAACATTTTTGCAAATCAAATCAAAGACTTTTTGCAAATCAAATCAAACCCTTCGCATATAGGTTCAACAATGCATATACATGCTTTCCATCAAACTTAGGCCCAATTTTCAAATAGTATTCACACACACACTTCAGTTTTTAAGGGAAATATTGAAAAGATGCGTTACCGTGTTTACAAGGGAGTTGTGGGATGCCTAACACATTCTCCATACTTAACCAAGCCCCCAAACTCAAAACCTTATTTTTAAAGATCAAGTTTCGACAGTGTCCAGCAATTGAGCCTCTTTTAAACAAAACTCGGTTGAGTTGGTACAACCATTTCAAATCTACCAACTGGCGGCTCTGTAAAACGTTCAAATCGTCGACATGATACATGTCGGCCTTTTCCTAAAAAACCCTTCAAAACCTTTTTCGCAAATAAAAAGAGTGAGGGTAAAGATAACTTAGGAAGAGAGAAAGATCCGGGTTATGACCCGACCCACGGATTTTTTTCCTGACATCGACAGGTGGCGACTCTACTGGGGACAGTAGAGGGCTTAGGCCGTGTTCAAATCTTTTC
This sequence comes from Panax stipuleanatus, assembly GCA_020205555.1. Lineage (NCBI taxonomy): Eukaryota > Viridiplantae > Streptophyta > Magnoliopsida > Apiales > Araliaceae > Panax > Panax stipuleanatus. The sequence continues at coordinate 68,718,528 of CM035118.1, forward strand.
AAACATTTCTCTTTCAAAACTATGTATGTGTGAATATTGCATCTTTACATTGAATGTATGTGTGAATGCTGCGTCTTTACATTGAATGAATGCGTGAATGCTGCTTTCCTATTTTTTAGTGCTTCGCACCCATATTAGTGCTTCGCACCAATGTCATCATATGCATATGGTGAGGGCGATGTATGTGAATGTATGTTGCGTGATTCCACCTTCAGGAGACAAAACCCGTCGGTGATAAGTAATGATTCTGGGGACGGCCAAGTTTCTGGGGGCTAATGAAAATGCACCACCCAGATTCGCTCCAGTTGAAAGATCGGATTAATTTCCCCTTTAGTAGATTGCGATGATCTGGGGACCTTCATGCCAAAAATCAGCAAGAATAGCCTAAGATAGGTCAGCCTCTGATTAACCAAGTCCGATGGGAAGCTTCTTCATGCCTTCCTCTTTCAATTTAATGTCAAGTTTTCAAATTCCAATGTAAAGGAGCACAATGTAAATATCGTAATGAATGATTTACATTTCTTGTCATATACATCCTGTCATGTTATCCTGTCATCAAAATAACTAACCTCAGTTTTGCAGGATAAGATTAAAAAACCACAAAAATACATCATGGCATGCATCCTATCCCTACCTACATCAGGAAATTGACACACCTACGTTTTGTTGTAGGTGAAAAATTGGTTCTGTCACTAGATCTAAGTCTAAGAAAGCACTAAGTCCATCCACAGACATGACTTCCAGTGCTCAACAAGAATCCCCACATGTATCCAGGGAAGAGTTTGAAGGACTAAAGAATCAGATAACTGAATTGGCCAGTTTTCTAAGAGAACAAAGCAAAGCCCTTAAAGGGAAGCAAGCCTAAGCTCACATAGAACAGGGAACACCTGGTGGTAGTAGTGGCAGTCAAGAGAACGAAAAAGTCGAGACTCAGATTCCTGGACCACAAAACCAGGATACAACCAATAAAACCCCTGAAATCACCATCCTCAACAAAGAACAGGAAGCTGGTGACATTCTAAAGAAAGTACAACAGATAGAAGAAACCATCCCCTCTATCAAAGGGACTGAGGCATATGGCAGTGTCAATTATTTAGACCTTTGTATATTCCCCGGAGCTCATTATCCCAAAAAATTTAGAACTCCTGATTTTGAGAAATACGATGGATTGGGAGACCCTTATACCTACCTGAAAGTATTTATTGGAGAACTCAGATCCTATGCAGAGGACGAGAAACTCCAAATGTAGTTATTTCAGAAGAGTCTGACCAGAGAGGATAGAGCCTGGTACGCCCGTTTAGACAACTCCAAAATTCACAGCTGGGAAGAGTTGGCCCATGCCTTACTCAGTCAATACAGTTTTCAATCTCAGCTGGCTCCAGATAGATACCAAATAACCAAAATCAAGAAACAAAACAATGAGTCATTCAGAGAATATGCTCAACGATGGAGACAAGTTGTAGCACAAGTCATTCCACCTATGAATGAGACTGAGATAGTCATGACCTTCATCGACATCCAAGAAGCTCCATATTATGAGAGGGTCCTAGCAGGCATAGTGATAAGAATGAAATATGTTGTATTTTATTCCCTTAATACTTAATCTTTTATATTTATTTTATACATAAATACATTCATTCTTCTTATATTTTTATTTTAGGTACAATTGAACCAAGAAAGTAAAATGAATGAAAAAGGGGCAAGAGAAGATGTAATTTCAGCATACCATTTAAGTGGGTTTTTAATTACATGATCCATGTAAATATCATGCTAGCCAAAGTGGGCCTCGCACATGAATTGAAGTATACAAATTAGAGCAGCTTGCAAAATGAATTGAAGCAGCCCAGCACCTCACGAAATTGCTAGCAGCTTGATTGGAATTAAAATAAATGTAAAGGAATGTGAGTGGGCCACGAAATATGCAGCTCACAAATTAGCAGTCCACGTTAGCAAGTAACAAATTGAAGCAACAAGCATGTGGGCCACGTTGGTTAGCAGCTTGAAAGAAGATCAATGTAATTCACTTGGAATTAGTAGTGGGTGATCACGTGGGCCTGCAGCAAATATCATGGGAGGAAGCTTTTCATGCATTACAAAGTAAGCAGCTCACCAAGGAAGCTTACATGGGCCCACGATTCACATTGCAAAGGAAATAGACAGCAAGTATCAACAAAGAGGAGCAACCACGAAATAAAGGGGCTGGGCAAAGAGGTAACCTGCCCCAGCGGGGATTTATACTTGGCAGGACCCAGCCCAACGGGGAGGCGGCACATGGCCAGTGAATTCCTTTTGCGATACGGATTGGGGAGCAGCACTAGGGCATAATTAGGGCGTAATTAGAGCTAGTATCATAATAATATAAATAGGACTATAGCAAATGGACCTTGATATCTGGTATTCATTCATAAAAATAAACTTCTCTCCATAATTCTTTGGTGATTCAATAGCCATGTGAGGCTAAACTCTGGTTCTTGGATTAAGGAGTCGGAAGCCTTGGATTAATACACTGTGAGATCTAATTGATTTTAATTGTTCAATTATTATTTTGAGTATTGATTATTCTTCTATGCTTGAATTACATTATTGATTTGTTTAATTACTAGTATGTATACTAGTTTATTATTCATTGAAATCTACTACTAAATTAGATATCGAATCCGTAATTGTTTGGTCACTCTAATTTGCGAAGCAACTAAGATTAATAATTGACTGCAGATCACGAGATTAATATATCTTAGGAAGAATATTCAACTAAATTAAATACAACCGCTTGTGCTTGTGTTGTTTAGCTTCATCAGTATTTCTAATTCTTGAAGCTTCTACTAGATTAAACTTTTAGCGCTTGTCTGAAGTTGTTTAGTAGTTAGGGTTATTTAGATCGCTTGTTTCTATCTAACTAAAAATAAGGAAAGACATGGAATAATTCTGATTGGTGAATTAATTCTAACGATGAATATTCAAGGTATTAATTGTGTATGCTTGAGTCAATGATCAGTGTATGTTTCAAAAGTGGAAGTTAACTTAACCCAAGGATTGTTCTCTTTATTTAATTCGTTACAATATTTTACACATTAGTTTATTTTAATTAATAACAATAAAAAACCCCCTCTTTTGGAATGCAAAGTATAGAAATAGATTAATCAGTCTCTGTGGGATCGACTCTTACTTGCACTACTACATAGTTATCTTTCGCAGTAAGGTTTTATTTTTGGTTGCCTGCGACAGCACACCAAATTTTGGCGCCGTTGGTGGGGACTGATTTTAGTCTATTTTTATATTTTTGTAATCCTTCTTTTAATTGATTTTTATTTTTAATTTTTTTTAGTTAATTTGAATTCCCTTGATTGTTTATGCCCAAAACTCGATCTACTAATCAAGGTGATTTAAAGTGTGATCCAGAGATATAGAGAACTAGTCGCAAATTAAGGAAGGAAGCTCGAAAAAATCGTGCAGAAAAGGAAGCCATGGCAGCAAATTAAACCTTGAAAGGGCTTTCAGCTCCTGATTTGAACCAACAACCTTTATGCATAACTTTCCCTAATCTTGATACTAACACTCATTTTGAATTAAAATCTGGACTGATACAACTTCTACCTTCTTTTCATGGTTTGGCAGGTGAAGATCCCCACAAACACTTGAAGGAATTCCATGTGGTATGCACAAGTATGAAACCTACCTGGAGTAACCGAAGAACAGATCAAGCTAAGAGCCTTCCCTTTTTCTCTGAAAGATTCAGCTAAGGATTGGCTTTACTATCTACCCTCCGAAGTATCACCACATGGGAAGAGATCAAAAGACTCTTTTTAGAGAAATATTTTCCAGCTTCAAGGGCAGCTAACATTAGGAAGTCAATTTGTGGTGTGAGGACAGAACTCTGGAGAATCCCTATATGAGTATTGAGAACGTTTCAAGAGATTGTGTGCTAGCTGCCCTCATCATCAAATCAATGATCAGCTTCTCATCCAATATTTTTATGAAGCTCTTAGTTGTACCGATAGAAGCATAATTAACGCTGCTAGTGGCAGAGCATTGGTGGATAAGACTCTCGAGGCTGCAAGAAACCTGATTGCGAATATGGCAGCCAACTCTAAACAATTTAGCACTAGACTAGATTATGCATATAGGAATGCTAGTGAGGTACAAATTTCTTCTATTGAACAACCAATTGCGAGTTTAACTTCTCTTGTTCGTCAACTAGGTGCAGATAACACAGAGCAGGTAAAAGCTTGCGGAATTTGTGCGATAGTAGGACATCCAACAGATGCATGCCTAACTCTTCAAGAGGAATCCGTTGAACATGCAAATGCTGCAGGAGGATTTTCTGGGCAACCACAAAGGAAATATGATCCCTATTCCAAATACATATAATCCTGGATGGAGGGATCATCTGAACTTTAGCTACGGGAATCCACAATGCAAGTCAACCCGCAACTCAGACTCTTCCAAATCAGCAGCAGTACAAACCATCATATCCTAATGGACAACAACAAGGCCAATCTTCTCACCCTAGTATGTCTTTAGAAAATATTTTTAAAACACTTGCCACTAACACTTTAAATTTTTAACAGAAAATAAGGGCAAGTATTCAGAATTTGGGTACCCAAGTGGGACAATTGGCAACTGCAATCAGTCGATTAGAAGTGCAAAGCTCTGGAAAATTACCTTCTCAAACAGTGGTGAATCCAAAAGAAAATGTGAGTGCAATCACTTTGAGGAATGGTAAAAAGATAGCAATTCCAGAAAAGACAATGCCTACACCACAAGAGAAAGACAATGCGGATGAGAAAAGTAAAGAAGCAGACAGCAGTGTTCTGAATGACAAGGATGAACCTAAGCGTAAATTCCCCCCTCTCTCTGAATATAAACTGGTACCTCCTTTCCCTCTTGCTTTAACAGAAAATAAAAAATACCAGAAAAATTCAGATTTATATGAAACTTTTTGTAAATGCGAGGTAAATATTCCATTGTTAGATGCTATTAAACAAGTACCTCGTTATGCTAAATTTTTGAAAGAACTGTGTACACACAAGAGGAAACAGGAACTGAAAAAGTATAAAAAGGTAAGGGTAGGGGAAAATGTTTCAGCAGTCATTCAAAGAAAGCTACCTACTAACTACTAAGTGTCAAGATCCGGGTATGTTCACTATTCCGTGCACGATAGGTAGCACTAGAATTGAAAAAGCCATGTTAGACTTAGGAGCCTCGATAAATGTCCTGCTATATTCTATATATGCTACTCTATCGCTTGAACCTTTGAGTAAAACTGGTATTGTAATACAGCTGGCTGACAGATCTAATGTTTATCCCAAAGGTGTAGTTGAGGATGTCCTTGTACGAGTCAATAATTTGATTTTTCCTACTGATTTTTATGTACTTGATATGGAAAATAGTGACGAAAATGCTCCTATTTTGTTAGGAAGACCATTTTTAAAAACATCAAAGACTAAAATAGATGTTCATAGTGGTACACTTTCAATGGAATTTGATGGCGAGATTGCTAAGTTTAATATTTATGATGCCATGTAATATCCCACTGATGATAAGTCTATTTATTCAATTGATGTGATTGAATCTTTAGCACAGGAAGTCTTTGAGCTTGATGGTAAGGATGACTTGGAAAGTGCACTTAGTAAGAACAGTGATGAAGCAAGTGCGAATTTGAACTTGAGCACCGAGCTGCAAGCAACTGCACCAATTCCTGATATGAAGCCTCTTCCTAGTCGACTACATATTTCTATGAGGGGATCCACGAGAAAAAAATGGAGAATGTGGACCTTGAAGGATCCGATTTATACTAAGTTACTCAAAGGAAATGTTGGGTCGAGCCAACGACCATAAACAAAGGCGCTGCATGGGAGGCAACCCATAGGGGAGTACTCTTTTCTTTTCTTTGCATTTTAGTTTACATTGGGGATAATGTAAGTTTTAAGTGTGGAGGAAGGATTTAGGATACTTATTATTATTATTATTATTATTATTAATTTTATTAATTTTTTGTTTATTTTGAATTTTGTGGGTATATTCACTGCAAACCCTCACGAGACAAAACTCGTCCACTTGGATTAACCTTGGGGTTTAAAGGCATGTTGCACACACTAAGTGAAATCGTGTTTCCTACGAAAATAGGTAGTGTTAGGATGTCTCACTTGAGCAATAAGTCAATTTTGATTTTGATTCTTGACCAATGATAAAATTTTGATTTCTTTGTGATAACTTCTAGGAGGACTGATAGACATTAGGTAATCTGAATTTGGTGTTGATCGCTACTTTATTTGAGACCCTTCTCTATTAAGTACATATCCTTTCGAACCATTTGTGACTTGGAAGAAATTTATCTGATTAGAGGTCTAGGGAAGAAACTTTGAACCCTATCATTTGTTTGATCATTACTTGAAGTTGATATGAGGTATTATTTAAGAAAGGGGAAATGATTTTGGCAAAGTTTGCAAGATTGAAAGAAAAAAATATTCAATAATGATTCATGTGGTGGAATGAGATGGAGCGTAAAACGCACTCACTCATAAACACGTGACATGCGAGATGGAGTGTAAAACGCACTCGCTGGTAAGATAGAGCAGAAAATGCACTTACCAAAGAAAAGAAAAAAAAAGAAAAGAAAGAAAAGCCTTTTGATCCTTTGATGTTATCTGCTGGTGTTAACTAACATTTGTGGGAAAACAAGTGGTTGAGTTTATCTTTCTCTTTTAAGGCTTCGGTTTCATAAATTTTTCTGTAGTCTGATTGGTTTGATACAGGTGGATTCACACAAGCACAAGGGGTTGAGAATAAAGTAAGATTGATAGAAAATTTAGGTTTCAGATGATACATTGTTTTGAAGTTTCCCAAGAGTTATTGTTTTGAATCTTTGAGGTCACTGTTGAAGTTCATGTTAACTCGTGGCTCAAGTTTGTCAAGTTTGTTTAGTTGAATTATTTTTGTGTTATAGTTTATTTTATTTTGCCCGAGGATGAGAAAAAGATAAGTGTGGGGGAATTTGATAAGAATGAAATATGTTGTATTTTATTCCCTTAATACTTAATCTTTTATATTTATTTTGTACCTAAATACATTCATTGTTCTTATATTTTTATTTTAGGTACAATTGAACCAAGAAAGTAAAATAAATGCAAAAGGGGCAAGAGAAGATGTATTTTCAGCATACCATTCAAGTGGGTTTTTAATTACATGATCCATGCAAATATCATGCTAGCCAAAGTGGGCCTTGCACATGAATTGAAGTATACAAATTATAGCAGCTTGCAAAATGAATTGAAGCAGCCCAACATCTCACGAAATTGCTAGCAGCTTGATTGGAATTAAAACAAATGTAAAGGAATGTGAGTGGGCCATGAAATATGTAGCTCACAAATTAGCAGTCCACGTTAGCAAGTAACAAATTGAAGCAACAAGCACATGGGCCACGTTGGTCAGCAGCTTGTAAGAAGATCCATGTAATTCACTTGGAATTAGTAGTGGGTGATCACGTGGGCCTACAGCAAATATCATGGGAGGAAGCTTTTCATGCATTATAAAGTAAGCAGCTCACCAAGGAAGCTTACATGGGCCCACGATTCACATTGCAAAGGAAATAGGTAGCGAGTATCAGCAAAGAGGAGCAGCTACAAAATAAAGGGGCTGGGCAGAGAGGTAACCTGCCCTAGCGGGGATTATACTTGGCAAGACCCGTCCCAGCGGGGAGGCGACACATGGCCAGTGAATTCCTTTTGTGATACAGATTGGGGAGTAGCACTAGGGCATAATTAGAGCTAGTATCATAATAATATAAATGGGACTATAGCAAACGGACCTTGATATCTGGTATTCATTCATAAAAATACACTTCTCTCTATAATTCTTTGGTGATTCAATTGCCATGTGCGGCTAAACTCTCGTTCTTGGATTAAGGAGACGGAAGCCTTGGATTAATACACTGTGAGATCTAATTGATTTTAATTGTTCAATTATTATTTTGAGTATTGATTATTCTTCTATGCTTGAATTACATGATTGATTTGTTTAATTACTAGGATGCATACTAGTTTATTATTCATTGAAATCTACTGCTAAATTAGATATCGAATCCGTAATTATTTGGTCACTCTGATTTATGAAGCAACTAAGATTAATAATTGACTGTAGATCATGAGATTATTATATCTTAGGAAGAATATTAAACTAAATTAAATACAACCGCTTGTGCTTGTGTTGTTTAGCTTCATCGATTTTTCTAATTCTTGAAGCTTCTACTAGATTAAACTTTTAGTGCTTGTCTGAAGTTGTTTAGTAGTTAGGGTTATTTAGATCACTTGTTTCTATCTAACTAAAAATAAGAAAAGACACGGAATAATTCTGATTGGTGAATTAATTCTAACGATGAATATTCAAGGTATTAATTGTGTATGCTTGAGTCAATGATCAGTGTATGTTTCTAAAGTGGAAGTTGACTTAACCCAAGGTTTGTTCTCTTGATTTAATTTGTTACAATATTTTACACATTAGTTTATTTTAATTAATAACAATAAAAAACCCCCTCTTTTGGAATGCAAAGTATAGAAATAAATTAATCAGTCTCTGTGGGATCGACTCTTACTTGCACTACTACATAGTTATCTTTCGCAGTAAGGTTTTATTTTTAGTTGCCTGTGATAGCACACCAAATAGGAAAACCATTCTCTGAGATGATCAAGCACGGTGAAATGGCCGAAATGGGGCTGAAGTTTGGGAAGATAAAGGACCTGACTGCCTTGAAAGCCGTTGCCGAGCATATCCAGTCCGAAAATTACGAGAGTAATCTCCGGAGGGTACACAAAAAGAAAGATGAAGAGTGTCCTTAGTATTACAGGGAACAGAATCATACGAGTCAAACAGTTTGCCCATTCAAAGGAGGAACTATACCTCTTTCCAAGCTTCAGCACAGCCTTCAAACCCTCTATTTTAGAAAAATATGGAGGTCAGGCGTAGAAGAACGTCCGTTAGGGGATTCACTCGAGAATGTGTTAAAATTGTTGACAGCCCAGAAGAAGATTGTCCAACTCCTTCCACCAACTAATACTGGTGGACGGAATTTCGACCCAAGCAAGAAATGTGCTTACCATTTTGGATCTACGGGCCATGATACACAAGACTGTTGGTCTCTCAAGCACAAAATTTAAGACTTGATTGACAACGGAGAGATTGTGGTAACAAAGCCCGAGAAACCGCACGTACAAGATAATCCCTTACCTCAGCACAAAGAGGAGAATGTCAACATGATCAGCACTAGAAATGGAGAAGGATCCAAATACCTCCATTATATGGGAGATTCAAGTCCATCTAGAAGCAACAGCCCAGACAGTTGGGAAGTCTCAGAAAGGGGTTTCTTGATAGAACAAGAGATTAAGTCTATCAAGGAGCAGATCGAACAGTTAGCAGAGCTGGTTATATACCAACATCAAATCACCAGACAGATGATGAACCAGACCAACCATTCTAAAGAAAATCCTCCCACGCCGGAGATCAGTCCCATTCCCATGAGGGATCACTACCGGTCTCATGAGCATGAATCCTGAACCGACAAGATGGCCAAAGAGAAGAATTTCCAAGCTGGTAGGAAATTTTCCTTTCAAAGGAATTTCACCAACCTGAACCAGCCGATGAAGGAAATCCTCCAGATGTTAATCAACGAGGGAATGGTTGCAGATTTATTACCTCCGTTGAACCCGCGATCCAAAAAATTTAAACCTAACCAAATCTGTCAGTATCACTGCAATGCACTCGGCCATGATACTGAAGATTGCTGGGCACTTCGTAACTTGATTCAGAATATGATTGAAAGCAGTGAATTGATAAGAGGGAATCGGGATTATGGCCTCCCAGATGAAGACACTCTCTTTATCCCCATTGCAGGGAATCAGGATACAGTGGCTATGGTTTCCTATGATAAGGAGCCATCCCTTACACCCTTAGTACTTCCAGGGAAAGGGGTCCAAGAAATACAAAATCCTGTGGAGGTGGCCGCACTAGAGCCTCTAATCTTGCCCTTCAGACCTCAGTATCCAATTGTTAGTCTGAAGAGGGTCCCATGGAACTACGAGAATGATGAGGTTCCACTTCAAACAACATTACCATCATACCAAAGGATAATCCATTATACCTGCCTCAGCGGGTGATCAAAGTCGTCATCAAAGCCAAAGAAAAGGTGACAGATGAGAAAATTGAAGAGTTCCTCAACAAAATGGGACACAATGAATTCAAAATCGTGCAAAGCTTGAAAGATGCACCCAAGCAAATGTCCATCCTAGATTTGGTCTTATCATCGGTGGATCATTGCAATATTCTGGTGAAAATACTGGAAGAAGCTCATCTGACACATACTGTGGATGCCGAGAAATTTCGTCATGTGGTAGAACACATTTTCAACAGCAATATGATATCTTTCACCGACGATGTTATTCTTGCAAAAGGAACGGGCCATCATAAGTCCCTACATATAGCTGTGATGTCTTTCGGGTATGTGATTGGAGGTGTGCTCATAGATAGAGGATCATCCCTTAACATTTATCCCTACGACACCTTGGAAAGAATGAAGATCAACCCAAACCGGATCAGAACCAGTCAGGTGGTAATCCTGGCTTTTGATAGATCTCGCCGACAAGCTATGGGAGAAATAGAGCTTCCATTAGAGATTGGCCCACACACTTTCTATGTGTCCTTTCAGGTGCTCAACATCGCCACTGGATACAACTTGTTGTTGGGCAGGCCGTGGATCCACATGGCAAGGGTAGTGCCATCCACCCTCCATCAACAACTCAAGTACATTATTAACGGCAACCTCATCACGGTCAACGCCGAATCAAAATACCCTGTCTGCCTACAGGGAGACATGCCGGTGATCAGCCTCGATGCAGGGATTGAACCTACAAGTTTTCAAGCTCTGGAAGTAAGTGATACTCAGTATCTACTTATCAGAGCACCAGCCTTGAAGCCTAAAATCTCCCCTGAAGTGATGACAGTAGGCCAAGAGATGGTATCTTTGGGTTTCTAACCTAGAAAAGGATTAGGAAAGAATCAGCAAGGTATCAAGAGTCCAGTACAAATCCCGAGTCAGACTGGGAAAGCGGGATTGGGTTATTCATCCGGGTCAAATCACAGGAACCCACACAAGCATCCTAAGGCTCATGATTCCACCATTTTGCTGCCAAACCTTACAGGTGTCGGATGGGTGAAACCCATGAGGAAAATCCCAGCTGTGGTATCAACCATGTTATTTCCTCTCCTTATACCAGCAAATGAGAGAACAACTCCCAGATCTGAGATGGACAGCAAAACAGAAAAAGAAAAGATCCTGAACAAAGGATGAGACCTATTTGCTAACATAAGGGTTATCATAAACTACGAGGGTATGAATGATGATATCCCAGATAGCGACGATAAGGATCAAATTCAAATTCCTCTCATCAAGAAGGAAAAAGGGGGCAGTTCAAAGAAAAACCCTGGTCCTATTTTGAAGGACGTCTAAGTCATCATCCGAGATGAGGCAGATGATTACAAATCCTTGATCCTCCCTGCTTATGAGTATCTAACCTTGGATAACTGGAACAGTGTCCCTTGCCTCAGTCAAAAAAGGGTAAAGGGGCAGAGAGTCCATCTTCCCTTTAAACATATTTTCATTTACTGCTTACTTTTGATTGCACATCTATAGCAATAACTTTTGTCATGCTTTGCCAAATGCTCTGTATATTTAATCAGTTGTATATATTAAAATGAAAGAATTTTTTGTTTTTAGGACTCAAGCATTGGATGTGTTTATATCTGCTGATGAGATGCCAACCTGTCAAGGTGACTACAACTTTGATGTAGAACTGAACTTTGACTTGGTGGATATTGATCAAGACGAGGAAGATGACTATGAGGTGCCCGAGGAGATCAAAGAATGGGTCGAAGACAAACCCAAACCAAACCACCACTATCAATATAGGAACCTCCGAAAACCTTAAAGAAATCCAGATGGGCCTAGACCTCACCCAAGACCAAAAGACTGATCTGATCGAACTCCTAATACAGTTCCAGGATGTGTTTGTATGGTCACATGAAGACATGATTGGACTGTCGACTGATATTGTCATCCATCGAATGCCCATCAAAGATGGATTCAAGCCAGTCAAGCAGAAGCTCAGATGATTGAAACCTGAATGGAGTCTGAAAGTCAAAGAAGAGGTCGTTAAATAATTCAAAGCCGACATCATCATGGTATCAACATACCCGGAGTGGCTGTCGAACATAGTTCCCGTTCCTAAACTTGGAGGGAAGGTACGAGTATGCGTGGATTACCGGGACTTGAACAAAGCCTGCCTCAAGGATAATTTCCCTATGCCTTTCATCCATATCCTGATTGACAATACGACACAACATGGGATGTATTCCTTCGTGGATTGCTTTGCTGGTTACCATCCAATCATAGTTGCTGAAGAAGACCGGGAGAAAATAGCTTTCATCACTCCCTGGGGAACCTTCTGCTATAGGCGACTGTCCTTCAGCCTGATTAATGCCTGAGCCACATATCAGCGAGCCATAATGGCCCTATTTCATGACATGATGCACAAGGAGATAGAGGTATATGTGGATGATATCATCATCAAATCCCGGAGGGAGGATGATCATCTAGACCATCTCAAGAAGCTGTTCAACAGGTTGCGTAAGTACAACCTCAAGCTGAATCCAGCCAAATGTTCTTTTGGCGTTAAAGCATGCAAGCTGTTAAGATTCCTGGTGAGTAATCGAGGCATCAAGCTAGACCCTGCCAAAATCAAAGCCATCATTGAGATGCCAGTACCTCGAACAGAGAAGGAGATACGTGGATTTCTGGGAAAAATTAACTTCATAATCCGATTTATTTCCTAACTTACAACAACCTGTGAACCCATCTTCAAGCTATTAAGGAAGAATTCCTCCACCAAATGGAACGAATATTGTCAACAAGCCTTCCTTGCCATCAAGAAACAGCTGGTCGAAGCACTTATTTTGGTACCTCCGAGGGATAGAGTTCCCTTGTTCATGTACCTGTCCGTTAATGCCAATGCAATGGGTCGCATACTGGGACAGAAAGATGATAGTAGCAAGGAAAGAGCCATCTACTGCATCAGTAAAAGATTCAACAGTGGTGAACAGAAGTACACCTTGATCAAGAAGACATGCTGTGCGTTAGCATGGGCCGCCATGAGGTTGCAACACTATTTACATGGGCACACGACCTACCTCATTTCCCACATGGATCCACTCAAGTACGTATTCAACAAGACAATATTGAATTGTCGACTGTCCAAATGGCAGTTGATCCTATAATAGTTTGACATTATCTACGTGACTTAGAAGTCAATCAAGGGTCAAGGCATTGTAGATCAATTAGCTGAAGCACCTTCAGGAAGGTTCGAGCCCTTGGAGACTTATTTCCCAGATGATGGGATCATGATAATTCAACAACTCCAGCAAGAGAATACAGTCCAACCATGGAAAATATATTTTGATGGAGCAATAAACATGGAAGGGGCCGGAGCTGGGGCAGTCCTTATCTCTGGTACAGGAGAACAATATCCTGTGGCTACCAAACTTCAATTTGGCAACACCAACAACACAGCTGAGTATGAAGGCTGTATAATGGGGTTGAAACTAGCCCAATCCATGGGCATCAAACACCTACTGGTCTTTGGAGACTCTAAATTGGTCATCAGATAAACCACTGGGGCATATCACACCAAAGAACTGCATTTTTCACCCTATCATCGGTAGGTCATCAAAATATCCTTGGAGTTTGAAGACATAACCTTCAGCCATATTCCTCGGGGTAGGAATGACTTCGCTGATGCATTGACAACATTGTCTTCATTAATCCTCATATCCAATAGGAGTGGGATTCTTTGCATCAAATTCATAATTCAGAAAGCCCCGACATACATGAATTACATTGGAGAAGTATCAGATGAAATGCCTCCTTTCAATCAGCCTTGGTATTAAGATATCAAGGAATATCTCCGAAATGGATCTACACCCACTGGGGCAAGCCAATCCGAGCGAAAGTGGATTCAAAAAATGGCTATGAAGTTCTATCTTAGCGGAGATGCACTCTATAAAAGAGATGCTGGAATAGGCCTGTTAAGATGCCTTGACAAAGAGCAAGGCCAAAGACTGATGGGATGAAATCCACGGTGGAGTTTATGGTCCACACATGAGCAGTCATCTGCTGGCCAAGAAGATATTAAAAATAGGACATTATTGGATCTCGCTCAAAGATGACTGTGATGATCACGTCAAGATATATTATCAATGTCAAATACATAGAAATGCCATACATGCTCCTCCAAATGAGCTACATAACATGAATTTACCATGGCCTTTCTCCATATAGGGAATGGATGTGATAGGTCCAGTAGAACCAAAAGCCAACAATGGTTATCGATTCATCTTCACCATGATTGACTACTTCACCAAGTGGGTTGAAGCAAAGTCACCAAAGAGGTCGTCATTGGTTTCATCAGAAACACTGTCGTTTGTCGATATGGACAACCGGAGGTGATCGTATCAAACAACGCCAAGAATCTGAACAATCAAATGATGAAAGAAATTTACAGTAAGTTCCACATTAAGCATCTTAACTCCGTCATCTATCGGCCCAAGATAAATGGTGCTGTCGAAGCGGCCAACAAGAACATCAAGAAGATCATGCAGAAAATGTCGGCCAATCCCAAAGAATGGACTGAACTGCTGCCTCTAACCCTGTTAGCATACAGGACATCAATGCGCACCTCTACTGGGGCTTCCCCCTATTCATTGGTCTATGGCATGGAAGCTGTCCTTCCCATAGAAGTAGAGATGGAGTCCTTGCGAGTGTTAATCGACTCTCAGATGGACGAAGATCAGTGGTTGCAAGACCGATATCACCAACTGTCCCTAATAGATGAAAAGAGGGCTACAACCATTTTGCACGGGCAGTTATATTAGCAAAGAATGGCTCAATCCTATAACAAGAAGGTCCAAATCCGATAATTCAAAGAAAATAACTTGGTGTCGAAGAAAATCTTGGCCAATCAAGATGAAGCCAAAGGAAAGTTCGGCCCAAATTGGGAAGGCCTTTTCATTGTCAAGGAAGTGTTGACAGGAGGAGCTATCAGACTACAAGAGATGGATGGGACCGAATTTCCCCAAATAATCAATTTAGACGCAGTGAAAAGGTACTATATCTGAAGCACATGCATACCCGCATTCGGGTCCTATGAATCAAATCAGGTTCGGTTTGCACTAGAAGCCGAAACTACGAATGACCTGATCTCCCTACACTCGGGAGTACGTAGGCAGCTATTTCTGGTGTGATCAAACCAATTAAAAATTCAAAAAAGTCATCAAACCAAACTCAAAAGAGACATTTCTCAAACCTCTAACAAAAAATTGAAATACAAATGACCTGATCTCTCTCAACCCGGGAGTACATAGGCAGCCATTTACGGTGCGATTTGACCTTCAAGAAAAACAAAAACCAGTCCCAAGACACCAAAACCATATAAAAGCTAAGTACTATTAAGCCTCTCTAAACAACAGGCCCAACTAAGGTACTCTCCGACATCTCAATATCGATCCATCAAGGAGAAGCTCATGATACATCAACAACAGCAAGTCATAGACAGTCTATGAACCCGTGGAGAAGCGGGATAGCAGTGCCAATATGGCATCCCTCTCTGAAGATGGAGGAGCAACTGTAAGTGCAATACCCTCAGCCTCCATACGGCTCAAAATATCCACAGTTATCTGCAGTGTGGCACTTTGGTCATCCATATAAGCACTCATCTTGGTGATCAGACCATGAGTATAAGACCGAAGAGCAGTACTGTCGGCAATGTGAAAATCCCAGGAAGCTATGGCCTTATCCCTCTCCACAAAAGATGCATCCCTAGCAATCAAAGCCTCCTCGATCTGCATAAATACTGCATCTTTGGCAGATCAGATCTCCTCTTGCTCAATCAATCCTGCATCTTGAGCGGCTCAAGAAGCATCTCTCTCTGTAAAAGCTATATCTCTGCCAGACAGGGCAGTCAACATCAGCGCTCTAGCCTGATCTCTCTCAAAGGTCATCCTAGCTAGGGAGTCTGCCAAAGTCGGATCTGTCCTGACAGGAACAATCGACCGATCACTAACTAGTGCTGCTGTCAAACCCATAAATAACTCATCCTCAGTAGGAGACTCAGGATCCTCCATAGGCTCCTCCTCGTCTGAGCCCACTATAGGAGCTAACTGGATGAATGCAGCTGATGCTATATCTTCCTCCAACCATGCTGAGTACTCTAGAGAACAGTCCGGATGGCTACTGGAGAAATTAGCTCTCTCTATGTGAGTCCTAACACGTATAAACTCTGACCAAATCAGTAAACGATAAAGACGAAGCTGACATCCTCTGATCAATAGCCCCCTCAAAATGATGCAGGCTCTGAAACTGATCGAACTGGCCCATAACAGCCAGAGGATGATAAGTAGTCACTCCCCTCAATCCTGCTAGGGGCAGATAATCCATGCCAGATGCATGGGTAATAAAGCTATATGGGGAGACTAGTCCTGCACAGGACATAATCAAAAATGGATGCGCAATATCAGATAGAAATGCTGACCATGTCTCTGAATCGGTACACTCCGCCGACTGAAAGGAGTAGGACATGGCTATCTCATGGGTGAAATAATACCCCTGGTGTCTGAAAAATCCAATCGATCGTAGATGAGATATGAGCCATACATACAGCAAGACCGAATTGCCTCTAAAAAACCCCTTCGGGTGGGTACTGCAGTAGGTGGCTGATCTTAGCGTCTCATCCAATATCATCGGTATGATGGTGCTACCCTGCCTAAGGGCCCGAGCCACAACTATCAATCCCACATCCAAGTGGTCCAAGCATAGCGGCATATAGACGTAGGATACGATGCACATCAGCAAAATGTCTATCCTGGCTAAATGTCATGCCTCTGCCGATACAATAAAATCCCCGGCATGTCGATCGTAACTATTGAGCTCACCGAAGCAATCGATCAAAAAATTGATAGAGATCACACGTCTAGAGATAATCTCATCCATCACTACGCTCTGGCGTAGACCCGACATCCGTATAAATGGTCTCCTTATATCATTGATCGCCGTGCGAGCTTGTGGCAACTCTAAAGCCAAGCCAGTAAATCGCTGGTACTCTTCAAGGGTTGGAGTCAACTCATGATGCCCGAAGCAAAAAACCTGTCTATTGGGTATGTAACAGGATAAGATGCCATCTACAAACCCGTATGGCACCTAAAAGTATACGAGGGCCAACGAATGCCCTAACATCTGGTTAGTTCTGTTCCTCTAGTTGAGAAGGGCAGGCTCTCGTACCACGATCTCAACGATGATACCACCTCAGATGGTGGTGAATGCTCGATATGGCTAACAGTAGAGGACGACATCTGTATCACCGTATCACAAGACCATTCAGGGGTCAAATCTGAACTCATCTGTCTAAATACTTACACATGACATAATACATGCATAATGACAATGATAAACATGATGAAATAGATAGGAAATATCATGCATATTTGCAATAAACTATCTACTACAAGTATCATCCCTGTCTGATAATACAAAGCAAAATAAAAAGTACAGGGAAATGGGGCACCACCACCCAGCTACTAACAGTGGTCTATCAAAATGGGGCACAGCTGCCCAAAAGCCAAAACAGTGGTTGACTAAAAGATATAGCTACAATAGTTATCCAAGAAGATCTAATACATCTACGCTAAGGTGGTTAACCTACTCCATCTCCTCCGTGGACACAAAGTCACGGTCATCGGGCATGTCTGGGTGATACAAGGGAGGATCATCCCCTGCAAAATTGTTAGAAAATGGTCTTGAAGAGGGGCCCGCTCCTGAGCTGGAAAGGTCAAAAGAAGATGCCTCTGACGGATCTCGGCCAAGATGCTTGATAAAAAAGCGAGCTCTCTTCAACTCCCAGGTCAGCTATGTGATCTGGACCAAATGAGTCTACTTGTTGAGGCAAGCTATCCAGTCTATCATTATAACAGACCCAGGCAACATGTCTACCATAAATTGGGTAGCCCGAGTCTGAGCTCCAATAGTGCAAGGACTCCACCAGCTGCTAAATGCCTCCTGGCTGTAAGGGCCCTCTAATAGGGTAAAGCCATCTATGCCCTCCATAGGGATATTTGTCAGTGGCAGGATCAATGGCCAATGATGCCAAGTAGGAGGAACAATGGAAATACAGATCTGCCCCGTAATGCTCTTGATAGCCCGCTCTCCCAAATAGAGCTCCCAGTCTCCCTTTGTCAAAAACGGGACTCTGCGGGTTGACAACGCAAATTCCCAATCAGTGGGGAAGCCTCCCTCAAATCTAATAGCCAAAAACTCAGAGGTATATGGGATCCATGTGATCGCTTCGACTGTCAAAAGCTCCAACTGCAGGAGGGAATGGGTAAAACCCTCAGCAACAGGGACCTCTGTCAGAGTGGAGTGATGCCAACGCTGTCCTCGGGGATAGGTCTCTAGACCTAAAGTAGTGGCGGACAGTAGGCAAAGAAGCTTTTCATACTGCCCAGAACTGGCCATGTAAATATCAAAAGTCCTCAGTGACCAAGACTGATAAACATAAATGCAGAAATCAAAAAGGCACAAGAAAGATGTACTCACCAGCAAAAACGGGTAGAACCCTAACCAAGCCTCTGTCAAACCCTCCAAAAGCAAGTGCGTGCCTCCAAAAAAATAGGCAAAGGTGTAGGAACCCCAATCAAAGTCACTGAGGCGCTCTATATATCGGGTAGCGCTAACCAGGGTGAAGGATACAGTCGATGAGTTGTCCACCACAAAATAACCCTTGATGAACACCAGGAATAATCGCCTCAAGATGCGATCCCGAACCCTTTGATCATCAGGCAGAGGCTTAAGTAAAGCCCCATTCTGGGCATCTATACTTAAGGGACCAGATCGGACCGTCCGACCTCTTAATCACTATTGCAATGACTCCTAGCAGGGACCGAACGGCAGTAGGTGTGATGTCAGCCATGACAGGCACTGACTCGCCCTCAAACTCAATGTCGGTGATGAACCTCCAGTCTATAGGGGTCATCATCACCTTACAGTCCAACAAATGAAGGGACTGAGTCTGGTGGAACCAGCGCTTAGATAAAGCCCTCAAATACCCCAGGGAAACGGCGGGGAAGAATAGAAAAGAAGGCCTGAAACCTCTAGCCATCAACGATATCCCTGTAGTCCTAGTGTAAAGTGTGATACAGGGAATGCACATTAAACCAGTTCCCCCGAGGCTGCGTAAAGTTGAGAACCTTTATCAAAAACCAACCTATGTCAAAAACTTGTGCCCCGAGAATAGCAAAAGAAAGAAAGAGAATCCAGAAAGAAGAAAAATTTAAGTCACCTTGTTGGCGTGAAGAAATCTTGATGGATGATGACTCAAGTCTCCCAATAGCTCCCGGGTCTAGTACAACAATGCCCGAAACCTCCGCTCATGGTGCCTGAGCGGGAGCAAGAGCATCAAAAGGAGCCTGCTCATCATCAATATCAATCGGCTAGCACTGCCGGGTCTATCTCGGTTCATCACCTGGACAAAAAAAATCTTCAAATCACCTCAAAAATAATGTGGTAAGCCTAAAACCTATTGCTTATTATTTTAAATCAGTACTCTATGCATTTCTAAGTCTTAAAACATGCATGGGTCAGTCAAAAATACACAGTAATGTCAAAACTGCATGTTTTTCAAAAGATAAGTCCTAAAACAGGCATGGGTCTGCCAAAAATCCCAACTAGAGTCAAAACTGCATGTTTTTAAATGCTCGGGTTTTTTGAAATTTTTTTTGCCAGAGTCTCCTTTGTAAAATACACTATCCGCATGCACATAGGCATGTCTAGGTGGCCATTCAGTAGCACACCTTCCCAAAAATAGGAACAGTTCATATTTATGAAATAAAATCAAAAGTAAACTTTACATGGTAGCCCAAATTACCATGGACAGTTTTAGTTGAAACTCCAGGCTCACTAGGCCTCAAAAAGGATGAGTAAACTGATCAAAAAGAGCAAAATATGACTGTCTCAAAATCTAAATTTTCTTACATCAAAACGTGCATTACAGTCAAATATGCATACATATGAAGTCTAAATTTTTTAGCAGGTCATATAGGCATACATTTTTCATACATTACGTCTAAAAGCCCTTTATGTGGTTCACATGCCTTTAATGGTCAAAACTTGCGAAAAAAGGATGTAAAATGTTACATGCGATTGCTGAATGCGTAGAAACTGACGAAACCATAAAAAGGCTACCTGAACTTCGTAGATCTGAAAAAGAAGATCGGATTTCGTTTAAAACTCGAAATAAAACTGATTCAAATGAACTCCCGCTGTCCAATATAAAGCCACAGGTGGAAGCGGGCCCACCCGTGATAGCCGCACCTCTACCTGCGGCTCCCCAGGGTGGGTCCCACTTCCTCGGGCTCGGTTTTGTTTGAGTTGAAATGAAGTTTATATGAGCTGCTAAGTCAAATCTGAAGAAAAATCGCTACGCGATTGAGCGGTTTGTCCTGAAATCCTGCATTTAAGGAGCTGAATCCTGACAGAAAGGGGAACATTCTGAAAATCCTTGGTATTCATCCCGAAATAATGTCCGGGGATCAATGATGAAGAATACTAAAAATTGCCTAAAAACTACGTAAAACTGCCGAAAATTGCCACTTTTGAAGCGTCGGGTACTGACCGATGATAGTTCAGCCGTTGGCGCAACCCCATTGAAGCGTTGGGTACTGACCGGTGACAGTTCAGCCATTGGCACAACCCTAACGAAGCGTCGGGTACTGATCGATGATAGTTCAGCCATTGGCACAACCCCAGCGAAGCGTCGGGTACTGATTGATGACAGTTCAGCCGTTGGCACAACCCTAGCAAAGCGTTGGGTATTGACCGATGACATTTCAGCCGTTGGCACAACCACAGCGAAGCGTCATGTATTGACTGATGATAGTTCAGCCGTTGGCACAACCCCAGCGAAGCGTCAGGTACTGACCGATGATAGTTCAGCCATTGGCACAACCCCAGCGAAGCGTCGGGTATTGACCGATGACAGTTCAACCATTGTCACAACCCCAGTGAAGCGTCGGGTACTGACCGATGATAGTTCAGCCATTGGCACAACCCCAGCGAAGCGTCGGGTACTGACAGATGACAGTTCATCCATTGGCACAACCCCAACGAAGCATCGGGTACTAACCGATGACAGTTCAGCCGTTAGCACAACCCCAGCAAAGCGTCGAGTACTGACCGAGGATATTTCAGCAATTGGCACAACCCCAACGAAGCGTCAAAAGGGATTCGGTGACGAAAGCAATATAATAATCCATCTCTGATGATGGAATCTGTTATTCACATCCATAGAGCACCAAAATGAAGTGGGGATTCAACTTACTGTGGCAAACTACCAGTGCAAATTATTGTCAAGATAGGCATCGGGAGCACTAATTGGAATAACTCGACGGTAATAATGTCATCCCCATCAGAATCACCTAGGCTATCATAGATGACGTCATTCCCAGTAGAAAGTGACGACAATAGTTCGCGGTAGCCTATTAGTGACATCCCCAGTAGAACGAGACAGCAGCCTAACTCTAATAACCTGTCAGTGGATGTCCTACCAGCAACCGGCTAACAATGCCGCCCCAAGGGTTATCATGAATAATGTTATCCTCATCAGAAGCTAACGTGATCAAATCAATGATAACTCTACCCCCTCAATGGTATCTAACATTCATCGCATATCATGCCATGTATTGCTTCCCCTTTGCCTGCACATTTCCCGTGTCTACTAATCTTTATCATGTCCATTTCATTGCATTGCATGAACATGATAAAGAGGGTCATTTGTAGACACTCAAAATTTTGTTTCCCTGTTACTAACACTGTAGGAGGGCAAAATTGTCTTTTCAATCAACCCCGGTCTCAATACCGGGCCCTCAAATTAACCCCGGTCTCAATACCGGGTCATCAATTCAACCCCGGTCTCAATATCGGGCCATTAACTCAACCCCGATCTCAATTTTGGGCCATTAAATCAACCCCGGTCTCAATATCGGGCCATCAAATCAACCTCGGTCTCAATACCGGGCCATTAAATTATCCCCGGTCTCAACTCGGGATGTATAAGTCAGCCCCGGTCTGAACCCGGAAGGTACAGGTTAGCCCCAGTCCCAACCCGGGAGGTACAGGCCAGCCCCGGTCTAAACCCGGGAGGTACAAGTCAGCCCCGGTCTCAACCTGGGAGGTACAGGTCAACCCCGGTCTCAACCCCGGAGGTACAAGTCAGCCCCGACCTCAACCCGGGAGGTACAGGTCAGCCCTGGTCTCAATCCTGGAGGTACAAGTCATCCCCGGTCTTAACCCGAGAGGTATAGGTTAGCCCCGGTCTCAACCTAGGAGGTACAGGTTAGCCCCGGTCTCAACCCGGGAGGTACAGGTCAGCCCGGTCTCAACCTGGGAAGTACAGGTCAGCCCCGATCTTAACCCGGGAAGTCAGGTCAACTTTAGAAATAATCCTAAAGCCTCATAGCATCTCTAGAGGAAAACCTGGAGTGACCAAGTCATCCTCAAAGATAACACTGAGGAAAAACAGACTCGAATGGGATCCAAGTTTTGGAAACAACCTTAGGAAGTCAGCTGAAGGTCATGCCGACACTGAAGGCAACCCCGGGAGGGGCAAAATGGTCATTTTACCAGTCCTAAGCTGATTTAGTCAAAATCAAGCCGAATTGATGCCACCAAGGTCAGGACGAACCATAATGATGATCCCGAGTGCAAACAGCGCAAGATAGCTCAACGGATAAACTTTAGGGAATCAAAGACCTAGTTATGAACCCATCTTCTTGGACCCAAAAAATGTTTTATCCCATGTCATTGTGACACTCTCGGTGAGGGCTTTCCGGAAAGGTATAGCACGCCTCAAACGGACGCTCTGATCAAAGTTAAAAAGTTTTGAATTAGACCTCGCGTTGTTCGGAGTGCACGTACTTTGAGATGATGGGACCCACCACGTGGGCCCTACCACATGGAGCCGCATCTCTACCTGTGGCAACAGCAGGTATATTGGAGGCTCCCTGGCCTATATATAGAGGTGCACCCCCCTCTCATTTGAAGAATTCAGAAACGCTCTGAACCCCTGCCCGTTTGGTTTTCTGACTATTTTCTTATCTTCCAAACCGAAGTTTTTTCACTCTAACACGTAGATATACCCACATACTACCACATATCAAAAAATAACCGGTAGATTCTGACGTTTAAAGCCTATGATTTGGCAAAATACCCGTGTAGCAGTCTATTGTGAGTACTTTTACGATCAGCAAGTTAATACTACTTCTTTGCACTGTTATACACTTGTATATCAAGTTTCATTTTCTAAATATGTCTGGAACTCAGTTCCGTGGCCCTTTTTGTCAACTTTTGGTATTTTTTTATATAAACTAATTTTCTGGCATTTTTATAACTCGAATTGACGGTCCGTCGCTTCCGGCAGCTTTTATATACTTGCATCTTTGTTATTAGCAACTTCGCCGGACTGGGTTATCTTTCCATTCTGGGTTTGACTCTTTTTTTGTATATATTTAACTGTATATATACTAACTATTCAATTCTGTTAAGCCCGGATGTCAAATCCGCGGTAGTTTACTGCTTTTATATATAAATATGCATATATAAGTAGCCTTCACCACACTGGGTTATCTTCCTAGTCTTGGCTGACTACTTTTTTGTCTCTATATATATATTTATATTTCAGTTTGGCCTGGATCATTCTGTGGCCTTTTTACTGCTTTTATATATAAATATGCATATATAAGCAGCCTTCACCATACTGGGTCATCTTCCCAGTCTTGGTTGACTGCTTTTCTATACATTTACATTCCAGTTCGGCCTGAATTATTCTGTGACCTTTTTACTGTTTTTGGCATCATTCACCATTACTGGGTTATCTTCCCAGTCCTGGTTGACTACGTTTTTGTATATATTTATATTTCAGTTCGGGTACAGGCGTGAAAATCCATCGCCCTTTTTATTTTTTTTATATATATATTTCAATTTTGTCCAGCTTAGATCATTCTGTGGCTTTTATACAGCTTATATATATATATATATATATATATATATATATATATATATATATATATTTCAATTCATGTCCGGGCACCGGTGTGAAAACCCATCCCCCTTTACATCTTTTGCATATATAATTGCTTATATATATAAAGCTTTACTCACTTTTATTAAATTGTTGCTTTAAATATTCATTTTATATGAATCGGCACTGACATTTCTGCAGGCAAACTAGTTTTATTTAAATCTCGTCAACTCTAACTTTCAAACGGTTCAAAATAGGTTCAGACAGAACTGGGAGGCTAGAATGGCTGAGATTTATTTAAATCTAGCATTTTTTTCTAGTTTCAGTTATAAAAGCAACCTCGCATCCCTTAGATCGCTATCTAGTGGGAACGAGACGCTTCAGCCATGTGCGAACCAGGATTTACTGAATGAATCCTTGGTTCTGACGATATTTGGATATATTTCTGTACAAATTTGAGCTGTGTAGGTTTATTGGCCTCCCTATGTGAGCCTAGGAATCGTGGGATTCATGATCAAACAGATCAAAATCTGATTCCCACGATGGACAAACTCCACTTGACAGATGTACCCTGCCAGTTTTTTCTGTAAAAATGTACATACAAAAGACCTTAAAATGGTTATTCAGATTTAAGGTCTCAACATAATGAAAATGTGGTTTATTGTGTCAGAGTCCCTCCGATGGCTATCATGCCCATGAGGAGACCGACATTTGTATATATGTTGTGGTCGAGGATGCTTCGCAGCCCGACAATTACCATTCAAATGGAGCCAAAAGGCTGAAAAGATAAAACTGAAGTATCGATATGCTTCAATTCCTATGTTAGCGTAAGGGTTTGAAAACCTTCTTTCAAAATATCATTCAATAATCTTTTCGAAAAAAGAAGCTTTTGCAAGTCAAATCAAACACTTTTGCAAATCAAATCAAGGACATTTTGCAAATCAAATCAAACCATTCGTATATAGGTTCAATGATGCATAGACATGCTTTCCATCAAACATAGGCCCAATTTTCAAACAGCATTCACACACACACTTCAGTTTTTAAGGGAAATATTGAAAAGACGCGGTACCGTGTTTACACGGGAGTTGTGGGGTGCCTAACACCTTCTCCATACTTAACCAAGCCCCCAAACTCAAAACTTTGTTTTCAAAGATCAAGTTTCGACAGTGTCCAACAATTGGGCCTCTTTCAAACAAAACTCGGTTGAGTTGGTACAACCATTTTAAATCTACCAACTGGCAACTCTGTAAAACATTCAGATCGTCGACATGATACATGCCGGCCTTTTCCTAAAAAGCCCTTCAAAACCTTTTTCGCAAATAAAAAGATTGAGGGTAGAGATAACTTAGGAAGAGAGAAAGATTCTGGTTGTGACCCGACCCACTAATTTTTTCCCTACGTCGACAACATAATTTATACAAAACATTACAGAAACACAAATTTATGCTTATAACATGATTTAACACATATAAACATCACAACAATCAATTAAAAATCTTTTAATTCCATGATTTTGAAGAAAACTCCATTGTTAAGTGTTCTTGACAAAAATAAACACTGTGACTTTATTTTTAAACCAAATCACTTCATTCAAATCATGTTATTTTTGTTTGTTAACATGTTATCACAATCTATAATCAATTAACATAAAATAGCATGAATTAGACATTAAGTTTTATATTAAAGAAGCTATTTTTTTCAAAATACTTTACTATAAATCGCTATGTACATGATTTTTTCATGTTCATCATATTTACATGAATTAAACTACTTAAATATTCATACAAATCATATATAACAGTTTATATATACAATTTAGCATATATAAATCATATCCTCACAAATTATCAAAAAAACTCAAACATAGAGAAATTCTAAAACATATTTTCATGAAGAACAAGGAAGAACATAATTAGAAATTTGTAAAGTTAGATTATTACCTTTGATTAGCTTTAGAAAAAGATGATAGCAAGCAACCTCCTTTTTGATTTCACAAAGAATTTTCTTCCTCTTTTCCTTTCTTCTTCTCTCTTCTTTTCTCTCTAGTTTTCTCTGATGTTCTAACTCTGTTCTTCTCTTCTTTTTACTTTACGTGTTATAAAATAGAACTGGTATAATACAAAATATAAAACTGATAAAAATATAATCTCTCTATTAAATATATATCAGTTACATATTTTTGAAAATAAAAAACCACTAAGGCTTGTTTGGCAAAAATTGAATTCAAATAAAATTTTAAAAGCTTCGGGCTTTGTTTGGTAAAACTAAATTAAAACTCCTTTTAATTTATTTTAATAACCCATTTAGTATATAGTTTAAATGTCACACTTATTCAATTAAATTCTAATATTCCAATTTAATTAAATTAAAGCTAATATCAACTTATTAAATAAAATTACCACATAAATTAAATTGCCACATAATTATAATTTATTTATTAATCATAATTCCATGTAACAAATTGGTAAATCTCTAATTTAACTACTAAATTAAATTAGACATTACCATAATTATTCATTAAATCACCACTACCAAATTATCACATAATAATTCATCTAATTTAATTATCTCAATTAAATTAAAATTTCAACCACAAAATTATTAAAAATGTTAAACATCAATTTAATTAATATATCGCACTTAATTAAATTACTCCACCACATAATCACATCAATTATTTATGCAACTCAATAAATAAATCAACTAAAATATATATTTAATTTAATAAATATTTAAAATTAAAATACAAAAATCTCGTTTGTTACAATCTTCCCTTCTTAAAAGGATTATGTCCGTAGAATCACGACTCAATAAACTCATTTGTCACATTCTTCCCCCCTTAAAAAGATTCTGTCCCCAGAATCATTATACAAGAAATTAATCAAATAACTGAGGATAGTTTTTCATTATAACATCTTCGAGTTCCCACGTAGCTTCTTCAGCATTGTGATTCCTCCATATTACCTTAACAGAAGTTATCACTTTGTTTCTAAGTACTTGCTCTTTCCCGTCAACCATTTGAACAGGAACTTATTCGTATGTTAAGTCTTTATCAAACTGTAACGACTCATACTCTATAACATGCTTGTAATCGTGTTTGTATGGTCGCAACACAGAAATATGGAAAACATTATGAATATAATCTAATTCCGGAGGTAACGCAACCTCGTAAGCTACCTCACCAACCCTTCGCAGTATCTCAAAGGGTCCAATAAATCTGGGACTCAGTTTTCCCTTTTTGCCAAATTAAATCTTTCCCTTCCAAGGAGATACCGTCAGAAAAACGAAGCTTCCCACTTCAAACTCTCAATTTTAACGATGATAATCAACATATTTCTTCTGTCTATCCTGAGAAGGAACCAATCTCGTTCTGATCAGCTTCACGATCTCAGCAGTTTGTTGTACCAATTTTGGTCCTAACAGTTGTCGCTCACCAACTGTTGGGTAAAATCTAGTTACGCACAACACGCAAGTATACGTGGTCAACAAGTAATAAAATGAAAGTAGAGTATCATTCCCCATGAGGAATTATTTAATAAAAATTATCAAATACTAACTCTTAACCAAATTAATTTTATTTAAATGAATGATTTAGTATTTTTGAATTACACTACTTAATTACACTAATACTAATTACCACTAGTTAAAATAAGATTATGGAGAGTTAAAATCACAACTTCACTTATTGCTTCACTTAAATTAATACACTTCTTATCAATTACGCTCACTATTCTGAATTGATAATCAAGAACACATAAATAAACATGACCATCTCTCAATGCATCATACTCAAATCAACTTAAATCCACACATGATAGAATTAAGAAGAACAACCTAATTAATTAGTTCACTATATCTCTATGTGAATTAAAATTAAAGAGGATTTAAAACCCAAGTTCTTTATCAAATTACATGCGATGCATAAGTATATCTCCATCCTAGACATAAATTATGAATTCCAACGCCATGCAAAAAACACAGTCACATGCTATTATGATCAGATCTAAATCTATAATTCATCTCTCAATTTCATATAGATTATCACAATAATTGTTAGCTAGACAATTACATAATTAAGTCCAAATCACAATAGACAATCCTCACAGTAGATCATAATAATTAATAATGAAGCATATTACAATAAGCTACGCAATAAGATCCATTGTAATCTTAAACAAAAGATTTAGTTCATTATTATTGAATCAAAACCAAGAATCCACAATTGAATAATTATTAAAAGATAAAGAAAAGATTAGAGAAGAGAATAGAATCTGTTGTCAGCAAATCTCATGCTCCCTTGCTCTTGATCTTCAATGGTCTCCAAGTTGCTTCAATCTCCAATCCAATCCCAACTAGGGTTTTTCCTAATCTAATTAAAATCTAATCTAAACTAATCTAATGGAATCTAACCCTCTTAATCCTTGTGTATTCTTCTCCTTTTATAGCCCTCTTATGATCTTTCTCAAAATCAACGCTCAGAATCTTTTTTTGAGTCAACTTCTAAAAATCAGTCTTTTCTTTCCGATATGCCCGCCTAGGCTAGCTTTTTGTCCTATGGAAGCCCGCCTAGGTGGGGGTACAGTAACTAAAATTACAAAAATGCCATTAAGCTCTATTTTCCATGTTTTGACCCTCCGAAGTCGTTTCCTACAACACAAACACAAAAATAAGTAAAAGAACACTAAAAATACTTTAAGTTAACAAAGAATTAAGCCTTAACGGTGTCCAATTCATATGTATAAAACCCACTCATCACCTACCTCATTTCAGCATAATGAAGCCCTGTATTTCCTGCCGTACAATGCTTCGTAAGGCGACATGCCAGTACTTGCTTGGTAATTATTGTTGTAAGCAAATTCCACCAATGGTAGATGATCGTCCCAACTTCCCTTGAAGTCCATAACACAATCTCGTAGCATATCCTCTAAAGTCTGGATCGTTCTCTCGCTCTGCCCATCAGTTTGAGGATGATACGCGGTACTCATTCTCAACTGCGTTCCCAAGCATTCCTGTAATTGATTCCAGAAATTCAGCGTGAAACGCAGATCCATGTCTGATACAATTGACACCGGAACACAGTGTCTAGAAATAATTTCCTTAACATACAGCTTCGCCAATTGATCCAAATTGAATCTACTCTTGATTGGTAAGAAGTGCACTGACTTCGTCAGTCGATCCACTATAACCCATACCGCATCAAAACCTCTCTGAGTCGTTGGAAATCCAACCACGAAATCCATCGTGATATGCTCCCACTTCCATTCTGGAATCTTCAATGGTTGTAACAATCCACTTGGTCTCTGATGTTCTACTTTGACTTTCTGACATGTTAAGAACTTCGCAACACACTTCGTAACGTCTCTCTTCATATTCGGCCACCAGAAATGTTGTCTGAGATCCTGGTACATCTTTGTACTCTCATGGTGAATCAAATATCTCAAACTATGAGCTTCACTCAAAATATCCTTTTTGACTTCTGGTACTGGCGGAACCCAGATTCTCCCTTCAAATCGTAGTAGTCTGTCAGTATTAATCTTGAACTTTATCTCTTCACTATCGGTTATACTCTTCCTAATCTTCTCACACTCCTCATCGTGTAGTTGTGCTTCTTTCACCTTTTCCACCAAAATTGAACTAGTAGCCATCTAAAACAGTTTCTCATCCGACACCTTCGGATACTTAACTTCCAGCTCCAACTTAGCCATCTCATCCACCAACTATTCCTGAGCAGTTAACAACATTAACTTCTCATTTCTGCTGAAGGCATTAGCAACGACATTCGCTTTACCCGGATGGTATAGAATCTCACAATCATAATCCTTGATAAGTTCCAACCATCTTTTTTGGCGCATATTCAAATCTGTTTGTGTAAAGATATATTTTAGACTTTTATGGTCTGTATATATCTCATACTTCTCTCCATATAGATAGTGTCTCCATATCTTCAGAGCAAACACTACTGCTGCCAATTCCAAATCATGGGTCAGAAACTCTTTCTCATAATCCTTAAGCTGACGTGATGCATAAGCAATAACTTTGTCGTTTTGCGTCAACACATAGCCTAGTCCTTTATGTGATGTATCACTGTATACCATGAAATTTCTTGTACTATCAGGCAATGATAACACAGGCACTGTACTCAACCTCTTCTTTAATTCCTGAAAACTTTTCTCACACTTTTTCGTCCACATGAACTTCACTATCTTCCTAGTCAAATTCGTCAACGGGGTTGCGATTTTGGAAAAGTCCTGAATGAATCTTCTGTAGTAACCTGCCAAACCCAAGAAACTCCTAACTTCTGACGGTGTCTTCGGCTGATCCCAATTTATTAAAGCTTCAACCTTCGACGGATCTATCAAAATCCCATCCTTGTCAATCACATGGCCAAGAAATTGCACACACTCTAACCAGAATTCGCATTTTAAGAATTTTGCATATAACTTCTCCTGTCTTAGCGATTCCAATGTTAGCCTCAAATATTCCGTATGTTCCTCCTTAGTTTTGGAATACACCAAAATGTCATCAATGAACACCACTACGAACTTGTCTAGAAACGGCTTAAACACTATATTCATTAGGTCCATAAATGCCGCAGGTGCATTTGTTAGACCAAATGACATCACTAAGAACTCGTAATGTCCATACCGAGTTCTAAATGCCGTCTTGGGTACATCCTCCCTCCTTACCTTCAACTGATAATACCCGCTTCTTAATTTGTTTTTTCGAGAAGTACCTTGCTCCCTTCAGCTGATCAAATAAATCATCTATCCTTGCAAAGGATATTTATTCTTAATCGTGACTTTGTTCAATTCCCTATAATCAATACAAAGCCGCAATGATCCATCGTTCTTCTTTATGAACAATATCGGCGCTCCCCAGGGCAATACGCTCGGTTGAATATACTTCTTGTCCATCAATTCCTGCATTTGAACCATCAATTCCTTCATCTCTACCGGAGCCATTCTGTACGGGGCTTTTGATATCGGAGTAGTCCCCGTTGCTAAGTCAGTCACGAACTCTATCTCTCTATCTAGCGGAAGTCTTGGAAAATCACTCGAAAACACATCCACAAACTCCTTAACAACTGATATCTCTTCCAACTTTGGACTCTCCTTACGAGTATCCACTATGTAGGCTAAGTACCCTACACAACCTTGTTTCAATAACTTCTTAGCTTGCATAATCATTAGACAACTCGCTTTATTAGGCGATTTGCTTCCATAAAACACTACCTTCGACGGAGTCGTAACGTTTATAGATTTCCTCTGGCAATCAATTACCACCCCATGGTTAAAAAACCTAATCCATTCCCAGTATAACATCGAATTCCCTAAGTTTTATCGGAATTAAGTCTACCATCAACTCATGACCATTAATGACCAATCTACAGTTTTTGTGTACAAAACTAACAGGAATAACCTCCCTATTCGCAATCTTTATGTTCAAAAGGTAAATTAATTCTTCCTTAGGCAAGTCTAAATTCTTAGCAAAGTCATCGGATATAAATGAACAAGTAGCACCCGAATCAAATAATACATAATCATTAATACTATTGACTGGAATGATACTTGACACCACATCATTTGACTGCACAACATCTTGTACGATCATGTTGAATGTTCTGGCAGTGGGTCGGCTCGTCTGTGGCTGTCCAACGATAGTCAAAGTATTGCCAATGTTGTTTTCTCTTCCTTCATTCGACCCTCCAGTTGGCTTCTTAGGGTAATCCCGAGTTATGTGATCGTTCAATCCACATGTAAAGCAAGCTTCCTTCTTTGGGTTAGGATAATTTGGCGCAATGTGGCCTTCCTGACCATAGCTGAAACATACCCATCTTCCTCTCAAGCACACTCCAGTGTGATTCTTCCCACATGAAGCATAAGCTTCAAACCTTCCTTTTTGCTGACCTCCATGTTGACTCCCAGTAGATATACCGTCGTTCCACTTCCTCTTCTGGTTGTTGAAACAACTTCCACCAGCTTTATTCTCAGTCTCATTCTTCTTCTTCTTCAGATCTTGGTTGTACTTGGTCAAGGCATCGCTTCCACTTTTCGTGATGATCGCCTTTTCTAACACTGCAACAAATGTGTTTAGCTGGAACATAGAAACTTTGTTGTACAACCAAGGCTTCAATCCCTGCTCGAATCTTCTTGCCTTTATCTCATCAGTGCTGACCTGATATGTCGCAAACCTCACAAGCTCATTGAACTTTATGGCGTACTCTGGCACCGACATCGCTCCCTGCTTCAGCTCCAAGAACTGAACTTCCATTTGGTTCTGCGAGCTTACTGGAAAATATATCTCGAAGAACATCTCTTTAAATCTGTCCCATGCTATGATGCCTTCTTCTCCTCGAGTCTTGTTAGCTTGCCACCAGTAGCTAACTTCCAACTTCAGCATAAATGTAGCAAAAGCCGTCTTCTAGTCCTCATTGATTTTGAACACATCGAAGACCTTTTCCATTTCCATCACCCACGTTTGGGCCTCAATCGGATTCACAGATCCCTTGAATTTCGGCGGTCCTACCACT
Organism: Panax stipuleanatus; assembly: GCA_020205555.1. Classification (NCBI taxonomy): domain Eukaryota; kingdom Viridiplantae; phylum Streptophyta; class Magnoliopsida; order Apiales; family Araliaceae; genus Panax; species Panax stipuleanatus. The sequence continues at coordinate 68,751,222 of CM035118.1, forward strand.
TTGAATTCCTTAAACGTCGCAGCTTGAACTTGCAGCTCATTAGCAAGTGCTCCAGTTAAAAAATTCACCAGTTGCTGAACTGGATTGACATTTGCCTCATCGTTGTTATTGTTTGTAGAACCTTCTTGTTGTTGCTGACGTACTGGTCTTCTTTTAGGAGGTATTTTTCTGTTAAGACATACGCTTATTAGATCTCTACTCATCTCTTAAATATTTAAGTTCAAACTTAAACATTTAAAAAAATAATAACTTCACACTTAACCACATAACACTTCAATAAACTTTGATATTTTATTCCTTCATTGTTTTAAAACATAGAATAAATAGCATCTCTGCTATTTACATCATCTTTCCTGAACTAAAACAAGTTATAGGATTACATCATCATCTTATCCCATCATTCTCACAAATTCTAGAACTTACATTTATTTAATACATAAATAGTCACATAGTTTATTATTCTACTATCTAGGCATGTTAAGACTTCACATAGCCTCTCTACGTTCCTCTTCCATCACCCGGAACACTGTTCTACAATCCACCATATACCACGATAAATCCTTGAACTGAGTTGGGTAATAAAATACTCGATCTTGGGCCCTATCTATAGCCTAATGAAAAGCATAGTCTGTCTCCTTCATCTTAGCCTTCTTCGATTAAACTGATGAGTGGGTTTAACACCCCACGAATTGATATCTTAATAGCTTGAGTCTTAAGGTTTTCAAGTAATGTTGCTATCATTTTACTTCAGATTTATATTATTGTGTGCAAGAAATAGATTGGATGCAAAAGAAGCTTAAAAGGATAATTTTCAGCACACTTGAAGGGTCCACTCGCCCAATTTGATGAGTACAATTAAAGAAGTCCGTGATTTTAAAAAGAATTCAAAAGCAAATTAAGTGGGTTTAATAAAGTAACATATCCAAGTTAGCATATTCATAAGATTGATTAGCAGATTTGATAAGAGAACTTGGAGCTAAAATATTGAAACGGGATAAATTGGAGCTTAATTTGGGACCAATTGGGATGACCCAATTCGGTAATTAGTGGGCTAAGGGATCAGCTCATGCTAAGCAAGTAATTGAATTATGGGGGCCACGGTGTGGTTGCCATGCAAGATAATTATCAAGTGGGCCTTCTAATTACATGTTCATATCCATGCAAAGCCTTGCATGCATTCAAAATTAGAGGAAGCTCACAAATTTCTATTCCTAGCAGCTAACAGATTGATATAGTAGCTCACGGTTTCAGCAGCTGGCATAGGAATGTTGCATGGGCCATGTTTGTAGCAGCTTGCAAGAGGAGAGTACATATCAACAAAGAGGTCCATGCAGACTTTGATCCAGCTGGACAGTGTAGAGACTGGTTGGGGCGGGGCTTAAAGCGTGGAAACCCCAGCTGGGGCGAGGACGTGCGAGTGATTCAGCTGGTCTCCTTCTCTTATTCGGGTTTTGATGCAAGTGGAAATAAGGAGGGCTGTAATTGATATGATATATACAGAAGGGGGCGGCTGCTTTTCTTTCTTTCTTGGATTGGGATGCAAGATAATTGGAGAGATAGTGGGCTACGTATATATTATATATATAGAAGGGACTTAACCTGGATACATGGAGATGGCTTAGTGGAGCCACGGAGCAGGTTAGGGGATAATATAGTTTAGTTATTCAATTTATATATTAATAGCTTAGTTTTATCATTAGTTTTATTTTAGTTTTCAATTAAATTAGATACAAACCCTAGTTGTATGGGGATTGGAGATTGAAGCTAATTGAAGGCCATTGAAGATCAAGCGATGGAGGAAGAAGGAGCAAGAATTTGCTGACAACAGATTCTTTTTTCTTCTCTAATGTTTTTCTTATCTTTTAATGTTATTCAATTGTGGATTCTTGGGTTTGATTCAATAACAATGAACTAAATTTTTTGTTTAAGATTACAATGGATCTTATTGTGTAGTTTATTTTAATATGCTTCTCTATCAATTGTTATAATCTATTGTTGAGATTGTCTATTGTGAGTTAGAATTAATTGCTTAATTGCCTAGCTAACAACTACCGTGATAATCTATATAAACTCGAGAGACAGATTATGGATTTAGATTTGATCATAGTAGTATGTGATTATGTTTTCTGCATGGCGTTGGAATTCATAATTTGTGTTTAGGATAGAGATATACCTTTACACCTATGTAATCTTATAAAGAACTTGTGCTTAAACTCTCTTTAATTGTAATTCACATAGAGATATAGTGGATTAGTTAATTAGGGTATTCATCTTAATTCTATCATCTGTGGATTTAAGTTGATATGGGTATGATGCATCGAGAGATGGTTATATTTTACTTTAGTGTTCTTGATTAACAATTCGGAATAGTGAGAATAATTGATAAGAAATGTGTTAACTTAAATGAAGCAATAAGTGAAGTTGTGATCTTAAATCTCCGTAATCTTAATTTAAACTAGTGGTACTTAGTAGTAGTTTAATTATATATGGTTAAATTCATTCGTTTGAATAAGATTGAGTTGGTTACGGGTTAGTACTTGGTGATCCTTATTAAATAATTCCTCGTGAGAACGATACTTTCCTTTCACTTTATTACTTGTTGACCACGTATACTTGCGTGTTGCGCGTAACTAGATTTTACCCAGCATAAACCTCATCTTCAGCACGATTTGCACGTTGAGTAGCCTTCAAGCAAGCATCCTCTGCGTTGGCACGCTTCGCTGACTCCTCTTTCATGCCGCTCTTCAATTTCTCAAGCTCAGCCAGTGCATCATCTCTCTCACCCTTTACGTGAACTAGATCCCATTCCACGTTTCCAAGATGCTCTTCCAGGTCTTGAATCGTCTCATCCTTCTGCTGTATGGTGGTCTGACGCACATCACCCAGTTCCTCTAACTCCCCGACTCTGTGACACCCCCAAATCCGGTATCTTAATTTCTACAGGATTTGGTGTTCACTGTTCCAATATCATACAATTATCTACCCATAAATAATGAAATTCATTTATTAGATAAATAAATCATCATCTTACATCATTTGAAATAAAAATACATCATAAATCCCAGGTTATACTTAACCTTAAATCTCTTTTGCGGAAACGTAAATAAATAAGTCTTAAATCATCACACATAAATCTTAAACTTTAACATTATTCATGACAACACAAATCTTCATCACTTGTTAGCTTTTCCTTTGCCCTTGCTACTAGAAGGTACATCACTTCGTTCATTATTAGCTGCAATGTTATTATGCAAGAGTGAGCACGGATGCCCGCAAGTATAAAAATATGACAGAATAATAACATGCGAGTGAAAGAATTCTGAATAACAGAAAGCTCAACATTTGACTCAAGAATATTAACCAAGAGTCAAATTACTTCTCAACTTTTGAATCAAGAATATTAGTCAAGAGTCAAATTACTTCTGAGGGTCATTAAGACCTTGAACCGAGTCTTAGGTTGTCAAGTATATTAACCTTTCCAACCTTTAACAGTCACAAGACTATAGACTTTACTTCTCGTACTTAGGGAGATCAGCCCTTCATACTGATACTGTGCACATTATCTTAACGCTTTAAGCATCTTCATTAATTCCCTATATGAGGGTTGTTCATCTCAGTTTGACATCAGAATCCGCACCAAATAAAGTTGGTTTGGATAATAAATGATATTCATATTGAATATTAACTTCTCAATGTATACAATCGAATAAGTATTGTATACTTAAATGATACTTTTAAAAGAATCATAGCATCTCATGTGAAATTCTAAACTTGGATATTCAAGAGTAAGAATTTGCTCAACAATAGTAATTAAGCATAGCAATTGCTTAATTTAAAGAGTTTATGAAACTTGCCAAACAATAATAATAAGTTAGGGATAGAAAACTTGCTCAAATATAAAGATTTGAGTTTAGGAAACTTGCCTCGTGCGCAAGCTACAATTATTACTCACTTCTTTAATTACTCTTACCTATCAATACATTCACAATATCAATTAATCACAAGTTCGATATGATGATTGATTTACAATAGTATTCTTCAAACTCATTATTAGGTTTTCAAATAATGGTTTACGTTGGTTAATTAACTTGTTAATTAATCACGTATCTTAAGTTATTAACTTATATTAATAACTCATTACATACATAACATGTCATCATGTTAATTAAATTTAAAATAATGTCTTAATGTTTATAACACATTATTTAACCTTTACAAATAATAGTTTAAGTCATGTAATTAATTTATTAATTAATTACATAACATAAATTATTAAACTCATATCAATATTTTATTATATTTATACAACATGTGTTCATGTTCATTAGACTCAAAACACATTTCAAAATTTTCCAACACTTAGCAATTTTTTTTTTTCAAAATTTTCGGACAGGCGCGGCCGCGCGCCATTTTGCCTTGCAGCCGGCGCGGCCGCGCGGCTGCGAAATTTCAGAATCTGAAGTTCGCGAACGAACACAGATTTTCTCCCATTTTCTCCCAATTCACATTATTACACTGATTTATAATGTTACCCATGAAGTATAAACTTCACAGGAACATTATATATCACTTATAACATATTCTTAACATTCCAAGTTATGTAATTATACAAATCAAAATATTAATTTTCACTGTTCTTCAAAACTTTCAAGAGTTTAATGAAAAACATAAAAATCTCCTTACGGATTTGTTACTACACCGAATCCATTCATTTCAATTCCATTTCGTTTGTTTTAACATATACAATCATATTCATGTATCAATTTAAATATAAACATATGATTCAATCATTAATTTAACCCATATGGGTTATTCACCCATATTCAATACTCTGTAATTTCATCAAACCCATTTATTAACAAAGTTATTTGGTGTGATCAGTGTAAATCATGGATACATGATCCAACACATAATACTAACATATACGGTCACATATATAATAACCTCACACTTTAATTTCCCAAAAATAAGTACTGACAGAGAAATTTTTACAACATCGTAGAAAACTCTGTAATTTTTCGAAAAAACCAATTAAGGCCAAATTATATAAAATTGATTGCTTTAAAACATGTATATACGTTAGAAAACATGTTATAATTACATACCCATATAGATAAAGCCATATCATAACCCAATTGGAAAACCCAATTTTTCACAGACTTTAGAATACGTATGTGAAAAACTTTAATTTTGAAAACATAAAGAAGAATTACCCTTTAGTTAGTTTGAAGATAATCAATTGATAACAACACAATGATCTCTCAAGTCTTCTTTTCTCAATTTCTCTCAATGCCTTCTTCTTTTCTCTTTGATTGCTCTCTCAAATTTCTCTAACTTTTCTCTGATAATCACTTAGAATAACGAATATACGTATTATATAAGTATCCGTTGTATTAACAACGGATAAACTTCTCCTAAAGCCCTGTTTGCCTTCCCCTTCTTTTCTTTCCCCATTTATTTTAATAAACTAATTTACTATATAGTTAATTGTCACCTTACTTATTGATTAATTAATTTTATTTAAATCAATTAAATAAAATAAGATAATTCACATTAAATCACATTGTCACATAATTAATATTTTTATTTATTAATTATGTCAATTCATTAACTCATTAATTAATTATTAAATTAATTAAAGTAACATATGCTTATTTAATTAATTCAATTAATCAAATAAACTCAATTAATTAAATACTTTGAACTATTAAATCACTACATATTAATTTAATTAATGTCACACATATAATTAAATTAATCTACCACAAATTCATGAATTAATTATTTAATTCAATAATTAAATCATTAAAAATATTTATTTATCTCCATAAATATTCAATATCTTTACAAAATTCTCGTTCGTCACATCTTTCCCCCCTTAAAAGGATTCTGTCCTCAGAATCGCTGTTCGATTAATAATTTCGTCCCATCACATTCTCATAACCAAAATATTTATTTATTTCAATAAATATTCAAAACAACTTTGCAAAACTCTCGTTTGTCACATCTTTCCCCCCTTAAAATGATTCTGTCCCCAGAATCACGTTCACCTATTCAAGAAAATAAGTGTGGATAATTCTTCATCATATTCTCTTCGAGTTCCCACGTAGCTTCTTCAGCGTTGTGGTTCCTCCAAATTACCTTAACAGAAGGTATTACTTTGTTCCTGAGAACTTGCTCTTTCCTGTCAACTATCTGAACAGGAACTTCTTGGTATGATAAATCATTCTCAAATTGTAGGGGTTCATATTCTATCACATGTTTGTAATCGGGTTTATAACGTCGTAATACCGACACATGGAAAACGTTGTGGACATGCTCCAGTGCCGGAGGTAAAGTTACCTCATAGGCTACTTCTCCAATTCTTCGGAGTACCTCAAAGGGTCCAATGAACCTTGGGCTCAATTTTCCCTTCTTACCAAATCTGATCTTTCCCTTCCAAGGAGAGACCTTCAAAAATACAAAACTACCCGATTCAAACTCTACATTCTTGCGGTGTGGATCGGCGTATTTCTTCTGCCTATCCTGAGCCGCTACTAATCTTGTCCGAATTACTTTAACTATTTCTGCCGTTTGTTGGACTAACTCTGGTCCTAGCAATTGTCTTTCACCAACTTCATCCCAATACAGTGGGGTTCTGCACTTTCTACCGTACAACGCTTCGTAAGGCGGCATACCAATACTAGCGTGGTAACTATTATTATAACCAAATTCTACAAGCGGCAAATGATCATCCCAATTGCCTTTAAAATCCATTATGCATGCTCTAAGCATATCCTCTAATGTTTGGATCGTTCTTTCACTTTGTCCGTCAGTCTGAGGGTGATAAGCGGTGCTCATCCTCAACTGTGTTCCCATGCATTCTTGTAGTCGCTTCCAGAAATTCGATGTGAAGCGCGGATCACGGTCAGAAATAATTGACACTGGCACCCCGTGCCTCGAAACAATCTCTTTTACATATAACTTCGCCAATTGTTCTAGGTTAAATCTGATTTTGATTGGAAGAAAGTGTGCGGATTTCGTTAATCGATCGACGATAACCCATACTGCGTCATAGCCTTTCTGGGTCGTCGGAAGGCCAACAACAAAATCCATTGTAATATGTTCCCATTTCCATTCTGGGATTTCTAAAGGTTGTAACAAACCACTTGGTCTTTGGTGTTCTGCCTTGACCCTTTGGCAAGTCAGACACTTGGCAACACAATCGGCAACGTCCCTCTTCAAATTTGGCCACCAAAAGTGTTGTCGTAAATCCTGATACATCTTGGTACTTCCGGGGTGAATGGAATACCTCGAACTATGAGCCTCGCTCAGAATGTCCTCCTTGATTTCTGGTATTGGCGGTACCCAAACTCTACTTTCAAATCTCAAAAATCCTTCGCTATCCATTTTAAATCTAAGTTCAGTCCCTTCAGATATCTTTCTCTTTACTTCCTCACATTCCTTATCCAGGATTTGTGCTTCCTTAATCTTATCCAATAAAGTTGTACCAGCTTGCAGGTGGAACAGTTTCTCGTCAGTCTCCATTGGACATCCTACTTCCAATTCCAGCTTTTCCATTGCTGAAATCAATTCTTCCTGTGCTGTCAGCATCAACAACTTTTCTCGACCCTTTCTGCTTAAGGCGTCGGCTACAACATTCGCTTTTCCTGGGTGGTATAAGATATCACAATCATAATCCTTTATTAACTCCAGCCACCGTCTTTGGCGCATATTCAAGTCTTTCTGTGTGAAAATATACTTCAGACTCTTATGGTCTGTATATATTTCACACTTTTCCCCATAGAGATAGTGTCTCCAAATCTTTAAAGCGAATACCACCGCAGCCAATTCCAAATCATGGGTTGGATATCCCTTCTCGTAATCTTTTAGTTGTCGTGACGCATACGCAATGACTCTGCCGTTTTGCATAAGCACACAGCCTAGCCCTTTATGCGACGCATCACTATATACCACAAAATTTCCTGTGTCATCCGGAAGGGACAACACAGGTGCTGTACTTAACCTTCTCTTAAGTTCTTGAAAACTTTCCTCACACTTCTCCGTCCAAATGAATTTCACAACTTTCCTAGTCAAATTCGTTAATGGAGTGGCGATCTTGGAAAAATCCTGAATAAATCTTCTATAGTAACCAGCTAATCCAAGAAAACTTCTTACTTCCGACGGTGTTTTCGGCTGATCCCAATTCATCACCGCTTCGACTTTGGAGGGATCCACCGAAATTCCGTCCTTATCAATCACATGTCCGAGAAATTGCACCCTTTCAATCCAGAATTCACACTTTGAGAATTTGGCATACAACTTCTCTCTTCTTAATACTTCTAACGTCAACTTCAAATGCTCAACATGTTCTTCCTTGGTCTTAGAATAGACCAATATATCATCAATAAAAACCACTACGAATTTGTCCAGAAACGGCTTGAACACTCCATTCATTAGGCCCATAAATGCTGCAGGCGCATTTGTTAGACCAAATGACATAACCAAAAATTCGTAGTGACCATATCGTGTCCTAAACGCTGTCTTTGGGACATCTTCGGGCCTCACCTTCAACTGATGATAACCACTTCTCAGGTCTATCTTCGAGAAATATCTCGCTCCTTTTAATTGATCAAACAGATCATCAATCCTTGGCAACGGATACCTATTCTTAATGGTAACCTTGTTCAATTCTCTATAGTCAATGCAGAGTCGCATCGTTCCATCCTTCTTCTTAACAAATAATACCGGCGCTCCCCACGGTGATACGCTCGGTTGAATATATTTCTTGTCCAACAGCTCTTGTAGCTGTACCATCAATTCTTTCATTTCTACCGGAGCCATCCGGTACGGTGCTTTCGATATTGGAGCCGTTCCTGGCACCAAATCGATAACAAAATCTACTTCCCTGTCAGGCGGAAGTCCTGGCAGATCATCCGGGAAAACATCCACGAAGTCTCTTACGACTGGTATTTCTTCTAACTTTGAATTCTCTTTACGACTATCGACTATGTAGGCTAAATACCCCACATAGCCTTGTCTTAATAACTTCCTGGCCTGCATCATCGTCAGACAACTCGCTTGTCTAGGCGATTTGCTGCCATAAAACACAACCTTTGATGGAGTCATAAGGTTAATACATTTCTTCTGGCAATCAATTACGGCTCCATAATTGAATAGCCAATCCATTCCCAGGATAACGTCAAATTCCCCAAGTTTAATCGGGATAAGATCTACATTCATAACGTTACCCTTAATATCCACTCTACAGTTCTTGTGTATATACTTAACAGGAATTACTTCCTTGTTCGCAATCTCTATGTTCATAGGGATTTCCAATTCGTCTTTAAGCAATTCTAAATTCTTTGCAAAGTCATCGGATATAAATGAACAAGTAGCACCCGAATCAAATAAAACATAAGCATTGACTTTATTGATCGGAATGATACCTGACACCACATCACGAGACTGCACAGCGTCTTGTACTGGTTATGTTAAATGTCCTTGCAGTTGGTCGGTTTGTTGAAGTCGGTCCGGTAATGGTAAGAGGATTTCCACTATTATTTCCCTTATGTCCACCTGACCCTGCCCCTCCAGATGCCTTCTTTGGACAGTCTCTAACCAAGTGATCCTTTGACCCACATGTATAGCAGGCGCTCTTCTTAGGGTTAGGGCAGTTAGGTGCTATGTGGCCTTCCTGACCACAGTTATAACAAACTCTTTTTCCTTTCATGCAGACTCCCAAGTGAGTCTTCCCACAGTTTGGGCATGGTTCTAACTTTTTCTTCTGACTACCTTGCTGACTTACAGACGACGGGTTGTCATTCCATTTTCATTTATGATTATTAATTCCCCCTGTGTGATTGCCACTAGCCTTATTGTTTCCTTCACTATCATTCTTCTTCTTCTTTTGATCCTGATTGTACTTAGTCACCGCTTCGCTTCCACCTTCAGCGAGAATTGCCTTCTCCAGAACTCCAGCAAAAGTGTTCAATTGAAACATCGACACCTTGCTATACAACCAGGGTTTCAGTCCCTGTTCAAAACGCCTAGCCTTTCTTTCGTCAGTATGCACCTGATATTGGGCAAACCTAGACAATTCGTTAAACTTTGCCGCGTAGTCGGGCACAGACATATTCCCCTGCTTCAACTCCAGAAACTGCACCTCCATTTGATTCTGGGAGCTGGTCGGGAAATACATCTCGAAAAACATTTCTTTAAACCTTTCCCAGGTTATTACACCTTCTCCTCCCCTGATCTTATTTGCCTGCCACCAATAGCTGGCTTCTGATTTTAACATAAATGTCGCGTAGGCGGTCTTCTGGTCCTCCCTAACACGGGCGACCTCAAAAATTTTCTCCATTTCCATAACCCAAGTCTGAGCTTCTATCGGGTTCATGGAACCCTTAAAATCTGGCGGTCCCACTGCCTTAAAGTCTTTAAATGAGATGTTTGGTGGAGCTTGAGGCTGATTGTTCATCGCTCCAGCCAACAGATTTACCAACTGCTGAACGGGGTTCGCATTGGCATCATTGTTGTTATTGGTTGATCCCTCTTGGGCTTGTCGACGATTTTGTCTCCTTCTTGGCGGCATATTTCCTTTTGAGAATATATGCTCATTAGATCTTTATTAAATCACTTAAATATTTAAGAATTAACTCAAATATTTAACATAACCACTTTAACTACTCTTTTCTTTTCAAATAACCTTTGATATTTTATTTAAATCAAAAGTTTTAAACATAGTACTATAGCATCTCTGCCATTTACTTCAACTATCCCAAGATAAAGAATCTTCATGATTTAGTTTCTCAAAATATTCCTTTGTTTTTTTTTTAATCACATCGGAATTTACATTAACTACTCCAAAGAGTATCACATAATGTTAAATACTTTAACATACTCACTTAACCCATATCATCTTAAACAACTTTATTATTTTATTAAAACTAAAAGCTTTTAATACAATACGATAGCATTTTTGCCATGTACATCAACTATCCTGAAATAAAGTTTCTACAGGACTTACATTATCACAATATTCCTTTGTTTATAATTACATTGGAATTTACATTATTTACGATTGTTTAAACGTTAACAATATCATATTATCCTATCACGGCCTACTAAGGCGTCGGACAGCTTCACTACGTTCCTCCTCTATAATGCGGGACATAGTCCTGCGATCTAACATATACCCAGGCAGTCCCTCGAACTGAATTGGATATCTCATAACTCGGTCCTGGGCCTCATCCATTAGCCCTCAGAAACGTGTAGCACGTCTCTGCAACCTTAACTCTCTTCGCACGCGCATCATCCTCTGCCAGATCTGCACGTCGTGCATTTCTCACCCAAGCTTCTTCCACTATGGCGAGTCTTTCAGATTTCTCTTTCAACTCATTCTTTAACTTTTCTATCTCCTCTGTCTTCTGCTCACTTTGGCCCTTCTCATGAACCAAATCCCACTCCACATTGCCAAGACGGGTGTGGAAGTGTCTCAATCTCACCACCCTGAGCAACTGACTGCTCCCTCAACTCCTGAATTGTATCTCGTAACTCTACGTTGCGATCATATAATAAATCATACATATCAGCACTGTCAGAGTTCGGTGGAAACTCCTCAAGGTCTTCCTCCTCCTCTTCCTCTTCCTCTTCAGGGTCTTCCTCCTCCTCGGCTGCCTCAGCCGGGATCTCAACCTCCTCAGGGTCCTCCTCTGAGTCAATCTCTGGCTCATGCTCCTGACCAAAATCTGGATTTACAGGAGATGGCTCTGGCTGTACTAACTGCTCCCAGACAGTGTGTATGTCCCGGGGCTCCTCAACTCTAGTCTCTAGGGGTACAACATCCCTGGACTGACTAGCTCCTCCAGTATCTGACATCCTGACAAAATAAGTTTTAAGTCTTAGTTTTTACGTGATGTTAATCAATACTCTAACAAGTATGAACACATAAGCACATAGCACATAAGGTAATTTTATTATCTTTCTTAGAACTCAATCAGAGTTGTCATTACTATCTTCATGAAGGCTACTATCCTAAGGTTTTCCCCCCACCTAAGGTTCATAACCTACGGCTTTGATACCAACTTGTGACACCCCCAAATCCGGTATCTTAATTTCTACAGGATTTGGTGTTCACTGTTCCAATATCATACAATTATCTACCCATAAATAATGAAATTCATTTATTAGATAAATAAATCATCATCTTACATCATCTGAAATAAAAATACATCATAAATCCCAGGTTATACTTAACCTTAAATCTCTTTTGCGGAAACGTAAATAAATAAGTCTTAAATCATCACACATAAATCTTAAACTTTAACATTATTCATGACAACACAAATCTTCATCACTTGTTAGCTTTTCCTTTGCCCTTGCTACTAGAAGGTACATCACTTCGTTCATTATTAGCTGCAATGTTATTATGCAAGAGTGAGCACGGATGCCCGCAAGTATAAAAATATGACAGAATAATAACATGCGAGTGAAAGAATTCTGAATAACAGAAAGCTCAACATTTGACTCAAGAATATTAACCAAGAGTCAAATTACTTCTCAACTTTTGAATCAAGAATATTAGTCAAGAGTCAAATTACTTCTGAGGGTCATTAAGACCTTGAACCGAGTCTTAGGTTGTCAAGTATATTAACCTTTCCAACCTTTAACAGTCACAAGACTATAGACTTTACTTCTCGTACTTAGGGAGATCAGCCCTTCGTACTGATACTGTGCACATTATCTTAACGCTTTAAGCATCTTCATTAATTCCCTATATGAGGGTTGTTCATCTCAGTTTGACATCAGAATCCGCACCAAATAAAGTTGGTTTGGATAATAAATGATATTCATATTGAATATTAACTTCTCAATGTATACAATCGAATAAGTATTGTATACTTAAATGATACTTTTAAAAGAATCATAGCATCTCATGTGAAATTCTAAACTTGGATATTCAAGAGTAAGAATTTGCTCAACAATAGTAATTAAGCATAGCAATTGCTTAATTTAAAGAGTTTATGAAACTTGCCAAACAATAATAATAAGTTAGGGATAGAAAACTTGCTCAAATATAAAGATTTGAGTTTAGGAAACTTGCCTCGTGCGCAAGCTACAATTATTACTCACTTCTTTAATTACTCTTACCTATCAATACATTCACAATATCAATTAATCACAAGTTCGATATGATGATTGATTTACAATAGTATTCTTCAAACTCATTATTAGGTTTTCAAATAATGGTTTACGTTGGTTAATTAACTTGTTAATTAATCACGTATCTTAAGTTATTAACTTGTATTAATAACTCATTACATACATAACATGTCATCATGTTAATTAAATTTAAAATAATGTCTTAATGTTTATAACACATTATTTAACCTTTACAAATAATAGTTTAAGTCATGTAATTAATTTATTAATTAATTACATAACATAAATTATTAAGCTCATATCAATATTTTATTATATTTATACAACATGTGTTCATGTTCATTAGACTCAAAACACATTTCAAAATTTTCCAACACTTAGCAATTTTTTTTTTTCAAAATTTTCGGACAGGCGCGGCCGCGCGCCATTTTGCCTTGCAGCCGGCGCGGCCGCGCGGCTGCGAAATTTCAGAATCTGAAGTTCGCGAACGAACACAGATTTTCTCCCATTTTCTCCCAATTCACATTATTACACTGATTTATAATGTTACCCATGAAGTATAAACTTCACAGGAACATTATATATCACTTATAACATATTCTTAACATTCCAAGTTATGTAATTATACAAATCAAAATATTAATTTTCACTGTTCTTCAAAACTTTCAAGAGTTTAATGAAAAACATAAAAATCTCCTTACGGATTTGTTACTACACCGAATCCATTCATTTCAATTCCATTTCGTTTGTTTTAACATATACAATCATATTCATGTATCAATTTAAATATAAACATATGATTCAATCATTAATTTAACCCATATGGGTTATTCACCCATATTCAATACTCTGTAATTTCATCAAACCCATTTATTAACAAAGTTATTTGGTGTGATCAGTGTAAATCATGGATACATGATCCAACACATAATACTAACATATACGGTCACATATATAATAACCTCACACTTTAATTTCCCAAAAATAAGTACTGACAGAGAAATTTTTACAACATCGTAGAAAACTCTGTAACTTTTTGAAAAAACCAATTAAGGCCAAATTATATAAAATTGATTACTTTAAAACATGTATATACGTTAGAAAACATGTTATAATTACATACCCATATAGATAAAGCCATATCATAACCCAATTGGAAAACCCAATTTTTCACAGACTTTAGAATACGTATGTGAAAAACTTTAATTTTGAAAACATAAAGAAGAATTACCCTTTAGTTAGTTTGAAGATAATCAATTGATAACAACACAATGATCTCTCAAGTCTTCTTTTCTCAATTTCTCTCAATGCCTTCTTCTTTTCTCTCTGATTTCTCTCTCAAATTTCTCTAACTTTTCTCTGATAATCACTTAGAATAACGAATATACGTATTATATAAGTATCCGTTGTATTAACAACGGATAAACTTCTCCTAAAGTCCTGTTTGCCTTCCCCTTCTTTTCTTTCCCCATTTATTTTAATAAACTAATTTACTATATAGTTAATTGTCACCTTACTTATTGATTAATTAATTTTATTTAAATCAATTAAATAAAATAAGATAATTCACATTAAATCACATTGTCACATAATTAATATTTTTATTTATTAATTATGTCAATTCATTAACTCATTAATTAATTATTAAATTAATTAAAGTAACATATGCTTATTTAATTAATTCAATTAATCAAATAAACTCAATTAATTAAATACTTTGAACTATTAAATCACTACATATTAATTTAATTAATGTCACACATATAATTAAATTAATCTACCACAAATTCATGAATTAATTATTTAATTCAATAATTAAATCATTAAAAATATTTATTTATCTCCATAAATATTCAATATCTTTACAAAATTCTCGTTCGTCACAGACTCTACCTCGTAGCTCAATGCTGCGGTCATAAACCTCCTCGTACATCATAGCGATGATAGAGTTAGGTGGAAACTCCTCTTCAGGATCCTCCTCTTCCTCTGACTCATCCTTATCCTCTTAGTTAAGGACTGGCTCATACTCCTGACCCACTACTGTGATCAGTGGAGATGGCTCTCTCTGAACCAACTGCTCCTAAACAGTATGGATGTCTCGGGCCTCCTCATCCCTAAGCATCTGGGGTAATTCCTCCCTAGCCTGACTGGACTCTCCAATAATTATCATTTTGACAACAAAATTTTAAGGTTTAATTATTACGTGATACCGTTCGATTGATACTCAATGTTACTCTCGAGTAAATATAAAAACATAGCACATAAGGCAGTTTATTATCTTAACTATCATCACTATCTTTTCGATCTCCCATAAGGCTACTATCTAAGGTTTCTCTACCTAAGGTTTATAACCTAAAGCTTTGATACCAACTTGTGAACCCCAAAATCCAAGTACTTCATTTGCACAGGATTTGGTGTTCATTATCTAAATAAAACATAACTAACTACCCATAATAAGGAATGCAATAATAAATTATAACCTTAATAATAAAATCTTCCTTATAAAAGGATTATATCAATGTCAAAATGTTCCCAAGTTTCTAACCTTAAACATCGTCATAAAGTGCGGAAATAAAATATCACGTAAATAAACTAAGTCATATACAAAACCACATAATCAAATTAAACAAGTCTTCACTTATTCATCTTGCCCTTGCCCTTACTGGTTGATGGCTCATCAACCTTCTCAACTTTGGCTGCAATGGTTATATATGCAAGAGTTAGCAAACAAAAGCTCACTTGAAATAACAATCAATAAGGATAACATAATATTGTCACTGAAGAAGTTCAATTGAATTGAATAATATTCTCTATCATCAATAATCAAGAATTGAATACAAGATTTAGAATTCATTTAAGGGTCACAAGAACTTGAACTATGTCCCAGGTTATAAATATTTCTATTTAAACCTTTAATAGTCGTTAGACTATATGGACCTCTAACTCGTACTTAGGGGGATCAACCCTTCGTACCACGTATTGTACACAAACATCTTAACGCTTTTTCATGGTAATCCTTTATTAATAGGGTTGTTCATCTCAGCTTTAATTAACGAGTCCGTACCAAATAATGTTTGGTTTGGATCAGCTCAATGGGTAATTTAGAGTTCAACTATCATCAACTAAGGAGTAGTTGAATCAACTTACAATCATATAAGAGTTCGATAACAAAAGAGTTATGGAATAACTATGAGTCACAACAATAGACATCTTATTCAACAGTTATGCTTTAGAAGTAAGCTTAAAACATTTGAAAGATACAATAAAACCTTGCTTTGAACAATTAAGTCAAGGTTACATTATTTTCAATAAGGAAATTACATAAGATATTTGTCCAATATGGAATTAGAGAACTTGCATAATCAATAACAAGTTAGGAATAGAAACTTGCGTAATTATAATCGAGTTAGGGTAAGAAAACTTGCTCAATTAAAGAATAGAGTTAAGAAACTTGCCTCATGCGTAAGCTAGAAAATAATAACTCATTCCACAATTATCCTACGTACACGTTATTAACAATAGTAACACAAATTAGTTACCATATAGCTAAGTCACATCATTAGTTAACCAATCTAAGTTAACTCACAACTCTTAGTCATTAGGTTTAATCATTAGTTAGTTCATAACATGATCAAACCATAATTATTAACAATTAACCAAGTTATAATTTAAAATCATAAATCTCATATTAAAATAGGATTACATACCGTCCAATCAATATAAAATTTCATTAATATGCTTTTATAATCATTATATTAACATTCTTAAATAATTGTACATTTAAATTGAATTTTCTGGCTAAACTGCATAGGTGGCGCTGTAGCGCCACATAATGAACTGCAGCCGGCGTTGCGGCGCCGTACCACGTCATTAGAGCTTTGCAAAACCAGACCCGGCGCTGCAGTGCTCCAATTAACACTCTGAACTGGCGCTGCGGCGCTGTGCCACGTCACTAGATACTGTTGTGGCGCTGCGGTACAGTGGAACGCAGACACCCTGTTTACCTTATTTACTCACAGAACAGGCGCTGCGGTGCCACGACACAGTGGGACGTATATAGCCTCGCGAACAGTGCAGAAAAAGCCAATTTGGCTTATTAACTTCGAAACAAACATAACTTTTAACTCACATAATTTATACAAAACATTACAGAAACATAAATTTATGATTCTAACATGATTTAACACATATAAACATTACAACAATCAATTAAAAACCTTTTAATTCTATGATTTTGAAGAAAACTCCATTGTTAAGTATTCTTGACAAAAAAAACATTGTGACTTTGTTTTTAAACCAAATCACTTCATTCAAATCATGTTATTTTTATTTCTTAACATGTTATCACAATCTATAATCAATTAACATAAAATAACATGAATTAGACATCAATTTTTATATTAACGAAGCCATTTTTTTAAAATACTTTACTGTAAATTGCTATGAACATGATTTCTTCATGTTCATCATATTTACATGAATTAAACTACTTAAATATTCATACAAATCATATATAACAGTTTATACATACAATGTATTATATATAAATCATATCCTCACAAATTATCAAAAAAACTCAAACACAGAGAAATTCTAAAACATATTTTCATGAAGAACAAGGAAGAACATAAGTAGAAATTTCTAAGGTTAGATTATTACCTTTGATTAACTTTAGAATAAGATGACAGCAAGCAACCTCCTTTTTGATTTCACAAAGAATTTTCTTCCTCTTTTCCTTTCTTCTTCTCTCTTCTTTTCTCTGATATTCTAACTTTGTTCTTCTCTTCTTTTTACTTTACGTGTTATAAAATATAACTGATATAATACAAAATATAAAACTGATAAAAACATAATCCCTCTATTAAATATATATATCAGTTACATGTTTTTGAAAATCAAAAGCCACTAAGGCTTGTTTGGAAAAAACTGAATTAAAATAGAATTTTAAAAGCTAAGGGCCTTGTTTGGTAAAACTAAATTAAAACTCCTTTTAATTTATTTTAATAACCCATTTACTACATAGTTTAAATGTCACACTTTATTCATTTAAATTCTAATATTCCAATTTAATTAAATTAAAGCTAACATCAACTTATTAAATAAAATTGTCACATAAATTAAATTGCCACACAATTATAATTTATTTATTAATCATAATTCCATGTAACAAATTAGTAAATCTCTAATTTAACTATTAAATTAAATTAGACATTACCATAATTATTCATTAAATCACCACTAACAAATTACCACATAATAATTCATCTAATTTAATTATCTCAATTAAATTAAAACTTCAACCACAAATTATTAAACATCAATTTAATTAATATATTGCACTTAATTAAATTACTGCACCACATAATCACATCAATTATTTATTCAACTCAATAAATAAATTAACTAAAATATTTATTTAATTCAATAAATATTTAAAATTAAAATACAAAAATCTCGTTTGTTACAATAACTAGCTTTGGGCGCTGCGGCGCCATACTCTTGTTTTTCAAAACCCCGGGTCCGGCGCTGCGACGCTGTGATTACTATATAATCTGGCGTTGCGGCGCTGAGTCCATTTCTGAGAACCCGAACCGATGTTGCAGTGCCCAGATTATACTGTAATCCGGCGCTGCGACACCTGTGTCCAGAAACAGTTTTTCAGTTCGCGAATTATGCATTTTTTTCTCCAAAAACATGATTCTATGCCAATAATTATGCCCAAAAAAATTGTTCTAAACACATATCAACATACATATCAAATCTGAATAATTAATAACTTGTATAAAGGTTTGGCTTTGATGCCACTGTTAGGTTTGTAAGATTCATGGACACAATCAAATTGCATAAAATAGCGGAAGCATAGTAAATCAGAGTTTTAAAATTTTACAAACCATATACCTGAATCATCCTTTATGCACAGTTATTAATTAAACGAAATAGATGGAGATTAATATTCATACCCTTGAAAATTCTAGCTTCCTCAGGTATGAGTTCAACTCCAAATCCTTTTCGCGTCCTACTTGAATCCACCGGATTGATTTCTTTCTTTGATCAATGTTAGTCACCTAAGTGTTTGGCCTCTAGAGGTGATCCACCAAAAAAGAATAAGAATTCAAGAAGAATGATGTTTGGCTAAACCCTAGTTTCTTTCTCTCTAGAAAAAGAGAGCTCTCCCAACTCTTAAAATTAATTGTCTAACATTGTTTCATAATAAGAGTTTTTTATTTATAGATGTAGGCAACCCTCTTAAATAATTTAGGATTAGGGTTTCATATTAATTAATTTAAGCCCTTTTAATTAATTAGGCCTCCCAATCTCATTAGGAATAATTAATTAAACTCTTTTAATTAATTACCCTCTTAATCTTATTAGGAATATATATGAGAGAGCATCTTATTAATTAATTCCCTAACTCCTTTAAGAATTAAAAAATAATAATAATAGTAATAATAATAATAAGACTCCTTTTATTAATTTATATTTAATATTTCCAAAATAATAAATAATAAATATTAAGCTATTTAATTTATTCTATCACCATAGATTAAATTAAATATACTTAACTTATTATTACGATTATGCCATTTGCTTCTTTAATAAATATTCTTTCTTTTATGGTGTGACCTTTTCGATTTTTCATATTAAACCGGTTGTGAATAAATCAATTAGAACAATTCTAATCTTATTTAAATAAATAAATTAAACTAATAATTCATTTAAATAAATAAAATTTATTCTACAATAAGGATAAGTCTCCTTAGCGATCAACGACTTTCTAGATAATATAGATTTCAACATTAATTATAAAAGAACTTTTGAGTAAATAGTTACCGTACAATTCAATCATTCCACCATACAATGTCCCAATTAAATATAAGACATGAAATTACTGTCAAGTTTTATTTTATTTAATTATATGTATTTCGATTTCAAAATGCAAAACTCCAAATAATGCAAATTATAAACTCCTTTCTAATTTCATTCCACGTTAGCCAAGGATTCCTGGGTTGTCATTTATCCAATCACATAAGACATATTTCCTCTTTTACTAGAAGTGGTAGATTCTTTATTGATTATTCATTATCTCCATCTATAACTTATTACACCCAAGCATACCCTTTGAAATACCCTAAGGGTCTTAAGGGACATGTCAAAGTATAATTCATTATACACAAGATACTATGATGATCTCAAGTCCAAGGATCACTTGTACTACTATCACATTAGGAATTCCTATTGACAGGCAAGTAAAACTTCATTAGGTATTCCTTAGCAAGCCACGTTCAGTGAACTTATTCTCCAATAAGCACATACATACTTGCTTTAGTATCTCCACAGAAATGATCATGAGATCAATCATCCTCATCTAATATGCAAACAACATATGTACCAATCTATCCGGATTTCAAGGATCACTTGTACTACTATCACATTAAGAATTCCTATTGACAGGCAAGTAAAACTCCATTAGGTATTCCTTAGCAAGCCACGTTCAGTGAACTTATTCTCTAATAAGCACATACATACTTGCTTTAGTGTCTCCATAGAAATGATCATGAGATCAATCATCCTCATCTAGTGAACAAGCAACATATGTACCAATCTATCCGGATTTACTAATCTTCTTTTTAGTAATCCAACGATTGTGAATAATTTTAGTTTTAAGCTATCTAAGAATTTAGATCTCATTAGCATGATCATCATCATGATTCTAAAAACATTGCTTAAAACTATGGGTTTATCACATATTATAATAACAACATCATGTAGATAATTAAATGCCTTTAATTAAATAATAATTTTATTAATAAATAATAAGATTGTTACAAAGTATATGCTTTATCATCAAACATGATTGGCTTGTGTGCATAGTACTTTCAATTTAGTTGTCAAAAAGCCATAAGGAATGATAATGGACTTAACGAACATTACATTTATGATGCTTCAAATAAGGTAAGTTAAAAGAAGGAAAAAGTTAATGTAAATCTATTATAGAGATGATCGTATGGTTGTGGCATCTCCGTATGTCATAACAACTGAAGGAATGAATGTAGAATTTGGTCGCGTAAACTTAGATTACAAGAACGCAAACCATAAGAGGTAAAGTTAAGTTTAAACCAATGCGAAAGTCAAATATACAACTAATTGGTGTATGTTATTCCTTATGTGATATATAGGGATTACGAAGAACGGTATAACGTAAGCAGTATGCAACACTTAAGGCAAGTTTCCTAACTTCATTTATATTTGAAATGAATGCTAGTTTCTTAAACTTTCTTACATGTTGAACTTCAGGAAGTTTTACCTATGTGCAAATGTGTGATATTTGTGCAAGGTGTTTATATATGAGGCTATGTGCCAAACTTTCAACACTTATGTGTTTCTATGAGATGAACTGTTCTGTGATTGAACTGTTCTGTGATTGAACTGTAAATGTTAAGTCTATGCTAATGATTTTAGCTAGACAGTATGTAAAGAAGAGAGTAAGAATTGAGGTTATGTAAAAATGAATATGATTAATGTTTTAAAATGATAGGAATCAGAGTTTATTCCTATTATTTGAGTTGCTTCATAACCTTTGTTCGGTTATTGAAGTTTTTAAAAGAATCTTTAATTCTTGCTTTGGTTGTTATACAACTGTTATGACTTGATGAGAAATTGAATGCTCACACTTGCTTTAAACAAAAACATTTTTAGCGAATGACGGTAGAATGTAATGAAGGATCTAGTATAGATCAAGTTGATGGGTGCCAGTGTACGGTGCTATGGTTGCAAGTACCACGAGCCTTATTCATTATATGAATAAGTGTGAAGATTCAAGCGAAAACTTGTAATTTAAATTAGATGTTAAACCTTACTGTACTAGGGTGGTAAGAGAACAATATAATATTATTATTTGTAATGGGCGAAGATTTTAAGGTAATAGAATCTGGGATTTGATGAGATATGTTGTTATATTTAATGATATAATGATGTATATTAATGAATGAGAAGTACTCGTGATGCACCAGACCTGGTTTGGAAATAGACCGGATTTGGGGGCGTCAGAAAGTTTTCTCGAGAATCGTGCAAAAATCGAAAGAAATAAAAATAACAAAAAGTATGATTATGTACTTTTCATTCGTTTAACAATGTTTTAGGAAAACGTGATGAAAAACACTTCATCAAAAAGTGTTTTACAATTTTTTGAATTTTTGAATAATGCTTAAAAGTTAATCATTAGAGAAAAGACGAAATATCTAAAAATATTTAGATTCGGAGAATCGCAGTTTTTCAAACTGTCGGACGAATTTCGAAAGACGAAACAACGAAGCTTCAAAAAGAAGCTTAGTGAATAGTAAGGAGGTTTGCCAATGACCCAAATGCCCCTAGCCTTGGTTTTCTATGTAAATAAGCTTAATCTCTTCATTTTTCAAAAATCCAAGAGAGGAAACTCTGAACAAATGAAGAGAGGACGTGAGGGACTCGGATTGTAAGGCCCCGAATTTTATGAAATAAAAGTATTCAATTTTTTATAATTATTATTCTAAATATTAAGGAGATAATTTAATAAATGCTATAGTTATGGGTGATATGTTCAAATTTTATAAAGTAAGCAAGTTGTCATAAAATATTCGTTGTGTCGGGGAATATTCGTTTGGTCGAAGAATATTCTTTTTATCGGGGAACATTCGTACGACAACGCAATTATTGGTGCACCCCACAACGGAATAACTGTCGAATATAGAAAGCGACATATATAACCTTTTTATAAAAATAATGACAAAACTTTTACCGTTAAACTGTTGAAATACCCAGTGATAAAAGTACTATAATACGCGTTGTTGCGCAGTAGCACACGATATTGCGCAGTATCTTTGATTATTGATACTTACGTAAGAAGTCACTCAATTTCATTCAATAATTGCCATAGTAGTTGCTACATAGTATCTCATATTATTGATTAAATTATTGTTACAGTATCATCTGCACAATACTTTATATTATTAAATCAATAATTAACACGACACAGTTACTCATATTATTATTAGCATTATTGACAATGTCTAGAAAGTTCTATCGAGGAAAGGGGTTAAGTTATGTAATTGCGCGCCAATAAAGAGAAATCCTTATTGGAAAGCCCCTTCTTTTCTACGAACGATCTAGTTGTCAATAGTGTGAGTTATAATATTAATGATGAATTATTGATAAAAATATTTCCATTGTGTTGAAATTATTAATATTAGTGAAAATCGATATTTATTTCGATAATAGTTGATTTCTGGATGTTAAATTGACCAAACGGGCAATTAATCGAATAAATGAGCAATTAATTACTATTGGTTTACATGCAAGGAACTATTGGTTCACATGCAAGGAACTATTGGTTCGCATGCAAGTACTTTTAGGGGATGTTATGCAAGATTGATAATACTTGAGGGACTAAATTAAAAATAAAGGCAAAGATGAAGGTACTAAAGCATAATAAGCCGAGCCCCTAAAGTGCAATTAGTGAAACTATATTTTTCTATAAATAGAAGCTCATTTCTTCCTTCTTTCTCACCAATTCACCAAAGCTATAGAAAGAGAAACTATAGAGAGAGAATAAGAGAGAAAGAAGAAGAGTATTCTGCTACTACATTATTGCAGTATCCAATCTCCTACTAAGGTAAGGGGTATTATTTCTTTCGTATTCGTAAAGGATGTTATTTTCTTCATACTCGTAAGGGTTGTCATTTTATTCCTTATTAATCTATAGGAATAACCTGTCTATGCGGACTACCGTATGCATAGTGAATAACCCTATGTATTCGTTCTTTATTAAGTTATGGAAATGATCTGTCTACGCGGATTATCGCATGAAGGGTGAAAATCCATTTGCAGTTTCATATATTCTTTCATACTCGTATGAGATATCATTTCTTTTGTACTCGTTAAGGGATATCTTTTCTTTTATATTTTCTCCATCATGGTATGAAATTATTATTTGTTTCCATAACCTTATTATTAAATGGTGAAAATCCCTGAAATTAGTAGAATATCCTTGAATTTTGCGTTTCATCTAGTATCGTTTTACTAAAATATTTATCTGAACTTTCTTATTAAATTTTAATATTTTCATTCGGGATACTATTCATTAAGGTACTATTCACGTGATACTATTCATACGGTACTATTCACATGGTATTATTCATGGGTACTATTTATAATAGAATTTAATTTTCTTTTCTTTGTCCAAGTTATCTTTTATGAATCTTATTTTTGAAGTTGAATCCATGTTTTTATCTTCATGTTGACAATTTGGACATTATTGGACTCTGGATAAATTAAATTATAAATCTCTAGTATTTGTCCTTGATCTCACTTGATTTATTCATTATATCATTGTCATAATCCTCAGACTTAAATTATAGTTAAAGTTATCTTTGGCCCGTAGTGCAAAGATGAACTGTTGATTGATGAATATCTTTGGCCTTTGTGGCAAAGATGAAATGTTGATTGGTATAATCATGACAATTGATTTTACAGTTGTATGTCTTTGGCCCGTAGTGCAAAGATGGACTGTTGATTGGCATGACCATTGGTTTTATAGTTGTATGTCTTTAGCCCGTAGTGCAAAGATGGACTGTTGTTCGGCATGATCGTGACCATTGATATTACAGTTGAATATCTTTGGCCCGTAGTGCAAAGATAGACAATTGATTGGTTTGATCATGACCATTGATGTTACGTTTGAAGGTCTTTGGATTAGGGTGTAAAGAAGATATGATTATTGAGTGTCTTTAGCTTTTGCGGCAAGGACATTGAGTGAAAGTTCTATTAAGCCTTTGTGTCAAGGAGAAAACTGTTGATTTACATGATTATGAACATGAATTATGAATTTAACTATAATCTTTGATGTTAAAGGAAAAGACAGGTGGTGAAAGTTCTCTTTGTCTTAAGTACAACAAATAACTGTTGATTGGTGTTACATGAATAAAATATCGATGATGGACTTTTAATTTGGGGAAGATAATAGACATTATGTTCTACTTTACTCTTCTAATGGATTACTTGTTCCGCTGCAACTATGGTTGAAAACTTTTAACATCTATCATATGCTCTAAATATCTGATTTATTACTGATGAAGGCTATTGATAATTTAATTATCCTAAATATTCTTTACTGGATTATTCGTGCTCACCCTTTTGCCTTACAATTCCTTTCAGGTAATAAGAGTGTAACTTGGTCGAGCGGTGATAACTGGGGAATAGAACGATGGTCTATAACTGTTGAAGTTTCTCATAAAATAGTATGAGAATAATTGTATTGAGGACTTAAAATGTGTTTGTCATATTTTATATGTCATTTAATAATTGATTTTGGTGAACAACAATAGGGTGATGATAACCCAACTTTGGAAGGGTGTATTGCCACTATCATACAAGATGTTTAACCACATACGACTTCGTGTTATCATAAGACATGGTTGTGCGCATCCACTTATTGATTATATCTATAAGCACTACCTATATAATCTTGGAGTATGGTTGGAATATAATCCTCAGTTTGAGACAATGGAGATAATTATATGATAAGAGAATACCCACCATTGGAATGAACATGATAGTAATCTTCTCGTTCTTCTTTGGGGTCTATTGGGTCAACCAAGGTTAATTCTCAAGTCCTATGATATCTATTATAACTTTTATGCATGGCCTCCCATGTACGAAGTTTTCCTTGAGCATTTTCCAAAGATTTTAATTCCTAAAACAGTTATTGACTGTACTTTTATGTAAAATGTTATTGGTTTGGAGTGTGAGTACTGTTGTTATAATATTTGTTTTGAAATTCACAGTTTATGTGTGGTCGTATTTTGCACGACAGAGTAATATTTGTAAATAGAAAGTTTGTATTTGAATTCTGTAGTATGTATTTTGGCGACTCAGAATGGGTTATGTGGACCTATTTTGGGGGCGTCACAGTTGGTATCAAAGCTTAGGGATATGGTCTCTAGCGAAGATTTGAGACTAGAACTAGGAGGGGAGAGACGAGTAATATCCTTCGCTAGTGTGTGCCTTACCTAAGATGAATTTTCTTACTTAATAAGTTGACAAATTGTGATATGTCAATTAACCTTTGTTTTGAAGCTGTATTCTGGAATAATAGCTGAAATCTAATAGATGAGCAATGGAGAAATCATGATACAGAGGAAATGATCGGAAAGATAGAATCTGAAATGAAAGCAAGGTATCCTCACCTCTTCGAACTACCAGGTACGTAAGTTTCGGGGACGAAATTTCATAAGGATGAGAGATTGTAAGACCCCGAATTTTATGAAATAAAAGTATTTAATTTTTTATAATTATTATTCTAAATAGTAAGGTGATAATTTAATAAATGCTATAGTTATGGGTGATATGTGTAAATTTTACAAAGTAAGCAAGTTGTCATAAAATAGTTGTTGTGTCAGGAAATATTTGTTTGGTCACGAAATATTCTTTTTATCCGGGAATATTCGTACGATGGCACAATCATTGGTGGACCCCACAACAGAATAATTGTCGGATATAGAAAGCGACAGATATAACCTTTTTATAAAAATAACGATAAATTTTTACCATTAAACTGTTGTAATACCCGGTGATAAAAGTACAGTAATACGCGTTGTTGCACAGTAGCACACTGTATTGCACAACATCTTTGATTATTGATGCTTATGTAAGAAGTCATTCAGTTTCATTCAATAATTGCCACAGTAGTTGCTGCATAGTATCTCATATTATTGATTCAATTATTATCACAGTATCATCTACAATACTTTATATTATTAAATCAATAATTGATACGACACAGTTACTCATATTATTATTAACATTATTGACAATGTCTAGAAAGTTCTGTGTAAGAAAGGGGTTAGGTTATTTAATTGCGTGCCAGTAAGGAGAAATTCTTATCGAAAAGCCCCATCTTTCTTGGGAACGATCTGGTTGTCAATATTGTGAGTTATAATATTATTATTAAATGGTGGAAATCCCTAAAATTAGTGGAATATCCTTGAGTTTTGCGTTTCATCTAATATCGTTTCACTAAAATATTTATCTGAACTTTCTTATTAAATTTTAATATTTTCATTCGGGGTACTATTTATTCGGGTACTATTCACGGGGTACTATTTATACGGTACTATTCACACAGTACTATTCATAATAGAATTTAATTTTTTTTCTTTGTCCAAGATATCTTTTATGAATCTTATTCTTGAAGTTGAATCCATATTTTTATATTCACCTTGATAATTTGGGCATTATTGAACTCTGGATAAATTAAATTATAAATCTCTAATATTTGTCCTTGATCTCACTTGATTCATTCCTCTTATCATTGTCATAATCCTCAGACTTAAATTATGGTTAAAGTTATCTTTGGCCCGTAGTGCAAAGATGAATTGTTGATTGATGAATATCGTTGGCCTTTGTGGCAAAGATGAAATGTTGATTGGTATAATCATGACAATTGATTTTACAGTTGTATGTCTTTGCCAGTAGTGCAAAGATGGACTGTTGATTGGCATGACCATTGATTTTACAGTTGTATGCCTTTGGTCCGTAGTGCAAAGATGGAATGTTGTTCGGCATAATCATGACCATTGATATTACAGTTGAATATCTTTGGCCCATAGTGCAAAGATAAACAATTGATTGGTATGATCATGACCATTGATGTTACGTTTGAAGGTCTTTGGAGTAGGGTGTAAAGACAATATGATTATCGAGTGTCTTTAGCTTTTGCAGCAAGGACATTGAGTGAAAGTTCTATTAAGCCTTTGTGGCAAGAAGAAACTGTTGATTTACATGATTATGAACATGAATTGTGAATTTAACTATAATCTTTGATGTTAAAGGAAAAGACAGGTGGTGAAAGTTCTCTTTGTCTCGTGTATAACGAAGAACCGTTGATTGGTGTTACATGAATAAAATATCTATGATGGACTTTTAATTTGGGAAAGATAATATACATTATGTTTTACTTGACTCTTCTAATGGATTGCTTGTTCCACTGCAACTATGGTTGAAAACTTTTATCATCTACCATATGTTTTAAATATCTGATTTATTATTGATGAAGGCTATTGATAATTTAATTATCGTAAGTCATGATATTCTTTACTGGGCTATTCGTGCACACCCTTTTGCCTCACAATTCCTTTCAAGTAATAAGAGTGTAGCTGGGTCGAGCGGGAATAACTGGGAAATAAAACGATGGTCTATAACTGTTGAAGTTTCCCATAAAATAGTATGGGAATAATTGTATTGAGGACTTAAAATGTGCGTGTCATATTTTATACGTCATTTAATAATTGATTTTGGTGAACAACAATAGGGTGATGAGAACCCGACTTTGGAAGGGTGTGTTGCCACTATCATACAAGATGTCTAACCACATACGACTTCGTGTTATCATAAGACACGGTTGTGTGCATCCACTTGTTGATTATATCTATAAGCACTACCTATATAATCTTGGAGTATGGTTGAAATATAATCCTCAGTTTGAGACAATGGAGATAATTATATGGCAAGAAAATACTGACCATTGGAATGAACATAATAGTAAACTTCTCATTCTTCTTTGGGGTCTATTGGGTCAACCAAGGTTAATTCTCAAGTCCTATGATATCTATTATAACTTAAATGCATGGACTTTCATGTCCGAAGGTTTCCTTGAGCATTTTCCAAAGATTTTAATTCTTAAATAGGAAGTTTGTATTTGAATTATGTAGTGTGTATTTTGGCGACTCAGAATGGGTTGTGTGTACCTATTTTGGGGGCATCACATAGATTATCAAGTCTTAGAAGAAGAAAAGTTAGCACATTGTAAGATTATCAAGAGGAAGAAGGAAACACAAGAATAAAGAAGAAAGGTAATCCTAAACCTAGTTTTAATCCGATTTTCTTTAAGTTTTATATGTATAAATACATAGCTTAATGAAAATGGAGGTAGGAGATGTTAAGAAACGATTTCCATATGGTTTAATCATAAGGAAATGAAAAAGTAAGAATTTGAAGTTTAGTTTATAAATTTCTTTTAAAAGCTTTCATATGAAGTATGAATTGCTTGATGTTAATAGACGATTCATATGAGTTATATGAACTATCCGATGATATAAGGATGAATTAACGAATTATTACGTTAATATGCATGAAAAAGTGAAATCGTAATCAAAAGATCGATTAAAAACGAAGAACGAATAAAGAACGCGAATAACGTTGTTGATGAACAAATTAAAAACCATCTAAGTAGAGCTTGTTGTTGATGGACAAGTTTAAAACCATCAAATATATAATTGCGATATAAGCTTGGTTAGGAATGATAAAAATGTTCATGAACAAAGGATTGAAATTAGCCAATAAAGAAGTTATGGCAAAATTTTGTAAAAGACGAAGGAATATAGAAAGTAAGTTAATGAACCTGAATGAGTAAGGTTTCATTAGAATGTAAGAAAACGTAGAAAACGTGAGTCATGGACTCAAGAACGAACTCATTTCGAGATCGGATGAGTAAGTTACGGACGAACAAACGAAGAACGTCAAGAACGTTCGACGAACAAATATGGAAATGTGAGTCAATTGAATGTCATGTTAACTGATTCAAAATGCAATTCTGTCTAGGGGAAGTTGTAGTACGTAAGATAAGGAAGAAAATGGCTTTAAAACGACCTCGTTCAGAGTTATAACTGTAACGCCCCCAAATTCGGGCTATTTTTCAAACCCGAGTTTGGTGCATCATGGTGCTACTCATTCCATTCATACATCATTATAACGTAAGAATAACGTCATAGTTCTTCAAATCCCAGATTCTATTACCTTAAAATCTTCGTTCATTACAAATAATGATAATTACATTATTCACTTACTAACATTACATGTATGACTTTAACTACTCACAACAAGTACATAATAGTTTTATAAACTATTCTACGCGTCTTCGCTTGTTCTTCCCTTCAACTTCACGCTTATTCATATGATGAATAGCAATTCACTAGGATACTGCTCCATCTGATCTTTACAGGATCCTTTAATACATTCTACAGTCGTTCGCTGAAAATGTTTTTATTTAAAGCAAGAGTGAGCATTCAATTGCTCAGCAAGTCATAGCAGTCGAATAACAACTAAGCAAGAATCACATATTCTTTTAAGACTTCAATAACCGAACAAAGGTTATGAAGCAGTTCGAGTAATAGGAAAAACTGTGATGCCCTGAAATCCAGTCTATCTTCAAACCCGAATTCCGTACGTTACGTGTACTTCTCATTCCATACATACATCATTATATCATGAAGATTAATGATATATTCATTCCATTCCTATGTTCTATTACCTTAAAATCTTCATTCATTAAAAATAATGATAATTATATTATTCTTATCACATTACAATTGTGACATAACTAGTCACCATAACTACATAATAGTTTTAATCTAACTATTCTACAAGTTCGGGCTTGATCTTCACGTTTGTTCATAACATGAACAGTACTTCGTGTTGCGGCACTAATGGTATTCGCAACTATAGCATCTCATCACATCAGGACATCGACCAGCTTGATCTTCATAGTGTCCTTTAATATATACTACCGTTGTTCACTGAAAATGTTTTTATTTTAAGCAAGTGTGAGCATTCAATTGCTCAGCAAGTCATAGCAGTTGAATATTAACAACTCAAGAATTAAAATTCTTTTAAGACTTCGATAACCGAACAATGGTTACGAAGCAGCTCGAATAATAGAAATACATTCCGATTCCTATCATTTTAACACATTCATTACATATACTTTGCCATACTTTCATCCTTCTACCTTTTTCATACTCATTATTTTTTGCTAGAATCAATAGCACAGACTTAACAACAACAGTTCGATCACAGAACAGTTCATCTTATAAAAACACCGAAGTGTTAACATTGTGGCACAAGGCCTCATATATACTATCACCTTGTACAAATAACACACACTTGTACATAGGTCAAACTTCCCAAGTTCAACATCTGGGAAAGTTAAGAACTAACATTCATATAGAAATGAATGGAGTTCGGAAACTTGCCTTCGCACAGCTACCACTTACGGTTTACGTTGAACTTCTCATCGAAATTCCTATGTAACACATAAGGAATAACACATATCCATTAATCATATACTTGACTTTATGCATTATCTTATACTTCACTTTACTTCTTAAGGTTCGCGTTCTTGTAAACTACATTTACGCAACCAATTTTACTTCCATTCTTCTATTCTTTCAATACATTATACTTAGCACACATCGAGTCTCTAATAGTTGTAACGACCCCAAAATTCGTACAATATAATTCCCCTTCTCGATCGTTAATAATACAACTTTATTCTAATTTTACGTCATGATTCGATATTAAAATCACTAAAAATGCGAAATAATTAATTTTTTTATATAATCCTTTCTTTATTTCCCTGAATCTCAACCTTTACATAACATCTCCTTGATTCAAATCTATATCATGAATCGTTACAACAAAATGACTATACAAGTCTTACATCATGAAGCAATATCCATATACATCGGATAGCTCAACTTACAATTTATCAATCATGTTACATTTAAAACAATTACATTACTCATCTAGAATAAATAATTTCTTGCATCGCTATTGATCTCAATTAAAGTTTAACTAGCACATATCATTACTTTGCATTCTTGACATGCAAAAATGGTTATTTGCAAGAGTAAGCTCGACAGCTTAGCAAGTTCTAACAGTTTTCATGCATCACATAGCACATAATTGTGACGCCCCCAAATCCGTGTAACATCAAACACAGGATATGGTGTTCACGGTACAACATACATCATCATCTAACTAAGTAAACTCCAGAAATAATCATAATCTTGATAATAACTATTACATACATATTCGAATAAAATCCCAAGTCTTTACAACATTAAATAAACTCAAACTAAAACTTTGCATTTATCGCTACATACATCATATGCGAAAATATAAACTTATTACATAAGGTAACTAGCATCATTTCATCTTAGACTTCCCCTTGTCCTTGCCCGAGCCCTCAGCCTTCTCATCCTTAACTGAAAGGTTTAAGCAAGAATGAGCACAAATTGCCCAGCAAGTGTATAAAATAGTTTGAAAACATACATCAGGAGTAGAAACATCTGAATAGCTATAATAGTTGAAAGAATTATCAAGTGTTAAACAGGAATATCAAGAATAAGAGTTTAAGAATTCTCAATATCATACTAAGGGGTGTAAAATACCCTGAACATTACTCTATTTCATCAAAAAATCATCAGACGGTTTAACAATCAAATAGATTGTAAACGGTCTCTGCAAGTACTCCAGGTGATCAGCCTATCGTACCCTACATTGTGCACAAGTATTAAATTTAAACTACATAAGCATAAATGGGACTATATACCCGACATCTGTTTGCCCGTTTATTCGAGTTGTTCATCTTAGTATTCATGCGAGACCGCACCAAAGCAATTTGAATTGGTAAACATTAAATAGCTTCGAAAGATTTGAGTTAAATCATTTTTCATCAATAATAACTAGCCGAAAACAAAGGCCAGGAAACATACTTAGAAACAGTTCTGTAATGACATGAAACTTATAAGCATAGCTGTTAGAATAGTAACTGAGTAATCATCGATAAGCTTGCAAGATAGTTGAAGTTGTATAACCTCACAATAAAGGAACTTGCACGAATAAATAGCTAGCACAAGTCCAATACTTACCCTTACTGCGATAAAAAAAAAGAGTAAGGATTGAATAAATGCCCAATAGAAATTAGGGTTAGGAAACTTGCCTGATATGTCTGCTATTGTTAAGCTAGCAATTAACCTTCACGTAACCTAATAATATATGTCGTGTTAAGCCAGTTAGTTCCCGAATTCTAATTCGAAAGAAAATGATTTTCGTTTACTTTAATAAGTTTATTAACGAACACGTATACTTAACATGCACTTTAACTACATAAACATGTTGTATCTAATAGGTCCAGGGGTTCAGTATAAGAATATGGGAAAAATAAGTTCTTGAAATTTTTTCGGCCCGACCCAACCCGACCCGGATCAGACCCGACCCGGACCGGCGCAGCTGCGCTGCTCTTCGTTGCCCAATTTTTTTTGCAGCTTTGAGCAGCCCACTTTGCGAATTGATTATGACCAAACCATGCATGATATGACTCTGACCTTTTAACACAACATACTTCATATAGCATAGTATTTTACAAAAATATCACATTCCAGAAAACAGCAAGTTAAGACCACGAACTGACTGCCTTGAAAAGCGTGCCAGAACAGGTTCTAACACTTAGAAAAATTCTGGAAAAACCCAGAAATCTGCAAATTTCATTACCAACCTGCTTGCTAACGAAAATCATAACTCTCTCAATTTAACTCCGTTTCTTATGAAATTTGGACAGATTGGACTTCATACTACATACTATTTTATAAAATTATTACATTACCATAATCGAGTCACAGAAACCATGATTCCAAGGCTCCGAAAAACCCAAAAATCATAGATTTCACTTTTAAACCAACTTTGGCAAAATCATGATTTTGATTCTAGCATGCAAGGGATTGCTTCCTACTGTCCAGACCACCTCTACTAGCATATATACACATGTTGCAACAATCAAACACTACTAACTTTACATGATTTAAACAAATTAGCATCTAAGAAGTATATTATCAAATATTTAGCATGCATGGCATAATTCTTTGAAATTCAAAGCATAATTGGAATAATTAGACCCGAACTTGCGTTCTTAACATACTATAACCATCAGAAATCACAACCCAACCATCACATAATCCAAACAGACTATACTTCATAATTTTCATACATTTTCTCCACTATTTTACTTAAGAACATAAAACGAATATACAATACTTACTTGATGAATTATTCTTGGTTGAATTAGCTAGTGATTCTCCTTCCTTGCTTGATTCTGTTCTGAAATTTCTCGAATCCTCAATAGCACTCAAACTCTCATACACAATTTCTCATTTTTTTTCTTCTCTCTTGGTGGAATTTTATTAAAAGGAATGAAGTATAGAGGTGGAGAGTATATATATATATATATATATATATATATATATATATATTATAAGCATTGATTTTCCCTGCCTCTTCCATTCCCATCTCAGGAGTTACACAAGCTTGCAACAAATACACAATTAAAAGAAAGAATTAACTTGGGAGTTAGAGAAAATGAAAGAGTTTCTTGGTTTAAAGAGGAGAATGAAGTACTCCCTCCTTATTATCATTGTTATATACGTATATACTCCTCGATGTTGTCCTAATTCAATTGTCACCAAGTCCCCCCCAGCTGCTGACTATATAAAATAATATTATTATAATCAATTAAATAACTATTTTGACCGTTTTGCCTTTCGTAGCCAAACGTTTCGATACTCATATTGACTCGTACTAAAATCGACGTTCCGGAAGTCATGGGACTATCCGTTTCGTCAAATTCATCTCCAAAATTCGTAGTTGATTTTTTACCCGAAAAGTCAACCGGTTGACTTTGAATGAAAAGTCAACCGTGACATATTTTTGTGGTTATAGTCTATCCTGACTAATTTCGACGCTCCGGACTCAAATACGCAGTCCACGTCTCTAAATTTCGCTCCGAACTCAAACTCATACTTTAAAGCCATCCCACGAAATTAATAGAATTAATTCTATACTTAACCAATTTAAATAGTTGAATTAAACTGAACCAACCATTTAAATACTCCTCATCACATATCATAAAATAACACATGTATGTATAACACATATATATCTAATAAAAGAAAACACACAAGAATTTCACATAAATTCGTTTATTGATAATTGTTAAATGACATAATAATCTCGGATATTACAATAATAACATGCTCAACATACATCTCATAATAATTAAACTAACAGTGGCATACATGCTTCAATTCACATAGCAAATATAAAAATTAAGTTCCTTACTCAATCAACATTTTTTAATCCATCAATGTTGTCATAAATTGACTTTAACATTCATGTTTACAACATATATAACATATCATGCTCTTTGCAAAATAATTTAAAACAGTTCATAATATCATCAAGTTCACATAGAAAATAGGAACCGAAAGACTTGCTTGGCTCATAGATTATCAAATACCGAAAAACAGCTTAATATAATCTGCTTCATGATCCTACATAATGTATTACCATACGCATCAATTATTAGTCACCTAGCAACGTTTATCAAACGTCTAAGTAAATACTACTTTACACTTTCTAATTCTCTTCTATTTACTCGTTTGACACTCGTTGTCAAATCATATGTATAATTAACAATATCAGTTAATTATCACATAGCTAATTCTCATCGTTAGTTATCCACTTTAGGTTAACTCATTCTTCTTTAACTAATAAGTTAATAATTAATTACCACATAATTAATC
Organism: Panax stipuleanatus; assembly: GCA_020205555.1. Classification (NCBI taxonomy): domain Eukaryota; kingdom Viridiplantae; phylum Streptophyta; class Magnoliopsida; order Apiales; family Araliaceae; genus Panax; species Panax stipuleanatus. Next base: position 68,786,813 of record CM035118.1, read on the forward strand.
ACATCACATAATCATATTATATTTCAAATGATTAATCAATTAATAATTACATACTCATTTTAAATTATAATTAAATAAATTATAATTTAAACATCCACTTTAATCAAACTATATTTAAACAATCATAATTTATAATGAATCAACTACATCATGCATTAAATCATAATTTAAACATATTTAAATTAAACCATTACTTAGATTATAAATACTCAATTTCTATTCATGCCCTCATTAAATTATAATTATATAAATTATAATTTAAATTACACTTTTATCTTGATTATAATTATTCCAAATTATAATAACATATTAAGTTATAATTAAACAAATTATACTTCAAGTTAAACATTTACTTTGATTAAAACAATCAACTCAATTCATTATAATTTAACAATCATAATTTACATTAAACCTTTACTATAATTTTAATTATTCAAATTATATATATATATATATATATATATATATCATATTAGCTAAGTTATATTTAAACAATTATAATTTAATATCTATTATAAATAATTCAAATAATACTTTAAGATTTTTCAAAACCTCTTCTCTTTCCCAGTTATAAAATTGTCAAATTCATGATAACAATATGTTATTGTAACTTGGTACATGATCATTATCATAGAAACAAAATAATTTAGGTTTTAAAACTTGAACAAATAACTAGAGTTCTCTGCCTCTGCTCAGCCAGCGGCGCAGCTGCGCAGCCACAAGCCTTGGCACCGGCGCAGCTGCACAGGTGTCAAAACCCAAAAAATCCAGCAGCGTAGCTGCGCTGCTTCTGCCCTTGTTGCCGGCGCAGCTGCACAGGAACGCAGACAAAAACAGTGCAGTAACGGCACTCTGCTTCACTACTAACCCGAACAATTTAACAACGGCAATTACCAGTCACTCAAACAATGTAAGACATGCATACACAATACTACACATGTTATATAGATGCTACCAATCACAAAAATTATCCAGGCAATGAAATCAAAGGTTTTAATAACTCAATTTTAACATTTTCATAGAAACTCAATATTTTCCAAAACCATTCACTGTAAAACAATTTCTTAAGAAATTCATGCATTTTCTTTCCATGATTCAAGATATCATCAAAAACAATTCTAACAAGCATATTAACATATACTAATTTCATCAATTTTACTCTAAAATTAACCAAAACATGAAAACTCCACGTGAACACATATTCTCCATTTAAAACATGTTTTGACAAAATTTTGATTTCTGAAAATCCTTGTTTATAGCATACAATTCATATATAAACCATTATAAACACAATTTATATATGTACATCATACTATATATATATAACTTTCATGCTAAATCATATACACAAAGAACCCATACTCATGAACAATCATAAGAAAAACATATAAAATGTAATACCCGAAAAATAAATAAATAAATAAATAACTTTTTAAATTTTTATTTTAAATATTTTAATTGAGCTTTTCTTGTGTTTGGGTTAAATTATATTTAATTATGTGGACTACATTAATTGGGCCTTAAAAACAGTTAATTGGGTTTAATTTATATTTATGGATAATATTAAATCCTTTTATAATTATGAGGATTGATAAAACCTAACTTATTAGAGCATTACATCACACGCTAAAATAAAAGAACGGATAGCAGAGGCGGCGAAGAGAGTCAACTATCACAGAGAGGAGAAGAGAATCAGACAGGTTTGATAATAAATATGAATCTCTTTTGTTCTGTATTTTCATTCGAAGATTAATAATAATTACATAACCAAAGTCAAACAGGAAAAAAAGTGGTGGTACTGGAACTTGGTTTGATTGTATATATATACATATATATATAGCACCCAACAAGACATGCAATTGGGAATCTGGTACGTTGATTGATTATATATATATATATATATATATATATATATATTCAATTAGGAATCTGATTTCATATTAATAATAATATTATATGTGTATATACATAGATATCATGTGGATGCATTATGTTTATAGCTAATGTCCATATGAATTTAGTAAGCATTCTGTTTGGAACGAAGGGAACGAAAAATTATTATATATATAGACTATATATGGCCGAAAATTAAGAATTTTAATTTGAAAAGGTTGATTATCAAATTGAAAAAAAATGAAATTCAATGTGGATAATCAACCCATTTGTGTATGTGTTGGTTTATGTTATCTTATAATAATAATCATAATAACAACAACAATAATAATAATAATAATAATAATAATAATAATAATAATAATAATAATAATAATAATAATAATAATAATAATAATAATAATAATAATAATAATAATAATAATAAAAATTAATGAGTTTAATTAAAGGTTTACAGATGGGAAAAAAATAGTTTTGCTAACATACTTATATTTATTTGTTCTGTTTAATTAGTTCGAACGGAAGGAGTTTAACAAATTATATTTGGAATAAAATTTCGGGTATTACATTGCTTAATCCAGGTATGGATTCCGTACTCCTTCAATGATACTCTTATTAAATGTGATTGATTCGTTTTGTTCCGTATTTCAAATTTCATTATTATTTCACATAATTATTTTTGTGAAATTCATATAATAGTTTCGTTTTGGAGTTGATTCATATGATTCGAAATTGTACTCTTTGAATTAAGTTATCAGGTTTGGTATTTATTTTGATAATTATAGAGCGGTACATATTGTTACTTTCTTTTTGAGACATTGAGATTAGGATTTGATTTGGTTCAACATGTACATATAGAACCCTTTGTGTTGATATTATGTCGCATGTGTTGTGACATGATATTTTTGTTAGAATATACCGTAGGGTATACCTGAGCTATAACCACCTGTGGGGGTACCACAGGCATGTCGTCTTGGCACGAGAGGCATGACACTTTCCGTGGCGGTGTGATCAGTCCACGGCGTCTCCGTTTTGTGCTTCGGTGGGAGTTGGCCATTTGGTGTTTTGTTGTGGGAGGCGTATGGGTCGACCCTAGTTTTCTGTTCTGTTCTGTTCTGCGGAGTGGCGATGTTTGTGCCAAACACGCCTTCCGATTTTACATACATTTGGATTCGCGGTCCAATGTGTGTGACTTGCCTGTGTGGCATTATTTGACCTTGCCTATGTGGCAAGGTATATTTTTATTTTATTTTGAGCTCGGTATGAAATAACCCCAGCCATTTGATTCAGCCTATTATTTCGTTGTATTAGTTTGTTCGTTACAGTTCAGTTCATTTTAATTGAGTTAGTTATCTCAGTTATTTATTTTATATAAGAGACGTGGAGTTTAATGTCGGAGATCATGTTTTATTACGTGTTGCTCCATGGAAAGGAGTTACGAGATTTGAAAAGAGAGGAAAGCTCAACCCACGATTCATTGGTCCATTTGAAATCTTTGACCGAGTAGGAAATGTGGCCTATAGACTCGCCTTACCTCCAAGCATGTCTCGTGTTCATAACGTTTTTCACATATATGTGCTTCGTAAATATGTGAAAGATCCAAACCACATTATTGAGTTAGAACCAAACGAGATAGCCGAAGATTTAACATACGAGGAGGTACCTGTCAAGATCTTGGATAGGAAAGAACATGTCCTACGCCCAAAGGTTATACCTCAAGTTAAAGTTTTGTGGAGAAACCATGATATCGAGGAAATGACCTGGGAGTTAGAATCGAAAATGAAAACGAGGTATCCTCTCCTTTTCGACATACCAGGTACGTATATCAATTTTGAGGACGAAATGTTATAAGGAGGGGAGGTTGTAAGACCCCAAATTTTATGAATAAGATTTAATTTTTTTTATATATTATTTTGAAATAGTACGGTGTTGATTTGATAAATGTGATAAGTTATGGGTGAAATGTACAAAGTTTACAAAGTAAGCAAGTGGTTATAAAATATTCGTTGTGTCGGAGAATATTCGTTTGGTCGAGGAATATTCTTTTTGTCGGAGAATATTCGTACGACGACGCAGTCATTGGTGGACCCCACAACGGAATGAATGTCAGATATAAAAAGCGACAGAAGTAACCTTTTTATAAAAATAACAGCAAAACTGTTACCGTTAGTACTGTTGATATACCCGGTGGTTAAAATACAGTAATACGCGGTGTTGCACGATAGCACACGGTATTGCACAGTATTTCGAATTATTGATTCTTATGTAGGAAGGCACTTACTCAATTATTGTTACAGTAATTACTGTTCAATATTTTATATTATTGATTCAATAATTGCATAATATTTTATTAGTTCAATATTTGCTACGTTGATATTTTATATCAATAAGTGCTACTTTGCTATTTTATATTATTGATTCAATAATTGTCATTGCACATCATGTTAAATTATCAAATCAATAATTTATATTATTTGAATAATATTATTAGATAGCATTATTGACAATGTCTAAGGAAGTTCTGTCTAGGAAAGGGGTTGATTAATTGCGTGCCAATAAGAAAAAATCCTTATCGGAAGGCCCCCTCTTTTCTGGGAACGACCTGGTTGTCAGTATAGTAGTTCTGTAATATTCGTGAATAATTAATTTTTGATATATATGATAAGAAAATATTTATTCAATGTGGATTTAAACGGAGAAATTTTTAACATGTGATATTTGTTGAAAGTTGGTATTTTATCTTGTCCGATAAAATAATTCATTCAAATATATTATTATAATATTACATTATAGTAGTATGATGTGATTATATAATATTATGATTTTTATAATTTGAATGGTAACATTATTATAGTAAATTCATAGTATAAAAGTTAAACGAGGTGGAAGAATGCAAATTGAATTTGAACTCTTATGATGCAAGAAATGATGTCATCGAAGCGATGAGGTAAGCAATGATGTCATAGATCGATGATGTAAGAGATGATGTCATAAATTATGATGAAAAGACTATTTGACCCTTACTCTGCCGAGCCTATAAATAGAAGCTCATTTCTTCATTATTTCTCACTAATTCACTAAAGCTATAGAGAGAGAAAGTATAGAGAGAATAAGATAGAAAGAAGAAGAGTATTCGCTATTACGCTAGTGCAGTCTCCAAATTTTAAGATTAGAGGTATTATTTATTTCGTATTCATGAAGAGAGTTATTTTCTTTCAATACTCGTAAGGGTTGTTATTCCATTCTTTATTATTCTATTGGAATAACCTGTCTACGCGGACTACCGCATGCATGGTGAAATCCTGTTGTTATTCCATTCTTTATTATTTTGTGGGAATAACCTGTCTACGCGGACTACCGCATGCCTGGTGAATAACCATTCGTATTCAGTTGTTGTTAAATTGTGGAAATAATATGTCTGAGCGGACTACCGCCAGACGAGTGAAAATTCAATTGCAGTTTCGTATATTGTTTCATTTCAGATTCATAACTCTAAACTTACTACGGTAAGTATTGCTTCTATAATTCCTGAAATGATCAGATATTACTTGAGTTTTGCGCTTCATCTAATATTATTTCACTAGAATATTGGTCTGAACTTTCTTGTGAAATTTTTATCTTTTCATATCGAGTTACTATTTATGAGTTACTATTCATGAGGTATTATTCACGATAAAAAAAATATTTTTTTTCTTCCAAATCATCTTTGATTGGATCCAGGTTTTGATCTTTATTCTTGAACTCTGGATAAATTTTCTAATATTTGTCATTTATCTCACTGGATCCGTTATTCGTATTATTTTTCATCATCCTCAGTTCTAAATGATGATATAACTGAATATCTTTGGTCTGTAGTGAAAAGATGAATAATTACGTGATGAATATCTTTGGCCTGTAGTGCAAAGATGAATGATTACCTGATGAATATCTTTGGCCCGTAGTACAAAGATGGACAGGTGTTGAGATGAACATGACCAACTGATGATACAAATGAATATCTTTGGCCCGTAGTGCAAAGATGGATATTTGATTCGAGATGTATATTGATTGATGTTACAGGGATAAAATATTGATGATGGACTTTTAAATCAAAGAAGATAGAAGACATCATTCTCTACTTAACTCTTCTAATGAATTGTTATTTTCGCTACGAATATTGATCTAAAACTTGTTATTCATAACATTTTATTTGATTTATTGAAGGCTAACGATAATTTAGGTTTTCATTATCTTAGTCATAATATTCTTTACTGGGCTAGTTGAGCTCACCCTTTTCTTCCATTGTTCTCTTCAGGAAATGAGAATATCACGGGTACTAGTCGGGGAATGGAGTGATGGTCCGAGTTAGAGCTGTAGAAGTCCTCACTATTTTTTTATTTAAAATAGTGTGATAATAAATATAATGAGGACTTAGTTGGAATGTTAATATTTTTTACATATCTGTATTGACACTCACAGTTGTGTGGTCGTATTTTGCACGACCGTGTGATATGAAAGATTGTATTTGAATTTTGTTGAGTGTATTTGGCGACTCAAAATGGGTTGAGTATTGAACCTATTTTGGGTGGCGTAACATTTGTTGTTTGCACCGATGTATTGACATTTGTTGTCCTCACTATTTTTTTATTTAAAATAGTGTGATAATAAATATAATGAGGACTTAGTTGGAATGTTAATATTTTTTACATATCTGTATTGACACTCACAGTTGTGTGGTCGTATTTTGCACGACCGTGTGATATGAAAGATTGTATTTGAATTTTGTTGAGTGTATTTGGCGACTCAAAATGGGTTGAGTATTGAACCTATTTTGGGTGGCGTAACATTTGTTGTTTGCACCGATGTATCATCTATATCCTCTTTGTAAAGATCTGCAGAACTTATCAAATTGTTCTTCTCTTCCTCTTGTTCATCCTTTTTTAGACTTTGAATACCTGATCTCTTCTTCAAATTTAGTAGTAGCCTCAAGCACTTCCAACTGGTTTCCACTGGTGAACTCCTCATCATCTTTAAGTTCTTGTTCCCTATTCGCCATTTCTTTTAGAAATTTTTCGTACGACTCTATATCTAACTCTGAATTTTTTCTAACTTTCCAATTCCTTCTTAGAACTTGGGGAAAAGGTAGTATCGATTCATAAGCTAAAAGAGGTGGAAATTTATGCTTGAGTACATCACTGCTGCTTGTTTCAATATTGTCTGACTTATTTTGTTCCAAAAGCATTGACTTTCCTTATTGCCAATCCTCTGCACCACATCTCAATGTTATTGCACGTACATTCTCAACAGTTTGGGAAAGTGACCTCCCTGAGCCTTGAGATTCCAACCTCCCTACTGTGGTTGCAAGCTGACCAACTTGGTCTCTCAGATCTTGAACAGAAGTTCTTGTCTCCTGCTGGAACTTCCGTGTCTTATTCATGAAATGTTGTGTTTGGTTCATGAATGCCTTGCACATATCATCCATAGATGTCCCTGAATTGACAGGTAGTTCTTGGTTTTCTGTGTGGTACTGAGGTTGAGCTTGCTGAAAACCTTGCGTATTCCTTGCAACCATTTGTCGAACTATAGTAGTTAATTCAGAAACCTGTTGCCCTAGATTACAAGTGCTCACCTTCTTTACCCTTTGTGATGCATGAGTCATCCTAGTACCATACTGCTGTAAGTTGGCTGCCATGGTTTTAATTAAGTTCTTCACAGCGTTTGGAGTTTTGTCTTCCAGTGCTCCTCCACTTGCTGCATCAATCATGCTTCTATCCATTGGTAGCAGCCCCTCATAGAAGTGCTAGATCAAGTGATGATCATCAATTCCGTGAGGTGAACAGCTGGAACACAACTTCTTGAACCTTTCCCAATACTCATAGAGATTCTCTCCATTGAATTGCCTGATTTCACATATCTCCTTTCCTATATCGGCAACTCTTGATGTAGGAAAATACCTCTCCAAGAATAACCTTCGCATATCAGTCCATGATCGTATTGATCCTGAAGGCTAATAATATAACCAGTCTTTAGCCAAATCTGCTAAGGAGAATGGAAAAAGTCTAAGCTTGATCTGTTCCTCTGTCACTCCTTGTGCTTTCATTGTGAAATACACCATGTGGAACTCATTTAGATGCTTATATGGATTTTCACATGTAAGACCACGAAAAGAAGGCAACAGACGAATTAGTCCAGAGTTCAGTTCAAAAGCAACATCTAAAGTAGGATATTTAATACAAAAAGATGGTTGATTCAGATCAAAAGTAGCCAGTTCTTTCAAAGTTCTGTTATTGCGTGGCACCGCCATCTCTTACTTTTCAAGTAATGGAACAAGAGCTTTTTTGTATTTGCAGTTTTCTCTATCTCTTGATCAAAATTTAAGTCAATAAAATAAGAGGATTGAGTCATAAAACAAAAAGAAAAAGAAAATAATAAAAATAAACAAAAACAAATAACATTCCCCGGCTACGGCGCCAAAAATTTGGGAGCTGTTGTTTACTCTTAAATTAACCTCACTTTTACTTTACAAATTCAAACAATTAGCACAGTAGTAAGCAATGATCGATCCCACAGAGAGTGATTGATTTTATATTTATCATTTAATTTCTAATGAAAAGAGGATTTGAATTGTTTTACTAAATTAATAATAAATTGATAAGAATAAACAATGATTTAAAAAGCTTCAGTTCTTCAAATCAGTATCGCTTTTTCACAATTATGAAATAATCAAGTTTCACAATATTTATCCTTCCATGAGATTAATAACCCTAGATAACTGCAATCGCTAATTACCCGAAATTCTCCTTAAGTGTAAATCTAAAGCGACGATCGCCAACAAAAGATCATAACTATCATATAACCTAGAACTATCAGTCTTGATTTAATACGATAGAAGCATAAAGAATGAGAATTAAATTATTCCAAGCAATAATTACACAATCAGGAATTATTTAACTTGTCTTCTAAAAATCTTAATAATATTCAAAAGCTTAACCACAATCAAATATCATTAATTGCTACTTATGATCAGATATACATCATTTTCTTAATATATATCTTAATCTAGTAGATGATATCAATTTACTAATTTAATCCTGCAGAATCACGTTAGTAAATTGAATAGCATACAAGAAGTTTATGTAGATAACAAAATAAATCTCACATATGAAGGAATAAATAAAGTAAACTTAATCAAACCATTAATTACGAATAAGGTTCAACATCCCTTTAGAATTGAATTGAAAGTGTTAGCCCATGTCTTCAATATTGTAGATGATAGAATGAATTATACCCTGACTATTACATTTACTTATAGTGCTAGACAAAGTCCTAAATCCTATAAGAACTAGAAATCCAAATCCTAAAAGGAATTACAAATCATAACTAGTTTCCATAAAGAAATAGAATCAAATAAGAAAATAAAATCTTAGTCCAAAGCAATCCTAATTCTAATAGCAATATCAATCCAATTTCATGTAGAAAGATGCTAAAATCTGCTTTTAGAAACTTTCCAAAAATCCAAGATTTCAAAAAAAAAATTTCTCTTCAATTCAGCTCCAAATCAACTTGTTTCCAACTTTTTAGCTTTAATTCACCTGAAAACATTAAACAACTTATTGAGCTCATATACATATGAAACATGCAATAAAACCAAACGTAAAGGAATAAAAAATCATGAATATTGTGTACTTATCAATTAACATCAAAAAATTCATACTTCATATAAAAGCTTTTAAAAGAAATTTATAAACTAACTTTAAATTCTTATTTCTTCATTTTTCTTATGATTAAACTATATGAAAATAATTTCTTAACATCTTTTACTTCCATTTTCATTAAGCTATGTGTTTTGACATAGAAGACTTAAAGAAAATTCGATCAAATGTAAGTTTTAATACATTTCTTCTTGGTTTTTTTCATTTTTTTTCTTCTTTCTCGTGGCAAAGATGGCGATTTGCTAGCTTTTCTACATCCGAGACTTGTTAATCCAAGTCCCTTACGTCCTCTCTTCATTTGTTTAGAGTTTTCTCTCTCGATTTTTCGAAAATGAAAAGATTAAGCTTGTTTATATAGCTTTTTAAGGCTAGTGGCATTTTAGTCATTTGGGGGCTTTTTATAATTTTACCCCCACCTCCTTACTATTTATGCCTCCTTACTATTCACGAAGTTTCTCTTGGAAGCTTCGTTGTTCCGTCTTTCAGAATTCATCCGACAGTTTGAAATTTGCAATTCTTGGAATCTAAATATTTTTAGATATTCTGTCTTTCCTCTACCGATTAACTTTTCACTTTCTTCGAAAATTTAAAAATTTAAAAAACACTTTTTAATGACTAGTATTTTTTGTCACGTTTTCCCACAACGTAGTTAAAAGAATTAAAAGTACATAATCATACTTTTTTGTCGTTTTTATTTCGTCCAATTTTTGCACGTTTTTCGAGAAAACTGGATAATATGACTTTTCACAACATATTACCTACAAATCTTCAAACAGAATGTTATTCTGACATCCCGATCTCCCAGAACGACCTAAGTTATAAAAACCCTAAACCCTTAGGTTTTATCTGGTGAATAATGTCTATTTCATCTTTTTCTCAAAAAAGTTTATTTCCCGAAAGAATTTATTTTCGTCTTAAAAATTCTTACTCGTTCATTCTAGCTCGCAGCTAGAATCCTCCTGTTTTATAATCATCCCAGGTTATAGAACGACTAATAAACACATAACACAAAATATATATTTAATAAAAATTTATTTTATTAATTAATAATTCTTTAAACTTAACTTTCTGGACAATCCGATTTTTCGGGTTGTCACAAACTTTTACTAGGCTAATATGACTTTTCTCGACATATTACCGGCAAATCTTCAAACATAATGTCATTCTGACATACCGATCTCTCAGAATAACCAAGGTTATTAAAACCCTAAACCCTTAGGTTTCGTTGGGTGAATAAAGCCTATTTCGTATTTTTGTCGAAATTTTTTTATTCCCGATTTTTTTTTTGTCTTGAAAATTGGTACTCTTTCATTCTAGCTCGTAGCCAGAATCCTCCCGTTTTGTAATCATCCTAGGTTATAGAATAACTAATAAATACATAACACAAAATATAATTAATAAAAATCTATTTTATTAATTAATAATTCTTTAAACTTATCCTTCAAAACAGTCCGATTTTTTGGGTTGTCACATTCTCCCCTATAAAGATTCCGTCCTAGAAATCCCTAAAATCACACCCATACCCAGATGCTTTATTCTTACAACCTTTATCAAAGGATTTAATCTTACTTCTTCTCCTTCTTGTTGAATAACCTCAACATGCTATTTAAATTAGGTATTACCTAATTATTCATTTCGTTACTCATTCACTTTCTATTTACTAAGGATTATCTTCTAACATAATCGTCATTAGTTAAACTTGTTGCTTAACTATTATTCCAATCATTCGAGATATCACAAGCTTTCCATCCTCCTCATTCTTCTTCTCAACCGAATTTCTCTCTCTCCCTCTCTCTATACTTACCTTTGCTTTTGAATGTGTTAGTTGAATAATCTAACACATTCAAGCATATGGCTTGCTATTATAGAAAAACCAAGAGTGAGGGCACTATGGTCATTAAAATAACTTTTCTTTCCTTACGAATTGGTCACTTAGCTTTAAGTCTTAATTAACCAACCCCTTAAGTTTCAAATCTTACAAACCATCCCCTCATCATCCACCACATATTAAATTAAAATGATGAAACAACTTTTGAGCCATCATTTACTATTCCCACCTCCTCATTTTCTACCACACATTTCTTAACCTTACCACACCTAATTTAACCATGGTTAAATGTTAACTCACCCATGGTTAATTGGTGGGAAAATGAAAAGCTAGCCACTTTTGTGGACTTTGACTTTGACTTTTGTATTTATATCGTATAATTTTTGTATTATACGCGTATTATACTCTGTATTATTTGTCGTATTATTCTCGTATTATACTAGTATAATAATTCGTATTATACTCGTATTATTCTTTGTATTCTTCTTGTATAATAATTTATATTATACTAACATTATTTTCGTTAATCTTCTAAATTTATTACACAATGGAAAAACTGCGTTTATCGTTTCTCAAATTTTATTTGATATTTTTTTTTTGTTATTGTGGAGTTTCCAACCCGCGGGTCGACTAATCTCCACAGCCCGATACCAGAGCGGTTTGCTACCCGACTTACGTCAGGGGTATCGTGGCTATACAGAATTATTTTTAATTCCTCACATTGTTGCTAGTGGGGTTCGATCCCAGTATGTCCGGGTTTACGACTCATCCCAGGGCGATAATTACCGCTGCGCCAATGCTTGTGGTTATATTTTATTTGATATTCCGTCTTTCTTCGTCATTTTTACATTAGCGCGCTCTTCGAAAAATCCAAAAATTGAAAAATATTTTTTAGTGAATTGTGTTTTCGGTGACGTTTTCCCAAAATATGGTTAAAAGATCAAAAAGTCAATAAAAAAATTTTCATCATTTTTATTTCGTCTGATTTCTAGACGTGTTTCGAGAAAAACTTTTATTGGCTAATATGACTTCTCACGACATATTACCGGCAAATCTAAAAACGGAATGTCATTAGGACATACCAATCTCTCTAAAAGACTTAGGTTATTCAAATCCTAAATCCTTAGGGTTTAACCCTTAAGTTTCATCAGATGAATAGTTCTTATTTCGACCTTTTATCAGGAATTTTTTTATTTTCGTTTTAAAAATTCTTATGCATTTATTCTAGCATGTAGCCAAAATCCTAACGCTTTACGATCATCCTAAGTTATAGAATGACTAATAAACACATAACACATAATATTATTAATAAAAACTTATTTTATTAAATAATATTTATTAAACTTAATTTATAAGCCTATCTGATTTCTTGGGTCATTACATTCTTCCCTCCTTACAAGGATTTTTTCCCCGAAATCATTACATTAAAACTACATCCATACCTAGATGCCTTCACCTTATAACGTTTATCAAAGGTATTCTTCTACTTATATCCATTCTTAACTCATTAACTTCCTTCTTCTAAGGATCATCCTTTAACACAATCATCTTAAGTTAATCATCAATACTAAGTATACCTATAATTATTCAGGATATCACATTCACCCATTCTTCTAAGAATTTTATCCTCAAAATTTTAACATACTAATCTTCTTGATTAATTGAGTTTCTTACACTTTTCTCCAATGAGAATTTCTTCTGTCTTTATATCTTACCACAACTTCTCTTTGAAGAAGAATAACTAGGAAATAATTAGATTCCCTTAAAACTTTGCATATAATGCTTAGGGGTCATAAGGACCATGAACTTCTAACTAGGTTTAACAGTATTTCACCGCAACCATTCTTTACCGGCATGTTTACAATCACAAAGAAAGCAAATTACCTCTTCTAGTACGTTAGGTGATTGACCTATCGTATATTTCCCATTTCTGGGGTTGTTCATCTCAGACTTAACATAAGATTCCACACAAAAATAATTTCGTTTGACATAACTTCTCAAAGAAGGCACAATTTTCATAAACATGACCAAACATTCGTTTAGCCAAATCAAATAGCTTAGACTATACCAATAATTTGGACATCAATCAAAATATTTGTCTAGCCAATTCATTTGGCATCGACTAATCTTTAAATAGTTCAAAAATACTACATACCATTTTATAACATCATGATATTTCATTGTTATAACAGCACGTTGAGGATTCTGTCATTTTGTGACTTTGTCATCCTACATCATACCATAGTGGGCTGACGATCCTATGATCACCTCCAGTACGTTAGGTGATTGACCTATCGTATATTCCCCATTTTTCGGGTTGTTCATCTCAGACTTAACATAAGATTCCACACCAAAATAATTTCGTTTGGCATAACTTCTCAAAGAAGGCTCAATTTTCATAAACATGACCAAACATTCGTTTAGCCAAATCAAATAGCTTAGACTATACCAATAATTTGGACATCAATCGAAATATTTGTCTAGCCAATTCATTTGGCATCGACTAATCTTTAAATAGTTCAAAAATACTGCATACCATTTTATAACATCATGATATTTCACTGTTATAATAGCACGTTGAGGATTCTGTCATTTTGTGACTTTGTTATCCTACATCGTACCATAGTCGGATGACGATCCTATGATCACATCCACACTAAGTTAGATTGCATTGATAACTCCATTTTTTATCATCTCTGCGTGAAATGCATTAATGATATAGAAAATACATTTTGATATTTCAAATCAACTTCGTCTAGTCGAAACAATTAGCATGAACATGCAAATAATAGTTCTTTTTAAAACTCATTGATTCAATCATTTGATCCAATATTTTTCTTTTCAAAAATTGTACACGTCAGCGTAAGGTCAATAAATTTTGAATTCTAGCATAGCTAGAATATTTGGAATATCCATTTTCTCCATTCACTTCATCTTACTTTATTGTCTCACTTGCGACAACTTTATCTTCTCTAGCACTATCAATGCTCGTTATACTAAGCATGATTAATTCTCAATCTACAACATTCCTATACCTTAATATAGTTCATCAAACTTACCACACTATATGTGTTCAGGAACTTTCCACAATAATATGAGTTTAGGAACTTATCCTAGTAATATGTAATCCAAGAACCAATCAAGGACTATCCATACGCATAGGGGTTCAAAAACATACCCTATAACTATAAGTCACAAACTTTTCACAAGCATGAGTTTTAAAAACTCGCACCTATCTTACTACTTTCTAACTATCCAATATATATATATGGGAAAAGATTCACCTTGTCACCAAATACATATTGATAGCGTGACATTAATATTCCAATGATTATCACTTAAATAAACTAAGTAGTTGTTAGACCAAACACAAACCTTTGCCCATAACAAAGGTTTATACACTTAACTATCACATGAGTCCTCAATTGAAATTCCATAAAATTCTAGCTTTCTCTTTACTTAATACGAATTTTCTTTAATTCATATTTCATTCTTTACAACTATTATAAGTTTTGTTCCTCATACTAATTCCTAGTACCATTTCTTTATAGCGTCAGGCTATATCTTCTCAATTGTTTAACATAATTTCTGTCATTTCATTATTCAATGTGATCACGTCGTGATCTCATCTTATAATCGTTTTACATTACAATTTTCTTTACCCTATGATCGCTTCATTATACGATCTTCTTACTTTTCTCTTAGATTATAGCCTAAGGTACTTCCACCTAAGGTTTATAACCTATCAGCTCTGATATCAACTTGTAACCCCCCCAAATCTGGTCTATCTTTAACCCGAATTTGGTGCATCATGAGTAATTCTCATTCCATACATACATCCAAATATCCTTAAGATATAATTTAAAACTCCAAATATAACAACATATTTCTTCAAATCCCAGATTTTATTACCTTAAAATCTTCATTACATACCAATAATGATAATTACATTATTCTTTAATTACAAGTGTGACTTTAATATGCCACCATAGATACATAAAGGTCTAACTAATTACATTACAATTATACTACAAGACTCAGCTTGATCTACTTGGCTTGATTTTCTCTTTATAACTTCACTGGATCCTTTAGTCGGTTATATCATCGCTAAAAATGTTTTTTTTTAAGCAAGTTTGAGCATTCGATTTCTCAAGAAGTTCTAGCAGTTGAATAATAACAAAATCAATAATCATATAATCTTTCTTTTGAAAACTTCAATAACTTGAACAAGAGTTATGAAGTAGCATGAACAACATGAATGATTTTTGGTTTCTATCATTTTAATACATCATTAACATTTATCTTTACATAACACATTTCGTTTAACACTTCTACGACTTAACACATCCTAAACAACTACATATGTAAAAAGAATCACCTTTTCAGCATACGTATACACAAAGCACACATCGAGTCTCTAATAGTTTTCAATATAGTAAGCTGAGTGGCTCCCCACCAAAAAATAACAAATTAGTTTCCCGTCTCATCTACACTATCTTTTACAGTGAGTTAGATCGGTTACTAATTCATCTTAAACCTCTTTCCATAAGAAATGAGTTGTTTACCTCAGATCCTACGCATCAACGATTAAGGAGTATGATCATACACTAATTTAAACTTAACTTACCATTCTTACCTTTGCCTTGTTAAAATAATCAACACAAATTCATTCTTTAAACAGTTCATGAATAAACAGAACTCTTACACTTTGAAGTGTTCAATCATTGAACAATTCATCTTAAAAGCACATAAGTGCAAACAATTGGCACATAGCATAATTCATGATACACATCTTGTACAAATATAACACGTTTGCACATAGATTATAACTTACTCAGATATAACGTTTGAGTAAGTTAAAGAAACTAGCATTCAATCAAAATATAAATGAAGTTAGAAAACTTTCCTTAAGCACAACTACAACTTATAGTTTACGCTGAACTGCTATTCTTATTCCCTATATATAACATAAGGATAATACATCCATTAGTTATGTAAAGTCGTTAATTATTGACTTACGTTAGCTTTATTCATTTACTTTTATGTCCTTGTTATTAAACTCGAAATACTTTTCACATTCGTTATATTCGCTATCGTTCATTATGATTTTCTCGTCTTTCCTTCGTTACTACATTCGGAGATGTCATAACCCTTATATACATCATCTACGATGGTTTTACATTAACTCCATCTCATATCTTAAAATGTCCAGTTTATTTGACTCGGAACACTTTACAAGTTATTATAATTAACTCGGCTTTTCAACGTTTACACGTCTTTCTTCCACCTTCGTTGCTCTACGTCCAAACCATACACTTTTGTGTATGTTCATCACGTTCATCTTATACTTACACTCAACATCATTATCAGTTTAAGTGTTAAATGCTTACATTGTTCATCTTTTAAACTTTAATTTAACTTATACTTAAGGTTTTAATCACTTACAATAGTGATACATTATGTGAACATTAAGTTCATTATCATTACTTAACGTCTAAGTCATACGATCTTTTGTATGCTAAGAACGATAGTCCGACGCGAATACTATGTGTTCATAGCTTTTACACATTTTATGTTTACATTACTCATCTTTTATTTTCCATTTGACGGTTCAGGTATAAAGCAGACGGTTTAAACCGTCTGTTTTAGCTTTAATTCTTCTTGTCAACTAGTCTAGACAGTTCAAACTAGCGACACGATGTGATGTCCCCAAATTCGGGTACCTTCAAACCCTAGATATGGTGCTACACGGTGCTACTAACTATTCATACATTCAATTGAATACTCCATTGACAAGTATAAGCTTACTAAATATTACATCATTATAACATCTACCCAATTTCTTTATAACAATTACATTCGTTCATTATCATAATATCATTCATTACAAAAATAATACTATGCTATTACAAGGATAATCTACTTATCCATCTTGGCTTTGCCCTTATCCTTACTAGATCCTTCAATCCATTCGTTCTTAGCTGGAATCATATAATTTAAGCAAGAGTGAGCAGAACTAGCTCAGCAAGTCTAACAATCATAATGCAACCAAAATATCAAGAATTATATGATTTTAATCTTCAATAACTGAAGAAGTAGTTGTGAAGTACAATGAACAATGAAATAACACTTTTCTTCATTTTAAAATATTTAACGATGATAAACACTAGTTTAATTCTGAGCTTTGGTCATTGACCATGAACATTCATTCTTTCATTATTTAGAAAAAGGATAACCCGACACTAAAACCGTAAGTCCGATATTCCTTACGAGCACTTCTAGGTGATTAGCCTATAGCACTCTATGTTGATCAACAATCATCCGTTAAATGTATTTACGTTTAAGTTTTGGCAACCTCACGTGCTAGTCGATTTACGACTTAAAAACCTTTTTTTATTCATACTCAGGCTTACCTTCGAATCCGTACCAAAGAAATTGGCATATGATAGAAACATCAATAATTTCTTGAAAGATTTATAATGAAATCAACAAAATACTTTAAATCTCAGTCTAGTTGAATCAAATGGCATCGACTCTTTCCTAGCAGTTCATGCATGAAATAACATGAATTCACAAAACTTTTCTAACATAGAGTATAGACAAGAGTTTAGGAAACTTGCCTCAAGCATCTTCTATCTTTTTAATTCACTTTACTTTGGTTCTCTACATGATATATTCACATAGTACACCAATTAGCTAGCAAACAATCTACACACATTGTTGATATTATCTTCTCCCTCTTTGACAATATAACCGAATGGTTAAACTAATAATATTCGTTAATTCATCTAATATTCATTATGGTTTTATAACATTTGAAAGTCATAACTTACCATTCTTTGTTCAACATCTAAGTATTATAGATTGGTAACCTTAAACGCTTGCTAAACTCGAATAAAGTTTCTCGTATTCCCGAATACAGGGTTCCGTATAGCGATTACATATTTTGCATTTACATTTTCATAACCTTAAATTAACTTTTAAATTGTTAAAATCAAGGTTTTAATCATCCCTTTTTGCTTAACCCGAACGCTTAGCCAATATGCTTTCGCATACATGTAACACGTCCAAGCAAGTAATATTCATTGCATGTGCAGCGCGCTTCGCACCCATATGGCACTCCCCGCGCTACCCCGGCAGTTCTTTTTCAAATCTTACTATAGGTGCAGTGCGCCCCGCGCTTATATGGTGTGACGCCCCCAAATTCGGACCACTCGCGTATCGAATTCGGTTCGCCACGTTCTAAATACTCAATGACTAAATAACATCTCACGTAACGAAAATATAAGAATAGATTACATTTATTTAATATAATCATTTATGTCCCAAGGTTTCGTAACTTAAACATCTCTTACATACCTTAAACATACTTAAACATAGCTTAGATATAACTACTACATAATACAGTTTAGTCTTATTACATCAACATTATAAATTCAACTAATTACAAAGCTACTTTGTAGCCTTGCCCTTGCACATATCAGTGCCAGAGGGTCCCCTTAGCTCTGCCTTAACTGAAATATTTTTAGGGAAAGCAAGAATGAGCAACAAGTTTTCTCAGCAAGTATTATAGCAATAAGGGGATCAATATAGTTTTCAATTGCTCAAGGGTACAACAATAAATAATAGTTCAAGAATAACAAGAAGTATCGATAGTTCTCAACAATAGTCGCTAAGGATAGAAAGATATCAATAAGATTCAAGGGTTAACCTTTTCACAGTTCAAGAGAAATGAATACTGAGCAGTCATTAAGGACTATGAACTTCTACTAGAATTAACAGTAATATGCTGATAATCCAACAAAAATAAGTACAACAGGTGATCAGCCTAAAGCACCCTACGTTATGTATAACATTTAATCGTACTCAAGTGCGCACGTCGGTCTCCCGACAAATATAGTTTCCCCTTCAAAAGGGTTGTTCATCTTAGTCAATTATACGATTCTGCACCAATCAATTAGTTTGGATAGCTTTCAAATTCATGATTTAGGTCTAGCCGAATGAAATGGCATAGACTGCTCTTTCAAAGTATATAAGAACAATTATAAGTTCAACGCTCGAAATTAGAGTTCGGAGAATGTAAACAATTTTATCTCAAGCTACGAAGCATTTAAGTCCTAAGACATGTATCACACTTTCAATGGTTTACTTGCACAACCAATAATAGCACAAGTTTAAGTAATGCAAAATAAAGAGTAGGGTTAGAAACTTGCATAAAGTAAATTACGTCGGTTAGGATACCAACATCAATACCAACATCAAATGAAGTTAGGAAACTTGTCTTATGCATAGTTTATCAACCTTTAGCTTATCGATACTTTTTGAATCCTATTATAACATAGTTATGTGTATAGGATATTCATTAGTTACGCATATTCAATACACATACTTGATAATTAAGCTAACACATACATACGGTTCAAACTTAGTCGTATAATCCTATACGTACGTCATTACGTAGCTTACATACACTTAACACAAAATCAGTTTGTAGGACACTATGAAACCAAATAACATAGTTCGTAATCATTACTTGACTTAATAATTTAAAGTTTATAAATACTTATCAATTCTATATGGTTTAATCATAACATGCTCATTGATACTTGAATACTGTACAGGACATGTATTACAGAATTAGGATAACAATATATGTATGCATCAAATCTCAGATCACTAACAGAATAGGCAGACTTCACTACAGGGTGGCTCGGCCGCGCTTGATTTGAACTAGGGAGTGGCGCGGCCGCGCTGCTCCCAGTTCAAATCAGAGCTAAGCATCAGATTGCTTGGCCTAGCTTGCTCACCCATGCACTCAGATGATGACACATGCAGAAACATATATGTTATTATAAGTTTGATTCTTATATCATGCTTTCAACATAGTCCTAACAATTTCCAACTAACGAGGCTTAACTTGTTCGATTACAATGTTTCTCACGTTTAGTCATTATACACATGCAACGAGGTCAATAAGTCTCAACTATACATGCTCACGTTATCTTAGTTATGCATTTCAAGTTATATAGTTCTACTTAATTTAGACTTGTTCTAAACAATGCTCAACTAGTTTACAATGTATATGACTAGGTAGGCATAGATGTCAATCATGTCTATAGGCACAATATGCCCTAACATGATAGTCAAATTTCAGAATACTCGTAACGTAGTTATCGGCAAAACTAGTTTTCAAACACTTAAGGTTTCTTTTGAAAATCTTATGTTAACCAATCAAGCATGCAAAGCTGCTTCACTTACTATACATCATGCTTTTATATACACATAACTAGACCACATAAACATGCTTTCAAGTGCAGAATTCAAAGGTACAAAGTTCATTGAGTTTGCACTTTGAAAACTCAAGTTTCCTTTGGAACCCAAGCTTTGGTAAGTGACTACATGAAAGGCCATCTAGACTAGCATGTCAAGGACTTATTTATGCTTAATGACATTATACTAGTATGCTCTATAACTCAGAAACAACAAAATTGGAATTTTTCCTATGCATAAGGGCGCGACTGCGCCCTATTTGTACTAGGGAGTGGTGCGGCCGCGCCACTTCGGTTCCAGCCAAGAAGCTTTTCTGCAATAGCAGAGCTTCCAACCCATCATTCAATTTCCTCATGAAACAAGCTTGAGACCAACTACATTACTTCTATATCATGCATACAACATCTACTAACTCACTAACATCATCTTATATATCCAATTAACAAGAATTTATGCACATTCAAGCATTAATATAACTTGAATTAAGAACACAATGTAATGTTATACCTTTGAGCTTTGAATTTGGACAGACCTTCCTCTCAAAATAAGATTACTCCCTCAACACTCTCTATAGCAACTTAGCAAATAATCTCAGCAACATTGAAATGGGGAGAGGAAGGCTATATTTATAGAAGAATTGTCAACCATGCCAAGCTATTGCACCATGAATCAAACTAGTGGAAGGAAGAAGAATACATTGAGCAAGGGAAATTTGGTAGAATAGTGTCCCAACCACCCCCATCACCCACTCCCCTCTCATCATTTGATTGAAGCTAGAGTTTGATTTGCAAGAAATGGGCTAGGCTTAGGCCAATGGCTAATCACATGAAGAAAAGAAGTGAGACACTCATTGTGGGACAAACTAACTCTCAGCAACTTGGCAAAATGATATAACACCAATACTTAGGTTTATTACACATATATGAATACTTAGGCTAATACACCTACACATATATATACATAGGTTTTAAATTTATTTGGGTACATACATGGATTTTAATGATATAACAGTATTACATGGTAGCAAATTGGGGGTACATGTACACACATTAATATATAATCCATGTACATTTTGATAATGCCAAATTATAATTTAATTGAGTAGTGACACACCACATTATCATAAACCTTATTATTTCAATTATTTTTACTTATTGAAATAATCATTAATATTAATTATTTACATAGTCTAATTTAATATTCCATAAAGTACACACTAATGCACTACACATATCACATAGTCACATAAACATCATTTGGGTAACTTACACAATTCATTAATCTTACTATATAGTTTCTATATTATATAGTCTCTTGTAGTGTCACACTACACTCTATATTATATAGATGTAGCATGTAATTACATGTCGTCGCACATAGCAATTAATTGAACAAATATTAATCTAATATATTAATTAATTATTCATTAATATGCTATTACTCATAATAATAATTAATTAACATCATTATATTAATTAATTATCCACTTATTAACTCCATCTTTAATTAATTAATCCATCATGATTCTCATCATTGTGCCACACAAGACATTCTACGAGCTTATCATAAACTCCACATTTTTTTCAATTATCATTAATTCAATTTAATTTAATTGAGTTACTCAGTTCATGCTACATAAACATTTATATAAAATAAATATTCACATTTTTAGTAATATCATTATTAATATTTAATCATGAAATTTACGATTCTTACATATGGCGCGCCCGAGCTACCCTGGCAGGCTTTTCATTGCCCATTCTCCTTGAAAAATTTCTAAGCGTTTAAACTTTCTGAAATGCTTACCTCACGAGTTCGTAACTCGATCATTTTAACTCGGAACGAGTCCGTTCAAATGCCATTTTCTTACTTATCTTTCATACTTTGATTTCCTCCGAACAGAATAATTTTCTGAATCTATTAATGAGGCTTTCATTTGATTAAATTTTCATTATTCATTCGTTTTACTATCTTAAGCGTTCTTCGTTTGTTCGTCCTTAATTTGTCCATCTGATGTCCAAATACATTCGTTCTAGATTCTACGACTCTTAAACTTCAGGTTCATCAATATACTAATGACAACTAAGTTTTTCAGGTTCGTTATCAACATTTCCTTTCCGTCCAAAAATCATACTTAGTTACAATTCCTATATTTAACGTCTTTACTGAGAAATTTTTCATAACTTCGTTATACGAGATTTTTACTCCATTCCAAATGGAATCAATCCATTAAGGATTCGTCTATTATCCTAACCAAGCAATGAGAATATAACTTATACGCGATGGTTTTTAACTTGTCCATCAACAACAAGCTCTAAGGTTTCATGCTTTCCTTCATTAAGTGCTTAATCATTCGTTATGATTCTACTTTTTAGGCATTTGTTAGTGTTTTTAGTTAACTAAAATCCATCCTTATTACTTCGGATAATACATACTCCACCAATTCACACTTCTCTTATAACACCCCCTTTCCAAAATAGAAAGAGAGGCTACTCAAAATCACAACATAACTGAAGAAACCATAATAAGGCTCTAAACCACAAAAGAATAGTCTCAAAACCAATAAATATCAAAAGGGCAAACCAGAATAAATGTCAAACTGGCCCAAACCAAAATCTGAAATAATTATTACAATTTCGAACAACTAATGTATCACAACCTAAATAGAATATATCTAAATCATTGGATAGAAGGGAGCTCTCATCACACTTGTTCTTGATCCCCCTGATTACCTACCGAAAGAAAAAACACAGCATGAGCCAAATGCCTAGTACAGATATAGAATACAAGAATAAAGAATTGAGATAACTAACTCAATAAATGAACTGAACTGTAACAAACAAAATGAATAGAATGAAATAATAGGCTGAATCAAATAGCTGGGTGTTATTTCATACCGAGCTCACAGAAATATATTTTGCCACACAAGCAAGTCAAATAATGCCACACAGGCAATCGAAATAATGCCACACAGGCAATCACACATCGGACTGCGCAATCCAGATGCATGCAAAATCGAAAGGTGTGTTTGGCACAAACATCACTAATCCGTAGAACAGAACAAAACAGAAAAAATAGGGTGGACCCGTACGCCTCCCACAACAAAACACCAAATGACCAACTCCCATTGGAGCACAAAACGGAGATGCCGTGGACTGATCACACCGCCACGAAAGGTGTCATGCCTCGGTGCCAAGAGGACATGCCTGTGGTACCCCCACAGGTGGTTATAGCTCAGGTATACCCTACGGTATATTCTAACAAAAATACAATGTCACAACACATGCGATACAATATCAACACCAAGGGGTTCTAATACGTACATGTTAAATTGAAACAAATCAACAACACAAAGTTTCCACTCCCTAGTATAAACGGGGCGGGCCGCGCCCTTCTACAGAATCAGTTGATGATTTTGTTATGCTTTCTGATATAGGGAGCATGCTAGTATAACTTCATTATGACTATTTAAGCCCTGAGATGCTGACATTAGTGACCTTGCATAGAACCACTTACCAAAACTTGATTTTTCCAAAGAAGACTTAAAGTTTCAAAAGCAAACTTGTGGAATTAGAACACTTTGAGTTCTAAAAATTCAAGCATGTTTATGTGTTCTATTTATATGTATATGAAAGCATGATGTAAGATGTATGGACTTATCTCACATACTTGAATGGTTTTGACAACCTCTAAGAGGAAACGTAGAGTTTCAAATACGAACTTGATAAACTATGTGCCCTTTAAATTCTGAACTTGTAAGCATGTTTAGGTAGTATAATTATGTATATACATGAGCATGCCATATGATATATGAAGCTACTTTGTATGATTAGTTAAACATGAGGTTTTTCGAAGAAACCTTAAGAGTTCATGAAACTAGTTGGTTGATAACCACCTTGCATATATTCTGAAAATTTTGACTATCTTGATAGGGTCTCATATGCCTCTAGACATGATAGAAATGAATGCCTAGCTAGTCATATGCATTGTAAACTAGTTGAGCATGAATTAAGACAAGTTGAACGAACTTCATAACTTGAAATACATTACTAAGGTAACCTGAGCATATGTAGTTGAGACATATGGACCTCATTGCATGTGTATATTGAGTAAACGTGAGGAACATTGTAATCGAACATGTTAAGCCTCGTTAATTGGAAATTGTTAAGACTATGTGGAAAACATGACATAAGAATCAAACTTATCACAACATGCATGTTTTTGCATGTGTTATCATATATATATATATATATATATATATATGTGGGTGTGTAAGCTAGGCCAGGCATTGTGTAGCTTAGCTCTGAACTGGGAGCAGCGCTGCCGCGCCACTCCCTAGTTCAAATCAGGCGCGATCGCGCCACCTTGCAGAGAAGTCTGACTGTCCTGTTTGTAATCTGAGATTGATGTATGCTTACATTGTTAACCTAATCTATAGTACATGTCCAGTACAGTATTTAAGTAACAATGAGCATGTTATAAGGAAACCATCTTAAATTGCTAAAGTGTTTATAAAACTTTCAAATGTTAAATCAAATAACAATTACGAACTATGATTATGTGATTTCATAGTGTCTTATTAACGAATGTGGTTCTATGTGTATGTAAAGTACGTAATGACGTACGTATAGGATTATACGACTAAGTTAGAATCATATAAGTATACTTGAATTTCATCTCGAGCTTATGTATTGAATGTACAATGCTAATGAATATCCTATATACATAAATATGTTATAATAGAATTCGAAAAGCGTCGATAAGCTATACTTTGGTAAACTACGCTTAAGGCAAGTTCCCTAACTTACACTCTTTTATTGTGCAAGTATCCTAAACTCTTGCATTACTTTATTCAATGGATATTGTAAGCAAGTATTCTACTCTTATTGAACATGTATTGAGCTTGTACTATTATTCCTTATACAAGTAAGCTATTCGAATTACGATTCATGACTTGTTGCTTCATAGCTAAGATAAAATCGATTATATTCTTTAAACTTTAATATCAAGTATTGAACTTATAAAGATGGGTCTATACCATTTGATTCGGCTAGTCTTATATTATGAATTTAAAAAGCGATCCAAACTAATTGATTGGTGCAGAATCTTGTATTGACTGAGAAGAACAACCTTCTTTGAAGGGAAAAATATAATTGTCGGGAGACCGATGTGCGCACTTGAGTACGATTGAATGTTATGCATAATATAGGGTACTTTAGGCTGATCACCTGTTGTACTTGTTTTTATAGGATTATCAGTATATTTCTGTTAATTCTAGTAGAAGTTCATAGTCCTTAGTGACTGCTCAGTATTCAATTATCTTGAAATCTTAGATTGATTTAGCATTGAATCTTATTGATATTATTCTGTCCTGAGCGACTGTTTTTAAGAACTGTTGATATTTCTTGCTATCCTTGAACTATCATACCTTGCTATACCCTTTTGGGATTTGAAAACTGTATTAGTCGCCCTTATTGTTATATTACTTGCTGAGCAAACTTGTTGCTCATTCTTACTTTCCCTAAAAACATTTCAGTTAAGGAAGAGCAGGGTGGACCTTCTGGCGTTGATAAGGGCAAGGGCAACGCTACCGACTAGCTAGCCCCTTTATGTTCTAGAAATTCTTGTGTTGTATTATGACAACTAAGATGATGTATTAAGACTAATTCAGAACTATGTTTAAACTTAAGTAGGGTTATGTAATAAGTCTTTATTTAATATTATTATGTAATCTATTAAGTATTGTAGGTTGCGAGACTTGGGGGAATAAATATAATAAATCATTGTATATTATTCTATATTATCCACTGTGATTGTATGATTTTAGTTATTACTATGAGAACGTGACGAACCGAATTCGAGATCAGTGGCGATCCGAATTTGGGGGCGTCACAGGTTGGTATCAAAGCTATAGTTATAAACCTTAGGAGCGAGTGTCCTTAGATTATAACTTAGAAGAACTTAGAAAGTTAAAAGAATATAAAACTCATGTAGAGTTTTCCTTGATAGTCTTAGTGTGTTATGAAATGTAACTTCATTCTATACAATGAACTTATGTTTTATTTAACATTCTAATGGAGTTGCTGTTTGTTTGTCTTATGTTTGTGGTTGTAGGATGATAGACATGGGAGGACCTAGTAGAGTGGCAGAGGAGGTGCCCAGAGATATACATGTGGTGTATGAGGTGCCTCTAGAGGCTGTGCCTGTGCAGGCTGTTGCACCGTCTGAGCCTGATGACGAGGACGAGATCGAGGTAGAATTTCCCAGAAGAGGAGCCCATGGAGGACTAGCCTACGGAGAGCGAACCCATGAAGGACTCTTACGAGCCTAACCTAGAGGAGCATATGCTGGGAGAGTACGAGGAGCGTATTCTAGAGTTGGAGTGCAGAGTGCATAAGCTGGAGGCTGAGGCCCAGGAGAGATAGTCCGAGTTCCAGAAGCTGAGGGATGAGGACCATCAGAGGAAGCTAGCGATGCATGAGTTAGAGGTGGAGATTGCATACCGTAGGGAGGCAGGGATCCAGATGGGGACCTTGTTTCACAAGTTGGTGGCTAGGAATGTGGATCTGGCAGTAAAGCTGGAAGAGGTAGAGCAGAGAGAACTAAGTGAAAGGACAGAGAAGGAGGCACTCTGTACTCAACTAGAGTTTGAGGTTATGGATAGGATCCACTTCGAGCTGAAGTGGGAAGCGACTAACGAGAAAGCTGACGACCTAGAGGATGAGGTCAGATGCAAGAAGAGGAAGATGAACAAGATGGGGTATGTGTTCCGTTCAGATTTTGAGAGGGTGATCGATGGTGTATACCTCTACCCGGTAGAGCAGGGACAAACCCTACATAGTTTTGAGCCGAGAGCTGATAGCATACATATCACATATTGAGTACATGAGCATTATTAGTCAGTCTAGCCGTAGTATTAGTAGTATTTACCTTATGTGATGTATTTACTATGTTGTAATCCCAACTTTTTGTTTAAAGTGTGGGATAGATATGTAAACCCCGAGTAAGCTTTTGTTAGATGGGTAGTATGTTAGAATTCCCCGTCTTTTGTGATATTAGGGGTATATGTGATAACATTTATAGTAGTATGCTAGGGAAAATCATGTAATGAAATGATTTCGCATATGAATATAAATGAAGCTTATTTCAGAAATGTGTTATAAGATTTTATGCCTTTAGTATTAAAGAAATACTTAAGTAATATAAATTGAGTATTAATAAAGTGAAAAATTTTGTGATGCAGAAAATGCCGCCTAGACGTAGATTTTAATAGGATTTTAATATTTCACAAATACAAATTTGATCCAATTAGTTTTAAGGGCCAATTAATGTAGTCCACATAATTCAATATAATTTGACCCAAACCCAAGAAAAATCCAATTAAAATATTTAAAAATATAAAATTAAATGTAATTTACTTATTTATTTATTTTTCGGGTATTACATCACCTACCCCTTAAAAAGGATTCTGTCCCCGGAATCAAAAAATAGAATGAACCTAATTGTCAAAGAGATGTGGATATTCCGCTCGAATAGACTCCTCCATCTCCCAGTAGCTTCTCGCTCCGAATGGTTCCTCCACAAAACCTTGATGAACGGAATTGTCTTCCTCCTCATAACCCGCTCTTGACGATCCAAAATTGCCTTGGCTTTCTCTTCACAAGTAAGATCCTCCCGAATCTTATCGAGCAGATATTGCACCACATGCAACGGATGATATTTATAAATCCTCAACACCGACACATGGAAAACATTGTGCACATGAGCTAGCTGTGGAGGCAAAGCTAACCGATATGCAACCTCACCAACCCTTTCCAAAATCTCAAACGGGCCAATATAACGCGGACTAAGTTTCCCTTTCAGACTAAATCGTCGAATGCCCTTCCAAGGAGAAACGTTTAGAAAAACATGCTCACCAGGTTCAAACTATAAAGTTCTCTTATGCTTATCAGCATAACTCTTCTGCCGTGATCGAGCCGACTTTAATTTTTCCTTAGCCACCGTTACCTTCTCCGTTGTGATTTGGACTGACTCAGGCCCTTCTATGGCTCTCTCGCCAACCTCATCCCAACAAGTTAGAGCTTGACACTTCTTACCGTATAACGGCTCAAACGGAGCCATCCCAATACCTGCATGCCAACTATTGTTATACACAAACTCAACTAGGCTCAAATAATCATCCCAATTACCTGACCACTCAAGTGCACAAGACCTCAACATATCCTCCAACGTTTGAATATTCCGCTCGGACTGCCCATCGATCTGCGGATGGAAAGCAGTACTAAAGTTGAGCAGAGTACCTCAAGCTCGTTGAAATCCTTTCTAGAATCGTGAAGTGAATCGTGAGTCCCGATCCAAAATAATAGACATCGGAGTACCATGAAGTCTAACTATCTCCTGCTGAAAGCTCTGTGCCAACCTATCCACTGAGTAACCCTCGTGGATCGCCAAAAAGTGTGCCGATTTAGTCAATCGGTCCACCACAACCCAAATGGCATCACTCTTCCTAAAAGTCTTCGGCATAACCAGTCACAAAATCCATCGTGATATCCTCCCACTTCCACACTTGAATGTCTAACTGTTGTAACAACCTACTAGCTCGTTGATGTTCCATCTTCACTTGTTGACACGTGAGGCACTTCCCAACATATTCATCCACATCTCGCTTCATCCCATTCCACCAAAAAATTTCCTTCAAATCCCTGTACATCTTTGTAGAACCTGGATGAATAGAAAATGGCGAACTATGAGCCTCCGCCAACACAGCCTCCCGAATGATTGGATCCGACGACACACATAACCGCTCACCCAACCAAATCACACCATGGTCATCAATACGAAAGTCGGGCTTCTTGCCCTCCTCCAGATTCTGCGCCATACTCCACAATTCCCCATCTTCCTTTTGAGATTCTTTAACCCTAGAAATAAGAGAGGGCTCCACTCTCATACCCGCCAAATGCATATCTGAATCTTGCACACACAACTCCAACTCTAGCCGCTCCATATCCAAAATAAGCTGAGGTTGTGTAATAAGAGCTGCTACACTTCCTGAACTCTTTCGGCTAAGAGCATCTGCAACCACATTTGCCTTTCCCGGGTGATACTGAATTCTCACATTATAATCTTTTAGAAGCTCCAACCAACGCCTCGGCCTCATGTTAAGCTCCTTTTGAGTAAAAATGTATTTAAGACTTTTGTGATCGGTGAAGATATCACAAGTCACTCCATACAAATAGTGCCGCCAAATCTTTAGAGCAAAGATCACCGCTGCCAACTCCAAATCATGAGTGGGGTAGTTCACCTCATACGGTTTAAGTTTCCTAGAAGCATAAGCAATTACCATTACCGTATTGCATCAAAACACACCCCAAGCCATTCTTAGAAGCATCACTATAAATTTGGTAACCTCCTATCCCCGACGGTAATGTAAGTATAGGAGCTGTCACCAGCCATTTCTTCAACTCCTCGAAACTCTTCTCACACTCTTCATTCCACTCAAACTTCGTGCCCTTTTTCATCAACTGAGTTAATGACAAAGCAAGCAAAGAGAATCCTTCAACAAATCTCCTATAATACCCTTCTAAACCCAACAAACTCCTAATCTCTGTCACAGTAGTAGGTCTCGGCCATTTAGTGATAGCCTCAACCTTTGCAGGATCCACCTTAATGTCTTCAGCAGAAATAACGTGTCCCAAAAATGCAACCTGCTCCAACCAAATCTCGCATTTAGAGAATTTAGCATACAATTTCTATTTCTACGAAATTCCCAACACTGTTCGAAGATGCTCCTCATGGTCCTCCCTAGACTTGGAGTAAACCAAAATGTCATCAATAAAGACAATAACAAATTGGTCCAAGTACTCCTTGAACACCCGATTTATATAATCCATAAACACCATCGAAGCATTAGTCAACCCGAATGGCATCACCAAGAACTCGTAATGTCCATATCGAGTACCAAAAGCTATCTTAGAGACATCCTCATCTCTCACCCTCAACGGATGGTAACCCGACCTCAAGTCTATCTTTGAAAAATACTTCGCCCCCTGAAGTTGGTCAAACAAGTCTTCAATCCTCAGCAATGGATACCGATTCATGATAGTAATCTTCTTCAACTCCCTGTAGTCTATGCACAACCTCATAGACCCGTCTTTCTTCTTCACAAACAAAATCGGAGCACCCCACGGCGAAACACTCGGAAGAATCACACCACAATCTAACAGCTCTTGCAACTGCTCCTTCAACTCCTGCAACTCCAATGGTGCCATCCGATAGGGCACCTTAGAGATAGGCCCCGCATCAGGAACAAGCTCAATAGTAAACTCAACTTCTCGCTGCGGTGGCAACCATAACAACTCCTCAAGAAACACATCAAAAAAGTCACGAACAATAGAAATATCCTCAATACGAGACTCACCCTTGGAGGTATCCTTCACAAATGCCAAATACCCTCATAACCCTTTGCCACTAATTTTCCAGCCTTCAAAGTTGAAATCAACTTCACCACTCTACTCGGCTATGAACCCTGAAACACGAATTTTGGAGACTTCACATCTCCAAAAATAACCTTCCTCGCCTAGTAATCAATAGTGGCCTGGTGCTTATCCAACCAGTCCATCCCGAGAATAACATCAAAATGGTGCATACACATTGGAAGAAGATTAGCCCTACAAATCTTATCCCCAAAACTGATAGCACACCCTCGATATAAATTAGAAATAGCAATAGAAGTCCCCATCGATGTAGAAATAGACATAATAGAATCTAAAGATTGAGATGGCACACCAAGATGCCTAACAAAAGACTAAGCAACAATAGAATAAGTAGAACCCGTATTAAATAAAACAGAAGCCTCACGATTGCCAACTAAAAGAGTGCTAGAAACAGTACTTGGTGCACCTGCCGCCTGATTATATGTCAAGGCAAACACTCGACCACCTTGACGCTGACCTCCATTGCCACCATTATCACCACCTCCACCATTACCACGTGGCCCGATACAATCTCTAGCCATGTGACCCATCTGTCCTCATAAGAAGCATGCACCGGTAACTCTATGACACTGTCTCTCTGGATGATAAGCCCCACACATAGCACAAAGAGCTATCGAAATATGGTTTGGGTTACCCCCATCAGCTGGTCCCGGATATCAACCCTGATTCTGCCTCTGCTGACGATTCTGCCCTTGCTGGCGATTCTGACCATACCAAGGTAACTGAAGCTGACGATTCTGCCCCTGCTGAGGCAACTGTTGATAACCCCTATTCTGATTCTTGTCGCATCACTACCCCTGCCCCTGCTGGCCACCTCGATTTCTGTTCCACTAACCACCTTGATTTCTCCCATGCTGACTCGAATCTTGACCCTGTTGGTCATCTCTGTCCCTCTTTCGACTCCCTTCCGGTTTAAAAGATCGAAAGTCCTGCTGCTCCATCTGAATGTTCTTGGACGCATTAGCCACAACTGACACATATGCAAACTTGGTTTTAATGAGATGTTGGCGATACCTATAACGAATCCGCCACTTGAACTTCTCCACCTGTTCTGCTGTAGTCCCTACAGAGGTTCCCGCAAAGCCTTCCAACCTGGTGATCCTCATCATAAAATCTATGATAGACTCATCATCTTTCTGCCGAATAGATAGATACTCTCTAGCATAGGCCTCTTTATCAGCAGCTGGAAAGTACTGCTAATAAAATACCTCACAAAACTTTGCCCAACTAAGTGTCTCAACATACCCATCACGCTTTGTTGGTTTCATCGCTTTCCACCACATCTGTTCATCCCCCTCTAGCTTGTAAGCAGTAAGCAACACTCTTTGATTATTCAAGCACCACAACACATCAAAAATCTTCTCTAGGTATGCAATCCAATTCTCTGCATCAATTGGAGTCGGAGCAGAACTGAATGACTGTGGCTTTTGCTTCTGAAACCTCTCCAACCATACATACATTGGAACCACCTGCTGATCAAGACCATCCGTATTCCCTTCCTCTTCGTTTGCCTGCGGACCATTATTTCCCGAGTTCTCCTGCTCAGGAATTTCTAGCGGCTGTTGCATTGCCTGTACAACCTATGCCACCAACTGCGGTAAAGCCTGATTCATCAAGGCAGCCAACTGAGCATTAACTTGATCATTAGGTTGCTCATTGGGCTGACCATCACCTCTTCCCCTATTATTACCTCGCCTCCCAGTAACTCTAGAGGATCTACGAGCCATCTAAGAAAGAGATCAACGAATATAAGCAAAACAAATTAGAGACAGATTCGAATATAGCTGATATGATAACTGAATAGAAAATCAAAAGGAACAAAAACCTATCCCAGAAATCTACCCATAACACACAGGTCAAACCTAAATAGGTTTTCTACAAGAAAGAACCTAAGCTTTGATACCAATTCTGTAACACCCCCTTTCTGAAATAGAAAGAGAGGCTACTCAAAATCACAACATAACTGAAGAAATCATAATAAGGCTCTAAACCACAAAAGAATAGTCTCAAAATCAATAAATATCAAAAAGGCAAATCAGAATAAATGCCAAACTAGCCCAAACCAAAATTTGAAATAATTATTACAATTCCGAACAACTAATATATCACAACCTAAACAGAATATATCTAAATCATTGGATAGAAGGGAGCTCTCATCACACTTGCCCTTGATCTCCCTGATTACTTGCCTGAAGAAAAAATACAGCATGAGCCAAATGCCCAGTACAGATATAGAATACAAGAATAATGAACTGAGATAACTAACTCAATAAATGAACTGAACTGTAACGAAAAAAACTAATACAACGAAATAATAGACTGAATCAAATGGCTAGGTGTTATTTCACATCGAACTCACAGAAATATATCTTGCCACACAGGCAAGTCAAAAAATGCCACACAGGAAATCAAAACAATGCCACACAGGCAATCACACATCGGACTAAGCAATCCAGATGCACGCAAAATTGGAAGGTGTGTTTAGCAAAAACATTACCAATCCGCAGAATAGAACAAAATAAAAAAACTAGGGTTAACCCATATGCCTCCAATAACAAAACACCAAATGGCCAACTCCCACCGGAGAACAAAACGGAGACGCCGTGGACTGATCACACCGCCACGGAAGGTATAATGCCTCGGTGCCAAGAGGACATGTCTGTGGTACCCCCACAGGTGGTTATAGCTCAGGTATACCCTATGGTATATTCTAACAAAGATACAATGTCACAACATATACGACACAATATCAACACCAAGGGGTTCTAATACGTACATGTTAAAT
Organism: Panax stipuleanatus; assembly: GCA_020205555.1. Lineage (NCBI taxonomy): Eukaryota > Viridiplantae > Streptophyta > Magnoliopsida > Apiales > Araliaceae > Panax > Panax stipuleanatus. The sequence goes on from CM035118.1 coordinate 68,820,773, forward strand.
CAAAACGAATCAACAACAAAAAGTTTCCAAAAATATATTAACATGTACATTGTGACACCCCCAAATTCGAGTTCTCAAACCCCGAGTCGGTCTTCACGATACAATACAAATATTCACCTCTAAACAACATACCATAACTAAATGTGGAATATAATAAACGTATGTCGTTCATTCCAAAGGTGTTATTAGTCCCAAGATTCGATAACCTTAATACAATCATACGAACATACCCTAGAATAATCATTAGGGTTCATATTACATAACAATAATTAAACTAATAATAAGACAAAGTCTGCTCCTTGCAAACTATCCCTACATATTTCCTTTACCCTTGTCCTTCCCTGAAGTCTCGGGCTTAACTGCAATAGAAGTCATGATATAGCAAGAATGAGCAACAAGTTTGCTCAGCAAGTTTAAATATAACAATAAAGGGTATATCATGATGAATGGAATATATCTGACAATGAATTCAACAATATGAATATCGAAAGCAAGAATAATGATTGCTTTTAGAATAACTGATAGTCAAGTAGACTTCGAACTATAAAACTCCAATGGAATCAATAAGTGATTGACCTTTTGGTTACTGGCTACAGAATAAGTACTTGAGGGGATCAGCCTCGTGTACGCCATGTATATACATAACATTCAACTCTGCTGTTTGTATCTTTATACTAGATACCTGGGGTACTCCCTTATATATAAGGGGTGTTCTCTTCAGTCTAAGAATCCTTACCATCAATTGGTTTGGGTAGATTTTATAAAATTTCATACAATTGTCTGACCGAACAAGGGTTCAAACTCTATCTGACGCAGTTCAAGAATTATAGAACTTTAAATAATGTACAAGTCCAAGACTGTACGAACTCAAGTGCACCAAGTGCGAATATCAATAAGATCGATGTGGAATAACTGTAAAGTAATTAAACCGCCTAATAGCATGCTTGGAAATAAGATTTCAAGCTTAAATAAAATAACATGCAACACAATAATAACCTGCTCAATACAATATGAGCAGGATAAGAAACTTGCACAATAAAGAATGAGTTTCAAAAGACTTGCAGAAATAAAGAGTGTAAGTCAGAGAACTTGCACAACCTAAGAGTGAAGTTCAGGAACTTGCTCACAAAATTTATCAAATAAAGTAATACAAGGTTTTAGAATACTTGTAACACCATAAAGGTAGGGTTCGGATACTTGCCTGATTGCTTAGCTACAAATAAGTTCTAGCTTTAATTAAATAGCGTTGAAATGACCTAACATTAACAAATCGGTCTTTCAATTAGTATTGTGTAAACCGATAAGAGTTTATACTTAACAAACATCTAATTATCATGCCACATTGTCATAGTATGCAGTTATCTCAAGTAATCACATATCAGTGGGGTCAGATTCTAGTTTGCAGTTTAAACATCATATAAGTCAACTAGCATAGTCAGGAAACTAGCAGGCTGCACCAATCCGTGCCAACTCTCTAGCATGCAACTACTGACATTAAACAAATACACATGCTTATCAGGTTATTAACTCAAGTTCGAGACCTAGCATGTTCATTCTATTCCTATTCAAAATCATATGTTTTCATGTCGAACATTTACATACTTTAAGCAATACAAGTTTATGCTTCAAAATTCGCTACTACGGTCATATTATCTCATAAAGAGACTAAACCATACTAAGTAGGCATGCTTGTGCGTAAACAACACATGTATACTTTAATCACATAGTTCATGACTTAGAAATTCATTTTCTATGAATATACGTTCATATGTGAAATCCATACTTTAACCAAACAATGCTCATGTCAATATGTCTATAGGCATAATGAAATCTTAATCTTCATGCATAACTCGCACGGTATTTGATGATATTAGTCTTCAAACTATAAGTTTTCATTGAAAAGTGCACTAAGTCCACAAAGTCGTTTAGTATAAACAAAGTGTTTTGTAACCATGACTCTCATGTATTAAAACACATTACTAAGCCATATAAATGATCTCATATGGTCAGAATTTAGAAGACATTAACCTTGGTCACGTTTGCTTCAAAAGTCTTTAAGTTTCTTTCCTTTGAAATCACTTGAATTTATCAATCATGTATGATAGGGTGTGCTTAACACTTTAAACATGCATTTCATGTCAATATAAACCATACTATCATGTTCATAAAATCAGAATATATACACGATATGTTCATAACAAGTTCACTTTAGCACTTTCTAAGTTCATTTGTAAGCTTTAAATCCTTTCATCATTAGTGTACACTTTCATGATTATACATACTTATATCATGACATTGCACTAATATCTACAAGTTAAATCATGTTCACAAGATTGTCCTAAGTGATGGTACATGCTAGTATATAACAGGTTTGCAACAGAAGCAGGAAACCAGCAACTGGTCCTGGCGCAGCTGCGCCGCTGACCTGTACATAACTGGCACAGCTGCACAGGCTGTCGGCCAGAGATAGACACTGTTCTATTTCAGCAGTTCAACAACCCATCTTAGAAATTTTATACGAATATCATTCTAAGTTACTGCAATAAGGTTCTAACATGGTAGTAAACTATCATAGCAACTAATAAGCATACTTCAATCAAGTTAACAATCAATCCATGCTTAATTCAAGAATTAAGGAGTTAGCAATTTACAGAAACTGAAGATCATGAAAATAAAGTTATACCACTACTAAAGAATTGGACTTGCTGTAATATTTCTCTCCCTCAACTCAATTGAATTTTCAGAATACAAGCTTAATTCTATACTTGGAGAAAATCTTAGTAAAAACAAAGAAGAAGGAGAGAGCTCATTATATAGACAATTCAATACACGATTCAAAGCTTTGCTCACCATATCAAACCATAGGATTGCAATATTATATAATGGTTTACAAGAAGTTGGTGAATCAAATCATGAAACCACTCCCCCTATAATCATTATTTCTATGTTGCTGAAATTGAGAGAATGAGTAGAGTAGTATAGTAGTCATGTGGGTATACACGTGAAGAATGAAATGAAGGTGGGCACTGAATTTGGGAAAAAGAAATAATCTCAGCACTTGTAAAATGTAATACAACACTTGGTTTATATATACACATTCTACATATATTATATATACTTTGGTTATAAAATATATATACACATTTTATTTCATTTAACTTAGGTTATAAATGAATTACAAATGAAATTTTCAATTATATTGTATCAAGTAGGTACATATATACCACATATAGTCCATGTACATTTTCCTTAATACCAACTATAATTTTAATTGGGTATTATCATTATTCAATACCGTAACGGTTATTATTATAATCATAATAATTTAATGAAATCATTATCAAATCACAATTGATTATTGATGTTACTACATGTTAATAGGGTATACATGAATGTTTACCCACACACTTCATGTCACATAAACAATATTATTAGGTAACTCTATTAATTCAATTAATCTTACTATATAGTCTATATATAGAATATATAGACATATTAATGTGTCACCTTGTACTATATATAGTTAACTACCATATATTAAAGGTTTAATATGTCACATGCTTGCACAAATTAATTAATCAAGTAAATATAATCTCATTATATTTATTAATCCTTTACTCGTTATAATACTATTTCTCACTGTAATAGTTAACCGACACGTTATCAATTAATTACTCATAAAGGAAATTAATCAACGCGTTTAAATCCTTTCACTATATTCAATTAAATTGAATATTTAATTACTAATCACCTTATCAATTCTTTTAATATAAAACTTAGGGCTAGTTCACTAATTTAATAAACCATTAGTGATTCCCTTTAATATTCCTAGCAATTATTTGTATAGGCTCTATCTCACATAACCATATAACCACATAAGGTTTAAATAAACTCACAAAGCTAACTTATTAAAATTTAAATCAGATATTAAATTAATAATGGAGTTTAAAATTTCACGGTCATTACATCCCTCCCCCCTTAGAAAAATTTTGTCCTCAAAATTGTAAAAAATAAGGTTACTCAAATAAAAACGATTAATTCACTTTCATCTTCTCTTCTAGTTCCCACGTAGCTTCTTCGACTGCGTGATTCCTCCAGAGAATCTTAACGGAATGGATGATTTTATTCCTCAGCTTCTATTCCTTCCTATCTAGTATCTGGACAGGAACTTCCTCGTACGATAAGTCTTTCTCGACTTGGATTGCTTTATAGGAGATAACGTGCTTGTAGTCCGATTTATACGGCCGCAACACTGACATATGAAACACGTTGTGAATGTGCTCGAGTTCAACAGGTAATGCTACCTCGTACTCCACTTCACCGACTCTCCTCAGAATCTCGAACGGTCCTATGAACCTAGGGATCAACTTGCCCTTCTTTCCAAAATGAATCTTTCCTATTCAGGGAGATACTTTCAGAAATGCATAGCTTCCTAATTCAAAATCTTTCTTCTTGCGATATAAATCCGCATACTTCTTCTGGCAATCTTGAGCCGCTACTAGTCGGGCTCCTATCACCTTGAAGATATCTAAAGTCTGTTGCACCAATTCAGGTCCTAACAGTCGACGTTCACCTACTTCGTCCCAACATAAGGACGTTCGGCATTTTCTCCTATATAGCGCTTCGTACGGTGGCATTCCAATACTAGCGTGATAACTATTGTTGTACGCGAACTCTACTAATGGAAAGTGATCCTCCCAACTACCCTTGAAGTCCATCACACAAGCACGTAGCATGTCTTCAAGCATTTGAATTGTTCTCTTTCTTTGTCCATCAGTCTGCGGATGATACGCGGTACTCATTCGTAGTTGTGTCCCCATTCTTTCTTGAAGACTCTTCCAGAAGTTTGACGTGAATCGCTCTACTCTATCTGATACAATAGATACCGGCACCCCATGCCTCGAGATAATTTCTTTGACATATAATTTGGCTAGCTGGTCCAAACTATACTTAATCTTAATCGATAAAAAGTGAGCCGACTTGGTAAGATGATCTATAATCACCCATATGGCGTCGTGCCCTTTTCGTGTTGCTGGAAGTCCTACCACAAAGTCCATTGTGATGTGCTCCCACTTCCATTTTGGAATCTCTAATGGTCGTAATAACCCACTTGGTCGTTGGTGCTCTGCCTTGACCCTCTGATAAGTTAGACATCTACTTACGCATTACTCAACCTTTCTCTTGATATTTGGCCACCAGAAGTGGTGACGTAAATCTTGGTACATCTTCGTGCTTCCTGGGTGTATCGAGTATCTCGTACTGTGAGATTCTTGCAAAATCTCCTCCCTTAGTTCTGGTACTAATAGTACCCAAATTCATCCTTCGAATCTCAGTAGTCCAGTGCTATCAATCTTGAATTTCAATTCATCACTTTCAGCCAATCGCTTCTTGATGTTATCGCAATCTTCGTCCTTCTGTTGTGCCTCTTTAACCTTATCTAATAAAGTCTGACTCGCTGTCACTGTAAATAATTTCTCGTTGGTCTCCATCGGATACTTAACCTCCAAGTCTAGTCGTTCGAAATCTTTTACCAATTCTTCTTGAATGGTCAACTGCAATAACTTCTCTCTACCTTTTCTGCTCAAGGCATCTGCCACTACATTTGCTTTGCTTAGATGGTACAAAATCTCACAATCATAATCTTTGATCAATTCTAGCCATCAGCGCTGCCTCATGTTTAGCTCCTTTTGCGTGAAGATATACTTCAGACTCTTGTGATCCGTATATATCTCACACTTCTCGCCATACAAATACTGCCTCCAAATTTTCAAGGCAAATACTACCGCTTCTAACTCCAGGTCATGAGTCGGATAACCCTTCTCATAATCTTTCAGCTGACGTGAAGCGTACGCAATGACCTTGCCGTGTTGCATCAGTACACAGCCAAGACCCTTGTGTGATGCATCACTATACACTACAAACCCTCCCGTGTTGTCCGATAAAGCCAACACAGGTGCTTGACTAAGCCTCTTCTTCATTTCTAGGAAACTCTCCTCACATTTCTCCGTCCAAACAAATTTAACTGCTTTTCTGGTAAGATTGGTTAACGGCGACGCTATCTTCAAAAAATCCTGAATGAATCTTCGATAGTATCCCGCTAATCCTAGGAAACTCCTGATTTCTGTCAGCGTCTTCGGCTGCTCCCAATTGATAACTGCTTCTACTTTTGTCGGATCCACTGAAACACCATTCTTTTTGATAACGTGCCCCAAAAACTGCACTCTCTGTAACCAAAACTCACACTTAGAAAATTTTTCATACAGCTTCTCCCTCCTTAATGTCTCCAACACTATCCGAAGATGCTCGGCGTGTTCTTCCTCAGTCTCTAAATACACCAGAATGTCATCGATGAATACAACAACGAACTTATCCAAATACTGTTTGAACATTCTGTTCATCAAGTCCATAAATGCTATCAGCGCGTTCGTCAATCCGAATGACATTACCAAAAACTCAAAGTGTCCATACCAAGTTGTGAATGCCGTCTTTGGAATGTCCTCCGCCCTCACCTTCAGGTGGTGATAACCAGTCCTCAAGTCAATCTTTGAAAGGTATTTTGCCCCCTTCAACTGATCAAACAGATCGTCGATCTTGGGTAACGGATACTTGTTCTTAACAGTGACCTTGTTCAACTCTAGGTAGTCGATACAAAGCGTTAACGACCCATCTTTCTTCTTTACGAATAAGACTCGTGCTCCCCATGGTGATACGCTCGATCGAATGTATCCCTTATTTAATAACTCTTGTAATTGAGCCGTCAGTTCTTTCATCTCTACCGGTTCCATACGATACGACGCTTTGTATATCGGTGTTGTCCCTGCTGCCAAATCAATAACAAACTCTATCTCTCTATCCGGTGGCAATCCCGAAATCTCGTTTGGGAAGACATCGGTGAATTCCCTTACAATAGGTATCTGACCCAGTTTACCCTCGACTCGTCGAGTATCAACCACGTGAGCCAAATACCCTACACAACCCTTCCTAAGCAATCTCTGTGCTTGCATCATCGTCAGATAATGATATGGTCTAGGCGATTTACTGCCATAAAATACCATCTTCGACTTATTCGGAGTCTTCAGATGTACGCACTTCTTCTTACAGTCGATAACTGCTCTGTGAATTGATAACCAATCCATTCCAAGGATTACATCGAACTCCCCTAAACGAATCGGTATCAAATCCATGTTAAGCTTAAATCCTCGCAATTCGATCCAACAGTTCCTATGAATGTATTCTACGGGGATAATTTCCTTGTTCGCTACTTCTACGCTCATAGGATGTTCTAATCTTTCACGGGGTAAGTCTAACCGTTTAGCAAATTCTTCAAAAACAAAAGAGCAGGTAGCACTGGAATCAAATAACACATAGGCATCAATATCATTGATCGGGATGATACATGACACCACGTCCTTGGACTCCACCGCATCCTGTATGGTTATGTTGAACGTGCGTACCACTGGTCTATTGGCTTGGCTGGCTGGCCCTCTGATGCTCAGCCCAATGTTGTTGTTGTTCAGATTGTCGCTAGCTTGCATCGCCCTTTCTCTTCGGGCAGTCCTTGATCAGGTGGTTTGGGGCTCCACACGAGAAACATCCTCCTTTCGGCTTGTTTGGACACTGAGGAGCCATGTGTCCCGGTTGTCCACAATGGTAATAAATACTCTTTCCCTTCATGCACTCCCCCGAGTGATTCCTCCCACAGTTGTTACACTTCACACTTTTCTTGGCCTCTCCCCCAGACTTGTTGCCCCCAGAGGATTGGCTCTCCATCCATTTTTGCTTGTTGGGGTGGCTGCCTCCGCTACTTCCCCCTTTCTGTCCCTCATGTCCGGTCTTCTTTTCTTGTTTAAATCGCGCTATGGCTTCATTGCCTCCTTCTGCAATGATAGCCCTTTCCAGTAGATCAGAGTAACTCTTAATCTTTAACACAGCTACTACTTTCTGTACCCATGGTTTTAATCCTAATTCGAATCTTCTTGCCTTCTTGGCCTCCGTGTCCACCTGATGTGAAGCGAATTGGGCCAACTTGTTAAATTTTGCCATGTACTCTGCGACTGTCATATTACCTTGTTTCAGTTCTAGAAACTTAACCTCCATATCCTGTTGCGTATTCTCCGAGAAGTAATTCTCGAGAAACACCTCTTTAAATTTGTCCCAGGGAATAACTCCTTCGCCTGTTCGTCCCTTATTAGCTGTCCACCAATAATTAGCTTTGCCCTTCATCATGAAAGTGGCAAAACTCGTCTTCTGTGCTTCGGCCACCCGTGCGACCTCAAACACTTTCTCCATCTCTTATATCTAGGTTTGAACTTTGATTGGGTCTAAGGTTCCCCGGAACTCCGGTGGTTCTACCAATTTAAAATCCTTAAAGCTAGCCAAGTGCTGCCTTGGCTGCCCTACCGTTGGCTGGGGTCTATTTTGCATTGATTCTGCTAACAGGTCAACGAAGTTCTGCATTGGGTCAACATTTCCCCCTCCGTTGTTAACGGATCCTTCCTCCCTCTGGTTTTGTGGTAGTCTCCTAGGCGGCATGATCTGAGGAAAGGAAGAAACTTTTAGGTTTTATGTGATATGCTATTTATGTTAGCATTAAGAAGTTAGGACGTCTATCAATCATTTTTTGATTCAAATAAACAACTTCAGTATCACAATAAAACTCGATGAATATCCTCAACCCATTACCTACATACTCGAGTTTTCTACTAAGGTTATAACCTAGGTTTCACATTCCTAATGTTTATAACCTACAGCTTTGATACCAACCTGTGACACCCAAAATTCGGGTTCTCTAACCCCGATTCGGTCGTCACAATACAATACAAATATTCACCTCTAAACAACATACCATAACTAGATGCGGAATATAATAAACGTATGTCGTTCATTCAAAAAGTGTTACTAGTCCCAAGATTCGATAACCTTAATACAATCATACGAACATACCCTAGAATAATCATTAGGGTTCAAATTACATAACAGTAATTAAACTAATAATAAGAAAAAGTATGCTCCTTGCAAACTATCCCTACATCTTTCCTTTACCCTTATCCTTCCCTGAAGTCTCGGGCTTAACTGCAATAGAAGTCATGATATAGCAAGAATGAGCAACAAGTTTGCTCAGGAAGTTTAAATATAACAATAAAGGGTATATCATGATGAATGGAATATATCTGACAATGAATTCAACAATATGAATATCGGAAGTAAGAATAATGATTGCTTTTAGAATAACTGATAGTCAAGTAGACTTCGAACTATAAAACTCCAATGAAATCAATAGCTGATTGACCCTTTGGTTACTGTCTACAGAATAAGTACTTGAGGGGATCATCCTCGCGTACGCCATGTATATGCATAACATTCAACTCTACTGTTTGTATCTTTATACTAGATACTTGGGGTACTCCCCTATATATAAGGGGTGTTTTCTTCAGACTAAGAATCCTTACCATTAATTGGTTTGGATAGCATTTATAAAATTTTATACAATTATCTAACCGAACAAGGGTTCAGACTCTATCTGACGCAGTTCAAGAATTATAAAACTTTAAATAATGTACAAGTCCAAGACTGTACGAACTCAAGTGCACCAAGTGCGAATATCAATAAGATCGATGTGGAATAATTGTAAAGTAATTAAACCACCAAATAGCATGCTTGGAAATAAGATTTCAAGCTGAAATAAAATAACTTGCAACACAATAATAACCTGCTCAATACAATATGAGCAGGATAAGAAACTTGCACAATAAAGAATGAGTTTCAGAAGACTTGCACAAATAAAGAGTGTAAGTCAGTGAACTTGCACAACCAAATAGTGAAGTTCGGGAACTTGCTCACAAAATTTATAGCATAAAGTAATACAAGGTTTTAGAATACTTGCAACACCATAAAGGTAGTGTTCGGATACTTGCCTGATTACTCAGTTACAAATAAGTTCTAGCTTTATTTAAATAGCGTTGAAATGACCTAACATTAACAAGTCGGTCTTTCAATTAGTATTGTGTAAATCGGTAAGAGTTTATACTTAACAAACATCTAATTATCATGCCACATTATCATAGTATATAGTTATCTCAAGTAATCACATATCAGTAGGGTCAGATTCTAGTTTGTAGTTTAAACATCATATAAGTCAACTAGCATAGTTAGGAAACTAGCAGGCTGCACCAATCTGTGCCAACTCTCTAGCATGCAACTACTGACATTAAACAAATACACATGCTTATCAGGTTATTAACTCAAGTTCGAGACCTAGCATGTTCATTCTATTCCTATTTAAAATCATATGTTTTCATGTCGGACATTTACATACTTTAAGCAAAACAAGTTCATGCTTTAAAAGTTCGCTACTACGGTCATATAATCTCATAAAGAGACTAAACCATACTAAGTAGGCATGGTTGTGCGTAAACAACACATGTATTCTATAATCACATAGTTCATGCCTTAGAAATTTATTTTCTATGAATATGCGTTCGTATGTGAAATCCATACTTTAACCAAACAATGTTCATGTCAATATGTCTATAGGCATAATGAAATCTTAATCTTCATGCGTAACTCGCACGGTGTTTGATGATAGTAGTCTTCAAACTCTAAGTTTTCATTGAAAAGTATACTAAGTCCACAAAGTCGTTTAGTATAAACAAAGTGTTTTGTAACCATGACTCTCATGTATTAAAACACATTACTAAGCCATATAAATGCTCTCATATGGTCAGAATTTACAAGACATTAACCTTGGTCACGTTTGCTTCAAAAGTCTTTAAGTTTCTTCCTTTGAAATCACTTGAATTTATCAATCATGTATGATAGGGTGTGCTTAACACTTTAAACATGCATTTCATGTCAATATAAACCATACTATCATGTTCATAAAATCAGAATGCATATACGATATGTTCATAACAAGTTCACTTTAGCAATTTCTAAGTTCATTTGTAAACTTTAAATCCTTTCATCATTAGTGTACACTATCATGATTATACATACTTATATCATATCATTGTACTAATATCTACAAGTTAAATCATGTTCACAAGATTGTCCTAAGTGATGCTACATGCTAGTATATAACAGGTTTGCAATAGAAGCAGGAAACTAGCAAATGGTCCTGGCGCAGTTGCGCCGCTGGCCAGTACATAACTGGCGCAACTGCGCAGGCTGTCGGCCAGAGACAAACACTGTTCTGTTTTGGCAGTTCAACAACCCATCTCAGAAATTTTATATGAATATCATTCTAAGTTACTGCAATAAGGTTCTAACATGGTAGTAAACTATCATAGCAACTAATAAGCATACTTCAATCAAGTTATCAATCAATCCATGCTTAATTCAAGAATTCAGGAGTTAGCAATTTACAGAAACTGAAGATCATGAAAATGAAGTTATACCTCTGCTAAAGAAATGGACTTGCTGTAATATTTCTCTCCCTCAACTCAATTGAATTTTCAGAATACAACCTCAATTCTATACTTAGAGAAAATCTCAATAAAAACAAAGAAGAAAGAGAGAGCTCATTATATAGACAATTCAATACACGGTTCAAAGCTTTGCTCACCATATCAAACCATAGGATTGCAATATTGTATAATGGTTTACAAGAAGTTGGTGAATCAAATCATGAAACCCACTCCCCCTATAATCATTATTTCTATGTTGCTAAAATTGAGAGAAGGAATAGAGTAGTATAGTAGCCATGTGGGTATACACGTGAAGAATGTAATGAAGGTGGGCACTCAATTTGGGACAAGGAAATAATCTCAGCACTTGTAAAATGTAATACAACACTTGGTTTATATATACACATTCTATATATATTATATATACTTTGGTTATATAATATATATACACATTTCATTTCATTTAACTTAGGTTATAAATGAATTACCAATGAAATTTCCAATTACAATGTATCAAGTAGGTACATATATACCACATATAGTCCATGTACATTTTTCTTAATACCAACTATAATTTTAATTGGGTATTATCATTATTCATTACCGTAACTGTTATTATTATAATCATAATAACTTAATGAAATCATTATCAAATCACAATTGATTATTCATGTTACTATATGTTAATAGGGTATACATGAATGTTTACCCACACACTTCATGTCACATAAACAATATTATTAGGTAACTCTATTAATGCAATTAATCTTACTATATATAGAATATATAGACATATTAATGTGTCACCTTGTACTATATATAGTTAACTACCATATATTAAAGGTTTAATATGTCGCATGCTTGCACAAATTAATTAATCAAGTAAATATAATCTCATTATATTTATTAATCCTTTACTCGTTATAATACTATTTCTCACTGTAATAGTTAACCGACACGTTATCAATTAATTACTCATAAAGGAAATTAATCAACGCGTTTAAATCCTTTCATTATATTCAATTAAATTGAATATTTAATTACTAATCACCTTATCAATTCTTTTGATATAAAACTTAGGGCTAGTTCACTAATTTAATAAACCATTAGTGATTCTCTTTAATATTCCTAGCAATTATTTGCATAGGCTCTATCTCACATAACCACTGATTAGTGGTTTTTATGACCACTTATTCGGATAGTAACCAGCTCATTCTGTTGCTTAAACTCAAGTAATCCTGTGCTTTTAATATGTTTTTCCTGTGTTTTGCAGTTTTCATGTTTAGGAACTCTCCGAGTGCAATTTGAGTTTTAAAGGACCAAAGATGGCCTAAATGGGGCAAGGCACAGAAAGTGTCTTAAAGCATAAGGAAGGCTCGATGGCATGGCAAAGGAGCAATGGTATGTAATGAAGCAATGAGTCAAAAAGGAGCAAGAATGGAATGATGGCATGACAATGGGAAGGAAATGCAATCCGGACATCGTTTGGGGATTTTATGTTCATTTTATGTTCTTGGATTGGAACTTGGGTCATATTGTAGAGCATCTTATAAGTTTTTCGGAACATCTTGAATCATCCCAATTAGAGTTCGAAGGCGAGAGTTATGCCCCGTGTACCATCGAACGTTAAACTCCACGATTTTGGGTTTCCATTGCACAGCTGTCACTTAGAGCTCAATTTCAGCCTTCATCCATCCATTATTTCTCAATGCTCAAAGAATGAAAACTGTAGAGCTCTTCGATAGCTTTAATTTGAAGGGTGGAAGGCCTTATAACTCCTCCCGGATCAAAAGTTATAGTCGTTTTACCAGAGGACACTGCAGTAGAAAATCCTTGGCGTTGGCGCGGGGAATTCCAGTGCATTTGGGGGGGGGGGGGCGCAATTAAAAAATGTTGCCAGACTTGTAGTTTCAAGTGCACGGGACTTGGCTTGAGATAGGATATAAGGGGGCTCGTTTTTGGCAAGAAAGAATAACACATTTTGGGCCTTAAGCCCTAGCCCAAGCTTTCTTCCATTTCCTTTACATTTCTTGTATAGATTAGGAGTAGATTAGTGTTAGATTAGTTATTAGTTAGCTAGATTCTAGGGTTTAGTTAGTTTTTGAAGATTGAAGCAAGTGTTTTGACATCAAAGGATCCAAGCTCGGAGAAAGATTTGCAATTTCTATCCTTAATCTCTCCTTGTTATCATTGTATATTAAGATGAGGTTTATCAATCTAGTGGATAATATACTTGAGTTGTCTATGACTTAATTTATATTTTGAGATTTCTATGGAACCTAATGAGTAGACTATATTGATTTCCTTCCATGGTTGGTTCTTATTGATTGCTATGTGATTGTCTACTGCGATTTATACTTTCATTGCTTAATTGAGTCATGACCAATTATTGTGATAACCCACATGGGATTGAAAGACAAAGTGTGGGTTTAGATCTAATCATAGTAGCGGGCGATTGTACGTTCACATGGCGTTCGACGTATGATTTGTGCTTAGGATAGACATATACTGAAGCGCCGCTCATAGTCAATAGAGGACTTGACCTTAAACCCTATTTATTTGTAAACACCATAGACATATAGGGGTTTAGATAATGTGGGTGTTCACGTGTGTTCTATCATCTGTGGATTGCACGTGATATGGATTAGGTGCATCAAAAGATGGCCTTCTCTTACCTTTGTGTTCTCGGCTAACAACTGTAATGATTAATTTGACCTAATTGGAAGTGTGTCGACTTAGACGAATCATTAGGGGAAACTGGAATCTCTTATCTTTATTATCTATTTTGACTCTAGGATTTGTTATTTTATGTTTTAATTCCTTGCCTAGTTTAATTTAGTTTTAATTCCATCTATTTACCACCCGTTTAAATAAGACCGAAATAATTATGTGCTAGTGGTTTGGTGTCTTTTATCACTTAATTCTCTGTGGGACGATATCTGTACTTACTCTTTATTACTCGTTGGCCGCGTATACTTGCGCGTAAATTGTGTCATATAAATCGACCAACAAGTTTTTGGCATTGTTGCCGGGGAATTAATTGGATAACTGCTTGCCAACATTAGTTTCAATCAGATTAGTCTTAATTTAAATATTTTTATTTTTGTTTAATTCTCTTCATATATTGTCTTTTCAGGTACAATGGATCTAAATTTCTATCCATGGAACTACACATGGCAAGAGCAACCAAGGGAAGTAGGGAATGATGGCGGCGACCCAATTGCTTCACTTTCAGCACAATTAGAGGTTCTCTCGAGGAAGTTGGATACTGTTTCAGCCCAACATAGTCGAGAGCCAACAGTTACTTATAGTTATGGTGTTGGGAGCTACACGAGCCATCAGGAGCCTATCAGTTATGGACAGGAACAGTATGGGGGTGAGTACACCTATAATGAGCCGTATCCCATTTATCAGCAAGATTGGGGGTATCACCCAGACCCTTCAGTAAACCCTTCATCAAACTATTATCAAGACCAATATTAGGATCCAAATCCCGTTTATGCCCCAGAATGCACTTTCCAGACTCCAATTTATGAGCCTCAACACAATTTTGAGGGTGACACAGAACATGCAAGCTTAAAGGAAAGAGGTGACATATCACTGAAGGACATCTTGATTAAGCAACAGAAGTCAGTTAAGAATATCCAGAACTGGGCAGAGCAAATTAGCAAGGCCTTGATGATAGAGGAAGAACAAGGGATGCTGACAAATACTGCGAGCTATCAAGATCAATACGAGCCAAGTCCAAATTTTGCACCCGAACCCACTTATCAATCCCCATGTTTGCAAGGAGAACAGTCAACAATGGACTTCATGTATATGAGTTTAGTGAACCAAGAGGAGATGATTAGGAGCCAAGAAGAATCGAACCAAAACTTTATGAACCAGATGGCCCTAATCAACAATCCTTCAACAAATGAGCCTCAATATAGGGAGCCCGTGGCTGAAACAGAAAAGGAAGGATTGGAAATTATATGGGGGAATTCTATAGCATCGGCAGAGGAGACCTTGATTGAGCAAGAGAAATCAATTGAGGATCTTCAGATTTGGGTGGAGCAGATTAGCACGGCATTAAGGAAGGAGGAGGTATGTGAATAAGAGACAACAGTGCAAGATTTTGTGCCTCTAATGACTGAAGCCGTGAGTTATGGCCCTCAGAAAGATTGGTGCTATGAGATGGATGCAGAGATTGATGAAGAGCCTGAGGTGCACTTGTAATTGGACGAGCGAAAGGCAATAGATATCGAGGAGCCAATTGGGGCTGTGGAGTATAAATGTAAACCAACAGTGACAATCCCCCAAGAGCCTCCTCCGCCTAAGTGGAACAAGTTAGTCAAGTTTGCACACCCTTTCCCCCTTAGCCACATCATAGAGACGGATCTCGATGACACGAGAGATTTCGCAGTCTCGACACCATGGTGGTCAACAGAAGAGAGAATAGAAGAAGAGTCCATTGTGTGTTCTATGCCTCCATGCTCTTATCTTGTCATAAGCACAACAGAACCATTGCCTAGCTCCCCAACCTTCAGTACGGGGAATTCTCATATATATCCGATGCTAGGTAGTTTAATCCCGAGTCCTCGCCTATTGGGAAGCCTCCAAAAGCATATTGCAATTCTGATGGATGGAGGGGTTCTCCAATATCGTCGAGGAGTCGAATAGCAATGGTTAGACACAGTCCAGCTAGATGACTATAAATCAAGTGCTCGATGGGAGGCACCCCATCATTTCTCTCTCTCTACCTATTTAATTCTCCATTACCTGCTTTCTATCACAATTCCCTCCCCCTTGTTTAATTCTTATTAGTTTAATATTTAGTTTAAATTTTTTTTAAATGCTCGTAGATTTACGAGCTCATGCTTACATTTTTGGTTTTAGGCATGAATGCGTATAATTTTTGGGATTAAAAAGCTTATAGCATATTTTTGATGCACTTGCATTGCTTATACGCACTTAGAGAATTTTTGGGAATTGAAATGCATATATCTTTCCATGTTTAATTCTCTTGATGTAAATATTAAGTATTAACTTTTGATGGTTTAATAGGGCTTAATAAATCTTATCTGCATATTTCAAGTTAAAAGCTTCTTGGGAGCAAAGTTCAAATGCCATAGCCTCTGTGCCTACAAAAATTCTGCAGAAAACAGGATCTAGCATGCCGCTCGGCCGTGCCAAGATAAGCCTGAGCTGGCGGGCGGCCGCGCCTCTCACAGACTGGGCCTGACTTAAGGAAAATTCTGGCAACTTTTGGGGGCACCGCTTCACGTCAATTATCAACAGCACCAAAGCCTTAGTCCCTCTTATCCCAAACCCTCAAGTTCCTTAATGCAATCCCCCATCTCTTCCATCTCATTCCATCCCCCCCCCCCCACTAAAAGCCTTAGTTTTGAAAACCTCCTACCTTCTCAATCCAAAGTACCAATTCCCATCCACTTCATCCTCTCAACCTGATCAATTGAGACATTGAGTGTGGGATCATTAGCAGAGCAAGATTGATATTGAGTTGGGTTGGTTCGTTAAGTATAGTGTTGAGCGGAGTTTATTTTACCAAGAGCAGAGAGAGACGGGGAAACTTCTGAGAGGATGCCACCAGCACAGTCCGAGTCCTCCAACTTAGTTCACGAGCATATTGACAGGACGACGGCGACCACGAGCCAGAATAGGGGAGTTCCTTTCTTTTTACATTTACCTTCAATGAGGACATTGAACAGTTTAAGTTTGGGGGTATTAGTGTTATTTTTGCATGTAGTTAGTTCATTTTATGTTTTGCATGTAGTTAGTTCATTTCATGTTGTGTCAGTTCATTTAGTGCATGTAGGTTGTAAATAGTTAAAATTTGTAAAAAATTTAAAATTTTACATTCTGTTTTGCATTCTGTGTTAGGACATTTTGCATGAATTTAGTTTTAGTTGGTGAGTTACGTATTTGGCCTATGAAGAAATTGAATTCACTTTCTTTTTGAACTGATTCGAGACCTATGCTTGATTGTATGGTCATATATGTAAATCCTTATCTGTCAGATACTATGTAACCAGTTAGCACAATAGAGTAACCATCATGACATGCTAAGTTTAAATTTTCACATACTTGTCTTCTGGTGGAAAATCTGTGTTTTAATGAAAGAGTTTCAATTCTTATATGATAATAACTAAGACTGTTAAAAGCTTAAGTTTGGGGGAAAACAGGAGTTTTGCATGATATTTGGGGAGATAGAGTGTAAGACGCACTACCCTATGAAAAAGAAAAAGAGAAAAGAAAAGAAAAGAAAATGCATTGAAAAAGAAAAAAATAGAATAAACACTTCGGCTACGTCGAGTTCTGTGGCCTTTGATATTCGAGCAAGTAAGCCCTCGGGTCTGGTCTGGGAGTCGTTGGTCGAAAGCTCGCTACATGGGTATCATTGAAAAGCCTAAGAGAACTAGGCATTGCACAGTCAATTGTGTACATGGGAAAGTGCGAATACGCCCTCGTGAGTAATAAAAGCTTAATGAAAACCCCCTGTTGACTCTTAGCTTTAGTATTGCATGGTCTTGGTTAGAACTTATATGATTTACTGCTTTTCTTAACTTGAAACTTGTTTTTCCCCTAAGAAGCATAGTATGTGAGTTATTTATTTAAAATCATGTATAATGGTTGCTAGGCACACAACGCACAATACATCAGTGCTGACAGTTTTGAATTTGCAAGAATATGCCTTATGGCCTTGTCTTGGGTAGCTTATCTATTCGATTATCTTGTGGTTTTCTGAGGCATTTATTTGAAAGTTCATTACTGACTGAGACATGGATTTGCATTCATATTAGTATAGTTTGCATTCATGGTAAATACTGTATTGCATCTTGTGTTTGGTTTTGTATTGGTTGCTTGAGGGCAAGCAACGTGTAAGTTTGGGGGTATTTGATTAGTGGTCTTTATGACCACTTATTCGGATAGTAACCATCTTATTCTATTGCTTAAACTCAAGTAATCCTGTGCTTTTAATATGTTTTTCTGTGTTTTGCAGTTTTCATGTTTAGGAACTCTCAGAGTGTAATTTGAGTGTTAAAGGACCAAAGATGGCCTAAATGGGGCAAAGCACAGAAAATGGCTTATAGAATAAGGATGGCACGATGGCATGGCAAAGGAGCAATGGTATGTAATGAAATAATGAGGCCAAAAAGAGCAAGAATGGAATGATGGAATGATAATGGGAAGGAAATACAATCCGGACATCGTTAGGGGATTTCATGTTTATTTCATGTTCTTGGATTTGAACTTGGGTCATATTTTAGAGCATCTTATAAGCTTTCCAGAACGTCTTGAATCATCCCAATCGGAGTTCGGAGGAGAGAGTTATGCCCCGTGTACCATCGGACGTTAAACTCCACGGTTTTGGGTTTCCATTGCAGAGCTGTCACTTAGAGCTCACTTTCGGCCTTCATCCAACCATTATTTCTCAATGCTCAAAGAATGAAAGTTGTAGATCTCTTCGATAGCTTCGATTTGACTGGTGGCAGTCCTCATAACTCCTCCCGAATTAAAAGTTATGGCCATTTTACTAGAGGACACTGCAGCAAAAAATCCTTGGCACGGGCGAGCGGAATTCCAGTGCATTTTGGGCGCGGCCGCGCCATTAAAAAATGCTGCCAGAGTTGTAGTTTCAAGTGCACTGGACTTGGCTTGATATAAGGGGGTTCGTTTTTGGCAAGAAAGAATAACACATTTTGGGCCTTAAGCCCTAGCCCTAGCTTTCTTCTATTTTCTTCACATTTCTTGTATAGATTAGGAGTAGATTAGTGTTAGATTAGTTGTTAGGTAGCTAGATTCTAGGGTTTAGTTAGTTTTTGAAGATTGAAGCAAGTGTTTTGACATCAAAGGATCCAAGCTCGGAGAAAGATTTGCAATTTCTATCCATAATCTCTCTTTGTTATCATTGTATATTCAGATGATGTTTATCAATCTTGTGGATAATATACTTGAGTTGTCTATGGCTTAATTTATATTTTGAGGTTTCAATGGAACCTAATGAGTAGTCTATATTGATTTCCTTCCATAGTTGGTTCTTATTGATTGCTATGTGATTGTCTACTGCAATTTATGCTTTCATTGCTTAATTGAGTCATGACCAATTATTGTGATAACCCACATGGGATTGAAAGACAAAGTATGGGTTTAGATCTAATCGTAGTAGCGGGCGATTGTACGTTCACATGGCGTTGGACGTATGATTGGTGCTTAGGATAGACATATACTGAAGCGCCGCTCGTAGTCAATAGAGGACTTGACCTTAAACTCTCTTTATTTGTAAACACCTAGACATATAGGGGTTTAGATAATGTGGGTGTTCATGTGCGTTCTATCATCTGTGGATTGCACATGATATGGATTAGGTGCATCGAAAGATGGCCTTCTTTTACCTTTGTGTTCTCGGCTAACAACTGTAATGATTAATTTGACCTAATTGGAAATGTGTCGACTTAGACGAATCATTAGAAGAAATTGGAATCTCTTAGCTTCATTATCTAATTCGACTCTAGGATTTGTTATTTTATGTTTTAATTCCTTGCCTAGTTTAATTTAGTTTTAATTCCATCTATTTACCACCCGTTTAAATAAGACCAAAATAATTATGTGCTAGTGGTTTGGTGTCTTTTATCACTTAATTCTCTGTGGGACGATATCTGTACTTACTCTTTATTACTCGTTGGTCGCGTATACTTGCTCATAAATTATGTCATATAAATCGACCACCAACCACATAACCACATAAGGTTTAAATAAACTCACAAAGCTAACTCGTTAAAATTTAAATCACATATTAAATTAATAATGGAGTTTGAAATTTCACGGTCATTACATACATTACTTGCCAATATCAAACTAAACTCTAGTCATGATACACTAGTCTAAAGAGTACAAATATGAGTTCTAAGTATCAACGCCAAAACGAAACGATCACATGAATTTGAGAATGAATAATCATATGAAACAATAAACAAAATCTAACGAAAAGCAAAACGAACATAACAAAATTAAAAGGATTATCGTTGAAGGAGTACAGAATCCGTACCTAGATTAAACAATGTAATACCCAAAGTATATTCTAAAAACTCATTTAGACTCTCTCCGTTCAATCTAAATAATTTAATAAGATTTTATTACAATCCAATTATTAATATATAATTTTGTTAAATTTATTATTAAGTAACTTTTATAATTACAACGGCAAAATTAATTAGTTTAAATTAATATACAGAACATTCAATTTGATTTACCAAATCGGTTTATAAACTTCATAGCCAAATACTTTTTAAATTATAATATATATATATATATATATATATATATATGTATATATATATATATATATATATATATGTCAAGTAGGCTTGCAACAAACATTGCAGGCAATCATGATTCAAACTAACAACAATAAAGCCTTGATTTGAATTGCATTTTGATTCCAATCAATTAAAATCTGGGAACGTGATTGATATATATATATAATATGATAATACATTCATGAGCAAAACAAAGAATTCACCTGGTTAATTTCTCTTTTCCTTTTTCTTTATGCGGTTGCTATCTCCCTCTCACAATCTAAATTCGCAGGTAAAGTAATATACATATAATTAGGTTTTAGTTATTCATTTTTAATTAATATATCTTATTAACTCTCCAAATTTTAATAGGATTTTAATATTGCACAAATATAAATTTGATCCAATTAGTTTTAAGGACCAATTAATGTAGTCCACATAATTAAATATAATTTGACCCAAACCCAAGAAAAGCCCAATTAAAATATTTAAAAATATGAAATTAAATGTCATTTATTTATTTATTTATTTTCGGGTATTACATCTCTATTATCAAAGAATGAAAATAGACGAAAGTTCATGGTTTAAGGAGTTTATCTCTTCTGACTCCTTCATTGGGTTGTCGCCAACGGATTCTACATCGGGGTTAAGCCAACGCCTTCATTGGGTTGTCGCCAACGAACTCTAAGTTAGGATCAAGCCTACACCTTCATTGGGATTGTCGCCAATGGATTCTATATGGAGGTCAAGCTGACGGCTTCATTGGGTTGTCACCAATGGATTCTAAGATCGGATATCGATAAAAGTGATTTGGATAGATCCTTCTGGTCTTCCATCGTTCTACGGCAGGAGCTTTGATTTTCCCTGGTTTTTGCCCCCTCTTGTGGTTTTTCAGGGTTTTTATGGCATAAAAAAGACCTGGAAGGGTACCTCTCTAAGTGCACACCTTTTCTCGAACAGAAAAGAACGCATCTTAGACTATATTTTACCAAACACAGAGTTATGGGGCCCACCCTAGGCAACCGCAGGTATACCTGTGACGCCCCCAAATTCAGGTACCTTCAAACCCTAGATATGGTGCTACACGGTAATACTAACTACTCATACATTCAATTGAATACTTCATAAACAAGTATAAGTTTACTAAATATTACATCATAATTAATCCCTTCCAGGTTCTTTGTAACAATTACACTCGTTCATTGTCGTAATATCATTGATTACAAAAATAATACTATTCTATTACAAGGATAATCTATTTATCCATCTTGGCTTTGCCCTTATCCTTACCGAATCCCTTGGTCCGCTCGTTCTTAGCTGCAATCATATAATTCAAGTAAGGTATGATCATTAACAACCTCATCAAGTTTGACAATTATAAAGAAACCACAAAATCAAGAATCATATGATTTTATCTTCGATAACTGTACAATAGTTATGAAGTACTATGAACAATGAAATAACACTTTTATTTCCCTTTTTAAAAAATTTAACGATGGTAGAACATCAGTTAAATTCAAAGTTAGGTCGTTAGACCAAGAACATTTATTCTTTTATTTTCATTCTTGAGAAGGACAACCCGACACTAAGACCGTAAGTCCGGTATAACTTACGAACACATCTAGGTGATCAGCCTATAGTACTCTATGTTGATCAACACTACTACATTAAGCGTATTTACGTTTAAGTTCGACAACTCATGTGCCAGTCGATTCACGACTTAAAAACATTTGTTTATTTATACTCAAGCTTACCTTTGAATCCGTACCAAAGCAATTGGCATAGGATAGAAACATCAAGAATATTTTGAAGAGTTGCAAATAAATCGACAAAATACTTTAAAACTCAGTCTAGCAGAATCAAATGGCATCGATTCTTACTTAAACAATCCATCCATAAAATATCATATATATTGACAACTTGTCCAACACCAAGTATAGATAAGAGTTTAGAAAACTTGTATAACGTAAGTTAATACAAAAGTTGGAAGAACTTGCCTTAAGCGTCTTCTAGCTTTCAATTTTACTCAGTCTTTATATGCCTACATGATATAATCACATTAACACATAATTAGGTTACATAATAATCGATACATATCGTCATTAACCTATCTTCTACTTCTTTCTATCATAATCTATCTGAATCGGTAAACTAATAACGTTCATTAAGTTATTTGCATTCATTATGGCTTAATAATATTTAAATGTTAGTTCTTACCATTATTACATAACATTTACGTGATTACATCTTAAGTAACCTTAAATGTCCATTTCACTTGAATACAGTTTACCGTATTTTCGAATACAGGGTCCTATATTCAATTATACACTTTGTATTTACTTTGAAACATCATACTTTGCCATCTTTGTTCATCATTTAAGTAATTACAACCTAAAAAATCTTAAACGCTCGTTCAATGCGAATACAACTCACGAACATTGTTTACGTACTTTGCGTTTATAATTTCATAACCTTAAATCAACATTTAATTGATAACTTAATGTTTTAATCACCCTTAGGATGTTACTTTAGGTTTAATTAAGGTTCATTATCAACCCTAATCATTCCCCAACCTATTATGCTCTTACAAACTCCTTTCTATGTTTTGCCTTGGGCCGGCGCTGTGACGATGTGATCCTTTGTTAAATCTCGGGTTGCGGCGCATATTAGCAAGGGCTAAGTCCCCGGATTGGCGCTACGGCGCCTCAAATCCTTTGTTGGGCAGCGCTACGTTGCCTCCCCTGAGCCTTTGAATTGTTTTCTAAGTGTTGAAAAATTTCACAACGCTTCCTTCACGAACTCGTAACTTGTTCATTTTAACTCGGAACGAGTCCGTTCATGTAACGAATGTGGTTTTTGTTATTTGTTAAAAATATTTATTGAATTAAATAAATATTTTACTTATTTTATTTATTGAGTTAAATAAATAATTGATGGATTTGTTGTGAATTAATTTAATTAACTGTAATATATTAATTAAATTAATGTTTAATAATTTTATGGTTTGAAGATTTAATTTAATGAGATAATTAAATTAAATGAGTTGTTAAATAATTTCATTATAGTGTAATGGTATTATTTTAATTTAATATAATAATTAAATTAGAGATTTATTAATTTGATAAATGAAATTATAATTTATTTTAATTATATGACATATTAATTTGATTAATGAATTTAATTAAATTAATTTGTGAGGGGTGTGACAAATGAACTATATTATAAAAGGAATATTAAAATAAATTAAAAATGAGGGTTTAATATGCTAGCTAAACAAAGCTTTGTGGCTTTTGAATTTTGTAACTGTTAAAAACTCTTTTGTTTTCTTACCTGATGACTTGAGTACGCATAATGTATATGGTCAGGTGAGTTTACGTGTTTTATTCCTACCTTTAGTCCTTTAGTCTATTTTGCAAAGAACGGAGTATTGGTGAGGGAGAAAAGCTTGAGAGAAGAGAGAAAATTAAAAGAGTTAGAGAAATTCTGGAAACAAGAAGGAGGGTGAAGATTATCAAAGCCTTCTCAATCATCTAACAAAGTTCAGTCAAGGGTAAATTCTTAATTTCAAGCCCTAGTTTGTGTTCTTGAGTTATTCATGGAAACTTTGATTTTGTTATATAATTTGATGAGAGGTTAGCTGTAACGATTGTGATTTTAAATAATAATTTTAAATATTTATTGAGTTAAATAAATATTTTATGTGAATTATTTATTGAGTTAAATAAACAAATTATGTGATTTATGGAGTGATTTAATTAAGTGTTATATATTAATTAAATGAATGTTTAATATTTATCTAGTTGATGTATATTAATTTTATAATATAATTCTGATTTAATTGAGAGAATTAAATTAGATGAGTTATGTGTTAAGTGTTACATGGATTATAATTAGCGAGTAATTATAATTTGTGGCAAAATTTTATGTGATTTATTGATGTTAGATTTTAATTGATTAAATTAGTTGATTAATATTTAATTGATTAAAATATGACATTAAAGTATGTGTTAAAATAATTTGTTAAAATAAAAGAAAAAGGATTTTAAATGATTTTAAACAAACAAGGCCTTAGCTAATAATCTATTTTTAAATAAAGGGTTTGCCCAACTTGGCCTTATGGCTATTCAAATTCAAATTTTATAACTGTTAATTTAATTAAGTTATTAAGTATTAGTTAATACGTATATTATTGATACGTCAGTTATATATTTTCTATATAATACATAAGTTTAAAACTACGTTAGTTTTCCTAAGTCTAAACTAAAGAGAAAACAAAGAAAGAAAAGAGAAGCAGAGAAGAAGAAAACAGAGAAGAAGAAGAGAAGTTTGAGAAATCAAAAGGAAAATCACCTTCTTCACTTCTATTAAGTAAAAAAAAGAAGGTATTTTATAATTTTAAGACTTTGTTAAGTTTATTCGTATTTTGACTTCTCTATGAATATGATAGTTCATGGAAGTAATGTAAACATGATTACATATGTAGGAATTGTATTACTATGTTGTTCATAGTTGAATTATATGCCATGTACAAGTTTTAGAAATTAAATTGTGGTAAAAATGAGTTTTCATGGAAAAAGTTTCAGTTTACATGAGTTTATATATTATGGTTGGTTTTACATTGAGAAATTGATGAATTGGAATATGCTAGCATGCTTATTAGGAAATTGGTTGATGTTATCTTCAATTACGTATATAGTGCATGTATATAAAGTAGAATTGATGGAGAAATTTATTACAGTGGGTTATTTTGGAAAAGATATGAGTTTTCATGAAAATGGCCAAATTAAATTTTTAAAACTCTTGATTCTGGTTGTTTGAATGATTTTATGTTTTGGAAGCATGTTAGATATATGTATTACAACGTATATATGATTTACAGTGTCTATGTTACTGTATTTTTTTGTTTGTTGGCTTGTTCGGTAAAGCAGAGAGCCGTGGTTGTCTGCGTCTGGCCGAGTTGCTGCGCAGCTGCATCGACAGCAAGGCCAGGAGCGCAGCTGCGCTGCTTGCCCTTCCCTGATTCATCCAGTTTTAAGGCAGCTGGCTGCGCAGTTGCGCCATGTTCAGTGCAAAGGCAGTGATGCTAGTTACTGGTGCAGAGTTATTTTGGAGCCTAATTTAATTATTTTATGAATAATCATATATTATTATAACATGTTAACATGAGTTTGACAATGTCGTATTTAAAAAGAAAAATATAAAAAATGAAGTTGTAAATCTTAAAATAATATTTGAATTGTTAAATTATAATTGTTCTATGAGTTACTTTTAAAATTATAAATTGATTATTTATAATTAAAAGTAAGTGTTTAGTTTAAAGCATGATATTAGTTGATTTATTTTAATCAATTATATGTTAAATTAGATTATAATTTATGTAATTATAAGTTAATGCATGTTTAATTATGGATTATAAATTGATAATCGCATGACTAATTATAATTTCTGTAATTATAATGTATGATATAGTTTAATTGATTATAAATTATAATTTGTTTATAATTTAAAAGGTAATTATAATTTAGGTAATTATAATTTGATTAAATGTTTGAATTATAATTATTTAATTATAATTTAGTTAAATACATAATTAATTTAATTATGTGAATATGTAAGTGATGTAATTAACTATATGATTTTTGATTATTATTATTTATTTAGTTAGAGTGAGTTAACCATAAGGGTTAACCACTTATGTGAATTAGTTACGTGTTAACTAATTTAGGTTATTGTGATTGAATATGTATGTATATAGGAAGTGTTAAAGTACGTGGTTGAGTTAAGTAGCTTGCGTGTAAGGCAAGTCTTCTAAACCCTAAACTCGCTATTTCTACGTAAGCTTCTTTGAGTTCATATATTCATTGTTGAGAATGTCCTTTTTATTTCTGTACTAGACAATTATTTACTTAACCGAAGAGATCTTGACTTAGTGTTCAAGTAAGATCCAGTTTATTATTTTAAATGCTTTAAGTTTACTTCCAAAGCATATGTTAATTCATAATTCTTTTATTTACGAATTATTGAAAGTTGATTCAACTAATCCTTATTTGATGAACGTGAATTCTAAATTACCCTTGTAAGCTTATCCAAACCAAACTTTCTTTGGTGTGGACTTGAATTCAAATTACTGAGTTGAACAACCCTTTTATTAGGGTAGGTTACTACGCATAGCGTTAAGATGTTTGTGCACAATACATGGTACAAAGGGCTAATCCCCCTAAGTACGAGTTAAGGTCCATAGTCTTATTGACTGTTAAAGGTTTAAATAGAAATATTTATAACCTAGGACAAGAGTTCAAAGGTCTTATAACCCTCAGATAAATTCTATATTCGAATTTTAATGTTGATAGAGAATTATTATTCAATTCTTTATTGTTGAAGTAAGCTAAGTTATTCAAATCTTTTTAAAGATATCCTTTCATGTATTTACTATTGTTAAACTCCAGTGAGCTGTTGTTTGCTCACTCTTGCATTAAATAACAATTTCGGTTAAGGTTGATAACACTGATGCTTCGTCTACGAGTAAGGGCAAGGGAAAGCAAAGCAAGTGAAGAATTGTTTTTATTTAATTGAGAAGGATTGTAATAAGACTTGAATGATATATTTTTTATTTTTGCACTTTATTATTTTCATGTCAGGGTTAGGGTAACCCGAGATTATTTTAACAAGGTGTAACCCTTGTTGTAAGGGAGATTTATTTATTTTAAATCAAGTTGTAGTTTATTTTGCATTATTTATTGGGTAGATGTATGTTATATTAGAAAGTGAACACCAAATCATTTGGAAACGAAGTACCCAGATTTAGGGGTGTCACAGGTTGGTATCAGAGCTGTAGGTTATGAAATCTTAGGTGGGGAAACACCTTAGGTAGTAGCCTTATGGTAAGATCGAAAAGATAGTGATGCTAGGTAAAGATAATAAACTATCTTATGTGCCTATGTGTTTACGTTTTAGTATTCGAAGAGTGTCGATTCGATGTCACGTAATAATGAACTTTAAAAATTCTTTTGTCAGGATGTCGAACGTTGGAGAACCTAGTCAGGCTAGAGAGGATGTACCTCCGGTGCCTAGAGAGGAAGAGCCCCGTGATATACATATTGTCTGGGAGCAGCTGGTTAGGAGAGAGCCATCTCCAGTGATCACCGTAGCTGGTCGGGAGCGTGAGCTGACACCTATTCCAAAGGATGAGGACGAGGACGAGTCTGAAGAGGAGGAAGAGGATGCCGAAGAGGAATTCCCACCTCACTCTACTAGTGCTGAGATGTACGAGGCAGTCTACGATAGTAACGTGGAGCTTCATGGACGAGTAGGAGATCTCGAGGAAACTGTCCAGCAGCAAGACGAGACGATCGAGGAAATGGCAAGTGACCTAGGAGATGCACAATGGAACCTGATACATATGGAGGTTGATAGAGATGTTGCTCGATTTGAACTGGCAAAGCTGAAGCAAGACATCCAGGAGTAGTCGAGGAAGCGAGCCAGAGCTGAAGAGATAAGTTTGAGGGCTAATCAACGAGCCGATCGAGCTGAAGGTGAAGCTGAAGCCAAGAGGACCAAGCTGAGGGAAACTGAATATGCTTTTCATACAGCGATAGAGAGAGCTCAGGACTATGTTTTCTACCCAGCTCAGTTCTAAGGTTTATAGTGGTATATGGTGGACCAAAGAATGACATTTCGGGTAATGGAAGAGGAACGCAGAGAGGCTGTGTGACGTATTAATATGCCTAGGCAGTAGTAGTAGAGCTTTTGTTTATGTGTTGCTATTTGTAGTAAATAAAGTAAATTCCATAATTTGAGATAAGAATGGGATAAGTTAATAATGTAATCCTGCAACTTTTCCAGTTCAGGAAGGATGATGTAAATGGCAGAAATGCTATCTGATTGATGTTTTTAAACTACGACTAATGAATAAAAGAAGTTTATTAACGTGCTATGTGTTCTATATGAACTGAATTATTTAAAACGTTTAAGTATGAACTTGAATATTTAAAAATTGAATAAAGGATCTAATAATAATATTTTCTTAATAGAAAATGCCTCCTAGAAGAAGACCAACACGTCAAAACCCCGAGGGTTCGACGAACAACAACAATAACGATGGGACGAATCCCAACTCGATTCAACAGTTGGTGAACCTATTGACAAGAGCTCTAGCGAATCAGCCGCAAGTGCAGGGTACTACGTTCAAGGAATTCAAGGTAGTAGGACCGCATGAATTCAAAGGATCGACCAACCCTATTGAGGCTCAGACGTGGGTTATGGAAATGGAGAAGGTATTTGATGTAGCTCGAGTAGGTGAAGACCAGAAGACAGCATTCGCGGCTTTCATGTTGAAGTTGAATGCTAGCTTCTAGTGGCAGGCTAATAAGACCCGGGAGGGAGAAGGAGTCATAATGTGGGAACGTTTCAAGGAAATGTTCTACAAAATGTACTTCCCAGTGAGTTCCCAGGACCAGATGGAAATCCAATTCCTAGAGCTTAAGCAGGGAAGGGATGACGGTGTCTGAGTATGTTGCGAAGTTCAACGAGCTGGCCAGGTTTGCTACTTACCAGGTCAGCACTGGCGCTAGGAAGGCGAGAAGGTTTGAGCGGGGACTGAAGCCCTGGCTCTACAACAAGGTTTCCATGTTCCAGCTGAACACATTTGCGGCTGTGCTAGAGAAGGCCATACTTGCTGAGGGAGGAAGCGAAGGAGTGACGAAGTTCAACCAAGATAAGAAGAAGAAGAAGAATGATGTAGAAACCAAGATTGGGGGTAGTAGCGCTGTGACCCAGAAGAGGAAATAGAATGACAACACCTCTGCTGGGAGTCAGCAAGGAAGCCAGCAGAAAAAGAAGTTCGAAGCATGTGCTACATGCTGTAAGAATCACACTGGCGTGTGTATGAAGGGGAAGCGGGTGTGCTTCAATTGTGGTCAGGAAGTCCACATTGCACCTAATTGCCCAAACCCGAAGAATGGAGTTTGCTTTACATGTGGATCCAAGGATCACATGGCTTGCAACTGCCCTAAGAAGCTGACGGCAGGGTCAACAGGGAGCGGAGGGAATGGAAGCGGCAGTATCGTTACTATCGCTGCACCATTGCAAGCTGTTCGACCCACTGCATGGACATTCAATATGACGGTGCATGATGATGTGCAATCAAAAGACGTGGTGTCAGGTATTATTCCGATCAATAGTATAAATGCATATATATTATTTGATTCGGGTGCTACTTGTTCATTCATATCTGATGATTTTACTAAGACCCTAGACTTACCTGTAGAAGAGTTAGTTTACCCTTTGAAAATAGAGATTGCGAATAGGGAAGTTATTCCTGTTGGGTGTGTTTATAAGAACTGTAGACTGGACATTAAGGGTCAGGAGCTGAGAGTAGATTTGATTCCGATAAAACTTGGGGAATTCGACGTCATACTGGGTATGGATTGGTTGTTCAACCATGGGGCGATAATCGATTGTCAAAAGAAGTCAGGTAAACCTTACGACTCCAGTCGAAGTTAGTATTCTATGGTAGCAAATCGCCTAGACAAGCGAGTTGTCTGACGGTTATGCAAGCCAAGAAACTTCTGACGCAAGGCTGTATGGGATATCTAGCCTACATAGTAGATACGCGTAAGGAAAGCCCGAAGGTGGAGGAGATATCGGTAGTTAAGGAGTTTGTGGATGTTTTTTGAGCGATTTTCCAGGACTTCCGCCAGATAGGGAGACAGAGTTCGTGATCGATCTAGCACCGGGAACTGCTCCGATTTCAAAGGCTCCGTACAGAATGGCTCCAGTTGAGATGAAGGAACTGATGGTTCAACTACAAGAATTACTGGACAAGAAGTATATTCAACCAAGCGTTTCACCGTGGGGAGCACCAGTTTTGTTTATGAAGAAGAAGGATGGATCGATGCGTCTTTGCATTGATTATAGGGAGTTGAATAAAGTTACGATCAAGAATAGGTATCCTTTACCTAGGATCGATGACTTGTTTGATCAACTGAAGGGTGCGAAGTACTTCTCGAAAATTGATTTGAGAAGCGGGTATCATCAATTAAAGGTGAGGAAGGAAGATATACCTAAAATGGCTTATAGGACTCGATATGGTCATTACGAGTTCTTGGTGATGTCATTTGTCTCACGAATGCCCCAGCTGCATTTATGGACTTAATGAACAGGGTGTTCAAGCCATTTCTGTACAAGTTTGTGGTAGTGTTCGTAGATGACATCCTGGTTTATTCCAAGACCGAGGAGGAACTTGCTGAACACTTATGACTAACCTTAGAAGCCCTGAGACGAGAAAAGCTTTATGCTAAATTCTCGAAGTACGAATTCTGGTTGGAACGTGTGTAATTTCTTGGCCACGTAATCGACAAGGATGGTATTTCGGTAGATCCGTTGAAGGTTGAAGCGGTAATGAATTGGGATCAGCCGAAGACGCCGTCTGAAGTGAGGAGTTTCTTGGGATTGGCAGGTTATTACCGTAGATTTATCAAAGACTTTTCTAGAATCGCAACTCCGTTGATGATTTTGACTCGTAAAATGGTTAAATTTGTTTCGACGGAGAAATGTGAAGAAAGTTTTCAAAAGCTGAAGAAGAGGCTGAGTACTGCGCTTATATTGTCTTTACCGGATAGTTCGGGGAATTTCGTAGTATATAGCGATGCCTCACATAAAGGATTAGGCTGTGTGTTGATGCAGAGCGACAAAGTCATTGCCTATGCGTCACGTCA
The DNA here is from genome assembly GCA_020205555.1 of Panax stipuleanatus. Classification (NCBI taxonomy): domain Eukaryota; kingdom Viridiplantae; phylum Streptophyta; class Magnoliopsida; order Apiales; family Araliaceae; genus Panax; species Panax stipuleanatus. Next base: position 68,852,192 of record CM035118.1, read on the forward strand.
GCTAAAGGATTATGACAAGGGGTATCCGACCCATGATCTAGAATTAGCGGCAGTAGTGTTTGTCCTAAAGATTTGGAGGCACTACTTATATGGAGAAAAGTGTGAAATATACACAGATCACAAGAGTCTGAAGTATATATTTACCCAAAAGGATTTGAACATGCGCCAAAAAAGATGGTTGGAACTGATTAAAGACTACGATTGCGAGATACTTTACCATCCGGGTAAAGCTAATGTTGTTGCCGACGCTTTGAATAGGAAAGGTCGGGAGAAGCTGAACGTGTTAACTGATCAAAATCGGTTAATAGAACAGATGGCTAGATTGGAGTTGGAGGTGAAGCTTCCGAAGGAATCGGATGAGATGTTGTTTCAAGTAACCACTGGTTCTACTCTAGTAGACAAAGTGAAAGAAGCACAACTTCACGATGAAGAATGTGAGAAGATTCGGAGGAGGATAACCGATGGCGAAGAGTTCAAGTTCAAGATCGATAATGAAGGTCTGTTACGATTTGAAGGTAGAATCTGGGTACCGCCAGTACATGAGGTCAAAGAGGAGATTCTGAGAGAAGTTCATAGTTCTAGATATTCTATTCACCACAGGAGTACGAAGATGTACCATGATCTCAGACATCATTTCTGATAGCTGAATATGAAGAGAGACGTTGCTGAATGTGTTGCGAAGTGCTTAATGTGCCAGAAAGTCAAAGCAGAACACCAGAAACCAGGTGGACTCCTGCAACCGTTAGAAATTCCAGAGTGGAAGTGGGAGCACATCACGATGGATTTTGTGGTAGGTCTTCCAGGGACTCAGAAGAGATTTGATGCGATATGGGTTATAGTGGATCGACTAACAAAGTTCAGCCCACTTTCTGCCGATCAGGGTTAAGTACAACTTGGATCAGCTAGTGAAGATATACGTCAAGGAAATCATTTCTCGACATGGTGTTTCGGTGTTGATTGTGTCCAACAGAGATCGGCGTTTTACGTCTAATTCTGGAAGCGTTTGCAAGAATGTATGGGAACGCAATTGCGAATGAGTACAGCATACCATCCTCAGACTGATGGCCAGATCGAAAGAAAGATTCAGACCCTTGAGGATATGCTGAGAGCTTGTGTGATGGACTTCAAGGGAAGATGGGATGATTGTCTATCATTGTTGGAGTTCGCCTACAATAATAGTCATCATGCGAGTATTGGCATGCCGCCTTACGAAGCGTTATACGGCAGAAAATGCAGAACTCCTTTGTGCTGGGATGAAGTCGATGAACGTCAATTGTTGGGACCAGAATTGGTACAACAGACCGCCGAAATTGTGAAGCTAATCAGAACGAGATTAGTTGCTGCTCAAGACAGACAGAAGAAGTATGTCGATCTTCATCGAAAAAAACCGAGAATTCTTACCAGGAAGTTTCGTGTTCCTGAAAGTATCTCCCTGGAAGGGGAAGATTCGATTTGGTAAGAAGGGAAAGCTGAGTCCTAGATTTATTGAACCTTTTGAGGTGTTGCAAAAAGTTGGCGAGGTAGCTTACGAGATTGCATTACCTCTGGAGCTCGAGAATATATATAATGTCTTCCATATGTCTGTGTTAAGACCTTACAAGCATGATTATAAACATGTAATAGAATATGAACCTTTACAATTTGATAAGGACTTAACATATGAAGAAGTGCATGTTCAAATAATTGATAGAAAGGAACAAGTACTTAGGAATAAAGTGATACCTTCTGTTAAGGTAATCTGGAGGAACTACAGTGCTGAAGAAGCTACGTGGGAACTCGAAGATGTTATGATGAAATCTTATCTGCATTTATTTGCTTAGTTTTGTATAACCCCTTATGTAACGATTCTGGGGACAGAATCCTTTTAAGGGGAAAAATGTAATAGACGAGAATTTTTTTTTATGAGTGACTCTGGGAACAGAATCCTTTTAAGGAGGGAAGATTGTAACGATTGTGATTTTATATAATAATTTTAAATATTTATTGAGTTAAATAAATATTTTATGTGAATTATTTATTGAGTTAAATAAATAAATTATGTGATTTATGGAGTGATTTAATTAAGTGTTATTTATTAATTAAATGAATGTTTAATATTTATCTAGTTGATGTATACTAATTTTATAATGTAGTTCTGATTTAATTGAGAGAATTAAATTAGATAAGTTATGTGTTAAGTGTTACATGGATTATAATTAGCAAGTAATTATAATTATGTGGCAAAATTTTATGTGATTTATTGATGTTAGATTTTAATTGATTAAATTAGTTGATTAATATTTAATTGATTAAAATATGACATTAAAGTATGTGTTAAAATGATTTGTTAAAATAAAAGAAAAAGAATTTTAAATGATTTTAAACAAACAAAGCCTTAGCTAATAATCTGTTTTTAAATAAAGGGTTTGCCAAACATTACCTTATGACTATTCAAATTCAAATTTTATAACTGTTAATTTAATTAAGTTATTAAGTATTAGTTAATACGTATATTATTGATACATCAGTTATATATTTTCTATATACTACCTAAGTTTAAAACTACGTTAGTTTTCCTAAGTCTAAACTAAGAAAAAACAAAGAAATAAAAGAGAAGCAGAGAAGAAGAATACAGAGAAGAAGAAGAGAAGTTTGAGTAATCAAGAGGAAAATCATCTTCTTCACTTTTATTAAGCAAAAAAAAAAGGTATTTTACAGTTTTAAGACTTTGTTAAGTTTATTCGTATTTTGACTTCTCTATGAATATGATAGTTCATGGAAGTAATGTAAACATGATTATATATGTAGGAATTGTATTACTATGTTGCTCATAGTTGAATTATATGTCATGTACAAGTTTTAGAAATTAAATTGTGGTAAAAATGAGTTTTCATGGAAAAAGTTTCGTTTACATGAGTTTATATATTATGGTTGGTTTTACATTGAGAAATTGATGAATTGGAATATGCTAGCATGCTTATTAGGAAATTGGTTGATGTTATCTTTAATTATATATATAATGCATGTATATAAAGTGGAATTGATGGAGAAATTTATTACAGTGGTTTTTTTGGAAAAGATATGAGTTTTCATGAAAATAGCCAAATTGAATTTTTAAAACTCTTGATTCTCGTTATTTAAATGATTTTATATTTTGGAAGCATGTTAGATATATGTATTACAGCGTATATATGATTTACAGTGTCTATGTTACTGTATTTTTTCGTTTGTTGGCTTGTATGGGTTGTTCGGTAAAGCAAAGAGCCGTGGCTGTCTGCGTCTGGCCGAGTTGCTGCGCAGCTGCACCGGCAGCAAGGCCAGGAGCAGCGCAGCTGCGCCGCTTGCCCTTCCCTGATTCATCCAGTTTTAAGGCAGCTGGCTGCGCAGTTGCGCCATGTTCAGTGTAGAGGCAGTGATGCTAGTTACTTGTGCAGAGTTATTTTGGAGCCTAATTTAATTATTTTATGAATAATCATGTATTACTATAACATGTTAACATGAGTTTGACAATGTCGTATTTAAAAAGAAAAATATAAAAAATGAAGTTGTAAATCTTAAAATAATATTTGAATTGTTAAATTATAATTGTTCTATGAGTTACTTTTAAAATTGTAAATTGATTATTTATAATTAAAAGTAAGTGTTTAGTTTAAAGCATGATATTAGTTGATTTATTTTAATCAATTAGATGTTAAATTAGATTATAATTTATGTAATTATAATTTAATGCATGTTTAATTATGGATTATAAATTGATAATCGCATGATTAATTATAATTTGTGTAATTATAATGCATGATATAGTTTAATTGATTATAAATTATAATTTGTTTATAATTTAAAAGTTAATTATAATTTAGGTAATTATAATTTGATTAAGTGTTTGAATTATAATTGCTTAATTATAATTTAGTTAAATACATAATTAATTTAATTATGTGAATATGTAAGTGATGTAATTAACTATATGATGTTTGATTATTATTATTTATTTAGTTAGAGTGAGTTAACCATGAGGGTTAACCACTTATGTAAATTAGTTACGTGTTAACTAATTTAGGTTATTGTGATTGAATTGTATGTATGTAGGAAGTGTTAAAGTACGTGGTTGAGTTAAGTAGCTTGCGCGTAAGGCAAGTCTTCTAAACCCTAAACTCGCTATTTCTACGTAAGTTTCTTTGAGTTCATATATTCATTGTTAAGAATGTCCTTTTTATTTCTGTACTGGACAATTATTTACTTAACCGAAGAGATCTTGACTTATTGTTCAAGTAAGATCCAGTTTATTATTTTAAATGCTTTAAGTTTACTTCTAAAGCATATGTTAATTCAAAATTCTTTTATTTATGAATTATTAAAAGTCGATTCAACTAATCCTTAGTTGATGAACGTGAATTCTAAATTACCCTTGTAAGCTTATCCAAACCAAACTTTCTTTGGTGCGGACTTGAAGTCAAATTACTAAGTGAACAACCCTTTTATTAGGGGAGGTTATTACGCATAGCGTTAAGATGTTTGTGCACAATACATGGTACAAAGGGCTGATCCCTCTAAGTACGAGTTAAGGTCCATAGTCTTATTGACTGTTAAATATTTAAATAGAAATATTTATAACCTAGGACAAGAGTTCAAAGGTCTTATGACCCTCAGATAAATTCTATATTCAAATTTTAATGTTGATAGAGAATTATTATTCAATTATTTATTGTTGAAGTAAGCTAAGTTATTCAGATCTTTTTAAAGATATCCTTTCATGTATTTACTGTTGTTAAACTCTAGTGAGCTGTTGTTTGCTCACTCTTGCATTAAATAACAATTTCAGTTAAGGTTGATAACGCTGATGCTCCGTCTACGAGTAAGGGCAAGGGAAAGCAAAGCAAGTGAAGAATTGTTTTTATTTAATTGCGAAGGATTGTAATAAGACTTGAATGATATATTTTTTATTTCCGCACTTTATTATTTTCATGTCAGGGTTAGAGTAACCCGGGATTATTTTAACAAGGTGTAACCCTTGTTGTAAGGGAGATTTATTTATTTTAAATCAAGTTGTAGTTTATTTTGCATTATTTATTGGGTAGATGTATGTTATATTAGAAAGTGAACACCAAATCATGTGAAAACGAAGTACCCAGATTTGGGGGTGTCACATTAGCTATATATGTTAATTGGTGGTTTATAATTTGTTAGTTGTCTTTTATAAACAATTTTGGTGTAATTTAATCCATGAGATATGTTTTAAAATGAAAAATTATGTTCTTGATGGATTATATATGTTTTGGCTTGTTTGAGAGTCAAAATTGAGGGTTTAATCATGCTAGAATTTGCAAATTGAAAGTGGTTATTGTTAATACATTAAGAAATGAAAAGAATACAGTTTGTATAGATTGATTTGGTTGAGAAACGAAGTCATGGTGAGTGTTCTCGATAAATATGTCGAATTTTAGAAAAATTACCATAAACATGGTTTTAATTCTTCTAATTTGATTGTTTATGTTGTTTTATTGTTTAAAATCATGTTATGCATGCCTAGTAGTGATTCTATGGAGTTGATATGATATGGATATGCAAATATTGATGTTTGATTGGTGTTTTGGATGATTTGGTTCAGTTCAGTGAAGAAGCAGGTTGCAGAGTTTCTGTCTGCGCACCGGCATTACTGCGTAGGTGTCAAAGACAAAAACCTGCCCCAGAGCAGTTGCGCTGGTGTCAAGCCTCTGTACGGTGCAGATGTACTTGATACCCTTTGACGTACTTTTGATCGTGTATTCTATTTTTGATTCAAAAGTCGAGCTTTCCATTATTCAGAATTCATTGATTACTCTCATATTATTATTGTTTCTATTGTTATACTTGTAAGAAATTGATTGCTCACTCTTGTATATAAAATATTGCAGCTAAAGTTGAGAAAGTTGACGAGTCATCCACTAGTAAGGGCAAAGGCAAGATGAACAAGTGATGAGGACATGTTATTTTACTTGATTGAGTTTATATAATGAGACTAAATTATTTATTTTCCACTTATGATTGATGTTCTTATGGTTAGATTACCTGGGATTGTTTGAGAATTTGTTACCCATTAATGGGGAAGATTATCGTTTAATTTTATTAAGTTTATGTTCTAATGTTATTTTAATATTGTGGGTAGTTAGATGTACTATTTTGGACAGAGAACACCAACTCCTGTGGGAATGAAGTACCCGGATTTGGGAGTGTCACAGTTCAAGAGCCATTTTCTTACGTTGTTAACATATTCAGATCTCCTCCGGAAAGAATTTCATTCTAAGTCTGTTAACGAGGCTTTCCATTGGTTCAAATTTCAATGTTCGTTCATTTTACGTTCTTTAACGTTCTTCGTTCGTTCGTCTGTCGCTCATTAAATGTCTGAATTCGTCCGTTCTTGAGCATATGGCTCGCAAATTTTTCGTCCTTCGATATTCTAATGAAACCTAAGTTTTCTAGGTTCGTTATTAACATTCCATTTTCATTCGAAAATCCTAGTTAACTACGATTTCAACGGTTAACATCTTTTACTAGAAATTTTGCCATAACTTCGTTATTACGAATTTTTTACTTCGTTCCAAATGGAACCATTCCATCACATATTCATCTATATCTTAACCAAGCAATAAGCACCGAACTTATACGCGATGGTTTTAAACTTGTCCATCAACAACAAGCTCTAAGTTTTTCATGTTTTTCATCATTATATCCTTAATCAGTCTTTATGATTTCACTTGATACTGTTACAACCCGAAAATTTATAAGATCTTAAATGATTAAAATAAAGGTTAAAAGAATAAAACCTAGATGGAAATTTGAGGATTAATTAAAAAAAATTAAGAAAAACCTATATAGTTTACTATTTGAATAAGAATAAAGAAACATATGGGTTACAAAATTTATAAACCCTAGAAATGAATCTATATGTACTTGAAGGAATATTAAGGATAAGGTACTACGATACCTATAAAGTTTGGTGACCTAATATATAAATTAGGTATTTGAATTAAGTAACCTCAAGGGTTATCTTTATTTAGTTGTCCTAGTATTTTAACTATATACTTGTGACCTAATCTAAGAGATTTATGAAATATGTCTCAAGCTATTAGATTATCTTGTATGATTATTGGTCATAACTTATTAAACCAATTAGGGCTATTAAGTTAATACACTAGTGGAATATGTTTTGACTTATGTGAGTTATGTATATGATTAAATAAATATACATTATATAATGTGTATACATTTATTTTGTATATAAAGATAATTAAGAATTAAGTTATGTAACCTAATACATATATTAAGTATGATAATTAAATAACCTAAGTGATTATAATATGAGAGAATACTAGTATTTAAAAATATATACTAACTGTAGACACTCGAAATTTTCCTTGCCCCAATACTAACACTGTAAGAGGGCAAAACTGTCAATCAACTCAAATTCGGCCACCAATGCCGGTCCTTCAATTCAAAATCGGCAATCAATGCCGGTCCTTAAACCTAAATCTGATCCCCAATATCGGTAACCTAAATCCGATCGCCAATATCGGAACTCCAGCCAAATCTGATCACCAATATCGGTACTTCAGTCAAACCCGATCACCAATGTCGGTAATCTATCCATCTCCGATCTCTAATCGGAACGTCAATCCATCTCCGATCTCCAATCGGACAGTCAATCCATCTTCGATCTCCAATCGGACTGTCAATCCATCTCCGATCTCTAATCAAATCGTCAATCGATCTCCAATCTCAAATCGGACCATCAATCCAGCTCCGATCCCCAATCGGACCACCTATCCTGCTCTGATAGTCAATCGGACCGACAGATCAATCCCGATCTCAATAACAGGCTGTCAGATCAATCCCGATCTCCAATCGGGTCATCAAGTCAAACCCCGATCTCAATATTGGGCCTTCAAATCAACCTCGGCAGCAACCCGAGAGATTCAAATTAGCACCAGCAGCAACCTGGGAGATACCAAGCAACCCCGGTCTTCACATTGGGCCATCAAGTCAACCCTGATCTCAACCCGAGAAGTCAAGTCATCCTCAAAATTAACTCAAGACATGTCAAATCATCCTCGGTCTCAGCCCGGGAAGTACAGGTCAGCCTCGACATCAAGCCGGGAAGTGCAGTTCAGCCCCAGAGATAATCCTGGGAAGCTAGTTCCATCAAAGGTCGTGCCAACACCACAAGCAACCCCGGGAGGGGCAAAACAGTCATTTTATCCAACTCTCAATAGATTCGATCAAACTCAAGCCGAATTGATGCCATCAAAGTCAGAATGAACCACAACAACGATCATGAGTGCCAATAGCACAAGACAGCTCAACAGACAAACTGCGGGGAATCGAAGACCTATTTATGAACCCATTTTCTTAGACCCGAAAAATGTTTTATCCGATGTCATTGCGACACTCTCGGCGAGGGCTTTCTGGTAAGGTATCGCACCCCTCAAACGGACGCTCCGATCAAAAGTTTAAAAGTTCTGACTTTGACTATGCGTTGTCCGGAGTGCACGTATTTCGAGACGATGGAACCCGACACTGCGGGCCTCATCTGGGCAGCCGCACCTCTACCTATGGTAGCCGCAGGTAGAGCTAAGGCTCCCTGGCCTATAAATAAATGTGCACCCCCCCCCCTTCAATTTCAAGTTTTGAAACACAATGAAGCTCTGCCCGTCTGATGTTTCGACTTTTACACCTCTTCCAAACCCAAATATTTTCACTCCAACACGTAGATATACCCATATACTACCATATATCAGAAAATAACTGGTAGATTTGGACGTATAGAGCCTACAATTTGGCAAAAAGCCCGTATTGCAGTCCATTGTAAGTATTTTTACGATCAAAAAGTCAATACTACTACTTTGCACTGTTTTCCACTTACACACGAAGTTTCATCTTCTAAATATGCCAGGAACTTAGTTCTGTGGCCGTTTTCGTCAAAATTTGGTACATTTCTTTACATAAACACAAAATTTTGCATTTCTACAACTCGAATTGAGGATCAATCAGCTTCAGCAGCTTCAATGCACTAGCACACACATTTTTGGCAACTCCACCGGACTGGGTTGCTTTTCCAGTCCGGGTTTGGCCCTTTTTTTATACTTATTTAGTAGTTAATGGACTAATATTTTAATTCTGTCAAGCCCGGATGTGAAATCCATGGTAGTTTATCTCTTTTATATATATCCACGCATATGTAAGCGACTTTCACCATCACTGGTACTCATATCAGTCCTGGTTGACTAAATTTCTATCAATATATATATATATATATATATATATATATTTATACATTTTCAGTTCGGCCTGGATTACTTCGTGGCCATTTTACTGCTTTTGCACACTTTGCCATACTGGGTGCTCTCCCCAGTCACTATTTGCCTACTTTTCTGTTAATTTCAATTCCAATACGGGAACCAGCGTGAAAACCCATCGCCCTTATTACTGTTTTTCTATATATATATATATATTTCATTTCTGTCACAGCCTGGATTATTTCGTGGCTATTTATAGTTTTTTTTATAAATATATATATTTTAATTCCAGTCCGGGCATGCTAGTGAAAACCCATCGCCCTTTTTACAGTTTTGTATATATAACTATATATATAACTATATATATATATATATATATTGCTTTACTCCATCTATTCAATTGCTGCCTGTAATATTCAATTTTATGAATCTGCACTAACATATCTGCAGGCGGACTAGATTTATCCAAATCCCTCCAATTCTAGCTTTCAACGGTCCAGACAGGACCCGACAGAACCTGGAAGCTATAATGGCCGAGATTTCTTTAAATCTAGTTATTTTTATATAGTTTCAGCTGTAAAAGCAAACTCATGTCCCTTAGATCGCTATCTAGTGGGAACGAGATGCTTTATCCGCTCGCAACCACGATTTATGAATCCTTAGTTCCATTGCGACGTGATGATGTATATATATCCATTTCTGTGCAAATTTGAACTGTGCAGGTTTATGGGCTACTCATATGTGAGCCTAGGAATCGTGGGATTCGCGATCAAATCGATCGGGATCTGATTCCCATGATGGGCAAACTCCAGTTTACAGATGTACCCTGCCAGTTTTTTCTGTAAAATGTACATACATAGACCTTAAAACGGTTATCCGGATTTAAGGTCTCATCATAATGAAATGTCAATTATCATGTTAGCGTCCCTCTGATGGTTTTCATACCCATGAGGAGACCGACACTTTTCTATTTCTATGGTCGAGGATGCTTCGTAGCTTGACAAATCACCATTCACATGTAGCCTTAAGGCTATAAAGATAAAAAAAATAAAAGTAGCGATACGCTTCAATTCCTATGGCAGCGTAAGGGTTTGATAAACTAGCTTTCAAAACATCATTTTTAATCAAAAGAAAAGCTTTTGTAAATCAAATTAAATGCTTTTGCAAATCAAATCAAAGACTGATTTTCAAATCAAATCAAACCCTTCGTATGTAGGCTCAACGAAGTCTGTCAAAGCTTCCAATCAATCAAATCAGTAGGCCTAATTTTCAAACAGCATTCACTCACGCATTCACAGTTTTAAGGAAAATATTAAAAAGATGCGGTACCGTGTTTACACGGGAGTCGTGGGGTGCCTAACACCTTCCCCACACTTAAGCAAGCCCCTGAACTCAAAACTCCGATTTCAAAGATCAAGTTTCGACAGTGTCCAGCAATTGGGCCTCTTTTCAAATAAAACTCGGTTGAGTTGGTACAACCATTTTTGAATCTACCAACTAGCGACTCTAAAAGTTCAAATCGTCGACATAAAAACATGTTGACCTCTTTCCTAAAAAACCCTTCAAAACCTTTTTCCTAAATAAAAAGAGTGGGGGTAGAGAGAACTTAGGAAGATCGAGTTGAGGAAAATCAGGTTACAAACCGACCCGCGGGGTTCTTAAATTTTCTAACGTCGACAGGTGGCGACTCTGCTGGGGATAGTAGAGGGCTTAGGCAGCTTTCTAATCTTTTCAAACATTTCCCTTTCAAAACTATGGAATGCGTGAAATCCTGCGTCTCCACAGTCAATGGATTATTGTGTCTTTACATTAAATGAATGTGAATGAATGCTTTCCTGCTTTAATGCTTCGCACCCTTATTAGTGCTTCGCACCCTTATTAGTGCTTCGCACCCTTATTAGTGCTTCGCACCGAAATGTCATTGCATGCATAAACGGTAAGGCACGATGTATGAGAATATATGTTGTGTGTCCCTCTCACAAGGAGGATAACCTGGTCGGTGTTAAGTAATGACTCTGGGGAAGATTAAGTCTCTGGGGGTGCCTCATGAAATTACACCACTCAGATTCTCTCCAGTTGAACGATCGGATTAACTTCCCTTCTAGTAGATTGCGATGATCTGGGAACCTTCATGCCGAAAAAAAATCTGCGAGAGTAAACCTAGGATAGGTTAGCCTCTGATTAACTAAATTCGACGGGAAGCTTCTTCATACCTTCCTCTTTCAATTCCATGTCAAGTCTCCAATTTCTAAGGAGCACAATGTAAATATCAATAATGAAAGATTTACTTTCCCTATAAAATACATGTTATCCTGCCATCAAAAAAACTAACCTCGGTTTTGCATGATAAACACTAAAAAAACACATCATGTATCCAACCCTTACCTACCTCAAGAAATTAACACACCTACGTTTTGTTGTAGGTGTAAAAATTGGTCCTGTCACCAAATCAAAATTCAAGAAAGCACTCAATCCCTCCACGAACATCGCTTCAAGTGTTCCACCTGAATCTACCCCTGTCTCCAGGGAAGAATTCGAAGGACTAAAAAATCAGATAGCCGAGCTAGCCGGTTTTCTTGGAGAACAAAGTAAGGCCTTTAAAGAGAAAAAATCTCAAGCTTATCCAGAACTAGGAACATCTAGTATTGGTGATGGCGGTCAAGATGTAGAAAAGGCAAAAACTCAGATTCCTGGACCACAAAACCAGGACACCACCAACAAGACAACTGAGATCACCCCCCTCGTCAAAGAGCCGGAAGTTGGTGACATTCTCAAGAAAATGCAACAGATGGACCTCCGGTCTATCAAGGGGACTGGGGTGTTTGGCAGTGTTACTTACTCTGACCTCTGCATATTCCCCAGGGCTTGTTATCCCGAAAAATTTCAAGTCCCTGATTTTGAGAAATATGACGGAACGGGGGATCCTTACACACACCTGAAAGTCTTCATCGAAGAACTCGGATCCTATGCTGAGGACGAGAAACTTCGAATTCAACTATTCCAGAAGAGTCTAACTGGAGAAGCCAGAGCATGGTATGCCCGCTTGGACAACTCCAAAATTTATAGTTGGGAAGAGCTGGCCCATACCTTCATCAGCCAGTACAGTTTCCAATCACAGCTGGCTCCAAAAAGATATCAAATAATCAAAATCAAGAAAAATAACACTAAATCATTCAAAGAATATGCCCAGCGATGGACACGGGTCACAGCACAAGTTACCCCTGCCATGACTGAATCTGAAATAGTCATGACCTTCGTCGATATCCAAGAAGTGCCTTATTATGAGAGGGTCCTAGCAGGAATAGGAAAACCATTCTCTGAAATGATCAAGCATGGCGAGATGGCAGAAATAGGGCTCAAATCCGGGATGATAAAAGATCTAACCGCCCTCGAAGCTGTCGCCAAACATATCCAATCTAGAAATTACGGGAGTAATCCCTGGAAGGTCCATAAAAAGAAAGATGAAGACGTCTCCTTGGATTTACAAGGACAAAATTCAAGGGGCGAGTCAAACCACATGCCCATTCAAAGGAGGAACTATACCCCTTTCCAAGCTTCAGCACAGCCTGCAAACCCTCAATTCTAGAAAAACATGGAAGTCAGGCGTCGAAGAAATTTCCCCCCACTAGGGGATTCCCTCGAGAATGTGTTCAAACTTCTGGTAGCTCAGAAGAAGATTGTTCAACTCCTTCCACCAACCAACACTAATGGAAGGAATTTCGACCCTAACAAGAAATGTTCTTATCATTCTGGGTCTCCAAACCATGATACCCAAGACTGTTGGTCTCTCAAGCACAAAATTTAAGAATTGATTGACAGCAGGGAAATTGTGGTAATAAAGCCTGACCAACCCCATGTCCAAGACAATCCTCTCCCACAGCACAAAGAGAAAAATGTCAACATGATCAGCGCCTCAAATAGAGAAGGATCTAAGTACCTTCACTACGTTGGGGAACCAAGTCAATCCAATCTTAGTAGCCCAGAGAGTTAGGAAACTTTTGAGAAGCGATTCCTGATGGAGCAAGAAGTTAAGTCTCTTAAGGAATAGATTGAGCAGTTGGCTGAACTAGTCGTCTACCAGCATCAACTCACCAGGAAGGTGCTGAAGCAAATCTATCAATCTATTGGCAGTCATTCTCCTCCAACGGAAGTCAATTCCATCCCCAGTAGGGATCATTGCCAGTTGTACGAACAACCAATGGTAAAAAAATGAGTATACCCAAGAAGGTAGAAAATTCTTGTTTCAAAGGAATTTCACCAATCTGAACCAATCAATGGAAGAAATCCTCCAAATGATGATCAACGAGGGGATGGTTGCAGATCTATTACCCCCATTAAACCCTCAATCTAGAAAATTCAAACCTGACCAAATATGTCAGTACCATTCCAACTCTCCCGGCCATGATACGAAAGAATGCTGGGCACTTCGTAACCTAATTCAAGACCTGATTACAGAAAGGTGACCTAATTAGAGGAGATCAAATCCTCGACTTGGCAGCTAAAGATAGCCTCTGGATCCCCAATGCATGGTATCAGGACACAGTGGCTGTCGTATCCTACTATAAGGAATCAATCCTCACACCCCTGGTACTAACAAGGAAAGGGGTCCAAGAAGTCCAAAATCCTGTGAAGGTGGCTGCACCCCAGCCTCTAATCTTGCCCTTCAGACCTCAGTATCCAATCATCAGTCTGAATAAGGTCCCATGGAACTACGGGGACATTGAAAACTCTACTTTAAACAACATTTCCATCCTGTCAAAGGATAATCCATTGTACCTGCCTCAGAGGGTGATTAAACCAGTTACCAAAGCAAAAGAAAAGGTGGCTGAAGAAAAGATCAAAGAGTTCCTCAACAAAATGGGACACAATAAAATAAAGATAGTGCAAAGCTTGAAAGACGCACCCAAGCAAGTGTCTATCCTCTATCTAGTCTTATCATCAGAAGACCATCACAACATTCTAGTGAAGGTACTAGAGGAAGCCCATCTGCCACACACGGTAGACACAGAGAAATTCTGTCACGTGATAGAACACATTTTCAACAATAATGTGATATCCTTCACAGACGATGATATCCCGGCTGAGGGAAGGGGCCACCATAAATCCCTGCATATAGCTGTAGTGTCCTCCGGATACGTGATTGGAGGAGTACTTATTAACGGAGGATCTTCCCTCAACATTTGTCCATACGACACGTTAGAAAGAATGAAGATCAACCCGAACCGGATCAAAACCAATCATATGGTCATCCACGCTTTCGATGGATCTCGCCGCCAGGCTATGGGGGAAATCGAGCTTCCTCTAGATATTGGTCCACACACCTTCAAAGTATCCTTCCAAGTGCTCAATATTGCCACTAGATATAATTTGCTGTTGGGCAGACCATGGATCCACATGGCAGAAGTAGTGCCATCCACCCTCCATCAGCAACTCAAGTACATCATTAACGGTAGCCTCATCACGGTCAATGCCGAGCCAAAATATCCTACCTACATACATGGGGACATGCCAGTGATTAGCCTTGACGCGGGGATTAAGCTTGCAAGTTTCAAGCTTTCGAGGTGAGCGATATTTAATAACTACCAATCGGGGCACCAGCCCTAAAACCTAAAGTGTCCACTAAAGTAATGACCGTAGGCCAAGAGATGGTATCTTCAGGTTTCCAACCTGGAGAAGGGTTGGGAAAGGATAAGCAATGTATCAGGATGCCAGTCCAAATCCCAAGTCAGATGGGAAGAGCAGGATTGGGATATTCATTCGGGTCAAGCCACCAGAATCCACACAAACATCCCAAGGCTCATGCCTCTACAATTCTTCTCACAAAACTCATAAATGACGGATGGGTGAAACCTACGAGGAAGATCCCTACGGTGGTATCATTCATACTATTTCCTCCAATCATACCTGTCCATGAAAGAAAATCCCCTCCAGCCTAAGGCAAACAGCAAAAAGGGAAAAGAAAAGATCTTGTACGAAGGACGAGACCCATTCGCTAACATGAGAGTTATTCTCAACTACGAGGGTATGAATGACGAACTCCCTGACAGTGACAACGAACATGTCCAAATTCCTCACATCAAGAAGAGGAATGATCTACAGAAAAGCCTTGGCCCTATTCTCAAGGATGTCTCAGTCATCATCCAGGACGAGGCGGACGAGCACAATTCTTTGATTCTCCCAATTTATGAGAATCTGACACTGGACAACTGGAGCAGTGTTCCTTGCCTAATTCGAAAAGGGTAAAGGGGTAGAGAGTACATCTGCCCTTAATCATGCTTTCATTTACTGCTTACTTTTGATTGCACAGCTGGAGCAGTAACTTTTGTCATGCTTTGCAAATGCCATGTGTATTTAAGCAGTTGTATATATTAATGAAAGCATTTTTGTTTTCAGGACCCAAGCATTGGATGTTTGTGTATCTACTGATGAGATGCCAACCTGTCGAAATGACTCCAACTTGGATGTAGAATTGAGCTTCGACTTGATGGATATCGATCAAGAGGACGAAGATGACTATGAGGTGCCAGAGGAGATCAAGGAATGGGTCGAAGATAAACCCAAACCAAACCTCGACCAAACCTCCACCATTAGCATAGGAACCTCCAAAAACATCAAAGAAATCCAAATAGGTTCAGACCTCACACCAAATCAAAAAGCCGACCTAATCGAACTCCTAACAAAGTACCAGGATATGTTTGCATGGTCACATAAAGACATGATCGGTCTATCTACAGACATTGTCATCCATCGAATGCCCATCAAAGAAGGGTTTAAACAAGTCAAATAAAAACTCAGACGATTGAAACTTGAATGGAGTCTCAAAATCAAAGAAAAAGTCGTTAAGCAATTCAAAGTCGGGATCATTATGGTATCAACCTACCCCGAATGGTTATCAAACATAGTCCCCGTACCTAAATCGGGAGGGAAGGTACGAGTATGAAGTGGATTACCGAGATTTGAATAAAGCCTGCCTCAAGGATAACTTCCCAGTGCCTTTCATCCACATTCTAATCGACAATACTGCGCAGAATGGCATTTATTCCTTCGTGAATTGCTTTGTTGGTTACCATCAAATTATGATTGCTGAAGAAGATCGGGAGAAAACAGCCTTTATCACTCCCTGGGGAATTTTCTGCTACCGACGACTATCCTTCGGCCTCATCAACGCCAGATAAACGTATCAGCGAGCCATGATGGCCCTCTTTCATGATATGATGCACAAAGAAATAGAAGTTTATATGGACGACATCATCATTAAATCCCGGAGGGAGGATGATCACATAGACCATCTGAGGAAGCTGTTCAACAGGTTACGTAAATACAACCTCAAGCTAAATCCCGCCGAATGTGCTTTTGGCATTAAACCCAAAAACTTGAACAATCAAATAATGATGGATCGGTGCAGTAAGTTTCACATCAAGTATCTCAATTCTGTCATCTATCGGCCCAAGATGAACAGCGCTGTCGAAGCGGCCAACAAAAACATCAAGAAGATCATGCAAAAAAATGTCCGCCAATCACAAAGACTGGCATGACCTGCTTCCTCTAACTTTGTTAGCATACAAGATGTCAATGCGCACCTCTACTGGGGCTACCCCCTACTCATTGGTCTATGGCATGGAAGCAGTTCTTCCCATAGAAGATGGAATCTTTGCGAGTGTTGATCGACGCTCAAATAGTTGAAGATCAATGGTTGCAAGATCGATATCATCAACTGTCTCTGATAAATGGAAAGAGAGCTATGGCTATTTTCCACGGACAGTTATACCAGCAAAGGATCGCCAGATCCTACAACAAGAAGGTCTGAATTCGACAATTCAAAGAAAAAGACTTGATGCTAAAGAAAATCCTGACCAATCAGGATGAAGCCAAAGGAAAATTTTCCCCAAACTGGGAAGGCCCTTTCATTGTCAAAGAAGTGTTGACTGGGGCCGCTATCAAACTGCAAGAGATGGATGGGACCGAATTTTCCCAAATCATTAATTCAAACACCGTGCAAAGGTATTACATTTGAAGCACATGCATACCCGCATCCAAGTCCTACAAATCAAATCAGGCTCAGTTTTTCACTAGAAAGTCGGAACTACGAATGACCTGATGTCCCTCAACCCGGGAGTACGTAGGCTGCCATTTCTGGTGCGGTCAAACCAAATACAAGCTCAAAAACTCATCAAACCAAATTCAAAATCAAAGATAATTACTTTTCAAACCTACATCTCGGCATAAGCCAGAACTACGAATGACCTGATCTCCCTCAACCTAGGAGTACGTAGGCAGCCATTTCTGGTGCGGTAAAACCAAATAAAAGCTCAAACACTCATCAAACCAAATTCATAATCCAAGATAAATGCTTTTCAAACCTACATCCCGGCACTAGCCAGAACTACGAATAACCTGATCTCCCTCAACCCGGGTGTACGTATGCAGCCCCCTATAGCGCGGTTTGACCTTTAAGAAAAATAAATAATAATAATAAAAGACCAGTTCCAAGACACCAAAGACAAATAGAAGCTAAATTCTATCAAACTACCCTGGTCAACAAGCCCATCTGAGATACTCCCTGACATCTCAACTGTCAGTCCATCAAGGAGGAGCTCAAGATACATCAACAACTGCGAGTTATGAAAGAAGTGGTAATCACTCAGCAATGACAATACATCTCCAGTCAGGGAAGTGCATCAAAAATATATTTCTCTGATATATAAAACTGCTTTTTATACATAATGCCCTGTACATGACAAATATGGCTGATCTAGTCCGTGCAGGAAAAATAAAGATAGTCTATGGACCCAGGGACAAGTGGGTCAGCAATGCCAGTATGACATCTCTCTCCGAAGATGGTGGAGCAGCCGTAAGTGCAGTCCACTCAGCCTCCACACGGCCCAGAACATCCACAGTCATCTACAAGGTGGCACTGTGGTCATCAATATAAGCACTCATCTCGGTGACCAAACTATGAGTGTAAGATCGGAGAGCAGTGCTATAAGGAATGTGGAAATCACGGGAAGCTATAGCCTCATCCCTCTCCTCAAAAGCTGCGTCTCAAGCAATCAAAGTCTCCTCGATCTCAACATATACTGCATCCCTAGCCGAGCAAATCTCATCTCGCTCTACAACTGCAGTATCCAGAGCAGAGCGGAGCTTGTCCCGCTCAATCAATCCAACATCTAAAGCAGCCCTGAGACCATCTCTCTCAACAAAAGCTAAATCTCTGCCAGATAAAGCAGCCAACATCTGTGCTCTAGACGAGTCTTGCTCAAAGGTCATCCTGAATAGTGAGTGTGATAAAGCCGGATCTGTCCCTGCAGGAATGGTCGGGGAATCACTAACCAGAGCAGCTGTCAAACCCATGAACAGCTCATCCTTGGTAGGAGAATCTGGATCCTCCATGGGCTCCTCCTCGTCAGAGTCCACACTAGGAGATGAAGAAGCCTCTGCTACCACTCCTGTCTCTGCCTCCAACCATGCAGAATACTCCGGAGAACAGCCCGGATGGCTACTGGAGAAATCATCCCTCTCCCGATGAGTCCAACAATTATATACTCTGACCAAGTCGGCGGATGACATGGAAGAAGCCGACATCCTCTAATCAGCAGACCCCTCAAAATGGTGCAAACTCTACAACTGATCAAACTGACACATGACTACTAAAGGATGCTAGGTAGTCACTCCTCTCAAACCCGCTAGGGGCAAATAATCCAGGCCAGATGCATAAGTAATAAATCTATATGGGGATGCTAGCCCTGAGCATGACAAGATCACAAACGGATGCTCAATATCCAACAAAAATGCCGACCAAGACTCTACATCAATGCACTCTGCAGGCTGACAAGAGAAAGCTCTAGATGTCTCATGAGTAATCCAATCAGTCGTATATGGGACATCAGCCATATATACAGTGTGACGCCCCCAGAATAGGTCCAGTCAACCCAACCTATTCTGAGTCGCCAAATACATGGTATAGAATTCAAATACAATCTTTTATATCACACGGTCGTGCAAAATACAACCACACAACTGTGAGTGTCAATACAAATATGTAAAAAATATTAATATTCAAACTAAGTTCTCATTATAATTATTATCACACTATTTATTAGAAATAGTGAGGACTACTACTACTCTAACTCGGACCATCACTCTGTCCCCTGACTAGTTCCTGCGACATTCTCATTTCCTGAAGAGGACAATAGATGAAAAGGGTGAGCTCAACTAGCCCAGTAAAGAATATTATGACTAAGATAATGGAAAATAAATTATCGTTAGTCTTCAACAATTCAGATAAAATATTATTGACAACAAGATTTAGATCAATATTCGCAGCGAAAATAACAATTCATTAGAAGAGTTAAGTAGAGAATGAAGTCTACTATCTTCTATGATTTTAAAGTCCATCATCAATATTTTATCCCTGTAACATCAATCAATATACATCTCGAATCAAATATTCATCTTTGCACTACGGCCAAAGATATTCATTTGTATCACCAGTTGGTTATGTTCATCTCAACACCTGTCCATCTTTGCACTACGGCCAAAGATATTCATCAGGTAATCATTCATCTTTGCTCTACAGGCCAAAGATATTCAGTTATATCACCTTTTAGGACTGATGATGATGAAAAATATTTTAAAGAACGAATCCAGTGAGATAAAGGACAAAGATAAAGTATTCGTAAATCAGTCTATCCATGTTCAAAAATACTCCATAATAATCATTTGTAGAGTAAAATTCAAGAATGAAGTTCAAAACATAGATCCAATCAAAGATAGGAACCTTAACAAGCAACTTGGACAAATAGAAGAAAATTTAATTTTTTCGTGAATAGTACCGTATACGTAAATAGTGCCGTATACGTGAATAGTAACCCTGACAGAAAAAGTAGGAATTTCATAATAAAATCCATGCCAATATTTTGGTATAATGATATTGAAAAGAATAACATCATTTACGAAAGAAAATAACATCCCTTACCTCAAAAGAATAGTACTTCTGGCTGTAATATCGGATATAATACTGAAGGAAACTTGCACTGAATAGTAACAGTCAAAATATCTAAATACTCACAAAAATACGCTCGATATTATAGAGAGAGAAAACTTCTGATTCTGGTGTGATTTTCAATTCTAACCCAAGCACCCTATTTATAGGAAAAGCTTAGGATGCCAAAGTAGACTTTTTAATAAAATAATAGTTTTTTAAAAAAAATATTCCGCCCACCTGTTGAGCCAAAAGCCATCAGCCACCAGCCACCAGTGGGGCCCACCTCTGATTAAAAAAATATTTATTTTCTGAAACTTCAATAATTTATAATAAATAGCCCTTTTGTTAGAAAAATACAAATTCTATGTCCTTTCCATAGCAAATTTAATTCTCTACAACATTGTAGAAGGAAGTTTTTCCAAATTCCAAACATAAACTATCCGAAATCCATAAACGGATGATTTTCCACACCAAAATACTGATAAAAACACATCAGCACTAATTCCTTCTTTTATATCCACAAAATAAATATTTCCTTATCATATAAATTAATAATTAATTATTCATAAATAATATTACAGAACTACAATATTGACAACCAGGTCGTTCCCAAGAAAGAGGGAGCCTTCCGATAAGGATTTTTCCGTACTGACGCGCAATTAAATAACCCCTCCTAGACAGAACTTTCTTGGACATTGTCAATAATGCTATCTAATAATATTATTCAAATAATATGAATTATTGATTTGATAATGTAAAATACTGTGCAGTGGCAATTATTGAATCAATAATACAAAATATCAATGGTAGCAATTATTGAATCAATCATATAAAATATCAACGTAGCAATTACTGATATAAAATATCAACGTAGCAATTATTGAACCAATAAAATATCATGCAATTATTGAATCAATAATATAAAATATTGAACAGTAATTACTGTAATAATTATTGAGTAAGTGACTTCTTACGTAAGAACCAATAATTCGAAATACTTGTGCAATATCGTGTGCTACTGTACACAACGTGTATTACTGTATTTTTATCACCAGGTATTTCAACAGTTTAACCGTAAAAGTTTTACCGTTATTTATAAAAAGATAATTTCTGTCGCTTTCTATATCCGACAGTTATTCCGTTGTGGGGCCCACAAATAACTGTGTCGTCGTACGAATATTCCCCGACAACAAGAATATTCCACGACCAAACGAATATTCCCCGACAACAAGAATATTTTATAACCACTTGCTTATTTTAAAATATTTGCACATTTCACCCATAACTTTCACATTTATCAAATCAACACTTTACTATTTCAAAATAATATATAAAGAAAATTAAATCTTTATTTATAAAATTCGGGGTCTTACATCCTCCCCTCCTTATAAAATTTCGTTCTCAAAATTGACGTACGTACCTGGTATGTCGAAAAGGTGAGGATACCTCGCTTTTATTTCCGATTCCAACTCCCAGGTCAATAGCCTCAATTTTATGATTTCTCCACAAAACTTTAACTTGAGGTATAATTTTCGAGCGTATGACATGCTCCTTCCTATCCAAGATCTTGACAGGTACCTCCTCGTACGTTAAATCTTTGGCTATCTCGTCTGGTTCTAACTCAATAATGTGGTTTGGGTCTTTCACATATTTACGAAGTATGGATATGTGAAAAATATTATGAACACGAGACATGCTTGGAGGTAAAGTGAGTCTATAGGCCACATTTCCTACTCGGTCAAGGATCTCAAATGGACCAATGAATCGTGGGTTGAGCTTTCCTCTCTTCCCGAATCTCGTAACTCCTTTCCATGGAGCAACACGTAACAATACATGATCCCCAACATTAAATTCCACATCCTTTCGATGAAGATCCGCATAACTCTTTTGTCGATCTTGTGCTGTTTGTATCCGTTGCCGGATCATTTGAATCTTTTTCGTAGTCATACGTACTAACTCCGGTCCTAACAATGTTACTTCACCCACCTCATCCCAGCATACTGGAGAACGACACTTTCTCCCATACAACGCTTCGAATGGAGCTACGCCTATACTTGCTTGATAACTGTTATTGTAGGAGAATTCCACCAATGGTAAGTACTTATCCCAACTCCCTTTGAAGTCTAGAACACAGAGTCTCAATAAATCTTCAAGAGTTTGAATAGTCCTTTCTGATTGTCCGTCTGTTTGAAGATGATAAGCCGAACTGAATCGTAAATCCGTGCCCATAGCTTTCTGTAAACTGATCCAAAATTGTGAAGTAAATCTAGGGTCACAATCCGAAACTATGGATACTGACATGCCATGCAATCTCACAATCTCATTCATATACATACGAGCAAGACGTTCAAGGGAATAAGTCTCTCATATCGGCAAGAAGAGCAGACTTGGTTAATCTATCAACAATAACCCAAATCGCATCTATGCCTTGAGAAACCTTGAGAAGACCTATAACGAAATCCATCGTAATGTGTTCCCACTTCCATTTCAGAATCTCCAGTGGTTGCAATGGACCCTTCGGCACTTGATGCTCCGCCTTTACACGTTGACAAGTTAAACATCTCGAAATAAACTCCGCGATCTCTCTTTTCATATTGCTCCACCAAAATGTATGTCGAAGATCACGATATATTTTGGTACTCCCAGGATGGATTGCAAATGGTGTGTTGTGTGCCTCCATCATGATTCTATGCTTCAAGTCAGAATTGTTAGGAACACAAAGTCTGGAGTTAACTCGAAGTATTCCCTCTTCATCGATTCTTGCTTCTGGAATGGCACCTTCTTGCACCTTCTTCTTCATCTTCATCAGCTCCGAATTTGTAGCTTGAGCAGCTTTAACTTTATCAATCAAAGTTGGTTCTACGCGTATACTTGACATCATCGCACTCGTTCCCGCATATAATCTTCTACTCAACCCGTCAGCTACCACGTTCGCTTTTCCAGGATGGTATTGGATGGTATGATCATAATCTTTCAACAGCTCAAGCCAACGTCGTTGCCGCATGTTGAGTTTCTTTTGAGTGAAGAAATATTTAAGGCTCTTATGATCCGTATAAATCTCCACTTTCTCCCCGTACAGGTAATGTCTCCAGATCTTCAATGCGAGAACGACCACTGCTAACTCTAGATCATGAGTAGGATAATTCCTCTCATATTCTTTGAGTAGTCGCGAGGCATAGGCTATGACTTTCCCATGTTGCATGAAAACACATCCTAACCCTTTGCCCGAAGCATCGCTGTAGATAACAAATCCATCTGAACCAGATGGTATTGTCAGAACAGGTGCCGAGATAAGTCTTCTCTTGAGCTCTTGGAAGCTCTTCTCGCATTTCCTCGTTCCATATGAATTTTGTATCTTTTCGAGTCAACTGAGTTAATAGAGTAGCGATTCGAGAAAATCCCTCTACGAACCTCCGATAATAACCAGCTAAGCCCAAAAAGCTTCGTACTTAGGTTACCGACTTAGGTTGCTCCCAGCTTTGTATTGCTTCAATCTTCACTGGACAGATACTCCATGTTTCGATACCATGTTCCCAAGGAATGCTACTTCCTCAAGCCAGAACTCGCATTTCTTCAGCTTGGCATATAGCTTGTTCTGACGAAGCTTTTGAAGTACCAACTTCAAGTGGTGCTCATGATCTTCAAGGCTTTTAGAATAGATGAGGATGTCATCAATAAAGACAACAACGAATTGATCTAAATACTCCTTGAATACATGGTTCATCATATCCATGAAAGCAGCAGGAGCATTAGTCAATCCAAAAGAAATGACTAAGAACTCATAATGCTCGTACCGAGTTCTGAAGGCAGTCTTCGAAATATCCTCAATTTTAATCTTCAGCTGATGATATCCAGAACGAAGAACGATCTTTGAAAAGAACTGTGCTCCTTGCAACTGGTCGAACAGTTCATCAATACGAGGTAGCGGATACCTATTCTTGATGGTGACATGGTTCAACTCCCGATAGTCAATACAAAGTCGCATACTCCCGTTTTTCTTCTTTACGAATAAAACAGGAGCACCCCAAGGAGACGTACTAGGACAAATAAAACCAATGTCTAACAATTCCTGTAATTGGACCTTTAACTCCTGAAGTTCAATAGGAGCCATTCGATATGGGGTTTTAGAAATGGGTTTTGTACCGGGTTCAAGGTCAATAAAGAATTCAACTTCACGTTCTAGGGGTAGACAGGGAAGTTCTTCGAAAAATACATCTGGAAACTCATTAACAAAGGAATATCATTTAAATCTGATGTATTCTGGTTTAGATCAATGACATGGGCTAAGAAAGCTTGACATCCATTTTTTAATAAACGAATAGCCTTGTGATTTGAAATGATATTGACTGATTTTAGTGGTTTGGATTCGCACAACAGGTTGATTAGGAATATGAAAACTAACAACATTACGAAAACAATCAATTTTGGCATGGTAAGTGGTTAACCAGTCAATTCCTAAAATCACGTCAAATGCAAGTATTTTCAAAGATATAAGATCAACAGGTAAGGTAAGGGTACCAATCTGAATCAAGCAAGATTTGTAAACTGTGGATGTAACAAAGATTTCTCCCAACGAAGTTTCAACAGATAAGTCAAAGTCTAATTTATCAGAAGTCAAGTTCAAACGTTGAGCACAAGCAGGTGAAATAAAAGAATGGGTAGCACCGGTATCTAATAAGGTGTAAACTTCGCAAGAGTTTATGATTAGCTTACCCGTAATCACCTCGTGTGGATTCCTCGCGTTTTGAGCTGTCATGACAAACGCTCTTCCAGGAATCACCGACTTTGACTTGTCCGAAACTGCCTTTGGAATCACCACCCCCGCTGGACTTGGTTTCACTATAGGACAATCTCGAGCTATATGTCCTTCTTTTCCACAGTTATAGCATGCTTTGAATTGTTGTGGGCAGTTTGGGCTGATGTGTCCCTCTTTCCAGCATTTATAGCATACGACCGATGGTCGTTCTCCTCCCTTAGAAACAGTTGATGCTGGTGCTGATGTTGACGTCTTCACGTTCTCTTTGTTGTACCTTCTCTTCTTGAAATCTCCTCCCGATTCGCTTTTTCTACTATCATGGCCACGATTACCACTGGAGTGGTTACCGCTTCTGGCATACTTTCCACCCCGCTGGTTGTCATTGCTAAGATGACTGCTGCCACCGGTATGACCTTGGTTGTTATCCCTTGGTTGAATATAATCACTATCTCGTTCTAACAACTGGGCCCTGTTCACTACATCCAAATATAGAGAAAATTTGTGAAAAATGAGGTATTGACGTATTTCGGGTTTCAAACCTCTTAGAAATATCTGTGTCATACGTTCCTCATTCTCTACTAAATGAGGTGCAAACCTGGACAACTCCGCGAACTTAGCCTCTTACTGGGACACAGTCATGTTATTTTGTTCCAGTCTGATAAACTCTACCTCCTTCATATGACGAATACTTTCAGGAAAGTACTTGTCATTGAACAGTTTCTGGAACTGCTTCCTGTTGCACGTTCTCCTGGTTGGTGATTAAAGGTGTCTCCACGGTCTCATTCACTTCATTGTTAACATTCTCAGCTGTCATTCTCAAATACTGCCATAAAACAAGGGTTAATTAAACAAATTAACATATCACATATTAACCCTATGTTCCAACTGACCAATTAAATACCACATAAGCTTAGGTAGGACACACTAGTGTAGGATTTACTTGTCTATCCCCTCCTAGTTATATTCCCCGATCTCCGCCAGAGATCATATCCCTAAGCTCTGATACCAACTGTGACGCCCCCAGAATAGGTCCAGTCAACCCAACCCATTCTGAGTCACCAAATACATGGTACAGAATTCAAATACAATCTTTTATATCACACTGGTCGTGCAAAATATGACCACGCAACTGTGAGTGTCAATACAAATATGTAAAAAATATTAACATTCAAACTAAGTTCTCATTACAATTATTATCACACTATTTATTAGAAATAGTGAGGACTACTACTGCTCTAACTCGGACCATCACTCTGTCCCCCGACTAGTTCCCTCGACATTCTCATTTCCTGAAGAGGACAATAAATGAAAAGGGTGAGCTCAACTAGCCCAGTAAAGAATATTATGACTAAGATAATGAAAAATAAATTATCGTTAGTCTTCAACAATTCAGATAAAATATTATTGACAACAAGTTTTAGATCAATATTCGCAGCGGAAATAACAATTCATTAGAAGAGTTAAGTAGAGAATGAAGTCTACTATCTTCTATGATTTTAAAGTCTATCATCAATATTTTATCCCTGTAACATCAATCAATATACATCTCGGATCAAATATTCATCTTTGCACTACGGCCAAAGATATTCATTTGTATCACCAGTTGGTTATGTTCATCTCAACACCTGTCCATCTTTGCACTACGACCAAAGATATTCATCAGGTAATCATTCATCTTTGCTCTACAGGCCAAAGATATTCAATTATATCACCTTTTAGGACTGAGGATGATGAAAAATATTTTAAAGAACGAATCTAGTGAGATAAAGGACAAAGATAAAGGATTCGTAAATCAGTCTGTCCATATTCAAAAATACTCCATAATAATCAGTTGTGGAGCAAAATTCAAGAATGACGTTCAAAACATAGATCCAATCAAAGATAGGAACCTTAACAAGCAACTTGGACAAATAGAAGAAAATTTAATTTTTTTCGTGAATAGTACCGTATACGTGAATAATGTCCAATACGTGAATAGTAACCCTGACGAAAAAAGTAAGAATTTCATTATAAAATCCATGCCAATATTTTGGTATAATGATATTGAAAAGAATAACATCATTTACGAAAGAAAATAACATCCCATACCTCAAAAGAATAGTACTTCTGACTGGAATATCAGATATAATACCGAAGAAAACTTGCACTGAATAGTAACACTCAAAGTATTTAAATACTCACAAAAATATGCTCGATATTATAGAGAGAGAAAACTTCTGATTCTGGTGTGATTTTCAATTCTAACCTAAGCACCCTATTTATAGGAAAAACTTAGGATGCCAAAGTAGACTTTTTAATAAAATAATATTTTTTAAAAAATAAAATTCCGCCCGCCTGTTGACCCAAAAGCCATCAGCCACCAGCCACCAGCCACCAGTGGGGCCCACCTCCCATTAAAAAAACATTTATTTTTTGAAACTTCAATAATTCATAATAAATAGCCCTTTTGTCAGGAAAATACAAATTCTATGTCCTTTCCATAGCAAATTTAATTCTCTACAACTTTGTAGAAGGAAGTTTTTCTAAATTCCAAACATAAATTATCCGAAATCCATAAACGGATGATTTTCCACACCAAAATACTGATAAAAATACATCAGCACTAATTCCTTCTTTTATATCCACAAAATAAATATTTCCTTATCATATAAATCAATAATTAATTATTCACAAATAATATTACAGAACTACAATATTGACAACCAGGTCGTTCCTAGGAAAGAGGGGGCCTTCCGATAAGGATTTTTCCTTACTGCCGCGCAATTAAATAACCCCTCCTAGACAGAACTTCCTTAGACATTGTTAATAATGCTATCTAATAATATTATTCAAATAATATGAATTATTGATTTGATAATGTGAAATACTGTGCAGTGACAATAATTTAATCAATAATACAAAATACCAATGGTAGCAATTATTGAATCAATCATATAAAATATCAATGTAGTAATTATTGATATAAAATATCAACGTAGCAATTATTGAACCAATAAAATATCATGCAATTATTGAATCAATAATATAAAATATTGAACAGTAATTACTGTAACAATTATTGAGTAAGTGACTTCTTACGTAAGAACCAATAATTCGAAATACTGTGCAATACCGTGTGCTACTGTGCACAACGTGTATTGCTTTATTTTTATCACCAGGTATTTCAACACTTTAACCGTAACAGTTTTACCGTTATTTATAAAAAGGTTATTTCTGTCGCTTTCTATATCCTATAGTTATTCCGTTGTGGGGCCCACAGATAGCTGCACCGTCGTACGAATATTCTCCGACAACATGAATATTCCACGACCAAACGAATATTCCCCGACAACAAGAATATTTTATAACCACTTGCTTATTTTGAAATATTTGTACATTTCACCCATAACTTTCACATTTATCAAATCAACACCTTACTATTTCAAAATAATATATAAAGAAAATTAAATCTTTATTTATAAAATTTGGGGTCTTACATACAGCAAGACCGAGCTGCCCCTAAAAAACCCCTTTGGATGGGTACTACAGTACGTGGCGGATCTAAATATCTCAGCCAATATCATCGGGATGATGGTGATACCCTGTCTAAGGGCTCTAACCACTACTACCAATCACACATCTAGATGATCCAATCACAATGATATGTAGACATATGCTACAACATACATCAGCAGGATGTCTATCCTGGCCGCATGTCATGCCTCTGCTGAACAAACGAAATCTCTGACGTGGCGACCATAACTATCAAGCTCGCCAAAGCGCTCAATCAAGAAGTTCATAGAGATCACGTGCCCCGAAATGATCTTATCTATGACTACACTCTAACAGATACCAGACAGCCTAATAAACGGCCTCCTCATATCACTAATCGCCGTCCGAGGGCACGGTAACTCTAAAGCCAAGCTAGTAAATCTCTAGTACTCCTCCAGAGTCGGCGTCAGCTCCCGTCGCCCGAAGCAGAACACCCGTCTATCCGTAATCCAATAGGGTAGAAGGCCCTCAACAAATCCGACCGAAACCCAAAAATTCGCAAGGGCCAATGAAAGCCCCAATAACTGGTCCACAGTTCCCCTAGCAGGAAAGGGCAGACTATCATACCAGGACCTCAATGATGCTACCATCGTAGATGGTGGTAAATGCTCAATATGGCTGACTACAGACAACGTCATCTGTAGCACCGTACCACAAAATCGTGCAGAGGTCAAGTCAAACCGCAACTGTCTGAATGCATACACATGATATAATACATACATGATGACAGTAATATAAACATGATGCAGAAGATAAGATATAGCAGGAATATCTATAACAAGCTATCTACTACATACAACATCCTTGTATCCTGATACAAAGTGAAAGGAAAAATACAGGGAAAATGGGGCACCACCACTCAATTACTACAGTGGTCTATCAAATTGATGGCACAAATGTCGAATAGCCAAAATAGTGGCTGGCCAAAAAGTATAGCTCCAATAGCTATCAGAGAAAGTCGTAGACATCAGTGTTGAATCGATCAACCTGCTCCATCTCCTCTGTCGGCACAAAGCTGCTAGGATCAGGCATATCTGGGCGATATAAGGGAGGATCTGCCCCTGTATAGCTGCTGCTAAATGGACCTGAAGAGGGACCTGCTCCTGAGCTGGATGGGTCAAAAAAAGATGCCTCTGATGGATCTCGGCCAAGGTACCTGATAAAGAAACTAGCCTACTCCAACTCCTTGGTCAGATCTGCTATCTGGTCTGCATGAGTCGGCTCCCTGAGGTAAGCTATCCAATTCGTCATCATCACAGATTCTGGCACCATATCTGCCATAAACTAGGTAGCCCGAGTCTGAGCTCCAATAGTACGAGAGCTCCACCATCTGCCAAATGCCTCCTGGCTATACGTACCCTCTAATAGGGTGAAGCCATCAATGCCCTCCAAAGGGATGTCTGTCCAAGGCACAGTCAATGGCCAATGATGCCAAGCTAGAGGAATAATGGGAATGCGAATCTCCCCCGTGATGTTCCTAATAGCACGCTCTCCAAGATAAAGCTCCCAGCCTCCCTCCGTCAACAATGATACCCTGCGGGTCGATAAGTCAAACTTTCGGCCAGTAGGGACTCCTCCCTCAAATTCGACGGTCAAGTGCTTGGATGTGTACGGCGTCCAGGTGATCAAATCCGCAGTCAAAAGCTCCAACTGTAGACGGGCATGAGTGAATCCCTCAACAACAGGGACCTCCATCAAAGTGGAGTGATGCCATCTACATCCTCGAGGATAGGTCTCCAGACCTAAGCAATAGCGGGACCGTAGGCAAGGAAGCCTCTCAAATGTCCAAAGCTGACCATACAAATACCTAAAGTCCTCAGTGATCAAGATTGACAAAAATGATAAAATCAAAAAGGTACAGAAAGTTGTACTCACCAGCAGGAATGGGTAAAATCCTAACTAAGCCTCCATCGTACCCTCCAAAAGCATGCGCATACCCCAGAGAAAATATGCAAAGGTATAGGAGCCCTAATCATAGTCACTGAGGCACTCTACCTATCGAGTGGCGCTGATCAAAATGAAGGACACAGTAGACGAGTTCTCCGCCACGAAACAACCCCTGATGATCGACAAAAACAATAACCTCAGAATGCGATCTCTAGTCCTCTGGTCATCAGGCGGAGGCAACTACAAAGCCTCATCTTGGGCATCTATACTCAAGGGACCAGATCGGACTGCCCTGACCCTTGACTGCTGTCATTGGGACTCCCAACAGGGAATGAACAATAGTGAGCGGAATGTCAGTCATGACAGGAACTGACTCGCCCTCAAACTAAATGCCGGTGATAAATCTCCAGTCCATAGGGGTCATCATCACCCTGCAATCTAGAAAATGAAGGGACTATGTCTGGTGGAACCAACGCTCAAATAAAGCCCTCATATACCCCCAGGGTCAACGACGGGGATGGATCGAGAAAAATGCCTGAAATCCCCAGCCATCTATAATCTCCTTGTAATCCTCATGCAAAGTATGATACAGGGAGTGCACGCTAAACCAGTTCCCTCGAGGCTGCATAAAGCCGGGAACCTGCATAAAAAATCAACCCATGTCAAAAACCTGAGCCCCAAAAATGGCAAAAAGGAAGAAAAGAATCCAAAGAGAAGAAAGACTTCAAGTCACCTCGTTGACGTGAAGATATCTCGAAGGATGGCTACTCAAGTCGCCCAATAGCTCCTGAGTAGGCACAACAATGCCTGTGACCTCCGCACGTGGAGCCTGAGCGGGAACAGGAGCAACAAGAGGAGCCTCCTCATCGTCAATATCAAGTGGCTGCTCATCTTGTGCGAGATAAATCATTCCCTCTACCAGTCTACGAGGCGTCCTAGCCGGACATGGCTGTGGCACATCAGAAGCCCTCCTACATCTAATACCCGAGGAGACCCTATTGGAACTGCCGGGTCTATCACGATCCAACTACGGCAACAAGTCTCCAAATCACCTCAAAAAGGGTGCGGTAAGCCTGAAACCTGTGGCTTATCATTTTCAATCAGTCCAACATATATCTCTAGGTCCTAATACATGCATAGGTCAGTAAAAAATACCCAATAAAGTCAAAACTACATGTTTTCAAAACCTAGAAACTCCAAACCTGCATGGGTCAGTAAAAAAATTCCCCACAGAGTCAAAACTGCATGTTTTTTCAAATCCTATGATTTTGGAAAAATGTCGCCAGAGTCTCCTTTGTAAAATGGACTGTCCACATGCACACAGGCATGTCTAGGTGGCCATTAAGTAGCACACTTACCCAAAAATAGAAACAGATCATATTTACTAAAAAAATCAAAAATCAAACTCATATGGTAGCCAAATTACCATGGATATTTTTAGTTGAAAATCCAGGCTCACTAGGCCTTAAAAAGGATGACTAAACTGATTAAAAACTACAAAAATTGACTGTCTCAAAACTTGAATTTTCTTACATCCAAACGTTCATTACAGTGAGATATGCATACATATGTAGTTAGAAAATATTTTATAGGTTATATAGTTATACATTTTTCATACATTGCGTCTAAAAGCACCCTAGGCAGTTTGCATGCTTTTAACGGTCAAAAACTGAGAAAAAACCATGTAAAACGTTACCTGCGCTGAACGCGTGGAACTGACAGATTCATAAAATAGCTGTCCAAGCTCCATAGATCTGAAAAAGAAGATCGGAATCCTTTCGGAACTCAAAACGGGAAACTTGCAAAATTAAAATTCCACAGCATATTAAATAGGCCAGGTAGCCGCACCCCCACCTGCGGCTGTCGTACCTCCATCTGCAGTAGCACAGGTGGGTCCCACTTCCCCCGGGCCCGATTTGGTTCGAGTCAAAACAGAGTTTAAACTGGGCTGCCAAGTCAAATTTGAAGAGAAATCGATACGCGATTGAGCGGTTTGGCCAGAAATCCTGCTTTTAAGCAGCGTAATCCTGACAGAAAGGGAAATTCCCCCTTGGTATTCATCCCGGAGCCTTGTCCGGGGATCAACCAATCAAACTACTGAAAATTGCCATTTTTTGAAGTTCAGGTACTGACCGAAGCAGTTTCAGCCGTTGGCTCAGCCCCAGCAAAGTTCGGGTACTGACCAAAGAAGTTTCAGCCGTTGGCTCAGCCCTAGTGAAGTTCAGGTACTGATCGAAGCAGTTTTAGCAGTTGGCTCAATCCCAACGAAGTTCGGGTACTGACTGAAGCAGTTTCAGTAGCTGGCTCAGCCCCCAACGAAGTTAGGGTACTGATCGAAATAGTTTCAGCCATTGGCTCAGCCCAGTAAAGTTTGGATACTGACCAAAATAGTTCAGCCGTTGGCACAACCCCAGCGAAGCATTGGGTACTGACCAATGACATTTCAGCAGTTGGCACAACCCCAGCGAAGTTCGGGTACAAATCGAAGTCTAGTCCAACCATTGTCTCAACCCCAATGACGCTTCAATTGTCGGCTCAACCCCAGTCAAGCAACAGAAGGGATCCGGTGATGAAAGTAATTATAATAATCAATCACAAATGATGGAATCTGTTATACACATCCTCAAAGGGATCATTGAGGTAGTATCAATCATATCAGCCTCAATCAGAATCTACAAAAGCTATCATGAATGATGTCATCCCTAGCAGAAAATGGCAAAATTAGTTCGCGGTAACTTCCCAACAACATCAATTACTGTACATGACAACGTTATCCCCAATAGAGTGATAACGTAAGCAGCTAGCAGAAGCCCCATTCTACTCAAAGACGCCCAGCCTTCGAAGCAGCGCTGACACTTTTTATTTCCAGTGTCTACTAATCTTTATCCTGTCCATTCCATTACATTGCATGGACATGATAAAAAGGGGCATCTGTAAACACTCAAAATTTTCCTTGCCCTAATACTAACACTGTAGGAGGGAAAAATTGTCAATCAACTCAAATTCGGCCACCAATGCCGGTCCTTCAACTCAAATTTGGCCACCAATACCGGTCCTTCAATTCAAAATCGGCCGTCAATGCTGGTCCTTAAACATAAATCTGATCCCCAATATCGGTAACCTAAATTCGATTCCCAATATTGGTATTCCAGCCAAATTCGATCACCAATATCGGTACTTCAGTCAAACGCGATCACCAATGTCAATAATCTATCCATCTTCGATCTCTAATCGAACCGTCAATCCATCTCTGATCTCCAATCGGACCGTCAATCCAACTCTGATCTCTAATCGGATCGTCAATCCATCTCCAATCTCCAATCGGACCGTCAATCCATCTCCGATCTCCAATCGGACCGTCAATCCAGCTCCAATCCCCAACCGAACCGTCTATCCTACTACAATAGTCAATCGGACCGACAGATCAATCCCGATCTCAATATCGGGCCATCAGATCAATCCCAATCTCTAATCGGGTCGTCAGGTCAAACCCCGATCTCAATATCGGGCCTTCAAATCAACCTCGACAGCAACCCGAGAGATTCAAATCAGCCCCGGCAGCAACCCGGGAGATACCAATCAACCCTGATCTTTACATCGGGCAGTCAAGTCAACCCCGGTCTCAACCCGGGAAGTCAAGTCAACCTCAACATCAACTCAAGACATGTCAAATCATCCCCGGTCTCAGCCTGGGAAGTATAAATCAGCCTCAGCGTCAAGCCGGGAAGTGCAGTTTAGCCAGAGATAATCCTGAGAAGCCAGTTCCATCAAAGGCAGTGCCGACGCCACAGTCAACCCTGGGAGGGGCAAAACGGTCATTTTATCCAACTCTCAACAAATTTGATCAAACTCAAGCCGAATTGATGCCATCAAAGTCAGAATGAACCACAACAACGATCCCGAGTACCAACAGCGCAAGACAGCTCAATGAATAAACTGCGGGGAATAGAAGACCTGGTTATGAAACTGTCTTCTTGGACCCAAAAAATGTTTTATCCCATATCATTGTGACACTCTAAGCGAGGGCTTTCCGAAAAGGTATCGCACTGCCTCAAACAGAGTGCACGTACTTTGAGATGACAGAACCCGGCACCGTAGGCCCCACCTGGGGGAGCCGCACCTCTACCTACGACAGCCGTAGGTAGAGCTAAGGCTCCCTGGCCTATAAACAAATGTGCACCCCCCCCCCCCTTTATTTTCAAGTTTCGAAACGCAGCGAAGCTCTACCCGTCTGATTTTCTTACTTTTACACCTCTTCCAAACCCAAATATTTTCACTCCAACACGTAGATATACCCATATAATACCACATATCAGAAAATAACCGGTAGATTTGGACGTATAGAGCCTACGATTTGGCAAAAAGCTCGTATTGCAGTCCATTGTAAGTATTTTTACGATCAGAAAGTCAATACTACTACTTTGTACTGTTTTCCACTTGCACATAAAGTTTCATCTTCTAAATATGCCCGAACTTAGTTCCATGGCCATTTTCGTCAAAATTTGGTATATTTCTGTACATAAACACAAATGTTTGCATTTCTACAACTCGGATTAATGATCCGTCAACTTTAGCAGCTTCAATGCACTAGCACACACATTTTTTGCAACTCCGCCGGACTGGGTTGCTTTCCCAGTCCGGGTTTAGCCCTTTTTTTTTGCTTATTTAACTGTAAATGGACTAACATTTCAATTCTGTCAAGCCTGGATGTCAAATCCGTGGTAGTTTATCGCTTTTATATATATCTACGCATATATAAGGGACTTTCACCATCACTAGTACTCATATCAGTCCTGGTTGACTATATTTCTATCAATATATATATATATATATATATATATATTTAGTTTGGCCTGGATTACTTCGTGGCCATTTTACTGCTTTTGCACACTTCACCATACTGGGTGCTCTCCCCAGTCACTAGTAGCCTACTTTTTTGTCAATTTTAAAACATCATTTTCAATCAAAAGAAAAGCTTTTGTAAATCAAATTAAATGCTATTGCAAATCAAATCAAAGACTGATTTTCAAATCAAATCAAACCCTTCGTATATAGGCTCAACGAAATCTGTAAAAGCTTTCAATCAATCAAATCAATAGGCCTAATTTTCAAATAGCATTCATTCACGCATTCACAGTTTTAAGGAAAATATTGAAAAGATGCGGTACCGTATTTACACGGGAGTCGTGGGGTGCCTAACACCTTCCCCACACTTAACCAAGCCCCCGAACTCAAAACTCTGATTTCAACGATCAAGTTTCAACAGTGTCCAGCAATTGGGCCTCTTTTCAAATCAAACTCGGTTGAGTTGGTACAACCATTTTCCAATCTACCAACTGGCGACTCTAAACATTCAAATCGTCGACATAAAAATATGTTGGCCTTTTTCCTAAAAAACCCTTCAAAACCTTTTTCCTAAATAAAAAGAGTGGGGGTAGAGAGAACTTAGGATGATCGATTTGAGGAAACTCGGGTTACGAACCGACCCGCGGGGTTCTTAAATTTTCCAACGTCGACACTAACCATAAGAGATTTATTAATTTTATAACCTAAGGAAAACAAGTCTAATTGGGTTATAAAATTAAAAATACCTGAGTAAGGATTTAAGTTATAAAAGAGGGGAATGGAAACCCTAACTAAATGATTAGGTAAGATAAAAATTAAAGATATGAAACTATGTGGAATTCATGGTCCAAGGGATTAATTTGCAAGCCCAAGAGAAATTAGTTAAAGCCCAATTCTTTAGCCCAATGGGAGAGAAGACATTTTGGGCCTTTAGTAAGCTAATTAAGGCATTGGGCCATAGCCCAAACAATTAGTTAGGAAGCCCAAAAAGAATTAAAATAGAAAATCCAAAGGGTAATTTTTTTTAAGAAAAATATGTGAAATGACCAAATTACACTTAAAATTATTTATGAAATGACCAAAATACCCTCCCAATCCATGTGAACTTAAATCAACCAATCAGAGAAGAGATGATGCAAGCATGACATCATCTTTAAAGAAACACAAAAGATGATGTCATCATAATGATGTCATTATGATGTCACCGAGGGACTAAAGTGCAATTAATGAGATACTAAAGTGTAATTAACCTAGGTACCAAACTATAATAAGCCGGGGGAAAACTGTAAAAAGCCGAGCCCCTAACGTGCAATTATTGAAACTATATTTTTCTGTAAATAGGAGCCATTTCTCTTCATTTTTTCAAAACAAAAAAATAGAGTTAGAGAGAGAGAGAGGAGAATTTCGGTTGAGAGAGAGAGAGAGGAAAGTTTTTTGGTGAGTTTCAAGATTGCAAAGGATTAGTTAAAGCTTGCAACTTCAAGAGGTATTTACTCTAGTGGTTATTATTTTTATTCTTCTTTGTATATTTAGTAAAATATACTTTTATACACAGTTATAATGCCAAAATTATTTTAAGTATATAGTACAAAAGTCCTATTTACAAACAATTATAATATCAGATTTATTTCTCTTATAAAGTAAAAAATATACTTTTATAAGCAGTTGCTATGTCCGATTTTCTTCAAGTATTTAGTAAGAATATTCATTTTATAAGCAGTTATAATGCTGAAATTATCTCAAATAGAATAGTCGAATATTTATTTTATAAAGTAGTTATAATACTTGATTTATGTCAAACATAGTAGACGAATATTCATTCTATAAGTAAATATAATGCTGAAATTATTTCATGTATAGTACAAGGAGTTTTATTTATAATTGGTTATATGATTTACTAGTTATAAATAAGAACTTATAAATAAAAGAATAAGTGTTAAATCTAAAATAGTACAGTCGTACAAGTTTATTGGTTGTTTGTGAAAAATCACTCAGCATACTATATTGAATACTATTAAAGACTCGATGTGTGCTAGGTTTAGACTTGTGAATACGTATGGTGTTAAGGTATTATCTAATATTTGACTATGTAGTTAAATGTTAGATAGTTTACTTATAAAAGTAATAGTATTGTGAGATAAAGTATGTTTTGCTAATTGAAAGATCAATCTTATTAATAATAGGTCTTTGTATTAGAGATTAAATTAGATTGCGTAGCAGTAATCGACGTTAAAGGCAAGTTCCCTAACTCAAACTCGAGTTATTATTTTTCAAGCATGGTAGTGGATAATTATTGTTGATTATTCCATATCTAAGATTATTATTGAATATTCGCATTTAGTGCAAGTTCTCTAACTCAAACTTGAGTTATATTTTCAAAGTATGACAGTGAATAATTATTGTTGATTATTCACATCTATACTGATTATTGATTCGCACTTAGTGCATGTCGCATATGTTCATCAGGTATGAAAGGTTGATCACCTTCATTACCATAAGGTTCGGTTAAAGTTATTCATGGTCCTTGTTGACATTAAACATTATTGGTTCAGTCATTCATTAAAATTTTGATTTATGCTCTTTCACAATCATTATATTGTTGAAGATTCGAAAGCTTATTCTTTCTTTCAATCATGATATATCTTCATTATTTTTAAACTTCCTGAGCAAAGTCGTTGCTCACCCTTGCTATATCATGATAAAAACTTTCAGATTAAGTCGACGGCTTGAATAAAGATAGAGGCAAAAGCAAATTCCAAAATTGGATTATTATGCAGTTAGAATTATTTAATTTCCTGACGCGAGTGACATTGTAAATCTTGTAGGATATTGAAGGTATGTATTAAGTTAAGGTTACAGACCTTGGGGATTATGTGTAAAAGTTTATTGTATAAACAATTTATGTTTATATCTTCCACAGTAGCTATAAAAATGATGCATTGTAACTTACCAGGTCCGAGGTAAAAGGTACCCGAATTTGGGGGCGCTATAGATACATGGTTATTAATGTTTTAAGTCCACTAATAGCTATCCTTATTGCTTCGATCAATACATATACCACCAATTTCACTTCTCCACTAAATCAAAATAGAAAAGAGTTGAAGATTTATGGTTTAAGTGTTTTTACCTCTTGCGTTCTTGCTTTGTTCTTGATTGGATGGTTGATTTAGCTTCTTTTTCTCCTTGATCATTTGTATTTGCTCTCAATTACATGTGTTGGTTAAAATTTGTAAACAAACTAATGAACTTAAGCTTACCTTTTATAGAATTTGCAAAGGGAAGGGCATTTTAGTCATTTCCATCAAACCTTAACACATCAAACCTCCTTACTATTCCACCAAGCTTACCAAGGAAGCTTGGCAACTCCCTTGGTCGGATTTTTGACCCCATGGTGGCTCACTTTTAGGTTTGTATATAGCGCGAATGAATAATCAAATTACGTAAACATAGCAAAAGCGCGAAAAAGGGAGTTTTTAAAAATTTAATACAAACCATCATCATGATCATCCTATATGCTTAGTTATTAATTCATATATGAAAGAAAGGAAGATGAGATTCATAATTATGTAGATCTAGCTTCCTCAGGTACGAGTTCTACTCTAATTGCTTT
Source organism: Panax stipuleanatus (assembly GCA_020205555.1). Taxonomy (NCBI): domain Eukaryota; kingdom Viridiplantae; phylum Streptophyta; class Magnoliopsida; order Apiales; family Araliaceae; genus Panax; species Panax stipuleanatus. The sequence continues at coordinate 68,891,056 of CM035118.1, forward strand.
CACGTTCAACTTGAATCCACGAGACTGATTCCTTTCTTTGATCAATGTAAGCCACCCAAGTGTTTGGCCTCAATAGGTGATCCACCAAGGAAAAAGAAGAACTCAAGAAGGTGGGTATTTGGCTAAACCCGAATTTCTATCTCTATAGAAATTGTATACTCTTCCAACTCTTGGAATGTAATGTGCAACCCTGTTCCATAATAAGACTTTCTTATTTATAGATGTAGGCAACCCTCCTAAACTATTTAGGATTAGGGCTTCATATTAATTAATTAAATTCTTTTAATTAATTATGCTTCCCAATTCTATTGGGAATAATTAAACTCTTTTAATTAATTAGTCTCCTAATCGCATTAGAAATATATATATATATATATATATATATATATATATATATATATATATATATATATATATATATATATATATATGAGAGAGTATCTTCCCAAACTCCTTTAGGAATTAAATAATAATAATAGTAATAAGACTCCTCTTATTAATTTATATTTAATATTTTCAAAATATTAAATAATAAATATTAAGATATTTAATTTATTCTATCACTATAGATTAAATTAAGTATACTTAACTTATTATTACAATTATGTCATTAGCTTCTTTAATAAATTATCTTCCTTTTTATGGTGTGACCCTTTAAGTTCTCCATATTAAACCGGTTGTGAATAAATCAATTAGAATAATTCTAATCTCATTTAAATAAATAAATTAAACTAATAATTTATTTAAATAAATAGCATTTATTGTACACTAAGGGTAAGCCCCCTTAGCGATCAACGACTTTTCAGACAATATAGATTTCAACATTAATAATAAAAAAATATTTGAGTAAATAGTTACCATACAATTCATTCCTTCCACCATACAATGTCCCAATTAAAAATAAGACATGGAATTACTATCAAGTCTTATTTTATTTAATTATATGTATTTCGATCCTAAAATGCACAACTTTAAATAATGCAAATTAGAAACTATTTTCTAATTTCATTCTACCTTGGCCAAGGACTACTGGGTTGTCATTTATCGAATCACATAGGACATTCTCTTCTTTTACTAGAAGTGGTAGATTCTTTATTGATCATTCACTATCTCCATGTATAAATTATTATACCTAAGTATGACAACTCAAAAATTTATAAGATTTTTAATAATTAAATTTAAGGTTAAAATCTGAAACCTAGAGTGGAAATAAAAGAATGATTTAAAAAAAAATTAAAAATTATATGGTTTACTATTTGAAAGAGAAGTGAAAAAATATGGGTTAAAAAATTTCAAAATCCTAGAAATGGATTTATATATACTCGAAGGAATGTTAAGGATAAAGTATTACGATACCTATAAATTTGGTGTGAACTAAATGGTGTAAGAAATTTTATAATGATACATGTGAAAAATTTATTAAAGAAATAAAATTTCACATGAAGAGATGCTATGAGGTTAAAAGAAATTTAATATATGTATAGGCACATATATATATACTTAGTGATGTGCTATATATATTTTAGCAAGAGGAATGATAAGGATAAATACAGTATGAGATTTGTGGGACATGTCTCAAAGTTATAAATTATTTGGTATGAATATTTATATTATTAGATTGTTTATATTTGTTTATTATATAATAAACAAATAAAAGAAACTAAAGTAACCTAATATATATATTAGGTATGAAAATTAAATAACCTAAGGGTTATAATAGGGAAGGATGTTAGTATTTAAAATTTATACTAACCTAGGAGATTAATTTTATAAATCTCAATTAATTAATTTTATAACCTCATTAAAACAAGTCTAATTGGGTTAAGAAATTACATGTACATGTGTATTTGATTTACGAATATGGGGAATGAAAACCTTAATTAAATTATTAGGGTATGATAGAATTAAATATATTGGACCTAATCTTTTTTCATGGCCCTAATATTTTATTTGAAGGCCCAAAAGAATTAATTTGGAGCCTAAGACTTTAACCTAATTGTTAAGGGACTTTTTAGTCATTTAATAAAGCAAAATGTGGCAATAAAAATTAAACCAAATTGGGAGAATAAAGGGCCTAAATTTCGGCCAAACAAGGAATAAGAGAGGAGGGAATGTATGTAATCATTTTCCTTACCATATCATCACCAACTATGCAAGGTGTCACCCATTTATTAAGCCATCCTTTTATCCAAGAGTGCAAGCAACTCCATAATGATTGAGAGAGAGAAAGAGCTAGAGTGTTGGGCAAAGTATAGACACACATATTATATATATATATATATATATATATATTTCCAACCAATTAGAAAATCTATTTGTCTTTCTCTTTCTCCTCATTTGCAATTTAGCTAGCAAAATTAGAAAGGGACAAAGAGAGAGAGAAAGAGGAGGGGCAGCAGCCCCATGAGAGGGAGAAGAGGAGAGAGAAAGGTCATCTATGGAAGGGAAAGAAGAGAGGAAGGAAGAAGAAGATCAAAAAAAAGGTATAAAAAAACTAGTTTACTTCCTTTTTGTTTAACCAGTTTTGAATGGGATGAAGATCTAAGGTTTTAAAACTTAAAAAACTTATATCTACATGTTAATAAGTGTGTTATGTGAGGATATATCACTTTTAAGTGTCAAAAGTTAGATCAAAAGTAAGAAAATAGAAACTAGGTTTTCAAAAAGTTAGAAAATCCTAGTCTTTATTTTCTTAGCATTGATTGTGTTTGACCTAGTGGTTATGAAAGTTTGATGAAATTCATAAAGGATCATGGTAGATCCTCGAGTTTAAGGAATTTTATGATGTATTATGTTAGTTTATGGTGGCTAATGTATGAAAAATCAATAGATCAAGGAATATTTCTTAGAAAACCTAAGAGTGAGAAAAATTGATTTTTACCCAAAACAGATGCTGAAATTCAAACAATCATATCTCTTATTCTATTTTGAATTTTTGAGTGTGGTCAAGTCCTAGAGTTAGATATATGAGTTAGCTTTCAAACCCAAGTGGAATCACTAAAAAAGAAGTTGTAGATTTGACTGTTTTTAGCAAAGTAGGCAAAATTTGGAAAAACCAAAAAGTAATCTGCCCAAAACTTTCTAGGGGCAGTTTCGGCAACTTAATGAAGAAATAAATTCAAACCTTTTGAGACATGAAGATATATGATATAAAGTATCTCCTGTTCAAAGATGAGCTTATTTTGACTTAAATCGACCGAGTTATGGTCATTTCAATATTTGGGTTTTTCCGACGAAAATCGCTATAATTGGAGTTCTATGACTCCGATGGTCACGAAATTTAAATTGAAAGTTTATGTTAATACGTGTAAGATTCTTCCAAGAGTTGGGAATTATTGGATTTGAACATGATATAGCTAAATTTTTAAGTTACGAACTAAAAACGGACTTTTGAAAAATACTAAAGGAAGTTAAAAAAATTCCATAAAAATTATTTTTGTGTATGGAATATATGTATATATGTGTGGTCAAAAGATAAAAAAATAATAATAAGCTGATTTGGTATTTTTCATGGAAATGATTTAGTTATAAATAAATAAATTAAATTAATTTTGTAATGTTAAAAATATGAAAAATGAGATTTTATGACTTGAGAACCCTAGATATGGTATATACAGATTTTTGAAAGGGGTTTTGGTCATTGATGATGAGATATTATGTTTATGGCCTTATAGGGTTATTGGATGGGAGAATTAGTGAATCCAGGTTGTTGGATTGAAAGATTAGTGAATCCATGTTGCTGGATTGAAAGATTAGTGAATCTAGGTTGGTGGATTAGTGAATCCAAGTTGCTGGATTGAAGGATTAGTGAATCCAAGTTGAAGGATTAGTGAATCCAGGTTGCAGGATTGAAGAATTAGTGAATCCAGGTTGCTGGATTGAAGGATTAGTGAATCCAGGTTGCTGGATTGAAGGATTAGTGAATTCTGGTTGCTAGATTGGAGGATTAGTGAATCCAGGTTGCTGGATTGTAGGACAGTTTGAATCCAAGCTTGCTGGATAGGATGTCAGCTGAATCCAGGCTTGCTGGATTCGATGTCAGTTTGAATCCAGGCTTGCTGGATTGGAGGTCAGTAAAATCTAGTCTGTTGGATTGGAAAATAGTTTACTAAATTGAAATTCAGTTTGAATCCAAGTTGCTGTATTAGTTATGTTAGTTTTGTTGTGTTGGGAAACAACAAGTTATTTGAATCTAGGGTGCTGGATTAGGTATTCGGCTTACTGGATTATAAAGAAAAATTATAAAATGAAAGATTAAGTGTTAATTCACAAGTTATATGATAAAGTAGTAGTACAGTCATACTCTTTAATGGTTGATGTATAGTATCTGGGCTAAACGATTCCTTCAGGGAGTTGAGGTATATACGAACTAGCTACCGATCTAACTCGCTGTGAAATACAGTGTAGACGAGATGGGAAACTAGTTTGTTGGTTGTTTGTGGGAAACCACTCAGCATGCTGTATTGAACACTGTTAAAGACTTGATGTGTGCTAGGTTTAGAATTTTGAATACGTATGATGTTAAGGTGTTATCTAATATTTGATTATGTGGTTAAATGTTAGATAATTCACTTCTAAAGTAATAATATTGTGACATAAAATATGTTATACTAATTGAAAGATCAATCTTATAACTGATAGGTCTTTTCAATAAAGAGATTAAATTAGATTACGTAGCAGTAATCGACGATACAGACAAGTTTTTCTTAACTCAAACTTGAGTTATTATTTCAAAGCATTTTAGTGAATAATTATTATTAATTATTCACATCTATACTAATTATTGATTCGCACTTAGTGCATGTTGCGTATGTTCATCAAGTATGAAAGGTTGATCACCTTCATTATCATAAGGTTCAATTAAAGTTGTTCATGGTCCTTGTTGACATTAAACATTATTAATTCAGTCATTCAATTATTGAAATTATGATTCATGCTCTTTCACAATTATTATATTGTTGAAAACTTGAAAGCTTATTCTATCTTTCAATCATGATATTTCCTTGTTGTATTTAAACTTGCTGAGCAAAGTAGTTGCTCACCTTGCTATAACATGATAACAAATTTCAAATTAAGACGAAAGCTCGAAGAAAGACAAAGGCAAAGGCAAATTCCAAGAGTAGATTATTACGCATTTATAACTATTTAGTTATCATATGCAAATGATGTTGTAAACCTTTTAAGTTATTAAAGGTATGTATTCAGTTAAGGTTAATAAACCTTGGAAAATGTTATAGAATCATGTGAAATAAACAATTTATGTTTATGCATTCCACATTAGTTTATAGAATATGTATGAAGATGAAGTACCATAACGTACCAGGTCTGTGGTTCTAGGAACCCGAATTTTGGGGCGTCACACCAAGCATACCCTTTGATATACCCTTAGGGTCTTAAGAGACATGTCAAAGTATAACTCACAATACACAAAATACTATGATGATCTCAAGGCTAAGGATTATTTGTACTACTATCACTTAAGGAATTCCTATTGATAGGCAAATAAAACTCCATTAGGTATTCCTTAGCGAGCCACGTTCAGTGAACTTATTCTCCAATAAGCACCTACATACTTGCTTTAGTGTCTCCACATAAATGATTATAAGATCGATCATCCTCATCCAATGAGCAAGTCAACGTACGTACCAATCTATCTGGATTCACTAATCCCCTTTTTAGTAATCCATCAATTGGGAACTATTTTAGTTTTTAAGCTATCTAAGAATTTAGATCTCATTAGCATGATCCTCATCATAATTCTAAAATCATTGCTTAAAACTATAGGTTTATCACATATTATAAAAACAGCACCATGTAGATAAATAAATGCCTTTAATTAAATAATACTTTTATTAATAAATGAATAAAATTGTTACAAATTAAATGCTTTATAATCAAACATGATTGGCTTATATGCATACTACTTTCACCTTCACATTCGAGATCTTCCTACATGGGATGCGACTGAGCTTAGAGGGAGTGACCGATGCTTGGCTCAGCTTCTATCCATTTCTTCTGGTGAGTCATCTTGACTGATTTTTGATTGTTTGAATCTTAATTTGTCTTTTCCTATAATTCATGTCGTGCTCTTTGAATTGACAGTTCTGGGCCTACAAAAGGCTTCCTTGCCTTCGACCTCTCATTATTCTGGGTTTGGACACCTACCCTCTAGGTCGTCGGTGGTATCAGTCTACTTTGGCAAGGGTCTATGTTTCAGAGAGCTTCACTCATGCCCATCTCCAGTTGGCTATAAGCGTCTGATGTAGTTTCAATCCCCTATACTGCAGAGCACTTGGCCAAGGGGTTTGAGGATGGTCTGCCGATAGGGCCAGAGTATACTCTGTCCACTCGCCGGATTCTTTTCCTGAATAATGGAAGCTGGGAGCTCTACCTCAGAGATCACGCTTTTAGATGTATTACTGGGAAGATCCGCCTCCCTTTCCTACCTCCGGCTCAGCCCTTCTGGCCTCTAATTCAGCCGATTGCAGAGATTCTTACAGCGGGATATGAGGGATTTCACCTATCAGATGTTTCGATCACTTCAGATGAATTTTCTGCTTAGTGGGGGCCTCGGACTATCAGAGCTCAGACCCGGGCTACCTATTTTCTAAGGGATGTGGTTCTCGGGTCTCTTATGATGACCGATTAGATAGCATATTTTTGGGAGCCTTCCCATTTATCTCAGATTACATATTTGACATATCAATTGGAGAGGATGTCGATGTAGGTTCACCGTTTGGGCGGGGATCCATCATTGGCTGGTACTTTTGATTCCCATGGACATGAGGCTGGACCATCAGGCATTGGTGGCTTTGCTGATGGAGGGGGCTTTTTTGAATATTTCCCGGACACAAGATATGCCCACTCAGAATGACCTGGCTCAGGTGGACCAGTTTGATGACTCCAGTACTTACCTGGATAGTTTAGGCTTAGATTTTTAAGCATCTTGTTAGTCATTGGGCCCTTGTGCCCCATTATCCTGTACTTTTTATTTTTATTTTTTGACATGTATTATGGGTATGACATTAATGTATACATAAAACTGATGTATTTCATTTAGATATATATAATACATTATTTTCATTTATTCATTTCATATGATGTATTATCTATTATTACGATGTATACTTTATATGTATCGAAATGATTGGATAGCGATTGACCCATGTATGGTCTTTTTGACACAGTTTTTACAGATGGCATCTTCTTCCGTTGCTCGTTTGGATCACCTTCCTCCTAGTCAGATAGCTACCAGTCTGAGGGTTTGGCATGATAGTCTGCCAGATTCTGATCGTATTATAGTTGGTCGCATGCTGGGTCACTCCATATCTTTGCTATCCTTCCAGGTAACAAATGGGTTTATAGATGGGATGCTTACTCATTGGATCCCAGAGCGCCATGTCTTCAGGTTCAGCTTATGTAATGCCCGAGAAATTCAGACGTTTATATAAATGAATTTTATTTGATTATTTGAATAAATCATATTAAATATTTATTAAAGTGAGTAAGCTATTTCTAGGTCGTTCTATGACCTAGAAGATGTAAATATGGTTAGGATTTTGGCTATGTGCTAGAATTAAAGCATATGAATTTCCAAGACGAAAATACAAGTTTTCCTAGAAATTTCCGTAAAATCACTCTTCATCTATTTCTACTCGGGAATTATATTTGAAATTCTGAGAAATGCGTAATGATAGGATTTAAAGACAGGACAGAATATCTAATAATATTCTAGTTATGGCTCACGAAGTTTTCGCGTGAGAACTTAAAACCCTAAGGGTTAGGAAGTTAAAACCTAAGAATAAAAAGGTTATGTGTAATAACAATAATTATTATACAGAATAAATACGAGTATAATACGAGGTATTATACGAGTGTTATACGAAGAGGATACGAGAATTAATACGGCGTATAATATAAATTTTATACGAAGTAAATACGTTCAAACTGAATTAATTTTAATAACTAAACCCGTGGGTCGAACCGATGGGTTAACGGGTGGGTTAAAGCCATGGGGCAACCCATGGGTACATGAGACGATAAGGGGGGTGTGGGGGCATGTGCTAGCACATGCTAGCACATGGCTTCACATGGAAAGACATGGGGCTAAGGAGGTTTGGTCCTAATGACCAAACTACCCTAAGTTTGCAAAGTCTATAAATAGGAAGCTCATTAGCTCATTTGTTGGTTGATCAAATTGAGAACATTGAGAAAGAGAGAGAGAGAGAGAGAGAGAGAGAGAGAGAGAGAGAGAGAGAGAGAGCAAGTGAAGCTTTCTTATTTCCTTTGCTAAGAATCAAGAAAACAATAAGCAAGAAGTGTACTAACCTCTTGATCAATCAAGAACCAACACAAGAACCAGCAAGAACATAAAGAGGTATACCTATCTAATCTCTAATTCCCCATCTTCCTTCAATACCAAATTTGATAGAGAATTGAATTGGTGGAGCATGATTAATGAGAAGTAATTAGGTTGGCCTTATAGTGGACTTAAAACACTAATAAGCCATAAAGAAATGAAATCATAACAATTGATCAAGGACTAATGAAAAAACTATCAAAATCATGAGAGTTTGATTAATAAGCATGTGAAACCATTAAAACTTAGATATTTAGAATGGTTAGAATCACTAATGAATAACCAATGAATTGATTCCATTTGGTTTGAAGTAAAAATATTGAATCATAATGATTTGGCAAAAGTTGCGCGATTAGACGTTAATCGTCGAAACCGTGAATTTTTCTGGAATAGAAGTCAAAAGTCTCCGTTTGATTCGAAAACGATGGTTTTCGATGGCTTAATGTGTAATTAGGTAAATAAGACTTACTGGAGTAAGAACGAACCAATTCGGACTTAAGACGAAGAATTGAGCGTCGAATGTTCACGAACGTTTAACGAATGCGTAAAAATGGACTAATCGGCTAAATTCTAGCCGACTGATTCAGAAATGAATTCCGACTTGATGACATAATAGAACATAGAATTTATGAACTATTGGCTTTGGAACTAGCCAATTCCAAGTTGTAACGATCTTGTTACGAGCTCGTAAAAATTCAAAATTTTCAGAATCCGGGGGCTGGCGCTATTGCGCTGCCCAGACCCTGCTTCATAGCACTACAGTGCTGAAGCAGGAGAAAAGTTATGCGAGATAGCGCTGCCTTTAAGCCTATGGCTAGCGCTGCAGCGCCCTTAACAAAAAAAGTTCCGGCATTAATGTTTATTAACCTAGCTTGCTACATGGTAATTATGGGGCAAGTATATGGTTAATATTCATGAAGAGAAATCACTTAAACAACATGTTTAAGAATGATTTTATGAATTTAACGTTGACAAAACGTATTTAAATTTAAAACTCGAAAACTGATAATGTGAAACGTGAATCGTAATCGAGTTGTGAGCATGCCTTAAGGTTACATAACATGTAATAGAGGTACGAGGTATATGAATCTTATGAAATGAAGTTAAAATTTACTTGATTTCCATACAGAGTCCGATGACGGGAATCCGATGAGAATGTGTTCGACGTATCGAATCGATTAAGGTTTTGTCTGTCGATTTGCATAACGATGATCGACGAGAGTTGACTTATGACTAATGAATGTTATCAAGTCGTGACGAATGATAAATAACTTAAACAAATGTTATTAGTTTAATAATTCGACTAAGTTATACAAGAAGGAGAAGATAGTTACACAATGTATATCAGTTATGATAACTTAATTGGTGTGCTATATGTTTATATCTTGTAGATGTTGTAAAGACTGAGTAAAGTAAAAGTAAAGGTTTAAAGACCCAAATGCAAGTTTCTTAACTCTTGTATTGACTTTATGTTATGCAAGTGTTCTAAAATCTTGTCTACACTTAATGTTGGACAAATGTCAATATGCATAGCTGCCTATGCATGAACTGTTATTGAATAGTCGATGCCATTTGATTCGGCTAGACGTATATGTAAAGTATTTTGATTGATTTTTCATAAATCTTTCAAAGTATTCTTCATAATGCTATCCTATGCCAATTGCTTTGGTACGAATTCAGAGTAAACCTGAGTATGAATAAATAAAGGTTTTAACGTCGTTAATTTGACGGGCACTGGGAGTTGCCAAAAAGCTTAAACGTGAAAACGTTTAAGGATGGAGTGTTGATCAACGCAGAGTCCTACAGGCTGATCACCTGGACGTGCTCGTAAGATATATCGGGCTTACGGTCTTTGTACCGGGTTATCCTTTTATGAATGGAAATGGAAAAGAATGTTCATGGTCTTTGACCAGCTCAGATGCTTAAGTGACTATATGTCCTTAAGGATGGTTTTAAAGGAATTCAAAACACTATTTTGATTATTCCTACTGTTTCATAACTATTGTACAGTTATGAAAGATGAAGTTATATGATTCTTGATTTTGTAGTTGCAAAGTAAAATATTAAACTTGCTGAGCTAGTTATGCTCATTCTTGCTTAAAATCATATGTTTCAGCTAAGAGCTATCGGACCGAAGGATCCGGTAAGGACAAGGGCAAGTCCAAGATGGATACTTAGTTATCCTTGTAATATCGAAGTATTATTATTGTAATAAATGATATTATGACATAAAATGAATGTAAAGGTTATAAAGAACTTGGGAAGAAATTATTATAATGAAATGTTTAGTAAACTTATACAGGTTGTTGAAGTATTCAATTGAATGTATGAGTAGATAGTAGTACCGTGTAACACCATATCCTGGGTTTGAAGGTACCCGAATTTGGGGGAGTCACAGGTTGGTATCAAAGATTTAGGTTATAAAACTTAAGGGGGGAAACCTTAAGCTATAGCCTTAAGAGGAGAAGTAGAAGTTAGAAGTAAATAAAACTTGGGTAGAGTTTTAAAGAGAAAAGTAACCTTAAACATATTAAATGTGATACATGTTTATACTATTTTGATTGTTTACTAATCAAGTTATTTATGTCTTATTGTAGATGTCAAGAGATATGGCTATATATAGCGATAAAGAATCTGTGAACATCATAAAGAATGCACCAATGCCAGTAACAGAGGTGTCTATAGTGAATATAGAAGAGACTGATCCAGAAGAGGAGGATATGTCTGAGGATGCTGACAACTTCAATTATGCCACATTATTTGATGGCATTTCCGAAGAAGAGGTGGAGGTGGTATCATTTGACCCGATACTACCTACGGAAGAGGAGGTAATGTCACCGGCAGAGTCTATGAAGGCTCTGTTAATGGTAGTATTGGACAGAAATGTCCAACTGAGTATAGAGGTCCGAGACCTAAAGTAAGAGGTCCACTATGTCCAAGAGGATAAAGAAGACATGCAGGTCTTCTGGGAAGTAGAGCACGATGAGAGAGTGCTAGTCAAAGATAAAGTCCGGGACCTAAAGTTAGAGGTCCAGGAACTGAAAGCTGAGCTTTTGAACAAGAAGCAAATGATTAGCCAAATGTCCTATATACATAGGAGTTCGCACGATGATTACCAGCACCAGATTACTGAGTATCTGGTGGAAAAGGGACAGACTTGGCAAACTATTAGCCGGGATATAGTGGCCAGTATGGCTGATGCGGATTACGAGAATGTCATGAGGCAAATGTAGTCTAGTAGTATGTATAGAAGGAATAGCTATGTAAATATTTGTGTAACTAGTATTGACGTAAAACCCTCTTTTGTATAAGCAAAGGGTAGTCTTTTGTAAATCCCAATTTTTGGCAAGCAATTGCGGGATAGTATTGTAAATGGCTACGGCCATGTAATGAAGAACAGTTGTATTTTATACTACAAGAAAAAGCATTTTAATCTAAGAAGTTTATTGAAATGCTTGGCAATGTGTTTGTGTTATTATTAATTGTAAATAATAACCAACAGAAAGAAGTAAATAATAACGAAACTTTATTTACGTTATCAGGAAAATGCCGCCAAAGTGACAACAAAGAACCCGATAAGTAGAGCCACTTAATGTGGAGGAATGAGGGGTTCCGATTATAAACCTCATGACTGCAGCCTTTAAAGAGGCTGGAGGAGGTGTAAGAAAAAATCCTGGGGTGGTATTTGGTGCTACCTTTAAGGATTTTAAAAGCGTAGGCCCACCAGAGTTCGGAGGAACTACGGACCCTATTGCTGCCCAAGCTTGGGTGAAGGAGATTGAAAAGGCATTTGTGATAACAAATGTCAGAGAAGAGCAGAAGATTCCTTTTGCCACGTATATGATGAAAGGAGAGGCTAACTTCTGGTGGGAGGTGAACCAGGGTAGAGCCGAGTTGGTGAATGCTATGTGGGAACAGTTTAAAAAGACATTCTTCGAAAACTATTTCCCCACTAGCATGCAAAGTAAGATGGAGGTCCAGTTTCTAGAGTTGAAACAGGGGGATATGACCGTTCCTCAATATGTTGCCAAGTTCAACGAACTAACAAGGTTTGCTCCACATCAAGTGGACACTGAGGCGAGGAAAGCCAAGAGATTTGAGCTAGGTTTGAAACCTTGGCTCTATAATTGAGTTTTTATATTCCAAAGTGAAATCTTTAGAGCGGTACTGGAGAAGGCTATAATAGCCGAGGGTGGTAGTGAGGCTTTGAGCCTATACTAGAAGGAAAAGAAGAACAAGAAGAAATTTGACGGAGGGGTCAAAATAGAGGAAATAAGCGGTGGAGTTAATGCACCGAAACAAAAAGGTTTTAACTTCTGGAATACCGGGGTGAGGCAGGGAGATCCTAAGAGAAGGATCGAGCCATGCAAGACATGTGGGAAGGCTCATCTTGGAGTTTGTCTCAGGGATAAAGCGGTATGCTATCATTATGGACAGGAAGGGCACATTGCACCTAGTTGGCCTAACCCTACGAAGGGTATGACATGCTTTGCTTGTGGGTCCCCAAACCACTTTGCAAGGAACTGTCTAAAGAAAGGGTCGGACAGTGGAAAGGGAAATAGACGGTGCTCAGATAGTGATTGGTGGACCTGTACAGCAGGGTAGGCCGATGGCCAGTACCTTAACATAACGGTCCAGGATGCAGTGGCATCGAGTGATGTTATTGCAGGTATTATCCCAGTTAACAATGAAAATACTTATGTCCTATTTGATTCGGGTGCTACTTGTTCATTTATAGCATGTAAATTTGCTAAACGATTGGGTTTACTCCCTGAAAAACTTGTAATACCTTCGAACGTGAAGGTAGAAAATGAGAAAATAATTTATATTAACTTTATTCATATGAATTGTTGTGTATAGATAAGAGGTAACCAGTTATGAGTAGATCATATACCGATAAAGTTTGGGGAATTCGATGTAATTCTCGGAATGGATTGGTTGGTTAACCATGCGGCGATTATCGATTGCTAAAATAAAAGTGTAAACCTTTGAATTTCTAAGAAACCCAAGTTAGTGTTCTACGGTAGTTAATCACCGGGACGTTCTTGCTAGTCTAACAATGACGCAAGCCATAAAGTTGTTAAGGAAATGATGTGTAGGTTACCTGTGCCATGTTGTTGATACCCAGCGAGTGGGAGCAATATTAGAACAGATACCTATAGTCAATAAGTATGCGGATATATTTTTGAGCGATTTACCAGGTCTTCTACCTGATAAGGAGACCGAATTTGTTATAGACGTTATGCCAGGAACGGCACCAGTTTCGAAGGCACCATATCGTATGGCGCCGGTAGAACTAAATGAGTTAATGATTCAGTTGCAAGAACTGTTGGATAACAATTAAATCCAACTGAGTGTCTCTGCATGGGGAGCAATTGTATTGTTTGTAAAGAAGAATGATGGATCGTTAAGACTGTGTATCGACTACAGAGAGTTGAATAAGCTAACGATAAACAATAAATATCTATTGCCCAGGATCGATGATCTCATTGATTAGTTGAAAGGGGCTAAATGCTTTTCTAAGATAGATCTATAGACGGGGTATCATAAGTTGAAGGTTAGAGTGGAAGATGTGCCTAAGACGGCATTTAGGACTCGTTACGGCCATTACGAGTTCCTGGTGATGTCATTTGGGTTAACGAATGCGCCAGCTGCATTCATGGATATGATGAATAGAGTGTTCCAACAGTATTTGGACAAGTTCGTTGTGATGTTCATTGATGATATTCTAGTCTATTCAAAGACGCCAGAAGATCATGCTGAACATTTAAGATTAGTGATGGAAGCACTATAGAAGGAGAAGTTGTATGCAAAATTCACTAAGTGTGAATTTTGGCTAGAGAGAGTGTAGTTTCTAGGTCGCGTCATCGACAAGGACGGGATTTCAGTGGATCCAGCAAAGGTGGAATCAGTTATTAACTGGAAACAACCGAAAACATCTACTGAGGTGCGAAGTTTCCTAGGGTTAGCGGGTTACTATCGGAGGTTCATTCAAAACTTCTCAAAAATAGCTACTCCATTGACAAATTTGACATGGAAGACCATAAAGTACGTGTGGACTAAGAAATATGAAGATAGTTTTCAAGAGCTGAAGAAGAGGTTTTGTCAAGCACTAATATTGTCTTTACCGGATGAGACGGGGAATTTTATAGTGTATAGCGATGCTTCGCAAAAAGACTAAGTTGTGTGCTTATGCAGCATGGCAAGGTCATTGTGTATGCATCTAGGTAGTTAAAGGAGTATGAGAAAGGTTATCCTACTCCTGGCAAGGTCATTGTGGTCATTGAGTTGATAAAGGATTACGACTATGAAATCCTGTATCACCCAGGGAAGGCAAATATGGTGGCCGACGCCTTAAGTAGAAAGGGTCAGGAGAAGCTATCAATGTTATCAACTCAGGATGAGTTGATAACAGAGATGGCAAGGATGGAAATAGAAGTAAGATGTCCAACTGAAGAGGGGGAGAATTTGTTTTTAATGGAGATTCAACCTAACATCGTGGAAAAGGTGAAGGAAGTGCAACTCAGAAATGAGGAGTACGAACATATTAAGAAAAAGATTGTAGACAATACGGAGCATAAGTGTAGTCTTGATAACGAGGGCTTATTAAGATTTGAAGGACGAATTTGGATTCTATGTGAGCCAAAATTGAAAGAGGAGATAATGGATGAAGCTCATCATTCGAGGAACTCAATTCATCCTATTAGTACCAAGATGTATCAAGACATTCGACAGAATTTTTGGTGGCCCACCATGAAGAGAGAGATAGCAGAGTATGTCAGTAGGTGCTTAACTTGTCAAAAAGTTAAGGCTGAACATCAACGACCCAGTGGTTTACTATAATAATTGGAAATTCCTGAATGGAAGTGGGAGCATATCACGATGGATTTTGTGGTAGGACTCCCAACAACGCAGAAAGGATACGACACTATTTGGGTAATAGTGGATCATTTGACAAAGTCGGCTCATTTCTTGTCGATAAGAGTCAAGTATAACTTGGATCAGCTAGCTAAGCTTTATGTCAAAGAGATTATCTTGAGACATGGAGTACCAATTTTGATTGTGTTAGATCGCGATTCGCGATTCACATCGAATTTTTAGAAAAGTTTACAAGAGCAGATGGGAATGCTAGAAGACATGTTAAGGTCTTGCGTTATGGATTTCAAGGGGAGTTGGGACGATCATCTACCATTGGTAGAATTTGCTTACAACAACAGTTATCAAGATAGTATAGGCATGCCGCCTTACAAAGCATTATATGGAAGGAAGTGCAGAACCCCACTGTGCTAGGATGAAGTGGGAGAACGTCGAATGTTGGGACTTGAAATGGTGCAACAAATAGCGAAAGTGGTTAAGTTGATACGAACTCGGCTAGTAGCAGCTCAAGACAGACAGAAGAAGTATGCATATCCGCATCGAAAGAACAGAGAGTTAGAAGTCGGTTCGTACGCATTCCTAAAGGTGTTGCCTTGGAAAGGGAAGATACACTTCGAAAAGAAGGGAAAGTTAAGTCCTAGGTTTATAGGACCTTTCCAGATTTTAAGAAGGGTAGGAGAGGTAGCCTATGCGATAACATTACCTCTAGAGTTAGGACATATCCATAACGTGTTTCACGTATCGGTATTGCGTCCCTTTAAGCCCTATTACAAACACGTAATCGGGTATGAACCTATTCAGGTGGAGAATGACTTGTCATATAAAGAAGTTCCTATTCAAGTGATTGATAGGAAAGAACAAGTCTTGAGAAATAAAGTAATACCTTCAGTGAATGTGATATGGAGGAACCACAATGCAGAAGAAGTAACATGGGAACTCGAAGATAAGATGAAGAAGACGCATCCCCATTTGTTTGACTAGCTTATATTGTAATTCTGGGGACATAATTCTTATAAAGGGGGGAGAGAATGTAACGCCCGAGAAATTCAGACGCTTATGTAAATGAATTTTATTTGATTATTTGAATAAAACTATATTAAATATTTATTAAAGTGAGTAGGCTATTTCTAGGTCATTTTATGACCTAGAAGATGTGAATATGGTTAGGATTCTGGCTATGTGCCAGAATTAAATCATATGAATTTCCAAGGCAAAAATAAAAGTATTCCGAGAAATTTTTGTAAAACTATTCATTAGTTTCTGCTCGGGAATTATATTTGAATTTCTGAGAAACGCGTAATGATAGGATTTAAAGACGAGATGGAATATCTAATAATATTCTAGTTATGGCTCACGAAGTTTTTGCGTGAGGACTGAAAACCCTAAGGGTTAGGAAGTTAAAACCTAAGAATAAAAAGGTTATGTGTAATAACAATAATTATTATACGGAATAAATACGAGTATAACACAAGATATTATACGAGTGTTATACGAAGAGGATACGAGAATTAATACGACGTATAATACAAACTCTATACAAAGTAAATACGTTCAAATTGAATTAATTTTAATAACTAAACTAGTGGGTCGAACCGATGGGTTAAAGGGTGGGTTAAACCCATGGGGCAACCTATGGGCACATGAGATGATAAGTGGGGTGTGGGGTGCATGTGCTAGCATGGCTTCACATGGCAAGACATGGGGCTAAGGAGGTTTGGTCCTAATGCCCAGACTACCCTAAGCTTGCAAAGTTTATAAATAGGAAGCTCATTAGCTCATTTGTTGGTTGATCAAATTGAGAACATTGAGAGAGCGAGAACAAGTGAAGCTAGCTTATTTCCTTTGCTAAGAATCAAGCAAACAAGAAGCAAGAAGTGCACTAACCTCTTGATCAATCAAGAACCAACCCAAGAACCACCAATAACACAAAGAGGTATACCTATCTAAACTCTAATTCCCCTTCTTCCTTCAATACCAAATTTGATAGAGAAGTGAATTGGTGGAGCATGATTAATGAGAAGTAATATGGTTGGCCTTATAGTGGACTTAAAACACTAATAAGCCATAAAGAAATGAAATCATAACAATTGATTAAGGACTAATGAAGAAACTATCAAAATTATGAGAGTTTGGTTAATAATCATGTGAAACCATTAAAACTTAGATGTTTATAATGGTTAGAATCACTAATGAATAACCATTGGATTGATTCCATTTAGTTTGAAGTAAAAATATTGAATAACGAAAATTCGGTGAAAGTTACGCGATTAGACGTTAATCGTCGAAACCGTGAATTTTTTCAGGAATAGAAGTTAAAAGTCGCCGTTTGATTCAAAAATGATGGTTTTCGATGGCGTAACGTGTAATTAGGTAAATAAGACTTGCGGGAGCAATAACGAACCAATTCGGACTTAAAACGAAGAATTGAGCGTCGAATGTTCACGAACATTTAACGAACGTGTAAAAGTGAACTAATCGGCTAAATTCTCGCCGACGAATTCAGAAATGAATTTTGACTTGATGACATGATAGAACATAGAATTTATGAACTATTAGCTTTGGAATGGGCCAATTCTGAGTTGTAACGATAGTGTTACGAGCTCGTAAAAAATCAAAATTTTTAGAATCTAGGGATCGGCACTACCGCGCCGCCCAGACCCTGCTTCCCTGCACTGCAGCGCCGAGGCAGGGGAAAAATTCTGCGAGACAGCGCTGTTTTTAAGCATATGGCTGGCGCTGCAGCGCCCTTAACAAAAAAAGTTTCGACATTAATGTTTATTAAGCTAGCATGCTACATGGTAATTATTGGGCGAGTATATAGTTAATATTCATGAACAGAAATCACTTAAACAACATGTTTAAGAATGATTTTATGAATTAAACGTTGTCAAAACGTATTTAAATTTAAAACTCGAAAACAGATAATGTGAACCGTGAATCATAATCGAGTTCTGAGCGTGCCTTAATGTTACATAACATGTAATAGAGGTACGAGGTACATGAATCTTATGAAATAAAGTTAAAATTTACTTGATTTCCATACGGAGTCCGATGATGGGAATTCGATGTGAATGTGTTTGACGTAATGAACCGATTAGAATTTCGTCGGTCGTTTTACATAACGATGATCGACGAGAGTTGGCTTATGGCTTAGGGTATATCAAAGAGTATGCTTAGGTGTAATAAATTATATGTGGAGATAATGATGATCAATAAAGAATCTACTGCTTCTAATAAAAGAAGAGATATGCCATATGTGATTCAATAAATGACAACCCTAGAATCCTTGGCCAAGGTGGAATAAAATTAGAAAGGAGTTTCTAATTTTCATTATTTGGAGTTATGCATTTTGGAATCGAAATATATATAATTAAATAAAATAAGACTTGACAATAATTTCATGTCTTATATTTAATTGGGACATTGTATGGTGAAAGGATTGAATTGTACGGTAACTATGAATTCACAGGTTCATTTATGATTAATGTTGAAATCTATATTATCTGGAAAGTTGTTGATCGCTAAGGAGGTTTATCCTTATTGTAGAATAAATGTTATTTATTTAAACAAATTATTAGTTTAATTTATTTATTTAAATAAGATTAGAATTGTTCTAATTAATTTATTCACAATCGGTTTAATATAGAGAACCTAAAGAGTCGCACCATAAAAGGAAGAATATTTATTAAAGAAGCAAATAGCATAATCGTAATAATAAGTTAAGTATATTTAATTTAATCTATGATGATAGAATAAATTAAATAGCTTAATATTTATTATTTAATATTTTAGAAATATTAAATATAAATTAATAAGAGGAGTCT
The DNA here is from genome assembly GCA_020205555.1 of Panax stipuleanatus. Classification (NCBI taxonomy): domain Eukaryota; kingdom Viridiplantae; phylum Streptophyta; class Magnoliopsida; order Apiales; family Araliaceae; genus Panax; species Panax stipuleanatus. The sequence goes on from CM035118.1 coordinate 68,910,115, forward strand.
TATTATTATTATTACTATTATTATTATTATTTAATTCCTAAAGGAGTTTGGGAATTAATTAATAAGATACTCTCTCTCTCTCATATATATTCCTAATAAGATTAGGAGGCTAATTAATTAAAAGAGTTTAATTATTCCCAATAGGATTGAGAAGCCTAATTAATTAAAGGAGTTTAATTAATTAATATAAAACCCTAATCCTAAATTGTTTAGGAGGATTGCCTACATCTATAAATAATAAAGTTTTATTATGGAACAAGGTTAGACATTTTTTAATTCCAAGAGTTGGGAGAGCACTCATTTTCAAGAGAGAGTTAAACTAGGGTTTAGCCAAACACCCTCCTTCTTGAATTCGTATTCTTTCTTGGTAGATCACATCTAGAGGCTAAACACTTGGGTGGCTAACGTTGATCAAAGGAAGGAATCAACTCAGTGGATTCAAATAGAACGCGAAAAGAATTTGGAGTTGAACTCGTACTTGAGGAAGATAGAATCTTCAAGGGTATGAATACTAATCTCCATCTTTTTGTTTAATTAATAATTGTGCATAAAAGATGATCCGGGTATATGGTTTGTAAAATTTTAAAACTCTGATTTACCATACTTTCGCTTATTTTATGCAATTTGATTGTATCCATGAATCTTACAAACCTAACAGTGGCATCAGAGCTAAACATTTATGTAAGTTATTAATTGTTCAGATTTGATATGTATATTGATATGTGTTTAGAACAATTTATTTGGGCATAATTGTTTGTGTAAAATTAATTTATTTTTATGCTAAAAAATTTTTGGAACAGCAGATTTTTTTTTGAAGAAAAAAAAGTTAAAGTCCACGATCAAACGTGGACTGGTCAACTGCTGATATGGCATTGACTACTGACGTGGCAGGACTGGTCAACTGTTGGCTGGTTAACTGCTGACGTGGCGCTGACTGCTGACGTGGCGAAGACTGGTCAACTGTTAACTGGACAACTGCTGATGTGGCGCTGACTGGTCAACTGTTGACTGCTGACGTGGCACTGACATTATCTTATTTTAAAAAGAGAAATATTAATTTATAGTTAGAGAGTTTAGAACCCTTAACCTCTTGATCACTTTTTACAAGACTTACCATTGCACCAGAATTAATTTTGATTAAGGATCAACATGTTTAATATGTAAACTATACAATTATGGTTTTGAAGTTTGACTTGAAGGCTTGTTTGATTATTTCTTTTTAAAGGTTTTTGATCAAGCGCTGTTTTTTTTGTAATTCTAAATTTAAATAAAGTAGTTTATTTTTATTTAGAATTGGATTAAAATAAAGATGTTTATTTCAATTAGAATTTAATTTCATGCTAACTAATTAGAGTTGAAATTGGATTCCATGATAACTAATTGGAGATGGAATTGATTTCCTTGTTTCCTAAAATAAAGTAGTTTATTTGTGGTAAGGAAAGGGATTCCATGTTTCCTTAAATAAAAGAGTTTATTTAGATATGAAATAGAATTTCATATTAATCAAAATAAAAGTGTTTATTTTGATAAGGAATTGGATTCCACATATTTTGTTCCTCCCAAAAAAAATGTTTTTTTTAAAGTTAAAATAAAGGAGTTTATTTTAACTTGTAATTGGATTCCATAATAATTAAAATAAAAGAGTTTATTTTGATTAAACAATTTGATTAAAAATAAAGGAGTTTATTTTTATTCAAAAATGGATAAATTAAAATAAAAGATTTATTTTGATTTAAATTTGGATTAAAATAAATGAGTTTATTTTAATTCAGAATTGAATTTTATGCTTACTAAAATTTCCCATTAAATCGATATTAATGTATATATTGAATGTTTATTATTCATGAGATTATTTATTGATGCATATGTTGATGTGTATGATAATAAATAGGGTTGTTTATGGACTATTGACTAATGTGATTGGATTTTATTTTAGTTAGATGCTTGAATGTATGGATTTTATAAATGGGGTCTGCGTACCTCGTTTTCTCTAATTTTTCTTAATGTAAATTATATCTCCCTCCTATGTACTTTCTCTTGACTACTGATCAAGGTTTCTTTTTATAGTAAATAATTTTTGTAATAGGAATATTTAGAATTAAATTTTGAAGAATTGGAGACCAAAGAGAAAGGAGCGCGTGAAGACCCGTTTGTAATGGAGCCCGAGATTTAAATTTAATAGTTATATATAAATTTAATTCTTGCACTGTGACAACCCAAAAATTTATAAGATATTAAATGAATAAAATAAAGGTTAAAGGATAAAACCTAGAGTGGAAGTAGAGGAATAATTTAAAATTTTTAAGAAAAACCTATATGGTTTATTATTCGACTGAGAATAGAGAATATATGGGTTACAAAACTTTCTAAACCTTAGAAATGAATTTATATGTACTTGAAAGAATATTAAGGATAAGGTACTACGATACCTATAAATTTGATGTGAACTAAATGGTGTAAAAAAATTTATTAAGAAAATTAAAAATGTAGAGATATGTCTCAACCTATTAGGTTATCTTGTATGATTATGTGAGTGGTCATAATTGTGACACCCCCAAATCCGGGTACTTCAATTTCACGGAATTTGGTGCTCACTATCTAAATAAAGTATAACTACTACCCAATAATAAGGAATGCAAAATAAATTACAACGTTGAATAAATAATAAAATCGTCCTTAAAAAGGATTACAACCTTTCCAAACATAATCCCAGGGTTATCTAACCTTGACATAAATAATTAATTCGGAAAAATAAACATCATAAACATTTAAGTTCTATTACACATCATAATCAAAACAAGTCTTCACTTGCTCATCTTGCTCTTGCCCTTACTAGTTGATGGTTCATCAACTCTTTCGAATTTAGCTGCAAGGGTTATTTAATGCAAGAGTGAGCAAACAAAAGCTCACTTTGGAATAATAACAATAATAGTGATGACATAAATTGAATAACTTCAAAAGATTTGAATAACTTTTTCTTCATCAATAATAAAGAATTGAATAATAATTATTTCATCAACATTTAGAATTCGAATAAAGAAATCATCTGAGGGTCATAAGACCTTGAACTATGTCCTAGGTTATAAACATTTCTATTTAAAATCTTTAACAATCGTTTAGACTATATGGACTCTTAACTTGTACTTAGGGGGATCAGCCCTTCGTACCATGTATTGTGCACAAACATCTTTACGCTTTCGCATGGTATTCTCCTATTAAATAGGGTTTTTCATCTCAATATTTGATAACAAGTTCGCACCGAAGAAAGTTTGGTTTGGATAGCTTAAAAGAAAATTTGGAGTTCAACTATCATCAACTAAGGAGTAGTTGAATCACTTACAATAAAAAATAATTCAACAATAAAGAATTACGAATTAACTTATGCTTTAGAATTAAACTTAAAGCAATTGAAAGAAAATATAGACCTTGCTTGAACATTTAAGTCAAGGTCACATCAACTCAAAAATAAACTTCAATAAGATATTTGCTCAATATAGAAATTATAGAGAATACAAATAACTCGCATAAATATGATTAAAAAAGGATAGAACAACTTGCTCAAGTAAAGTTTGAGTTTATAAACTTGCATAAACGTAAAAGTAAGGTTTGAGATTAGAACACTTGCCTTGAGCGCAAGCTAACAATTACTATCACATTTCTTAATTAATCCTACATATATGTAATTACAATAGTAACATAAATTAGTTACTATATAACTAATTCACATAACTAGTTAACTCATCAACACTAACTCATTATTCTTAGGTTTAATTGTCAATTATCATATAACAATCAAATCATACAATCTTAAAAATCAATCAAACTATTTGTTTATTCAAGTCATAATCAACTTATAAGATTAAGCCATACTTTCACATTATTTAAATTATAATTAATCAAATTATAGTTTACCTTATACATTTCCTATTTACAAATTAATCATTTGAAATATATTAATGAATCACTTTAGCATCTTAATGTATGCCTAACATGTCATCAAGTTTATCACACTAGGTTAGCTTTTCATGATACGAACAAAACTACACAAAAATAACAAAATATTTCAATTCTGCACTCCCCCCCCCCAGGGCGGGTGTTTTGCTCTTGGTGGGCCCGCTGGGGCGGGCACCCTGCAGCGGGAGAAGTTTGGTTCGTGAATTGCGCAGAGAAAAAATCAATTTGGCTTATTTTTTGGCACCAAATTCTGATTTTAACTAACATATTGCATATAAAACTTTATAAAAAACATAATTTAAAGCTTCTAGCATATTTTTAATATATAAAATCATCATAACACATAATCAAAACTCTAAATTTCATAATTTTTAAAGAAAAACCATTGATAAGTGTTCTTGATGAAATTAAACACTGCGGGTTTGTTTCTAAATCCATTCACATAATTCTAAGCCTATTGAATTCGTTTCTAAGCATGTTATCATAATCTATAATCGATTTATACAATATAATACTATCAAACATGAATTTGACAATCAAAGAACTATTTATTTCCAAAATAAGTTCATTGTAACTCATGATAAACATGATTTCTTTATGTTCTTTATGTTTACATGATTTAGACAACTTAATTTATCCTACTAAACATATATATACATCAAAATCACCAATTTCATGAAGACTCATATTTATAGAGAACTAAAAGTTATGAAGAACATCAAACATAATTCTAAAACTATAAGGTTAGAAATTATACCCTTTTTGGTTTGTGAGGAAGAAGAAGATGATGATGGTGTTTGTTTTGGCTTTGCAAGGTTTCCTCCTCCTCCTTCTCCTTCTCCTTCTTCTTCTTTCCTTTCTCTCTAACTTTCTCTGTATATTTCTTTGTTATAACAATAACTAAACTAACGTAGTTTGATAAAATATAAACTGATATACATTTATTAGATATACACATAAATATAAAATATATAACTGATAACATTAATTCCCTCTACTAATTATATGTCAGTTACATGTTTTTAAAAATCAAAAAAGCCTTATAGCTTTGTTTGGCCAAAAACCCATTATTTTTAAAACTAACTTTTTAATTATTAAGGCCATGTTTGGTAAAAACTCTTTAAAATAGGTGTAAGGGCCTTATTTGGTAAAATCCCTTTTAATTTACTTAATAAATCCATTAACACATACTTTCAATGTTACACTTTAATTAATTAAATCCTAACATTCCAATTTAATTAAATTAAAGCTAACATCAATTAATCAAATAACATTTGCCACATAACAATTATAATTACTCGCTAATCATAATCTCATGTAACAATTATCACATAATATTTATTTAATTTAATTATCTCAATTAAATTATAACTATACCATAAAATTGCTTACACATTAATTAAATATTAAATATTTTTTTAATTAATATATTGTACTTAATTAAATTACTCCACAACAATTACATAAATTATTTATTTAACTCAATAAATAAATCAATTAAAATATTTATTTAATTCAATAAATATTAAAATATAATTACACAAAATCTCATTCGTTACAATCTTCCCTCCTTAAAAGGATTCTGTCCCCAGAATCACAAAAAAAAATTCATCTGTTACATTCTTCCCCCCTTAAAAAGATTCTGTCCTCAAAAACGATATATAAGGAATTACACAAATAATTAAGCAAATAATTGGGGATAAGTTTTCTTCATTACATCTTCGAGTTCCCACGTAGCTTCTTCAGCACTGTGGTTCCTCCAGATTACCTTAACAGAAGGTATCACTTTATTTCTAAGTATTTGTTCTTTTTTATCAACTATCTGAACAGGAACCTCTTCATATGTTAAGTCTTTATCGAATTGCAAAGGCTCGTATTCTGTTACATGCTTATAGTCGTGTTTGTATGGTCGTAATACGAAAATATGGAACACGTTGTGTATATTATCTAGCTCTGGAGGTAGCGCGACCTCGTAAGCCACTTCGCCCACCCTTCGCTGTAGCTCGAAATGTCCAATAAATTGGGGACTCAGCTTCCCCTTCTTGCCAAATCGAATCTTCCCCTTTCAGGGAGATACCTTTAGGAAAACAAAGCTTCCTGCTACAAATTCTCGATTCTGTCGATGTTAATCGACATACTTCTTTTGTCTGTCTTGAGCAGCAACCAATCTCGTTCTGATCAGCTTCACGATTTCAGCGGTTTGTTGCACCAATTCTGGTCCCAATAGTTGTCGTTCACCAACCTCATCCCAGCATAATGGAGTCATGCATTTCCTGCTGTACAATGCTTCGTAAGGCGACATGCCAATACTTGCATGGTAACTATTGTTGTAGGCGAACTCCACCAACGGTAGATGATCATCCCAGCTTTATTTGAAGTCCATAACGCTGGCTCTCAGCATATCCTCGAGCATCTAAATCATTCTCTCGCTCTGGCCATCAGTCTGAGGATGGTATGCCGTACTCATTCACAATTGCGTTCCCAAGCACTCTTGTAGTCGCTTCCAGAAATTCGATGTGAAACGCAAATCTCTGTCGGACACAGTCGACACCAGAATACCGTGTCGAGAAATAATTTCCTTCACGTACAGCTTTGCTAACTGATCTAAGTTGAACTTAATCTTGATCAGTAAAAAATGTGCTGACTTCATCAATCGATCCATTATAACCTATATCGCATCAAAACCTTTCTGAGTAGCTGGAAGACCAACCACGAAATCCATTGTGATATGCTCCCACTTCGATTCTGGAATATGTAGCGGTTGTAGTAATCCACTCGGTTGCTGGTGTTCTGCTTTGACTTTCTGGCACGTTAGACATCTCGCAACGCATTCAGCAACGTCTCTCTTCATATTCGGCCACCAGAAATGGTGTCTGAGATCCCGGTACATCTTCGTACTCCCAGGGTGAATCGAATATCTCGAACTGTGAGCTTTGCCCAAAACCTCTTCTTTGACGTCTGGTATTGGCGGTACCCAGATTCTTCCTTCAAATTATAGCAGTCCTTCATTATCGATCTTGAACTTGATTTCTTCACTATCTGTTATTCTTTTCTGGATCCTCTCACACTCCTCGTCATGAAGTTGTGTCTCTTTCACCTTGTCTATCAGAGTTGAACCGGTAGCTACTTGAAATAACTTCTCATCTGACTCCTTCGGATACTTAACTTCTAGTTCCAACTTAGCCATATCTACTATCAACTGATCCTAATCAGTAAACATATTTAACTGCTCCCGACCCTTCCTTCTTAAAGCGTCGGCAACAACGTTAGCTTTACCCGGATGATAAAGAATCTCGCAATCGTAGTCTTTGATTAGTTCCAACCATCTCCTTTGGCTCATGTTTAAATCCTTTTGTGTACATATGTACTTTAGACTCTTGTGATTTGTGTATATCTCACACTTTTCTCCATATAGGTAATGTTTCCAAATCATCAGAGCAAACACTACTGCCGCTAATTCCAAGTCATGGGTCGGATACCCTTTCTCGTAGTCCTTCAGTTAACGTGATGCATAGGCAATAAACTTTCCGCTCTGTATCAGTACACAGCTTAATCCCTTATGTGAAGCATCGCTGTATACCACGAAATTTCTTGTACTATCCAGCAATGACAACACCGGTGCAGTACTCAACCTCTTCTTCAGTTCCTGAAAACTTTCCTCACACTTCTCTGTCCAAACAAATTTAACTATTTTACGAGTCAAATTCGTCAACGGAGTTGCGATTTTGGAAAAGTCTTGAATAAATCTTCTATAATAACCTGCCAATCCCAAGAAACTCCTCACCTCTGACGGTGTTTTTGGCTAATCCCAATTCATCACGGCTTCAACCTTCGACGGATCCACTGAAATTCCATCTTTGTCAATCACGTGGCCAAGAAATTGCACACGTTCTAACCAGAATTCGCATTTCGAGAACTTCGTGTATAGCTTCTCCCGTCTCAGCGATTCTAATGTCAGCCTTAAATGTTCAGTGTGTTCCTCCTCAGTTTTGGAATAAACCAAAATGTCATCTATGAACACTACTACAAACTTGTCCAGAAATGGCTTAAACACCCTATTCATTAAGTCCATAAATGCCACTGGTGCATTCATTAGACCAAATGACATCACCAAGAACTCTTAATGTCCGTACCGAGTTCTAAAAGCCATCTTCGGTATATCTTCCCTTCTCACTTTCAATTGATGATACTCACTTCTCAAATCTATTTTTGAGAAGTATCTAGCACCCTTCAGTTGATCGAATAAGTCATCGATCCTAGGTAAAGGATACTTATTCTTGATCGTAACTTTATTCAACTCCCTATAATCAATGCATAGCCTCATTGATCCATCCTTCTTCTTCACGAACAATACTGGTGCTCGCCACGGTGAAACGCTTGGTTGAATATACTTCTTGTCCCGTAATTCTTGCAGTTGAACCATCAGTTCCTTCATCTCAATCGGAGCCATTCTGTATGGAGCTTTCGAAATCGGAGCAGTCCTTGGCGCTAAGTCTATCACAAACTCTATCTCTCTATCTGGCGGAAGTCCTGGCAAATCGCTAGGAAATACGTCCACAAACTCCCTAACCACTGATATCTCTTCTATCTTCGGACTCTCCTTATGGGTATCTACTATGTAGGCTAAGTATCCTACACAACCTTGGTTCAATAGCTTCTTGGCTTGCATAATCATCAGACAACTCGTTTGTCTAGGCGATTTGCTACCATAAAATACTACCTTCGACGGAGTCGTAAGGTTTACCGATTTCTTCTGGCAATCGATTACCGCCCCATGGTTAAACAACCAATCCATACCAAGTATTACGTCAAACTCCCCAAGTTTAATCGAAATCAAATCTACCCTCAATTCATGACCCTTAATGTCCAATCTACAGTTCTTATAAACAAACCTAACAGGAATAACCTCCCTATTCACAATCTCTATGTTCAAGGGGTAAACTAATTCCTCTTTAGGTAAGTATAGGGTCTTAGCAAAGTCATCAAATATGAATAAGCAAGTAGCACCCGAATTAAATGATACATATGCATTTATACTATTAATCAGAATAATACCTGATACCACATCTTTTGACTGCACAACATCCTGCACTGTCATGTTGAATGTCCTAGCAGTGGGTCGAACAGCTAGCTCCTTTGGGCAATTTCTAGCCATGTGATCCTTAGATCCACATGTGTAGCAAGCTCCCTTCATTGGGTTCGGGTAATTCGGTGCAATGTGGCCTTCCTGACCACGGTTGAAGCATACTCGCTTCCCCCTCAGGCACACTCCAGTGTGATTCTTTTCGTATGTCACACATGCTTTGATCTTTCTCTTCTGTTGGCTTCCTTGTTGACTCCCAGCAGAAGTGTTGTCTTTCCACTTCTTTTTCTGGTTGATAGCCCCACTACCGCCAGCCTTGCTCTCTGTCTCATTCTTCTTCTTCTAATCTTGATTGTATTTAGTCACCGCATCACTTCCACCTTCAGCGAGGATGGCCTTTTCCAGCACAGTTGCAAATGTCTTTAGCTGGAACATGGAGACTTTGCTGTAGAGCCAGGGCTTCAGTCCCTGCTCGAACCTTCTCGCCTTCCTTTTGTCAGTACTGACCTGGTATGTAGTAAACCTGGCTAGCTCATTGAATTTTGTGGCGTATTCCGGTACTAACATCCCTCCATGTTTCAGCTATAGGAATTGAGCCTCTATCTGGTTCTGCGAGCTAATGGGGAAGTACATTTCAAAGAACATCTCTTTGAAACGATCCCACACTATCACTCCTTCCCTTTCCCTCGTCTTGTTGACCTACCACCAGAAGCTAGCTTCTGACTTCAGCATGAAAGTCGCAAAAGCCGTCTTCTAGTCTTCGTTAACTCTGGCCACATCGAAGACCTTCTCTATTTCCATTATCCATGTCTAGGCCTCTATCGAATTCATCCATCCCTGAAACTCTGGCGGTCCTACTACCTTGAACTCCTTAAATGTTGTGTTCTGAACTTGCGGCTGATTCGCAAGCGCTCTCGTCAGTAAATTCACCAATTGCTGGACCGAATTGGGATTCGTCCCGTCATTGTTGTTGTCATTGTTGTTATTGGTGGAACCCTCTGCGTTTTGTTGTGTAGGTATTCTTCTAGGTGGCATCTTTCTGTTAAAATATACTCTTATTAGATCATTTACTCATTTCTTAAATATTCAAGTTCATACTTAAACATTTAAATAAATTAATTCACATTTGAACACATATCACGTCAATAAACTTTGATATTTTATTCCTTCATAATTTGAAAACATAGAATAGATAGCATCTCTGCTATTTACATCATCTTTCCTGAACTAAAACAAGTTACAGGATTACATCATTATCTTATGCCATTATTATCTCAAATTCTGGGATTTACATTTATTTATTACATAAAGAAACACATAATTAATTACTCTACTATCTAAGCATGTTAAGACATCGCACAGCCTCTCTACGTTCTTCTTCCATCACCCAAAACACCGTTCTGCGATCCACCATGTACCACGGTAAATCTTTGAACTGAGTTGGGTAATAAAAGACACGATCCTGGGACCTATCTATAGCCGTATGGAAAGTATAGTTTGTCTCCCTCAGCTTGGTCTTCTTCACTTGAACCTCGTCCTTAGCTCGATCTGCACGTTGAATAGCCCTCAAGCTTGTTTCCTCCGCTCTGGCACGCTTTGTTGACTCCTCTTGGATGTTGTTCTTTAGCTTCGCTATCTCAACCAGTGCATCATCTCTGTCACTCTCCATGTGGACTAGATCCCACTTCGTGTTTCCAAGCTCATCATCTAACTCTTGGATGGTCTCATCTCTTTATTTTATGGTAGTCCGACTCTCGTCTACCAGCTCTTCCAGTTCTCTGACTCAACCATGAAGCTCCATGTTACTGTCGTAGATCTCCTCGTACATCTCCGCACTAGTCGAGTGAGGTGGAAATTCCTCTTCAGGATCCTCCTCTTCTTCCTCTGACTCATCCTCATCGTCTCGATTGGATATTGACTCATGCTCATGACCAGCTACGGTGATCAATGGAGATGGCTCTCTCTGAACCAACTGCTTCCAGACAACCTGGATATCTCGGGGCTCCTCGTCCCTAGGCATCTGGGGTAACTCCTCCCTAGCCTGACTGGACTCTCCAACGTTCATCATCCTGAAAACAAATTTTTTTAAGTTTAATTATTACGTGATATTGATCGATACTCTTCGAATACTTAAACGTAAACACATAGCACATAAGGTAGTTTATTATCTTTATTATCATCATTATCTTTTCGATCTCCTATAAGTCTACTACCTAAGGTTTCCCCCACCTAAGGTTCATAACCTAAAGCTTTGATACCATCCTGTGACACCCCCAAATCCAGGTACTTCAATTCCACGGGATTTGGTGCTCACTATCTAAATAAAGTATAACTACTGCCCAATAATAAGGAATGCAAAATAAATTACAATCTTGAATAAATAATAAAATCGTCCTTAAAAAGGATTACAACCTTTCCAAACATATTCCTAGGGTTATCTAACCTTGACATAAACAATTAATGCAGAAAAATAAACATCATAAACATTTAAGTTCTACTACACATCATAATCAAAACAAGTCTTTACTTGTTCATCTTGCTCTTGCCCTTACTAGTTGATGGTTCATCAACTTTTTCGACTTTAGCTACAAGAGTTATTTAATGCAAGAGTGAGCAAACAAAAGCTCACTTTGGAATAATAACAATAATAGTGATGACATAAACTGAATAACTTCAAAATATTTGAATAACTTTTCCTTCATCAATAATAAAAAATTGAATAATAATTCTTTCATCAACATTTAGAATTCGAATAAAGAAATCATCTGCGGGTCATAAGACCTTAAACTATGTCCTAGGTTATAAACATTTCTATTTAAAACCTTTAACAGTCGTTTAGACTATATGGATTCTTAACTCGTACTTAGGGGGATCAGCCCTTCGTACCATGTATTGTACACAAACATCTTAACGCTTTCGCATGGTATTCCCCTATTAAATAGGGTTGTTCATCTCAGTATTTGATAACAAGTCCGCACCAAAGAAAGTTTGGTTTGGATAGCTTAAAAGGAAATTTGGAGTTCAACTATCACCAACTAAGGAGTAGTTGAATCACTTACAATAAAAAATAATTCAACAATAAAGAATTACGAATTAACTTATGCTTTAGAATTAAAATTAAAGCATTTGAAAAAATATATAGACCTAGCTTGAACAATTAAGTCAAGGTCACATCAACTCAAAAATAAACTTCAATAAGATATTTGCTCAATATGGAAATTATAGACAATACAAATAACTCGCATAAATACGATTAAAAAAGGATAGAACAACTTGCTCAAGTAAAGTTTGAGTTTAGAAAACTTGCATAAACGTAAAAGTAAGGTTTAAGATTAGAACACTTGCCTTGAGCGCAAGCTAACAATTACTATCATGTTCCTTAATTAATACTACATACATGTAATTACAATAGTAATATAAATTAGTTACTATATAACTAATTCACATAACTAGTTAACCCATCAACACTAACTCATTATTCTTAGGTTTAATTGTCAATTCTCATATAACAATCAAATCATACAATCTTAAAAATCAATCAAACTATTTGTTTATTCAAGTCATAATCAACTTATAAGATTAAGTCATACTTTCACATTATTTAAATTATAATTAATTAAATTATAATTTACCTTATACATTTCCTATTTACAAATTAATCATTTGAAATATATTAATGAATCACTTTAACATCTTAATGTATGCTTAATATGTCATCAAGTTTATCATATTAGGTTAGCTTTTTATGATATGGACAAAACTACACAAAAACAACAAAATACTTCAATTCTGCACACACACACACACACAACACACACACACACACACACACACACACACCCCACGTCGGGGCGGGTGTTTTTATCTTGGTGGGCCCGTTGGGGCGGGCACCCTGCAGCGGGAGAAGTTTGGTTCGTGAACTATGCATAGAAAAAGCCAATTTGGCTTATTTTTTTGCACCAAATTTCGATTTTAACTAACATATTGCATATAAAACATAATTTAAAGCTTCTAGCATGTTTTTAATATATATAATCATCATAACACATAATCAAAACTCTAAATTTCATGATTTTTGAAGAAAAGCCATTGATAAATGTTCTTGATGAAATTAAACACTGCGAGTTTGTTTCTAAACCAATTCACATAGTTCCAAGCCTATTGAATTCATTTCTAAGCATGTTATCATAATCTATAATCGATTTATACAATATAATACTATCAAACATGAATTTGACAATCAAAGAACTATTTATTTCCAAAACAAGTTCACTGTAACTCATGATGAAAATGATTTCTTCATGTTCTTCATGTTTACATGATTTAGACAACTTAATTTATCCTACTAAGCATATATATACATCAAAATCACCAATTTCATGAAGACTTATATTTATAGAGAACTAAAAGTTATGAAGAACATCAAACAAAATTCTAAAACTGTAAGGTTAGAAATTATACCCTTTTTGGTTTGTGAGGAAGAAGAGGATGATGGTGATTTTTATTTTTCCATGGCAAGGATTCCTCCTCATTCTCCTTCTTCTTCTTCTCTCCTTTCTCTCTAACTTTCTCTGTATATTTCTTTGTTCTAACACTGACTAAACTAACGTAGTTTTACAAAATATAAACTGATATACATATATTAGATATACACATAAATATAAAATATATAACTGACAACATTAATTCCCTCTACTAATTATATGTCAGTTATATGTTTTTCAAAAATCAAAAAAAATTACGGCTTTGTTTGGCCAAAAACACATTATTTTTAAAACCAACTTTTTAATAGTTAAGGCCATGTTTGGTAAAAACTCTTGAAAATAGGTGTAAGGGCCTTGTTTGATAAAATTAATTTTAAAAACCCTTTTAATTTACTTAATAAATCCATTAACACATACTTTCAATGTTACACTTTAATTAATTAAATTCTAACATTCTAATTTAATTAAATTAAAGCTAACATCAATTAAACAAATAACATTTGCCACATAACAATTAGAATTACTCGCTAATCATAATCTCATGTAATAATTACCACATAATATTCATTTAATTTAATTATCTCAATTAAATTAAAACTATACCATAAAATTTCTTACACATCAATTAAATATTAAATATTTCTTTAATTAATATATTGTACTTAATTAAATTACTCCATAAAATATTAATTTAATTCAATAAATAAATCAATTAAAATATTTATTTAATTTAATAAATATTAAAATATAGTTACATAAAATCTCATTCGTTACAATAACTCATTAAACCAATTATGGCTATTTAGTTAATAAACTAATATAATATGTGATGTACTTGTGAGATTTATGTATGCGATTAAATAAATATATACATTATATAATATGTATATATTTATTTTGTATATAAATATAATTAATAATATGTAAATATCAATAATATTGAGCATTAGTTTTAGTGATAATAGATTTAATGAACTAAGGAGGCCTAAGTAATTTAAATAAGCCCAATTATTTATTAAAGCATTGAACTTGTAGATAAATTAATTTAAGAGCAATTAAATCATTAAACTAGCCCAATATATCATGTAAAGGGCAAGTATATTGATGACACAATTTAATTAGTGGTGGAAGCCCCAAGTCCATTTTAGTTAGTAAGCAAACTAAGAAAATGCAAGCCCAAAAGAAATTAAATAAAAGCCCAAGCTTAGCCCAATGAGGGAGGACCTTTTTGGACCTTTAGTAAGTTAAATAAGCATTAAATGGAAAACAAATTTGGGATAGAAAAGGAGGTGCATGTATGTAATCATTATTCTTACCAACTCCTTACCAACCCAAACTAGGTGTCAAGCTTTTAATTTAACAACACATTAAGCAAAGTGTGCAAGCATCCATCTAATAAGTATGAGAGAGAAAGGGCAAGAGAATTTGGGAGAAATACATAGATATATATTACATATCTATACATTTTATTAAAACCAAAAATCTATCTCATTTTTTATTTTATTTCTCTTTCCTCTCATTTGGTTAAGCTAGCAAGAGAGAGAGAGCAAGGGGAGTTCGACCACTATAGAGAGGAGAGAGGGAGGAGATTTTTGGCGTTTCATAGCATCTTAACCAAACTTATGAAGAAGAAGAATAAAGAAAATCAAGGTATAACAAAATTTCTGCCTATATAGTATAATTCCTTTTGATTTGAGTTTTGATTTTTGAAATGTTATGATCTTGAGGCTAAAATCTTAGATCTATGTGTTTAATAGTGTTTCAAGTTTAGATCTAACCCTTTTGAGGATCAAAAGTTAGATCTAAAGTATGAAATAGAATTTAGGTTTTTCAAAAAGTAGAAAACCCTAAATTTTTAGCCTTGATTGTGTTTAATCTTGTGTTTGGTGATTATTTGATTAAATAGATCATGGATCATGGTAGATCCATGAGTATATGAGATATTAGTATGTATTATGATGATTGATGATGGATAATGTTTGATTAATCAAGAGATCTAAAAGTTTTCTTAGAAATCACCAAAGATAGAAAATTAGATTTTTGTGACAACGAAGTATAAAATTGAAACGACCATATCTCTCATTGTATTTTGAATTTTTGAGTGTGGTCAATTTCCAAAGTTAGATCTAAGAGTCTTCTATTAGATCCAAGTAGAATCACTAAAACATTCCTTGCAGATTTTCGTATGGACTGTTTTTAGGAAAGGATGTCAAATCTGAAAAATGACAAATAGTAGGCTGCATAAAATTGGTAGGGGAAGTTTCGGCAACTTAATTTATGAAATAAATTCCAATATTTTGGGACAAGAAAATATATGAGATAATGTAGCTTCTGTTCAAAAATGAGCTCATTCCGACTTAAATTGACCGAGTTATGGTCATTTCAATATTTTGGATTTTTTTTGACAAAAATTGCTATAACTGGAGTTCTATAACTCCGATGGCCACAAAATTTAAACTGAAAGTTCACGTTAATACATGTAAGATTCCGCCAAGAGTTGAGAATTTCTAGAGTTAAGCGTGATGTAGCTAATTTCTTAAGGTTCAAACTAGAAATGGATTTTTGAAAAATACTTAAGGGAGTTAAAAAATTCCAAAAAAATCCTCTCTTTGTATGGAATATATGTATATATGTTTGGCAAAATAATAGAAAAATAATAAGCTGATTTGATATTTTCATGAAAAAGGTATTTCAGCTTGCTGAATTGAACAATTCCGAATGCTGAAATGGAAACTGAAATATTTGGTAGGGAAGACAGTTTGATTTCAGCTTGCTAAAATGAAAACTGAAAAGGTTAGGAAGGGAAGATAGTTTGGTTTCAGTTTGCTGAAATGAGGTATTCGGTTTGCTAAAATAGTAAACAGTTTACCGAGTTATAATAAAAACTTATAAAATGAGTGAGTAAGTATTAAGTCTAAAGTAGTAGAGTCGTATTCTGTAATAGTTGATGTATAGTAACTGGGCTAAACGATTCCTTCAGGGAGCGGAGGTATATACAAATTAGTAATCGATCTAACTCGTTGTGAAAACAGTGTAGACGAGACGGAAACTAATTTGTTGGTTGTTTGTGGGAAACCACTTGGTATACTATATTGAACACTATTAAAGACTCGATGTATGCTAAGTTTAGACTTGTGAAATCGTATAGTGTTAAGGTTATCTAATATTTGATTATGTGGTTAAGTGTTGTTTGATAATTACTTTTAAAGTAATAGTATTATGGGATAAAGTATGTTATGCTAATTAAAAGATCAATCTTATAACTGATAGGTCTTTTCAATAAAGAGATTAAATTAGATTGCGTAGCAGTAATCGATGATACAGGCAAGTTTTTCTCTAACTCAAACTTGAGTTATATTTTCAAAGCATGTTCGTGAATAATTATAGTTGATTATTCACATCTATATTGATTAATGATTCGCACTTAGTGCATGTTGCATATGTTCATCAGGTATGAAAGACTGATCACCTTTATTACCCTAAGGTTCAGTTAAAGTCGTTCATAGTCCTTGTTGACTTTAAACATTATTTATTCAGTCATTCATTTATTGAAATTCTGATTTATGCTCTTTCACAATTATTGTATTGTTGAAAATGAGAAAGCTTATTCTTTCTTTCAATCATGATATATCCTTGTTGTATTTAAACTTGCTGGGAAAATTAGTTGATCACCCTTACTATATCATGATAATAAATTTCAGATTAAGACGAAGGCTCGAAGAAAGACAGTGGCAAAGGCAAACTCCAATAGTAGATTATATACAGTTATAACTATTAGTTATCTGATACAAGTAATGTTGTAAATATTTTTAATTACTTAAGGTATGTATTCAGTTAAGGTTAACAAACCTTGGAAAATGTTATAAAATCATATGAAATAAACAATATATGTTTATATCTTCCGCATTAGATGATAGAATATGTATGATGATGAAGTACCATAACGTATCAGGTCTGAGGTTCTTGGGACCCAAATTTGGGGGCGTCACAGGTTGGTATCAGAGCTATAGGTTATAAATCTTAGGTAGGTTACCTTAGGCTATAACCGCAGGTATGAGGATAAGGAATAAACTCAAATAGAGTTGAAGTGCTAAGAGATGAATTTAGGACATCCATCATTAAAATAAGAAGATCGTTAAATAAAGTGATCATAATATAAAACGATTATAAGCAAAAGGTCACAACGTGATCTGATGAGGTCATAGGAGGACAGATGATCAATCGTTTGATTGAAAACTTTATAGCAGAATTGATGTACGACTATTGTACTATGAAATTATACTATAAAAACTCAGGAAAGAGTTGTAGAATTATAGATACGGATTAAATGAAATCTGTATTGAGCAAAGAGGGATCAAGGATTATGTGAGATTTCAATTGAAAAATCATGTGATAGTGAGTTGTAC
This sequence comes from Panax stipuleanatus, assembly GCA_020205555.1. NCBI lineage: Eukaryota > Viridiplantae > Streptophyta > Magnoliopsida > Apiales > Araliaceae > Panax > Panax stipuleanatus. The sequence goes on from CM035118.1 coordinate 68,928,042, forward strand.
AAACCTTTGTATGGGCGGGGGTTTTGTGCTTGGTCTAACGACTACTTAGTTTATCACATTGATAATCATTGAAATATTGGTGTCGCGCTATTCGCTATATGTATGTTAAGAAGGTGATTCTTTTCTCGTGTATATAACGGATAAATAGAGAATATAAGATTAGGTGCAAGTTCTTAAAACTCATGCTTATGGTAAGTTTGTGACTCATAATCGTATGGTATATTTTTGAACCCCTAAGCGTATGGACAGTTCCTGATTGGTTCTTGAACTACGTATTGCTAGGATAAGTTCCTAAACTCATATTATTGTGGAAAGTTTCTGAACTCATAACGTGTGGTATGTTTGATGAACTATACTGAGGTATAGAAAAGTTATGGATGAAGAATTTAGGATTTTTAGTATAGTTTTAATAGTGACAGAATAGATAGAATTATTAAGCAATTGATCATTAGAGGAATTGAAGTTGATGGTGGAAGCATAGGTATTCCAAATCTTCTAGCTGTGCTAGACTTCAAAATTTTTGAAATCAAGCTAAATTCGCACTAATGTGCCTTTAAAAATATAAATGAATTTTTGTTATCAGCAACACATGGCTACAATTGTGTAGAAGTGGGCTTCGAACCACTAACACATCGTTACCTATTACGACATGATAACACTAAAAACTATTTTTCAATGATTTTGAACTTTTTAAAGAAAAGTCTATGCTAATTGTTTCGGCTAGACAAAATGATTTGAAATATCAAAATATATTTTATATATCATCGATGCATCATGGAACCTGGTGCAAAGATGATAAAAATGATGGAGTCATTAATATAATCTTACCTAGTGTTGGATGTGATCTAAAGATCGTCAGCCCACTATGGTATGATATAATATGGCAAAGTCACAAAAATGACGGAATCCTCAAACGGACTGTAAATACAGTGCGGTATCATAACGTCATAAAATGTTTTTCAGAATTTTAAAGAAAAGTTAGGTGCCAATTAAATTTGGTCAGACACATATTTTGATTGATGTTCGAATTATTGGTATACATCTAAGCTAATTGATTCAGCTAGACAAATGTTTATGAAAATTCAAGTATCTCTTTGAGAATTTATCCCGAACCATATTGTTTTGATTCGGACTCCAGGTTGAGTATGAACATCCCTACATTGGGAAATATTTATGCGCCAAAGGTGGTTATGATGAACGTAAATGTCGTTCCAGCATGTAGCATCTGATCAATGCAGGGTATAACGGGCTGATCACCCATTGTGCTCGTAAGTATGTCGGTTTACAGATGAATTTTTGTTCAAACCTTTTCAAAATTGAAAAATAAAAGTTCATGGTCTATATGACCCCTCAGCAAAATATGAAAAGTTTTTAACTCCTTAGAGAGAATTCTGCGTAGATGGTGATGATAGAATAGTTCTTTATAAAAGGAAGCCGTATGTACTCATTAAATAAGAATAAAATCAGATAAAGGTTAAGTTGAAAATCTAGTTTTGATGAATAAAAGGAGTAGGGATTAGTAGGCTGTAATTTTTAGGACGAAATTCTTAGAAGAAGGATGAATGTGACAACCCAAAAATTTATAAGATATTAAATGAATAAAATAAAGGTTAAAGGATAAAACCTAGAGTGGAAGTAGAGGAATAATTTAAAATTTTTAAGAAGAACCTATATAGTTTATTATTCGAATGAGAATAGAGAAATAATAGGTTACAAAAATTTTTAAATCCTAGAAATGAATTTATATGTACTTGAATGAATATTAAGGATAAGGTACTACGATACCTATAAATTTGATGTGAACTAAATGGTGTAAAAATATTTTTAAGAAAATTAAAAATGTAGAGATATGTCTCAACCTATTAGGTTATCTTGTATGATTATGTGAGTGATCATAACTCATTAAGCCAATTAATGACTATTTAGTTAATAAACTAATAGAATATGTGATGACTTGTGAGAATTATGTTTGCGATTAAATAAATATATACATTATATAATGTGTATATATTCATTTTATATATAAAGATAATTAAGAATATGTAAATATCAATAATGTTGAGCATTAGTTCTAGTAATAATAGATTTAATGAACTAAGGAGGGAAAATAATATAAATAAGTCCAATTATTTATTTAAGCATCGGACTTGTAGATAAATTGATTTAAGAAAAATTAAATTATTAAGCTAGCACAATATATCATGTAAAGTGCAAGTATAATGATGGCACAATTTAATTAGTCGTGAAAGCCCAAGTCCATTTTAGTTAGTAGGCAAACTAAGAAAATGCAATCCCAAAAGAAATTAAATAAAAGCCCAAGTTTAGCCCAATGGGGGAGGACCTTTTTGGACCTTTAGTAAGCTAAATAAGCATTAAATGGAATACAAATTTGGGCTAGAGAGGCCCAAGATTTTGGCCCAACTAAAAAAAGAAAAGGAGGTGCATGTATTGTGACATCCTAGATTTTTAGAATTTATAAATGAGAATTTAATAAATAAAATTCTTATTTATGAGATGTTTTGAGTGTGAATATGTGTATGCGTGCCATATATTATGAAATATGTGAATTGGTGTGAAGAGAATGTTATATATTAATTTTAATATTTATTGAATTAAATAAATAATTTAATTGAATTATTTATTGAGTTAAATAAATAATTATGTGATTTTATGGAGTAATGTAATTAAGTATAATATATTAATTAAATGAGTATTTAATATTTAACTTAATTAATATGTAATAATTTTATATGATAGTTCTAATTTAATTGGAAAAATTAAATTAGATGAAGTTATGTGGTAATTGTTACACGAAATTATAATTAGCGAGTAATTATAATTATGTGACAATTTTATGTGATTAATTGATGTTAGACTTTTAATTAATTAAATTAGAATGTTAAGATTTAATTAATTAAAGGATAACATTAAAAAGATGTGTTAAAGAATTTATTAAAAAGGGGGTGGGGGCTTTTAAATTAGTTTTACCCAAACAAGGTCCTTAAAACTGTTTTTAAAAGGTTTTACCAAACAAGGCCCTTACTTTTGTTTTAAATCCATTTTGCCAAACGGGGCCTTAACTATTAAAAATCGGTTTTTTTTAAAATGATATTGTTTTGCTAAACAAGCCTTAGGGCTTTTGATATTCTAAATGTTGTAACCTATATCATTAATTGTAATAATTATATTTATTATAATTATTATGGTCATTATGTGATATGTTATATATGTATAATTATGTAATATATGTATATGTAAGATATATGTATATTATATTACGTCAGTTTAGAAGTTATAAGAGTTAGAGTTAGTCAGAACAAAACAAAAGGTTAGTCTGTGTAGAAAGAAAACATAGAAAACCTAGAGTTAGAGAGAAAGAAGAAAGAGGAAGAAGAAGTTTGAGAGAGTCAAACACAGCATCATCTTCATCTTGTTCTTCTAAGCAAAGCAAGGTTATAATCTCAATTCGTGTTTTTAAATATGTTTTTATGATTCTTCATAAGTATTAGTTCTCTGTGTTTGTGAGTTAACTAGAAATTGGTATAACCATGAATTGAATATATAAATTGTGTTCATATAAGTGAATTGTATGCTATGTACGATTTTCAGAAATCAAAATTTGTTATACAACAAGTTTTTATGAAGAATTTGTGTTCTTAAGAAAATTTTATATTTTGGTTGAGTTTAGAATGAAAAATTGATGAATTACTTCTGTGATATATGCATATTTAGATTTTTGTATGATGCTATCTTCAATAATGAAAATAATGCATGTATCATGAATCGAATTGGTTGAGAATTGGATTTATGGTGAATTATTTTGTGAAAAGTATGAGTTTTTGTGAAAATAGCAAAATTTGGTTTTAAAACCTTTGATTTTGATTACTTATATGATTTTTCTGATTTGAATTATGTTGTACATGTGTATGGTTGCACATGTATGCTTTACACTGTTTGAGTAGTTTAGAATTGGCAATTGTTGGTATATTGGGGAAGAACAGTGAAGTAAGGAAGCAGTCTGCACTGTTTCTGTCTGCGTTACGGCGCAGCTGCGCCGGTAAAAAGGCAAAAACGGCGCAGCTGTGCCGCTGGGTTTCCTCATGTTTGACACCTGCGCAGCTGCGCCGGTGTCAAGGCAATGTGTGGCGCAGCTGCGCCGGACCCTGAACAGAGGCAGAAAACTTTAATTAATTGTACAGTTTTTAAAACCCAAATTATATAGGTTAATGATAATGATTATGTGTTAAACATGAACCAAGATTTGCAATAAGATATTGTTAATAGGTATTTGACGATTTCAAAGTTTAAAAGAAAGAAGGTTGTGAAAATCTTAAATTAGTATTTGATTTATTAAACTAATTGGTTAGCTTAAGTTGTAATTTATTTAGTTATAATTTAGTTAACATGATGTGTAACTGTAATTTGAAATAATTATAGTAAAGGTTTAATGTAAATTATAATTGTTAAATTATAATGAATTGAGTTGATTGATTTAATCAAAGTAAATGTTTAAATTTAAATTATAATTGGTTTAATTATAATTTAATGCATGATGTAGTTTGATTAATTATAAATTATAATTTGTTTAATTATAATTTGATTAATTAGAGTAATGGTTTAAAGTAAATTATAAATGGTGCAATTATAAATTATTTAATTATAATGTGATTAAAGTGGAGGTTTAAATTATAATTTAATATGAGTATGTAATTATTAATTGATTAATCATGTGATATATAATATGATTATGAGAAAAATGTAATGTGAGTATGTGATGTAAATTATTATGTGATAATAATTATTAACTTATTGGTTAATGAGAAATGAGTTAACCTAAAGTGGATAACTAACGATGAGGATTAGCTATGTGATAATTAACTGATATTGTTAATTATACATATGATTTGACAGCGAGTGTCAAACGAGTAAATAGAAGAGAATTAGAAAGTATAAAGTAGTATTTACTTAGACGTTTGATAAGCGTTGCTAGGTGACTAATAATTGATGCGTATGGTAATACGTTATGTAGGATCATGAAGCAGATTATATTAAGCTGCTTTTCGGTATTTGGTAATCTACGAGCCAGGCAAGTCTTTCGGTTCCTATTTTCTATGTGAACTTGATGATATTATGAACTATTTTAAATTATTTTGCAAAGAGCATGATATGTTATATATGTTGTAAACATGAATGTTAAAGTCAATTTATGACTACATTGATTAGTTAAAGAATGTTGATTGAGTAAGGAACTCAATCTTTATACTTGCTATGTGAATTGAAGCATGTATGCTATGTTACTTTAATTATTATGAGATGTATGTTGAGCATGTTATTGTGTGCTATGTGATGCATGAAAACTGTTAGAACTTGCTGAGCTGTCGAGCTCACTTTTGCAAATAATAAATTTTACAGGTCAAGATTTCAAGGTAAAGATACGTGCTAAGTGAATTATAGAGATCCATATTCACGAAGATTACTTATGTTTTATGAGAAATGTATCTAATGTTTTGAATGTAACATGTTGTTGGATTATAAGTGGAGTTATCCAATGTGTATGGATAATAAATTGTAATGTTAGATTTTGTATAGTAACTTTGAGGAAGTGATTCATGTAATAGAGTTGAATCAAAATTTTGAAATATAAAGGTTGCGATTCAGGGCAATAAAGAAAGGATTATATAAAAGTTTAAATTATTCTGCATTTTTAGTGATTTTAATATCGAATCATGATGTAAAGTTAGAATAAAGTTGTATTGTTAACGACTGATGTCGAGAATTATATTGTACGAATTTTGGGGTCGTTACATGTATGTAATCATTATTCTTACCAACTCCTTACCAACTCATGCTTGGTGTCAAGCTTTTAATTTAACAACACATTAAGCAAAGTGTGCAAGCATCCGTCTAATAAGTATGAGAGAGAAAGGGCAAGAGAAGTTGGGAGAAATACATAGATATACATTACATATCTATACATTTTATTAAAACCAAAAATCTATCTCATTTTTTATTTTATTTCTCTTTCCTCTCATTTGGATAAACTAGCAAGAGAGAGAGGGGGAGAGAGAGAAAGGGGAGTTTGGCCACTATAGAGAGGATAGAGGGAGGAGATTTTTGGTGTTTTATAGCTCCTTAACCAAGCTTATGAAGAAGAAGAAGAAAGAAAATCAAGGTATAACAAAATTTCTACCTATATAGTCTAATTCCTTTTGATTTGAGTTTTAATTTTTGAAAAGTTATGATCTTGAAGTTAAAACCTTAGATCTATGTGTTTAATAGTGTTTCATATTTAGATCTAACCCCTTTGACGATCAAAAGTTAGATCTAAAGTATGAAATAGGATTTAGGTTTTTCAAAAAGTGGAAAACCCTAAATTTTTAGCCTTGATTGTGTTTAATCTTGTGTTTGGTGATTATTTGATGAAATAGATCATGGATCATGGTATATCCATGAGTATATGAGATATTAGTATGTATTATGATGATTGATGATGGGTAATGTTTGATTAATCAAGAGATCTAGAAGTTTTCTTAGAAATCACCAAAGATTAAAAATCAGATTTTTATGAAAACAAAGTATGAAATTGAAACAACCATATCTCTCATTGTGTTTTGAATTTTTGAGTGTGGTCAATTTTTAGAGTTACATCTAAGAGTCTTCTAACAGATCCAAGTGGAATCACTGAAAAATTCATTGTAGATTTCCGTATGGACTATTTTTAGCAAAGGATGCCAAATCTGAAAAATGACAAATAGTAGGCTGCATAAAATTGGTAGGGGAATTTTTGGCAACTTAATTTATGAAATAAATTCCATTCTTTTGGGACATGAAAATATATGAGATAATGTAGCTCCTGTCCAAAAATGAGCTCATTTTGACTTAAATTGACTGAGTTATGGTCATTTTAATATTTGGGTTTTTCCGACAAAAATTGCTACAATCGGAGTTCTATAACTCTGATGGTCACGAAATTTAAACTGAAAGTTCACGTTAATATGTGTAAGATTCCGCCAAGAGTTGGGAATTTCTGGAGTTAAGCGTGATGTAGTTAATTTCTTAAGGTTCAAACTAGAAATAGATTTTTGAAAAATTCTAAAGGGAGTTGAAAAATTCTTTTTGTGAATGGAATATATGTATATATATTTGGCCAAAGAATAGTAAAAGAATAAACTGATTTTGTTTTTTCGTGAAAAAGGCATTTCAGCTTGCTGAATTGTACAATTCAGGATGCTGAAATGGAAACTGAAAAGTTAGGTACGGAAGATAGTTTGGTTTCAGCTTGCTGAAATGAAAACTGAAAAGGTTAGGAAGGGAAGATAGTTTGGTTTCAGTTTGCTGAAATGAGGTATTCAATTTGGTGAAATAGTAAAATATTTACCGAGTTAAAATAAGAACTTATAAAATGAGTGAGTAAGTATTAAGTCTAAAGTAGTACAGTCGTATTCTACAATAGTTGATGTATAGTAACTGGGCTAAACGATTCCTTCAGGGAGCGGAGGTATATACGAATTAGTAACCGATCTAACTCGCTGTGAAAATAGTGTAGACGAGACGGAAACTAATTTGTTGGTTGTTTGTGGGAAACCACTCGGTATACTATATTAAACACTATTAAAGACTCGATGTGTGCTAGGTTTAGACTTGTGAAATTATATGGTGTTAAGGTTATCTATTATTTGACTATGTGGTTAAGTGTTAGCTAGTTTACTTTTAAAGTAATAGTATTATGGGATAAACTATATTATGTTAATTAAAAGATCAATCTTATAACTGATAGGTCTTTTCAATAAAGCAATTAAATTAGATTGCGTAGCAGTAATCGACGATACAAGCAAGTTTTTCTCTAACTCAAACTTGAGTTATATTTTCAAAGCATGTTCGTGAATAATTATTGTTGATTATTCATAGCTATAATGATTATTAATTCACACTTAGTGCATGTTGCATATGTTCATCAGGTATGAAAGACTGATCACCTTCATTACCCTAAGGTTTAGTTAAAGTCGTTTATGGTCCTTGTTGACATTAAACATTATTCATTCAGTCATTCATTTATTAAATTTTTGATTTATACTCTTTCACAATTATTATATTGTTGAAAATGCGAAATCTTATTCTTTCTTTCAATCATGATATATCCTTGTTGTATTTAAACTTGCCGGGAAAATTAGTTGCTCACTCTTGCTATATCATGATAACAAATTTTAAATTAAGACGAAGGCTCGAAGAAAGACAGCGACAAAGACAAACTCCAAGAGTAGATTATATACAGTTATAACTATTAGTTATCTGATACAAGTAATGTTTTAAATCTTTTTAATTAATTAAGGTATATATTTAGTTAAGGTTAACTGACCTTGGGAAATGTTATAGAATCATGTGAAATAAACAATATATGTTTATATCTTTCGCATTAGATGATAGAATATGTATGATGATGAAGTACCGTAACGTACCAGGTCCGAGGTTCTTGGGACCCCGATTTGGGGGCGTCACATGCACCCCTAGGTTTGACCTTTTGGTTCACTTGGTGGCTCTAGTGAATCAAATTAGAATAAAAGTCCATAATCAATCCGGGTAGAATATAGTATTCTATATGTGCATACTTATTATATATATTATATATTATAAAACATAATTCGCATGTTAATTAATATGACGCATATTATATATATATATATATATATATATATATATATGTGTGTGTGTGTGTGTGTGTGTGTGTGTGTGTGCATGCACGCTAAACAAGATGAGACTAATAATAACAAATCCCTCAAAGAAATTATATTAAGTCTAATGCGTTCAAAGATATTTGGAATATCGAACGTCGCCTTCTAGCATTATAAAATTAATAGAGTACTAAATATTTAATATGAGTTTGTTGTGCTATCTACAAGGCAAGTATTGAGTATTTAAGATGTTAATTTAATCACATTTGATTCGTATAAAGAAAATTGAACAATATTATTTTGTTGTGCTATCCACAAGGATAATATTTTTCTTTTTTGAATATATGAAAGTGCTAGGTTAGACTTAACTTAAATCATTTTACTTCGGATGTGCACACACTTGACTATTATGATCTAAGAGGCAAAATAAAAAGGAGTTACATGTTGATGTAATTGACAAAGAGTTGTCTACCTATATATTTATATATGGTTTGTTGTGATATCCACAAGGCTATATACATTTGAAATAGGATCCTTATTCTCACTAGCAAATCTTTAATTAAATTTGTCGAACTATATAATGTGAGGGTAATATAGTTTAATAAAAATAGTGGGAGATACCAATTTAAAATAAGACCTAATTTATTTTGGTAATTAATAAAAGAATGTATGCTAAAATATTGTTTAATTACAAATTCATTTACAGAATTTTACAATGTCTAAATTACTATCACTGCGTAGCATATTAGATGTTAATTAACCGAGCCAAATTAAACGGATTGGTAAAGGAATTTGAGAATAGTTCTCAAGGCTTGAAAAGATATCTTATTTCCTTAATACGCCTATCCATGCAATGGTTGTAGACAATGCCTCTGGGAAAGAGATTTTTACTTTTAGAAAGTAGCAAGATGATGCATAGTTGGCTCAATACATCATGCTAGCATCCATGAGTAACGAGCTTCAGCGTCAGCATGAAACTATGGATGCTCCTATTATATTCCTACAATTCAAGTAGTTGAATGGTGAGAAAAGTAGGACTAATATATATCAGGTATCTAAGGAGCTTTTTCGATCTAGAAGAAGAACAATTCAAAGAAGGTATAAAGAAAAGCAAAATACAAAGGATAATAAGAACAAAACTGATACAGATAGCAAATGAGTTTGCTTCCACTGCAATAAGCCTGGACACTGGAATAGAAACTGCAAGAAGTATCTTGCAGAGGCTAACCAGAAGAAGCTTAGTGAAGCTTCGATTACAAATACAGGTTTGTTCATAATTGAAATAAATCTTTCAGTAAGTAAAATTTCTACTTGGGTATTGGATACTGGCTATGGTTCTCATAAATACAGATTTATGAAGAGGCCAAGAAGAAGTAGAAAGCTAAACAAAGGAAGTCTTCCTGCATGTGAGAATGGAGAAAAGGTTGGTCCATTAAATGCAGGAACTTATTGTTTAGCGCCGCCTACGGGTAAGTCCATTAGTTTAAATAATTTAAAATTTACTAAGTGAATTTTACATACTTGACTTACATGAAAAATAATTTTAAATTGAACAAACTAGTAAAAGAAAAGGAGATGATCATTCAAAGAGTTGAATATTTGTACTTGGTGAAATACAAGTCTGAATCATTTGAAAGGTTCAAAGAATTCAGAAGTAAAACTAATTGGCAAGGTATATTGATTCTTCTATTGGATCGAGGAATAAATACTTGTGCAATAAGTTTTAAGATCATCTTAAATGATTTTCTTAAAATGGACGCTTCTTTATACACAATAATTGATAGGTGTATCTAACAGGAAAAATAGTACCTTGTTGGACATGGTGCGGTCCATAATGATTTTACAGACATTCCAGTATCCTTCTAGGGTAATGCCCTGGAAACTGCTGCATATCTACAAAATAAGGTAACCTCAAAATCCGTCCCCAAGGACTTCATAAGAGTTATGGACAGGGAGGATTCCTAATCTTAAGTATGTTAAGATAAAGGGTTGTCCAACTTATGTGAAAAGGTTTCAAAAGGATAAGTTTAGAACAAGATTTGACAAATACAGATTTGTGGGACATCCTAAAGTAAGTTTAGGGTAAATGTTCTATAATCCTACTTAGCAAAAGGTGTTTGTTGCGAAACACGCTACCTTCTAAGATAAAGATGTTTATCATTGAAGGGCTAGTGGGAGGATAATAGATCTTGAACGAGTTCAAGAACCACAAATCACTATTAGTCAAAAGGAAGAACCTGTAAATAGACCTATTGTACCACAATCGAATCATAAATCTGGAATAGTACCGAAGATACCTAGGAGGTATGGATTCATCATAGATAATGATGATGAGGTACGCATCATAGAGGATGATGATCCAGTTATATACGATAAGGCTAAGAGTTGTAGACACTCAGAGAAATAGTAGATGACCATAAAATCCAAAATAGATCTTTGAAGAAATGCTCAAGACCATTCAGATTTTACTTGCGATTGCAGCTGAGTACTAAATTTGGCAAATGGACGTGGAGACGCCCTTCCTCAAATATAAATTATTAGAAAAGAATGTATATATGATACAGCCAGATGGATTTGTTTCAATGGTTAAAACAAATCATGTATATGAGCTACAACAATCCATTTCTGGATTGAAGCAAGCTTCTCAAAGATGGAACATTCATTTTGATAAGACAATCAAAAGAGTTTGATTTTATCAAAAATAAGAATGAACCTAGTATGTACAAAAGGGTCAGTGGGAGAGCTGTGACATTCCTAGTATTATATGTTGATATACTACTGATAAGGAATGACATACCAGTGCTATAATCAGTAAAGATAAAGTTATCTAAACATTCCTCTATGAATGATTTGGGAAGAACATCCTAAATTGGGGATATAAATCTATATAGATAGATTTAAAAGGATGCTCGGCTTAACCCAATGAACGTATATTTATTTGATGCTAAAGGCGTTTAGCATGACAAACTCCAAGAGATGTCTCATGATGATGAGCCATGGAGTGTTTCTCTCTAAAATTATCCTCAATAAAAGAGAGATCGCATGAGTTACTATCATATATGCAATGAAACATACGAGACTTGATGTTGATCAGTCATATTCTGGAGAAGTTCACTACGAGACAGTGAAAAAAATCTTAAAGTACTTAACCAGAAATAAAGATGTGATCATAATTCATGGTGGGTCGGAATAAAACTAGAGGACTAAAAGACTCAGGGTTTTCGGACTGACCAAGACGACAACAAATTCACTTTAGGGTGAAACGTTACCTTGAACGGTGGTGCAGTGAATTGGAAAGGTTCCAAACAGCAAAGAGGTTCTGGTTTAGTGACAAAGATAAAGTATATAACTGTAAATGAAGATGCAAGTTGATGTTTCGGATGAAAAGTTCATTACAGAACTAGGAATAGTTCCTAAGTATCATCTTGGATCCAAACATGTGTTGCGGCACTTTCATTTAATTAAAGAAATCATTAAAAGAGGAGAAGTCACTATAGAGATAGTGAACTCTCAAAAACGACATTGCATATCCATTTACTGAAGCTAATCCAATAGTAGGATAATCGTCACTTAGAGAAGAAGGGTATTAGATACCATACCGATTGGCTTTAGTGCAAGTGGGAGATTGAAAGTAGTATGCACACAAGCCAATCATGTTTGATGATAAAGCATATACTTTGTAACAATCTTATTCATTTATTAATTAAATTATTATTTAATTAAAGGTATTTATTTATCTACATGGTGTTATTTTTATAATATGTGATAAACCCATAGTTTTAAGCAATGCTTTTAGAATCATGATGATGATCATGCTAATGAGATCTAAATTCTTAAATAGCTTAAAAACTAAAATAGTTCCCAATTGATGGATTACTAAAAAGGAGATTAGTAAATCCGGATAGATTGGTACATATGTTGCTTGCTCATTAGATGAGGATGATTGATCTCATGATCATTTGTGTGGAGACACTAAAGAAAGTATGTAGGTGCTTATTGGAGAATAAGTACACAACGTGACTCGCTAAGGAATACCTAATGGAGTTTTACTCGCTTGTCAATTGGAATTCCTAATGTGATAGTAGTACAAGTGATCCTCAGACTTTAGATCATCATAGTATCTTGTGTATAATGAATTATACTTTGACTTATTCCTTAAGATCCTTAGGGTATATCAAAGGTTATGCTTGGGTGTAATAAGTTATATATGGATATAATGAATCATCAATAAAGAATCTATCGCTTATAGTAAAAGAAAAGATATGTCTTATGTGATTCGATAAATGATAACCTAAGAATCCTTGGCCAATGAGGAATGAAATTAGAAAGGAGTTTCTAATTTGCATTATTTGGATTTGTGCATTTTGGAATCGAAATACATATAATTAAATAAAATAAGACTTGACAGTAATTTCATGTCTTATATTTAATTGGGACATTGTATGGTGGAAGGATTGAATTGTACAGTAACTATTAGCTCACAGGTTCTTTTATGATTAATGTTGAAATCAATATTATCTGAAAAGTCGTTGATCGCTAAGGAGGCTTATCCTTATTGTAGAATAAATATTATTTATTTAAATAAATTATTAGTTTAATTTATTTATTTAAATAAGATTAGAATTGTTCTAATTGATTTATTCAAAACCGGTTTAATATGGAGAACCTAAAGGGTCACACTATAAAAAGAAGAATATTTATTAAAGAAGCAAATGACATAATCGTAATAATAACTTAAGTATATTTAATTTAATCTATAGTGATAGAATAAATTAAATAGCTTAATATTTATTATTTAATATTTTAGAAATATTAAATATAAATTAATAAGAGGAGTCTTATTATTATTATTATTATTATTTAATTCCTAAAGGAGTTTGAGAATTAATTCATAAGATACTCTCTCCCTCTCTCTCTCTCATATATATTCCTAATAAGATTAGGATGCTAATTAATTAAAAGAGTTTAATTATTCTCAATAGAATTGGGAAGCTTAATTAATTAAAGGAGTTTATTTAATTAATATAAAACCCTATTCCTAAATTGTTTAGGAGGGTTGCCTACATCTATACATAAGAAAGTCTTATTATGGAACAAGGTTAGACATTTTTTAATTTCAAGAGTTGGGAGAGCACTCCTTTTCTAGAGAGAAGAAAATTAGGGTTTACCCAAACACCCTCCTTCTTGAATTCTTATTCTTTCTTGGTGGATTATCTCTAGAGGCCAAACACTTAGGTGGCTAACGTTGATCAAAGGAAGGAATTAACTCGGTGGATTCAAATAGAGCGCGAAAAGGATTTGGACTTGAACTCGTACCTGAGGAAGCTTGAATCTTCAAGGGTATGAATACTAATCTCCATCTTTTTGTTTAATTAATAATTGTGCATAAAGGATGATCCGGGTATATGGTTTGTAAAATTTTAAAACTCTGATTTACCATACTTCTGCTTATTTTATGCAATTTGATTGTATCCATGAAACAAACCTAACAAAGTGTTCTAAACTCTTGTCTAGACTTTATGTTGGACAAGTGTCAATATGCATAGCTACTTATGCATGAACTGTTATTGAATAGTTGACGCCATTTGATTCGGCTAGACGTATATGTAAAGTATTTTGATTGATTTTTCATAAATCTTTCAAAGTATCCTTAATGATGTTATTCTATGTCAATTGCTTTGGTACGGATTCAGACTAAACCTTAGTATGAATAAACAAAGGTTATAACATCGTTAATTCGACGGGCACTGGAAGTTACCAAAAAGCTTAAACCTGAAAACATTTAAGGATGGAGTGTTGATCAACGCAGAGTACTACAGGCTGATCACCTGGACGTGCTCGTAAGATATATCGGGCTACGGTCTTTGTACCGGGTTATCCTTTTATGAATGGAAATGGAAAAGAATGTTGATGGTCTTTGACCAGCTCAGATGCTTAAGTGACTATATGTCCTTAAGGATGGTTTTAAAGGAATTCAAATCACTACTTTAATTATTCCTACTGTTTCATAACTATTTTACATTTATAAAAGATGAAGTCATATGATTCTTGATTTTATGGTTGCAAAGTAAAATCTTAAACTTGTTGAGCTAGTTATGCTCATTCTTGCTTAAAATCATATGTTTAAGCTAAGAGTTATCGGACCGAAGGATTCAGTAAGGACAAGGGCAAGTCCAAGATGGATACTTAGTTATCCTTGTAATAGCGCAATATTATTGTTGTAATAAATGATATTATGACACATAATGAATGTAAAGGTTATGAAGAACTTGGGAAGGAATTATTATAATGAAATGTTTAGTAAACTTATACAGGTTGTTGAAGTATTCAATTGAATGTATGAGTAGATAGTAGTACCGTGTAGCACCATATCCAGGGTTTGAGGGTACTCGAATTTGGGGGCGTCACGGTTTAGATGAGCTTACTCCTACCTTGGAGGAGTATGGCCGCAATTCAGGCTTATCGATGGAGGGACCCTGCGCTAGGGGTGGCAGTTGGGCATATGTGCCGTTAGTTTATGTTTGTCACTAGTTTGAGGAGGGCAGTCATCTTAGTTGAGGTGGGGGGGGGGTAGCCACATCATCTCCATGGACTTCTTTATAGACCATTTCGCTTCTGTCGACATCTTTATTATTCATCGGAAAGACTTCTCCATTTCAAAGGAGAGATGGCAGACTGCACGGGTAGATGCCCTGATCATGTGCATCCTTTCTTACTTGTATATGCCTTTCTATGTCGATCATCTGGACATAGGGATGCCAATGGTTGTCAGGGATCTCAGAGATGACTTCACCATTCTTCCCTTTATCTTGGCAGAGACCTTATTTCATCATCTTTCTGTCGGTCTGTCGATGATCAGGAGTTTTGCGGTAGCCCAGTTCTTCTATACATCTGGTTCATGACCCATCTGAGACCTATTGGCAGGCTTTGTCGTCATGGATTCTGCTTTGGTCATGGCATGGCATTGACCTATTCTTTTCGTCCATCTTCATACGTGGATGTGATGTCTTGGATCACATTTCTGGATGCCATGGAGGAGCCATTTGAGATAGTCATGTATTCTGGCTAGTGCTCCTTCCTGAGCTTTATCACTCATGTGGCTGACCTGGATTTCCTTCCTTTGGCCAGCTTAAGGGGTGTGACCACATATCATCTTTTGGCGGTGATGGGTCAGTTCAATCAGTATTAAGATGTTCATGCATTCGAGAGGGACGAGGACTATTGCTTTCCCATTTGCTCAACTACCGAGGCAGATTTTGCTCTAGTCTATGGGTTTGGTCCCATCGGCAGACTGCAGAGTTCAAAGATGGCCATCCGGGCCGATCCGCAAAGTATTCAGCCTAGCTAGAGTTGGATTTAGCCCCAGATGCAGTCAATCAGGCCGAGGATGTGGATCATTATACTGATGAGGAGGAACCGATGGAGGACCTTATATCTCCTACTGAGGAGGAGCTGTTTGCAGGTTTTACAGTAGCTTTAGTTAGCATAGCTCCGAGTTCTGTTCCATTCTCCAAGGATGCGTTGGATTATCAAGTGCATCTTTTAACTTTCGAGAAGGATCAGTCTTGGGCCTTGATGTTGACCGTCGTGGCAGGTAGGGATGCTGCTATTACTGAGAGGGATGTAGCCCTTACAGTTAGAGATGTGGCTATAGCCGCCAGAGATGTCATTCGATCTTTTGCAGATGGGCTCACTGATCATGCACGAGACGTCATTCAGAGTCAGGAGGGTATCTTTTGGTCAGCATTACAGCTCCTAAGATGAGCTGACATGATTGAGCAGGAACTTAAGGCTACTCCTCAGACTGCAGAGATGGTTGGGTGCTTGGAGATGTTGTCCCATCTGTTTCAGATTTTTAGTCATGCTTTATCTGCCTGCATGAACTATGTTATTATCTTTTGTCTCACATTAGAAACATTTTTGTAATCTAAACATTTGTATATATAAAAAGAACAAGTTTAGCTCACTTCCCTCGTTTGAGTACGTCTAGACATGTATATTGATTGTCATTTCTGCCTCATGACTTATTATTTTGACATAGAGTTGCTCTTATCATCCTTGTACAAGATCCAATAAAGCAATGTTAAGATGCTGCAAAGTCTTCTCAACATGAGTAGTTGACTTGGGAATTTATGTGGCTATTTTTTGTTTTTGGATAGGGTTAATGTTTGGGATTATCATGGGGTAAAAGGGTTTGATTTTTATTTTTTGAGGGTTAAACCGCACCATAAATAGTTATCTACGTACTCCCTTGGATGAGAGGAGATCAGGTCTTTCGTAGTTTAGGCTTGGCCTGAAATATTGACTTGATTTTTTTTATATCAAGACAAGGATTCAAGTTTGGGTGAAAAGGGGTCTTAGACATAATACCGTTTCACAAAATCAAAATTGATCAACTGCGGGAATTCTTCACCGTCCATCTCTTCCAATCTTAGGGCTTCACCCGAAAAGATTGCTTTGACAACAAAGGGTCCTTCCCAATTCGGACCAAATTTTCCTCTGGCTGCCTCTTGGCCCGGGAAAATCTTCTTCAATACCAAATCATGCTCTTTGAATTCCCTTGGTTGCACCTTTTTGTTGTAGGACCAGGACATTCGCTGCTGGTATAGCTGACCATGAAAGATAGATATGACTCTCTTTTCATCAATAAGGGACAACTGATCGTATCGATCTTATATCCATTGGCCCTCTTCTATCTGGGCATCCAGTATCACTCTTAGTGATTCTATCTCCACCTCTGTGGGAAGTATGGATTCCATTCCATACACCAATGAATAAAGTGTTGCCCCAGTTGAGGTTCGAATCGATGTCCGGTAAACAAGCAAGGTTAAAGGCAACAAATCAAGCCATTCCCGGTGGTTTGTCGACATTTTCATCATTATCTTCTTGATATTCTTATTAACGGTTTCCACCGCGCCATTCATCTTCGGACGATAAATAACCGAGTTGAGGTGCTTGATATTGAACTTGCTGCACATTTTTCTTATCATCTCGTTATTCAGATTCTTAACATTGTCTGATACTATAACCTCGGGTTGTTCGTATCGACAGATGACATTGTTCTTGATGAAACCAATGATGACCTCCTTGGTAACCTTGGGGAAAGATGCTGCTTCTACCCACTTGGTAAAGTAATCGATCATTGTGAAGATGAATCTGTGACCGTTACTGGAGAATGACCATGGCGATGTCTTGTAATGTAGCTGATTCGGAGGTGCATGAATAATGTTAGCATGGATCTGACATTGATAGCAGTGCTTGACGTGATCATCACAATCAGCTTTGAGGGATATCCAGTAGTGTCTCGTCCTTAATATCTTTTTGGCAAGTAGAGGTCCACTCATATAGGCTCCGCACACTCCACCATGTACTTTATCTATAAGTCTATGGGTTTGATCTTTATCTAGACACCTCAGAAGTCCTATGCCCAGATCTCTTTTGTAGAGAGCATCCCCACTTAAATAAAAATTCATTACCATCTTCTGTATGCGCTTCTTTGCGTCCTGGCTCATTCCTTCGAGGGTGAATCTGCCTCGCAAATACTCCTTGATGTCTTGGTACCATAGTGGTCCAGTAGGGGCTATTTCATCTGATATTTACGTTAGGTTTGTAAGATCATATTAGCATGCAATAATTACATACATAGTAGCAGAAGTGTAAATATAGAGTTTTAAAATTTTATAAACTATGTACCCGGATCATCCTTTATGCGTAATTATTAAATCAATCTAAAGAGATGAAAAACGAATCATACCCTTGACGATTCGTGCTTCCTCAGGTACGAGTTCAACTCCAATCCTTTCCTTGTTCAACTTGAATCTACCGGGTGTGATTCCTTTCTTTGATCAACGTCAGCCACCCAAGTGTTTGGCCTCTAGAGGTGATCCACTAAGGAAGAACAAATATTAAGAAGGTGAGTTATTAGCAAAACGCTAGTTTTCTCTCTCTAAAAAAGGTGTGCTTTCCCAACAATTGGAATTGCATTAGTCTTTAATCAAAATAAGACTCATCTTATTTATAGATGTAGGCAACGCTCCTAAACATTATAGGATTAGGGTTTCATATTAATTAATTAAACTCTTTTGATTAATTAGGCTTCATAATCTTATTAGGAATAATTAATTAAACTCCATTAATTATTTTACCTCCTAATCTTATTAGGAATATGGGAGAGTACATATATTAATTAATTCTCAAACTCCTTTAGGAATTCAAATTAATAATAATAGTAATAATAATAATAAGACTCCTCTTATTAATTTATATTTAATATTTCTAAATTATTAAATAATAAATATTAAGCTATTTAATTTATTCTATCACCATAGATTAAATTAAATACACTTAACTTATTATTACGATTAGTACAAAAATGACCTTTGGACACGGTTGAAAAAAATTAAAGGGACACAGGGGCAGCAAAACTCGTGAAAAAATTTTCTTTAAGTGTAATGGTCACGAGATTAAGTAGTCAAGTTTAGGTACGGTGATTCACAGGGACTAATATCGATATGTAATTTTTTGGACACGGTAGTTTGTAGTTCACGTGACTATTTTTATTTATGAATTTAGATACGGTTTGCTCACCGTGACTACTTAATTATTGTTACGGACAGTTTGTGTCGTGAGTAATTTTGTATTTTTTGAGGCACGGTGTTCTATGTTCATGTGAGCAATGTAGAATCCGTAATTTTAACATGCTGGTACACCCGTATCTAAATTTGTTTATAGCCCAATATTTAGATACGGATTAGGGCACCCGTGTCTATTTCAAAATATTTATTAAGTAATTAAGAGTTAACTCAAAACATTTTGTTTATTCTGTTCGTCAATTCATCTTCTCTCCTTACTCTTCAAAATCAGTTGACTCCTTCTCTTCAAAGATGAAGAGATTCAATATTTTTTGCTTTCTTCTTCTCTTCATCTACCTAGATTAATTAAAAAAAAATGAATATAATCACGGCCCAAATTAGAGAATAGAGGAAGAGTAAAATTTGTGTATCCCGCCTAAAAACTCGAAAAGGCGGATATATTTTCATCTTTCATTACCTATGATTTGAAACAATTTTCAATTAATAAGTAAATGACATACCCTTCCTCTTTTAGACTCCAAACCCTTTCGACTCTCTTTTTCCCCTCTCGCTCTCCCTAACCCTAATTATTCTAGGTCCTTAATTCGGTATGTTTAGTTGGTTTCTCCCAAATTTTTACCTACTCTTTCCATTATCGTGCTGGTATTTACTTATTAAACTATATTAATGCAGGATTCGCCATAAAAGGAGGTAGATCCAAGGCCGAATCCGCGAACACTGACAGTAGATAACTGTTGGTTGTTCTCTATAATAACTTCTGTTAAGTCACGAGTACGTGTGTGTGTACGGTGTTAATTTTGTTTTCGTTGATGGTGATAGGCTTGTAGTGAACAAAGGCGGGCGAAAAGCTAAGAAGGGAAAGGCCGCCAAGGACCCTAACAAACCTAAGAGGCCTCCCAGTGCTTTCTTTGTTTTCATGTACGTCAGTTCTTGCTAATTTAAAAACAATGCTAATTATTGGTTAATTTTTCAATAATTTTTTTGATATATTTTAAATTAAATAAATTTTTGTTGCAGGAGGGCTTTAGAGTGCAGTTCTAAGAAAAAAAAACCTGGAAATAAATCTGTGGCAACTGTGAGTAATTAGATTATAGTATTGCTATATTTTAATTTTGTTTTCATTCTAGTGATTCATTTATTATTAATTTGATTAACTAAGTTTTGAATCATTAAACTTATTGAAAAACAGATTAGTAAGGCTGGTGGAGATAAATGGAGATCAATGTCAAATGCTGTAAGTAATTCTGTAATTGACTTTAGAATGTTATATATGTGAAATTACATGTTTTTTTTAATTATTGTCAATTCATCTTATTTGTTTCTTTTTAGCTTACTGAGTACTCTCAAACTCCATGGCTCTATTTTATAGTCTTTTGGCTTGAGTGGAAAATTCAATATGTCGGACGGCATATTAGTGAACCATTTTGTCTTCACCAACCATGGTCTAGTTGTTAGGACCCCTTGAATAAGTAGAGGGTAAGATTATTTGTTTTGTACAAAAATTAAAGATATTATTAATTGACTAGTTCATTTATAATTGATATTACCCGCAAACTAAAGCGCGTATTCGTGCAGGTATCAAAACCTGGTTCTGTAACTATTGAAAAACTCATGAATGTTGAGAGATATTCCCATGTCATGCACATCAGCTCCACAGTATGTGTTTTTTTTATTGTGTTATTGTTATTTTTTACAGTCTTTCATTGGAGCTCGCCTGCTTTTAATATGGACTAAGATATTTTATAGTCTGTACTGAGTTTCATACATCTTATTAATCTATATAGACAATGATATTGTGGATGCTACTAAACTAGTACACAATTGAGAATTTGGTAAATACCAAGTATTAGAGATGACACTTGTATATTTATATCCATTTTAAACTTTTTATGCATATTGTTATTCTCCTATCACAAAATACAAATCCATTTTTTTCCATTCTTTCTTTTTTTCTTTATGGGACGTACTGAAATTACATTCAAATTTCAAAATCAATAGATGAAATTTCACAGTAAATTGGGATCTTGGCCATTGATTATCTTAAAGTCAAAATTTTGCTAAAGCTTTGACTTATAAAAGGTGAGTTTTTTGTTTTGTTTTTTTGGGGCCTATTAGTTTAGTTTAGTATTTAAAATATGTAATCATTTGTGTTGGATAAAATTTTGATGTATATGTGTTGTTGAATTTATTTTGTTGCTTCTTATACCAAATTTTGCAGGTCACAGGAGAGCTGGTGATTTAATTAGTAAAGACAACTTTTTTTATCCAAATTGCAGTAAATATACTTATACAGATATACTCCTAGTTTCGTAGCAAATGAAAGGACACCATAATAATTGCGAGAAAAACGAAATAGTAACGTTCAGATTAGAATTATTGAATGTTTGTGCTTAACTTATGTAATGTTTCCACAAAAATAAGAATTATATTGTGTCTCCTTGTTTTTTTTTATATTGACTTCTCATTCATTTAATTAATTATAAGAGCTTACAAGCTTATTGATTTACTATATCAGGATGGATGAAGGCAGACAACCATTGTCAAGGAAGTTACCTATTGCTTCAAGCAAGATAAAACCCATACAGATTGATAGCTCCGCACAAGGAAAGCAAGAAGAGGAGTGGATCAATTCCATAACTTTGTACTTGGAGAGGAGTTAATGAATTATTCGGGTTGTTCTACATGCATATATATATATATATATATATATATATTATAATGAGTTTTGACTTTTGATTAAAAATGTTATATACAAATATTTTAATAAATATGAATGAATGAGTTAATGATATAAATTGTTTAATGAGTTAATGATACAAATTTATATATATTGTTCGCTTTTGGATTCATGTTCATTTGTAGGTGGTTATTGGTGCATGGCATTGTGCCACAAAAATAAATTTTTTTTAAAAAAAAATAGAATATTTTAGACACAGTGAAAAATCGAAATCAATGTTTGTGTTTTTAGATACAGTTTTTATAATATTTGCGTGACAAACCAATTATAAACGTAGATATTGATCACAATGTTATGACTATCACCGTGTCCAATACCTACATATATTTTCTACTGATCATCAGTTTAGTCACGGTGTGAAATTAGATATAGTTTAAAGAATGAAATCGAAACAGTGGAATTACAGTGACCAAAATTTGTCACAAAGCCTATAGACATGCAATATGTGAAATAAAAATCCGTATCTAAAAGTGAATAGTCACGGTTTAAAATCGTATCCAAAAGCTATTTTTATACCAGTGGATCATTTGTTTTTTAAATAAATATTCATCCTTTTATGGTGTGACCCTTTAGGTTCTCCATATTAAACCGGTTGTGAATAAATTAATTAGAACAATTCTAATTTTATTTAAATAAATAAATTAACTATTAATTCATTTAAATAAATATTTATTCTACAATAAGGGTAAGCCCTCTTAGCGCTTAACGACTTTCCAGATAATATAGATTTCAACATTAATCATAAAATAACCTTTAAGTAAATAGTTACTGTACAATTCATTCTTTCTACCATACAATGTCACAATTAAATATAAGGAATGGTTTTACTATCAAGTTTTATTTTATTTAATTATATGTATTCCGATCCTAAATACATAAACTCCAATAATGCAAATTAAAAACTACTTTCTAATTTTATTCTGCCTTGGCCAAGGACTACTGAGTTGTCATTTATCGAATCACATAGGACATTCACTTCTTTTACTAGAAGTGATAGATCCTTTATTGATCATTAATTATCTTCATGTATAATTAATTATACCCAAACATACCCTTTGATATACCATCGAGGTCTTAAGGGAAATGTTAAAGTATAACTCACTATACATAAGATACTATGATGATCTCAAGTCTAAGGATTACTTGTACTACTATTACTAAAGGAATTCCTATTAATAGCGGAGTAAAACTCCATTAGGTATTCCTTAGCGAGCCACGTTCAGTGTACTTATTCACCAATAAGCACCTACATACTTGCTTTAGTGTCTTCACACATATGATCATGAGATCGATCATCCTCTTCCAAAGAGCAAGCAACGTATGTACCAATCTATCTAGATTCACTAATCCCCTATTTAGTAATTCATCGATTGGGAACTATTTTAGTTTTAAGCTTTTTAAGAATTTAGGTCTCATTAGCATGATCATCATCATGGTTCTAAAAGCATTGCTTAAAACAATGGGTTTATCACATTTAAATATAACAACATTATGTAGATAATATAAACGCCTTTAAATAAAAAATTCGTTTATTAATAAATGAATAATATTATTACAAAGTATATGCTTTATCATCATACATGATTGGCTTGTGTGCATACTAAATTCAATTTATCCCACGCTGTTTTCGTAAGATGGTGCATTTTGCGTCGTGAAGGTGACAACATGCATACCATTCCCTGTTGATAAGTTCACCAATGAGGCTAGTGTAGCCAATGTATCGGCAAAGTTATTTCTATTCCGAGGGATATGCATAAAAGCAATGTCTACAAACTCTCTTGCCATTTTGATAACATGGCGGTGGTATGGCAATAGATGTAATTCTTTGGCACTGTAGGCTCCGGTGGATTGTCTGATAACTAGCTCCGAATCTTCGAATACTGCCAACTGTTTGACTCCCACGGATTGAGCCAATTTCAACCCAATAAGGCACCCTTCGTATTCCGCCGTGTTGTTGGTGAAAGTAGTATGCCCTAAAGCCAAATACATTGGATGTAATAAGCATTTACTTTGAATCTTATTCATTTATTAATAAGAAAGTTTATACAATAAAAGACATTATTTATCCATGTTAATTAGTTTAATTAATAAATGTGATAAACACATAGTTATTGAGCAATGCTTTTAGAATCATGATGTTGATCATGCTAATGAGATCTAGATTCTATGATAGCTCAAAACTAAAATGTTCTTAATCGTTAGATTACTAATGTGGGATTACTGATTCTAGATAGAATAGTACATACTATGATTGCTCTGTATGTAGACACTCGAAATTTTGTTCTCCTATTACTAACCATACAGGAGGGTAAAAACATCTTTTTCTACTCCGGAGACAGCCCCGGAGGATTGCAAGCAATAAGTTTGGAGACAACCCCAGAGGAATACATCAAATCAAATCCCAGAGACAGCCCCGTGGGACATCAAATCAACCCGCAGAAGCAACCCTGAGGAAAGATAGAAAACAACGTCACAGTTTTCACACCAAAGATAACTTTGAGGGAAGACAGTTACTGTAAACCCGGAGACAACCCCGGAAGGAAAAAGAGCTCATTTTTCCAATACAATATAAACAACAATTGTCCAACTGAAGATAAGGTTACAAAGATCCATCGCAGCAATCCTGAGCGTAAACTACGCAAGACAGCTCAATGGACTACCTACGAAGACCTGAGGTTGGTATTATGGTCATGGACCCATCTTCTCGAATGCAGAAGTGGTCAAGCATAATTTCATTTAATAGCCCTCTGAAAGAGCATTCCGAAATGGTATGTCACACCTCCATAGGATTCCTGGATTGGAAGGAGCAAGCTTCCCAGCGCACAACAAAGCGAATGGCTAGCTGGTATCTACCCAGGGATAGTTTTTCCTCTTTTTACCTGGCTTCCCAAGCTCATAATGGGGTGAATAAAATACCATTACAAAGCTATTGGAAATATCTTTTTGTATTGATATAGTATATCTTCTAACTCATCCCGAATTGAGAGTTATGGTCGTTCCAGCGCGCAATATGAAAACTGACCTCCTGACACAAAAACTGAGCAAACGGGGCCCAATTTTGGACCCGCGGCTACCGCAGGTAGACATGCGGTTCCCCCTTTTTCCTCTATAAAAAGAGGATCTTAGCTTGTTTAGGAAGAGAGAATTAGAGAGATGAAGCTAGAGAGGGAGAGAGGCAGTTTTAGAGAGAGAAAAAGGCTTTTTCTTGCGTTTAAACTTTGTAAATCTCTTCTATAAACACTCATATACATATATATTGCAACATATCAAGTTTTAACTAGTGAAAATCGAGTCTAAGGGCGCCAAAAGTTGTTCGATAGTCATTCTCATGCCATACTGTAAGATTTCATCAGATATGCTTTCTTCGCTTGCCCTAATATATATATGTGTTATATATATAGTTAATTGTTAATATTGGCCAGATCAAAATTTTTAACTGTTTATTTCATGTAAATAGTCAATATTATTGCTTTATTGACTAGATATGTACTAAATCTAGCCAGATCTAGCTTTTAATCGGTTCAAAAGTTTTAAAACTTGAACCTAGAAGCTGGAATGGCTAAGATCTATATAGATCTAGTTTTCTTTCTAGTTTTTGTAAATATTTAGCAACCACGTGACCCTAGATCTGTATCTAGAGGAAACCAGAAGCTTTAAGCTACTCACATACAAGGATTTAACTAATAAATCCTTTGTTCAGCAATGTCTAGAATAGATATGTGTTTCATTGCAATATATTCAGTGTGTAGGTTGTTTATCTGATATCATGTGAGCCTAGGAGCTACAGGATCTACGATTCAATAAATAGATCTAGATCCAGTTCCTATGATGGACTTTTTAAGTTGTACAGCTAGCTTGCAAATCTTTGTACTTGTAAATTCGAAGCCTTAAAGCGGGTATCCGAATTTAAGCCCCAAAATAGTGAAAACTGTGGTTTGTGGTGCTCGGGCTCACTTCGATGACTTTCATGCCCATAAGGAGCCCGACACTTGCTGATAATATTTATATACTGTTGGGTTTATAAGATCAAAGTAGCATGTAACAATTACATACATAGCAACGGAAGCGCAAAATAGAGTTTTAAAATTTTACAAACCATGAACCCGCATCGTCCTCCATAGCCAGCTTCTTTTGGTGGTCTTCGTCCCATAGTTTCTGGAACTCTGACTCTCTCTCCTTGGCCTCTTCTTCTAACTCCTGGACTCTGTAGTCCAACTCTAGGATCTGCTCCTCATACTCGCCTAGTATATGCTCCTCTAGGTTAGGCTCATAGGAGTCCTCCATGGGCTCCTCCTCTGAAGGCTCGTCCTCCATCGGCTCCTCCTTGAGATCAAGCCCTACCTCTATCTCCTCCTCGTCATCTGACTCAGATATTGCTATAGCCTATACTGGCACAGCCTCTATCGGTGCCTCGTACACTACATGGATATCTCTAGGCTCATCCTCAGCCACTCTAGTGGGTACTCCCATATCTGCCATCTACAATCACAAACGCAAGACAAGAAACGGCAACTCCATTAGAATGTTAAATAAAACATATGTTCATTGTATAAAATGAAGTTACATTTCATAACAAACTAAGTCCCTCAAGAAAAACTCTACATGAGTTTTATCTCCTTCCTAACTTCTAAGTTCTCCTAAGTTATAGTGTAAGGACACTCGTTCCTAAGGTTTATAACTACAGTTTTGATACCAACCTATGATGCCCCCAAATTCGGGACCGCCACTTGGTCACTCGAATTCGGTTCGTCATGTTCTCACAATAATATATAACAATAATAATACGACTAAATGTCGCATTGCACAGCGGAATAATACACAACTATTATCGAATAGATTATATTTAAATAATATAATTTATTCACGTCCCAAGGTCTCGTAACTTAAAAAGTGATTACATAGCTTAGACATATCTTAAGCATAAATAACCTTAACTAGTATGCAATATCATCTGTTCTTTATTACAATCATAAGTCCTACATAATTAAAGCTACTTAGTAGCCTTTTCCTTGCCCTTATCTGTGCCTGAAGGTCCGCACTGCTCTGCCTTAACTGAAATATTTTAGGGAAAGCAAGAATGAGCACAAATTGCCCAGCAAGTAATATACAATAAGGGTGAGTAATATAATTCTCAATTCTCGAAAGTTTGATAGTTCAAGGATAATAAGAATATCAACAGTTCTTAATAACAGTTGCTAAGGACAGAATAATATCAATGTGACTCAATAATAAATTAATTCAAGGTTTCTAGATAACTGGATACTGAGCAGTCACTAAGGACTATGAACTGCTACTAGAATTAACAGCATTAAATTGATAACCCAAATCAAAAATAAGTACAACTGGTGATCAGCCTAAAGTACCCTACGTTATGCATAACATTCAATCATACTCAAGTGCGCACGTCGGTCCTCTGACAATTATATTTTTCCCTTCAAAGAAGGTTGTTCTTCTCAGTCAAATACAAGATCCCGCACCAATCAATTGGTTTGGGTCGCTTTTCAATAATATAAGTCTAGCCGAATCAAATGGCATAGACACTTTCACAATATTCAAGAACAATACCAAGTTCAACATGAATAATAGCTTTAATGAAATAAGAGTTCCAGTATGCTAATTCAATTCAAACGATTAAGTAAAGAAACTAGCTTGCAATATACAAGGATAGAATACCTGCACCGTAAAAGAGTGTAAGTTAGGAAACTTGCTTACAACGTTCCTCGAATAACGTAAACACAAATATAGGATTTGGATACTTGCCTTTAGCGTAGTTTATCCACGAAAAGTAAACCAACACTCTCAAACTCCTATCGTAATATAGTTATGTATATATATGATATTTATTAGTCATATAAATTTAATGTCACATCTTATCTTTGGATATACGATCAACACATAAGCTAAGTTTTAACCTAGCTACACAGTTATATAGTATCATATTAATATAATTTCTATCTTTAACTTTCCTCTTTTCTCAAGTTAATCATCTTCATACATCATTACTATCATGTGAGACTACCACAAATAGCAAACATATTCTAATTAGCGAGTTATAGCATTACTATAAGTTAACCATAAAAATCGGATTCAAACATTAACATGTGATATCACCTTAGCTATCATGTTTGTTATTTTAAATATATGAGGTGATAACATAACTCATTCCAGGAATGCTTGCAAGTTTCTACTTCATATACACATGTTAAAGGATACTTCTATGTTTGTATAACCTTTCCTCGTTTCAAACATACATGGTATAGATTCTAAGTTAATACTTTCAATAACTTAAAGCCATTCAAGGTTATAAAATTATATAATCTAACGTGCTCGCCTTTTAAACACATGAGGTAATCGTACTTCTCGTGTTAGGCATGCTTATGAATGTTCGTGTAACTATCATAGTTATTAGTTTGAAAACATGTTTCGTTTACGCTAAACTTGGTTTCACGACATCTAGCATGGTATATATACATGTATGATACGTGAGTGAGTCCAAGAGTATTATCTCATATATCCGTAAACTCCAGAATACGAAACTTGTAATAACATGTTAAGGTTCACAATCAAAACTTATATTTTTATTAGTAAGGCTTACTAACATGTTCGTGTTACATCATGAAATCCGTATACATAAGTCAATAGGTCCGACATACATTTCAAGGCCATATAAACATGCTTGAAAATCAAAACTCATATATGGTATATACATGTCCAAAGTTCGTTTGTAAAAACTTACATTTTCGTTACTTATGAGGTTTGCATGTTTGTTTTTCGTCATGAAACTTATCTACACAAGTGGACATACATTTCATGTGTTTCTAGGTCATACAAACTTGTCTCAAAAAGTCAGAATGTCTAAAATGGATACAACGAGTCAACGTCCATTTCGAAATTCTAAGTTCATTTTGGAAATCTATAACTTCATCATTCACGTAAGCGATTCGAATATAACATGCTCATACTAGTTTAACAAGTCCATATATATGTATTAATCATACCAGCATGCTTGTTCTAATTCATTTCAATAATTATTACTTAGCAACAATCAAGCAGGAATCAAAAATTCAAAATCTGCAGCAGGGGCCCTGCGCAGCTGCAGTGCACCACAGTGTAATGCCTGCGCAGCTGCGCCGTGCTTGGTTCGACTCAAGACACAGTCTACTTCGGCAGACTTCCATGCCAATTCCCAAAATACTTCACTAAATCAGTCTTAAACATACCACATTGCTTCCTTATCATATTATAAGACTACATAACAACCAAATAAACATTCTTCAACCCAATTGAAATTTAATTTAACATAATCAAGAAATTCAAATTCAAAACTAGAAATTTTTAACAGAGAACGAAAATGAGGAACAAGAAGAGGAATTATACCTCTGTAAATGCAATTGAACTTGCTGCTATCTCTAGAATGTTCAACACTGATATATATATATATATATATATATATATATATATATATATATATATATATATATATATAACTCCTAACTCAATACTCAAGAATTTCTTAGCAAGTGAATTAGAGAGGAGGAGAGCTCATATATATAGAAAAACAATGGTCCAGACATTGCTTATACACAGCAAATTAAACCAACGAGATTTTAGATTTGCTTGATGGTTAATAGAGAGTAGGTAATTGGTTGTTGGGACTCATCCACTCCCTTGCTCATCATGATCTAGTCTATGTTACTGATTTTGAGGATTTGAAGACTGAAGCTATGAAGTTTTACTGAGTTTAAGGAATATAGGCTTTAGCTTCATGATGTATTCACGTGAAGAGCAAAATGGGTCTCATATAGTGGGACAAGCCAATTTCAATCTCAGCATTCTAGCAATTTGTTCAATGAAATGTTATAACATATATTATACACTTAGGTTATCACATATGTATTCATACTATATATAATTGGGCCACAATTAGAGTTACAATGAAATCCTAATAATACTAACATGAATTCACACAATGTAGTAAATGCAATTTGAACACATATAATCCATGTACATTTTATTACACCGGTATAATTTAATCAGGCATTCTCACATTACATCATCTTCTTTATTAGAAACAATTGTTTAATAATTAATAAAGATAACATAAGATAGTTAAGTATTATTAAATTGTCTACCACATACTCATGATGTCTCACTTTAATGTATATTCACATTGTTACATAGGCATTTCATGTAACACTCATAATTCAATAAACTTTACTATATAGTTTATATATATGTACATAGTCACATTGCACTTTACACTTTGTATAATATATAGTTAGCTACTATACATTATACACTTAATCGTCACATGCTCGTACATAGAAGCTAATAGATTTCTTATCTTAGCTATTAATTAATAATAATATCAATTAATCTATTTCTCATCAATCAATGAAATTATTAATATTCACAATAATTGATTAACACTTACATGATTAAATATCACATGAATACAGATCTTATTATATTTATAAACACGTTGCTTATTATTATTATATTATTTGCAATAATAATAATCCCCACATCATCAATTAATTATCATTAATATTCTATAACAATTAATTAATATTCTACTATAACAATTAACAATAATTAACAATTAATTAATTGTTCACTTAATAAGTCCTTCGTCAATTAATATCATCATTAATATTCCTCATCACTATGCCACACAAGGCTTTCACAAGTTTATTATAAACTCCATATTTTTCTCAATTATTATAATTACTTAATTTAATATAATTGAGTTAACTAACAAAATCATTTATATTCAAATAAATTCTCATTTCCATTAATATCTTTATTTAATAATATTAGGAAAATCTCAGGTATTACAGGCTGCCTCCTGAAAATGCACCACCCAGATTCGCTCCAGTTGAACGATCGAATTAATTTCCCTTCTAGTAGATTGCGATGATCTGGGAACCTTCATACCGAAACAAAAGTCGCGAGAGTAACCTAGGATAGGTCAGCTTCTGATCAACCGAATCCGATGGGATGCTTCTTCATGCCTTCCTCTTTCAATTCCATGTCAAGTCTCTAATTACTGAGGAGCACAATGTAAATGGCAATAATGAAAGATTTACTTTCCTGTCAAATATCCTGTCATCCTGCCACCAAAATAACTAACCTTGGTTTTGCAGGATAAATTTAAAAACACACATCATAAATGCATCCAGTCATTACCTACCACAAGGAGCTGACACGTATATGTTTTGGTGTAGGTAGGGAAAAATTGGTCCTATCACCAGATCAAAGGCCAGAAAAGCACCCAGTCCATCTTCGGACATGGCTTCAAGTGCTCTACCAGAATCCACCCCTGTGGCTAGGGAAGAATTCGAAGGATTGAAAAATCAGATAGCCGAGCTAATCGGTTTCCTTCGAGAGCAAAGCAAGGCCTTCAAAGAGAAACAATCTCAAATTCATCCAGAACCAGGAGCATCTGGTAGTGGTGCTGGCGGTCAAGATACAAAAAAGGCCGAAACTCAGATCCCTGGACCCCAGAACCAAGATACAATCAACAAAACTCCAAAAATCGCCATCCTAAGCAAAGAACAGGAAGCTGGTGACATTCTCAAGAAAATGCAATAAATGGAAGAAACCATCTGGTCTATCAAAGGAACTGGGGCATTTGGCAGTGTCAACTACTCAGATCTGTGTATATTTCCCGGGGCTCGATATCTTGAAAAATTTTAAGTCCCTGATTTCGAGAAATATGACAGATTAGGAGATCTTTATACACACCTGAAAGTTTTCATTGGAGAACTCGGATCCTATGCTGAGGACGAGAAACTTCGAATGCAACTATTTCAGAAGAGTTTAACTAGAGAAGCCAAAGCATGGTATGCCCGTTTAGACAACTCCAAAATCCACAGTTGGGAAGAATTGGCCCATGCCTTCCTCAGCCAGTACAGTTTCCAATCTCAGCTAGCTCCAGATCGGTATCAAATTACCAAAATCAAGAAGAATAACACTGAATCATTCAGAGAATATGCCCGGCGATGGAGACGGGTCGCAGCACAAGTCACCCCAGCCATGACTGAATCTGAAATAGTCATGACATTCATCGATATTCAAGAAGCTCCTTATTATGAAAGGGTCCTAGAAGGCATAGGAAAACCTTTCTCTGAAATGATCAAACAAGGCGAAATGGCCGAAATAGGACTCAAGTCCAGAAAAATAAAAGACCTAACGGCACTCGAAGCTGTTGCTGAGCATATCCAATCCAGAAATTATGGGAGTAATCCCCGAAGGGTCCACAAAAAGAAAGATGAAGAAGTTTCCTTAGTGTTACAAGGGCAAAATTCAAGCGACAATTCAAACAATATACCCATTCAAAGGAGGAACTATACCCCTTTCCAGGCTACAACACAGCCTTCAAATCCTTCATTCCAGAAAAATATGGAGGTCAGGCGCAGAAGGACTTTCACCCCACTAGGGGATTCACTCGAGAACGTCTTCAAACTTCTGACAGCTCAAAAGAAGATTGGCCAACTACTTCTGCCAATTAACACTAATTCGAGGAACTTCGACCCTAGCAAGAAATGTGCTTATCATTCCGGATCACCGGGCCATGACACCCAAGATTGTTAGTCCCTCAAGCACAAAATCCAAGATTTGATTGATAATGGAGAAATTGTGGTCACAAAGCCCAATCAACCGCATGTCCAAGATAACCCTCTCCCACAGCACAAGGAAGAGAGTGTCAACATGATCAACACTTCAAGTGGAGAAGGATCCAAATACCTCCGCTATGTTGAAGAATCAACTCAATCCAACAACATCAGCCCAATGAGTTGGGAAGCTTTTGAAAAATAATTCCTGATAGAGCAAGAAATAAAGTCTATCAAGGAAAAAATTGAGCAGTTGGTTGAACTGGTCGTCTACCAACATCAACTCACCAGAAAGATGTTGAAGCAAATCCATCAATCTATTGGCAGTCGCTCTCCTCCAGCGGAAGTCAATTCCAATCAAGATCATAGCCGGACTTGTGATCTTACACCCTTGACTGACATAGGGATCGAAGAAGCAAATGTCCAAGCAGGTAGGAAGTTCATATTTCAAAAGAATTCCACCAATTTGAACCAGTCAATGGAAGAAATCCTGCAAATGATGATCAACGAGGGAATGGTTGAAAACTTGCTACCTCCGCTGAATCCTCAATCCAAAAATTCAAACCTGACCAAATATGTCAGTACCATTCCAACTCTCCCGGCCATGATACAGAAGAATTATGGGCACTTCGTAACCTAATTCAAGACCTGATTGAGATAGGTGACCTAATTAGAGGAGATAAAATCCTTGATATGACAGATAAAGATAGCCTCTGGATCCCCAATGCATGGTATCAAGACACAGTGGCTGTCATATCTGATAGTAGTGTGCATACAAGCCAATCATGTATGATGATAAAGCACATACTTTGTAAACAATCTTATTTATTTATTAATAAAATATTCATTTAAGGCATTTAATTATCTACATGGTGCTGTTTTTATAATATGTAAATAACTCATAGTTTTAAGCAATGCTTTTAGAATCATGATGAGATCATGCTAATGAGATCTAAATTCTTAGAAAGCTTAAAAACTAAAAGAGTTCCCAATCGTGGGATTACTAAAATGGGGATTAGTAAATTCGGATAGATTGATACATATGTTGCTTGTTCATTGGATAAGGATGACTGATCTCATGGTCATTTGTGTGGAGACACTAAAGCAAGTATGTAGGTGCTTATTGGAGAATAAGTTCACTGAACGTGACTCGCTATGGAATACCTAATAGAGTTTTACTCGTCTGTCAATAGGAATTCTAAGTGTGATAGTAGTACAAGTGATCCTTCGATATGAGATCATCATAGTATCTTGTATGTAACAAATTATACTTTGACTTATTCCTTAAGGCCTTTTAAGGCATATATAGGGTAAGCTTGGGTATAATGAGTTACATATGGAGATAATGTATGATCAATAAAGAATCTACCACCTCTAGTAAAAGAGGAGATATGTCCTATGTGATTCGTTAAATAACAACCCAGGAATCCTTGGCCAAGGTGGAAAGAAATTAGAAATAGGTTTCTAATTTGCATTATTTGGAGTTGTGCATTTTCTAATTGAAATACATATGATTAAATAAATTAAGACTTGACAGTAAATCCATGTCTTATATTTAATTGGGACATTGTATGGTGGAAGGATTGAATTGTACGGTAACTATTAACTCACAGGTTTCTTTATGATTAATGTTGAAATCTATATTATCTGAAAAGTCATTGATCGCTAGGGAGGCTTATCCCTATTGTAGAATAAATGTTATTTATTTAAATAAATTATTTATTTAATTTATTTATTTAAATAAGATTAGAATTGTTCTAATTGATTTATTCACAACCGGTTTAATATGGAGAACCTAAAGGATCACACCATAAAAGGAAGAAGAATTATTTAAGAAGAAAATGGCATGATAGTAATAATGCATTAAGTGTAATTAATTTAATCTATGGTGATAGAATAAATTAAATAGCTTAATATTTATTATTTAATATTTTAGAAATATTAAATATAAATTAATAAGAGGAGTCTTATTAATATTATATTATTATTATTATTATTATTTTAATTTTAAAGGAATTTAGGAATTAATATAATATCAGTACTCTCTCTCAATCCTAATAAGATTAGGATATAAATTAATTAAAAGTGTTTAATTAATTAATTAAATAAAACCCTATTCTAATTGGATTAGGAGGGTTAACCTAATATCTATATAAGAGAGTCTTATATCAAAAATAAGGGACGTGAGTTTTTTCAAGAGTTGGGAGTACACATATTCTATAGAGATAGAAACAAGGGTTAAGCCAATAACCCATCTTCCGGAGTTCTTCATCTTCCTTGGTGGATCACCATTAGAGGCCAAACATTTGGGTGGCTGACATTAATCAAGAGAAGGAGCCACTACAGAGGAATCAAAGGAAGCAAAGGAGTAGAACTAGTACCTGAGGAAGCTTGGATCTTCAAATGTATAATTCTGTTTTTCTACTTCTATATTCACTGATAATTGATGCACAAGAATGATCATGGTTATGGGTTTTTTTAAAATTTTGAAAACCTAGTTTTTGTGCTTCCGCCCTTATTTATGTGATTTGATTGCATGATCGCACCACGTACAAACCCAACAATATCCTGCGATAAAGAATCAATCATCACACCCCTGGTACTGACAGGTAAAGGGGTCCAAGACAAACAAAATCCTATGAAGGTGGCTGCACCTTAGCCTCTAATTTTGCCCTTCAGGCCTCAGTATTCAATCCTCAGTCTGAAGAAGGTCCCATGGAACTACGGGGACATTAAAAGCTCTACTTCAAACAACATTTCCATCCTGTCAAAGGATAATCCATTGTACCTGCCTCAGCGGGTGATTAAACCAGTTACCAAAGCAAAAGAAAGGGTGGCTGAAGAAAAGTTCAAAGAGTTCCTCAAAAAGATGGGACACAATGAAATCAAGATAGTGCAAAGCTTGGAAGACGCACCCAAGAAAATCTCCATCCTTGACTTGGTCCTATCATTAGAGGCTCACCGTAACATCCTAGTGAAAGTACTAGAAAAAGCCCATCTGCCACACACAATAGACATAGAGAAATTCCGTCAAGTGATAGAACATATTTTTAACAATAATGTGATTTCCTTCACAGACGATGATATCCCGGCTGAGAGAAGAGGCCACCACAAGCCCCTGTATATTGCCGTTATGTCCTCCGAATACGTGATCGGAGGAGTGCTTATTGATGGAGGATCTTCCCTCAACATTTGTCTATACGACACGTTGGAAAGAATGAAGATCAATCCAAATCGGATCAAAGCCAGTCACATGGTTATCCGGACTTTCGATGGATCTCACCGCCAGGCAATGGGGGAAATCGAGCTTCCTCTAGAAATTGGTCCACACACCTTCTACGTATCTTTCCAGGTGCTCAACATAGCCACTGGATACAACTTGTTGTTGGGTAGACCATGGATCCATATGGCCGGGGCTGTTCCATCCACCGTCCATCAGTAACTCAAGTACATTATCAACGGCAGCCTACTCACAGTGAATACCCTACCCATATACATGGGGACATGCTAGTGATTAGCCTGGACATCGTGGTTGAGCCTGCAAGTTTTCAAGCTCTTGAGGTGAGCGATATTCAATATCTACCGATTGGGGCATCAGCCCTGAAGCCTAAAATTTCCACTGAAGTAATGACAGTGGGCCAAGAAATGGTAGCTGCGGGTTTCCAGCCTGGAGAAGGGTTAGGAAAAAACAAGCACGACATTAAGATGCCAATCCAAATCCCAAGTCAGATGGGAAGAGCAGGATTGGGATTTTCATCCGGGTCAAACCACCGGAATCCACACAAACATCCCAAGGCTCAAGACTCCACGATTCTGCTCCCAAACCTCACAAATGTCGAATGGGTGAAACCTACGAGGAAGATCCCTACGGGGGCATCAGCAATGCTATTTCCTTCAAACATACATGTCCATGAAAGGAAAGCGCTCAAGCCTGAGGCAGATAGTGAAAAGGGAAAAGTAAAGATCCTGTACGAAGGACGAGACCCATTCGCTAACATAAAGGTCATTATCAACTACAAAGGGATAAATGATGAAATCCCAGATAGTGACGACGAAGATCATGCTCACTTTCCTCGCAGCAAACAGAGGAACAATCCACAGAAAAGCCTTGGCCATATCCTAAGGGATGTCTTAGTTGTCATCTAAGACGAGACAGACGAGCACACTTCCAGCATCCTCCCTATCCATGAGGATCTAACACTGGACAACTGGAGCAGTGTCCCTTGCCTGAGTCGAAAAGGGTAAAGGGGCAGAGAGTACATCTGCCCTTAATCATGCTTTCATTTACTGCTTACTTTTGATTGCACAGCTATAGCAGTCACTTTTGTCATGCTTTACAAATGCCATGTGTATTTCAGCGGTTGTATATATTAATGAAAGCATTTTTGTTTTCAGGACCCATGCATCGGATGTGTGTGTCTCTGCTGATGAGATGCCAACCTGTCAACATAACTCAAACTGTGATGCAAGATTAAGCTTCGACTTGACGGATCTTAAGCAAGAGGAGGAAGATGACTATGAGGTGCCAGAGGAGATCAAGGAATGGGTCGAAGACAAACCCAAACCAAACCTCGACCAAACCTCCACCATCAACATAGGAACCTCCAAAACCATCAAAGAAATCCAAATAGGTTTAGACCTCACATCGGATCAAAAAGTCGACCTGATCGCGCTCCTGACACAGTACCAGGATGTATTTGCATGGTCGCATGAAGACATGATTGGTCTATCCACAGACATTTTCATCCATCGAATGCCCATCAAAGAAAGGTTCAAACCATTCAAACAAAAGCTAAGGTGATTGAAACCTGAGTGGAGTCTCAAAGTTAAAGAAGAAATCATTAGGCAATTCAAAGCCGAGATCATCATGGTATCAACATATCCCGAATGACTATCAAACATAGTCTCCGTGCCTAAACCAGGAGGGAAGGTACGAGTCTGCGTGGATTACCAAGATCTAAACAAAGCCTGCCTCAAGGACAATTTCTCAGTACCTTTTATCCATATCCTGATTGATAATACTACGCAGTACGGCATGTATTCCTTCGTAGACTACTTTACTGGTTATCATCAAATCATGGTTGCTGAAGAAGACCGGGAGAAAATAGCTTTTATCACTCCCTGGTGAACTTTTTGCTACCGACGACTATCCTTCAGCCTCATCAATGCCGGAGCAACGTATCAGCAAGCCATGATGGCCCTCTTTCATAATATGATGCACAAAGAAATAGAAGTCTATGTTGACGACATCAGCATCAAGTCCCGGAGGGAAGATGATCACATAGACCATCTCAGGAAGCTGTTCAACATGTTGCGCAAGTATAACCTCAAGCTAAACCCCGCCAAATGCACTTTTGGCGTTAAGGCAGGCAAACTGCTAGGATTCCTAGTGAGCATCGGGGCATTGAGTTAGACCATGCCAAGATCAAAGCCATTTTTGAAATGCCCGTGTCTCGTACAGAGAAGAAGATACAAGGATTCCTAGGAAGGATCAATTTTATAAGTCGATTCATTTCACAGCTCACAGCAACCTGTGAGCCCATCTTCAAGCTGTTAAGGAAGAATTCCTCCATCAAATGGAATGAGGATTGTCAACAAGCCTTCCTTGCCATCAAAAAATAGCTTATCGAAGCACCTATTTTGGTACCTGTCCGTCAATGCCAATGCCATGGGCTATATGCTAGGACAGAAGGATGATAGTAGCAAAGAAAGAGCTATCTACTACATCAGTAAAAGATTCAGCAGTGGGGAACAGAAGTATACCTTGATCGAGAAAATATGTTGTACATTAGCATGGGCCGCCATGAGGTTGCAACACTACTTGCATGGGCACACGATGTATCTCATATCCCGCATAGGATCCACACAAATACATCTTCAGTAAACCAATGTTAAATTACCGGCTGTCTA
This sequence comes from Panax stipuleanatus, assembly GCA_020205555.1. NCBI lineage: Eukaryota > Viridiplantae > Streptophyta > Magnoliopsida > Apiales > Araliaceae > Panax > Panax stipuleanatus. Next base: position 68,966,566 of record CM035118.1, read on the forward strand.
AATGGCAGTTGATTCTACAGAAGTTCGACATTGTCTACGTGACTCAGAAGTCTATCAAAGGCCAAGGCATTGCAGATCAATTAGCAGAAGCACCTTCAGGAGGGTTTGAACCCCTGGAGACATATTTCCCAGATGATGGGATTATGATAATTCAATAACTCCAGTCAGAGAACACAATCCAACCATAGAAAATATACTTTGACGGAGCGGTAAACATGGAAGGTTCCGGAGCTGGGGCAGTCCTTATATCTGGTACAGGTGATCAATATAATGTGGCTACCAAACTTTAATTTTGAAACACCAACAACATGGCCGAGTACGAAGGCTGTATACTGGGGTTGAAACTAGCCCAATCCATGGGTATCAAACACTTATTGGTCTTTAGAGATTTCGAGTTGGTCATCGGACAAACCACTGGCAAATATCTCACAAAAGAACTGCATCTACTGCCATATCATAGGCAGGTCCTCAAAATATCCCAGGAGTTTGAAGCAGTAACCTTCGTCCACATTCCTCGGGGTCGAAATGACTTTGTCGATGCACTGGCAACGTTGGCTTCATTAATCTGCATATCCAACAGGAGCGGGATTCCCAACATACAGTTCACAAATCAAAAAGCCCCAACATACGGGAATTACATTGGAGAAGTATCAGATAAAATACCTCCTGTCAAGCAACCTTGATTTCAAGACATCAAGGAATATCTCCGTGATGGATCTACACCCGCTGGTGCAAGCCAATCAGAGCAGAAATGGATTCTCAGAATGGCCATGAAGTTCTATTTGAGCGGAGAAGCACTTTACAAAAGGGACGCTGGAATAGGCCTATTAAGATGCCTTGATAAGGAGCAAGCCCAAAGACTAATGGATGAAGTCCATGACGGAGTCTGTGGTCCACACATGAGCGGCCATCAGCTGGCCAAAAAGATAATCAGAACAGGATATTACTGGATCTCGCTCAAAGCTGATTGCGATGATTACGTCAAGAGATGCTTTCAATGCCAAATACATGGAAATGCAATCCACGCTCCTCCAAATGAGCTGTACAACATCAGTGCACCATGGCCTTTTTTTATGTGGGGAATGGATGTGATAGGTCCAGTCGAACCCAAAGCCAGCAACGTTCATCGGTTCATCTTCACTATGATCGACTACTTCACCAAATGGGTTGAAGTAGCCTTTTTTCCTAAAGTCACAAAAGAGGTCATCATCAGTTTCATCAGAAATAATGTCGTCTGTCGATATGGACAACCGAAGGTGATCGTATCAGATAACGCCAAAAAACCTGAACAATCAAATAATGGTAAAACTGTGCGATAAGTTTCACATCAAGTATCTCAACTTCGTTATCTATCGGCCTAAGATGAATGGGGCTGTCGAAGCGGCCAACAAAAACATCAAAAAGATCATGCAGAAAATGTCTGCCAATCACAAAGACTGGCCTGACCTGCAACCTCTCACCCTGTTAGCCTACTAGGGCTACCCCCTATTCACTATCTATGGCATGGAAGTAGTCCTCCCCATAGAAGTAGAGATGGAGTCTTTACCAGTATTAATAGATGCTTAAATGGACGAAGATCAATGGTTGCAAGACCGATATCATCAATTATCCCTAATAGACAAAAAAAGGGCCACAACCATTTTTCACGGACGATTATACCAGCAAAGGATCGCCAGGTCCTACAACAAGAAAGTTCGAATCTGGTAATTTAAAGAAAATGATTTGGTGCTAAAGAAAATCCTTGACAATCAGGATGAAGCCAAAGGAAAATTTGCTTCAAACTAGGAAGGCCCTTTCATTGTCAAGGAAGTGCTGACAGGGGGAGCCATCAGGCTACAAGAAATGGACGGGAATGAATTTCCCCAACTCATCAATTCAGACATCGTGAAAAAGTACTACGTCTGAAGCACATGCATACCCGCATCTGGGCCCTATAAATCGAATCAGGTTCGGCTTTTCACTAGAGAAGCATGAACTACGAATGACCTGATCTCCCTCAACTCGGGAGTACGTAGGCAGCCCTCTACGGCGCGGTTTGACCTTTAAGAAAAAACAAAAAAATGGAAGATCAGTTCCAAGACACCGAAGACAAATAAAAGCTAAATGCTGTCGAGCTGTCTAGTTACCAGACCCATTTGAGGAACTCCCTTGACACCTTAACTGTCAGTCCATCAAGGAGAAGTTCAAAATGCATCAATAACTGCGAGTCATGACGGAAGTGGTAATCACTCAGCAATGACAATATATATCTAAGCAGGGAAGTATCTCAAAAATATATTTCTCTGATATATAAACTGCTTTATATACATAGTGCCCCTGTATATGACAAAAATGGCTGATCTAGTCTGTGCAGGAAAAATAAAGCTAGTCTATGGACCCAAGGACAAGCGAGTCAGCAATGCCAGCATGGCATCTCTCTCTGAAGATAGAGGAGCATCTGTAAGAGTAGTCCACTCAGCCTCCATACGGCTAAGAACATCCACAGTCATCTGCAAGGTGACACTGTGGTCATCAATGTAAGCACTTATCTCGGTAATCCAAACCATGGGTGTAAGATCAGAGAGCAGTACTATCAGCAATGTGGAAATCACGGGAAGCTATAGCCTCATCCCTCTCTGTAAAAGCTGTATCCCAAGAAATCAAAGTCTCCTCAATCTCAACATATGCTGCATCTCTGGCTGAGCGAACCTCGTCTCGCTCCACAATGGCAGTATCTAAAGCAGAGCGAAGCTCCTCCCGCTTAATCAATCCAGTATCCAAAGCGGTCCTGAGACCATCCCTCTCAGCAAAAGCTAAATCCCTGCTAGATAGGGCAGCCAACATCTGCGCTCTAGCTGAATCTCTCTCAAAGGTCATCGTAGATAGAGAATCTAACAAAGCTTAGATCTGTCCCTGTGGGAATAATTGAGGGATCACTAATCAAAGCTATTGCCAAATCTGCAAATAGCTCATCCTCAGTAGGAGAATCTGGATCCTCCGTAAGCTCCTCCTCGTCAAAATCCGCAAGCAGAAGTAAATGAAGCTCTACTACTGCGACTGCGGTCTCTACCTCTAACCATGCAGAATACTCCAAAGAATGACCCGGATGTCTACTAGAGAACTCAACCATCTCCCTGTGAGTCCAACACTCATAAACTCTAACCAAGTCGGTCGGTGACATAGATGAAGCTGATATCCTCTGATCAGCAGAATCCTCGAAATGGTGCATACTCTGCCACTAATCAAACTGCTCTATAACTGCCAAGGGATGATAGGTAGTCACACCCCTCAATCTCGCCAAAGGAAAATAATCCATGCCAGATGCATGAGTGATGAAGCTGAACGGGGTCGCCATCCCTGAGCATAACAAAACGGCAAACGGATGCTCAATATCCGACAAAAATCCTAACCAGGACTCTGAGTCGACGTAATCAGGCAGACGAAAAGAGTAAACTAAGGATATCTCATGGCTAAAATAATAGGCATGAGGTCTAAAGGATCCAATCAGTCGTATGTGTGACATCAACCACATATACAGCACGACCGAGCTACCCTGGAAAAACCCCGCTGGATGGGTACTATAATAGGTGAGCGACCTCAGAGTCTCCGCCAAGATCATAGGGATAATAGTACTCCTTTGCCTAAGGGCTCTGACTACAACAACCAATCCCACATCAAGGTGATCTAAACGCAATGGATATGTAAACATATGCCACGATGCACATCAGCAGCATGTCTATCCTGGCTGTCTGCCACTCCTCTGCGAAAATGATGAAATCTCCGACATAGCGGTCGTAGCTGTCAAGCTCACCATAGCGCTCTATCAAGAAGTCAAGGGAGATCACATGCCCCAAAACAATCTCATCCATGACTATGCTCTGTCGAAGACCGGACAGTCGAGTAAACGGTCTCCGCATATCACTGATAGCCATCCGAGCACATGGCGACTCTAAATCCAAGATAGTAAATCTCTGGTACTCCTCTAGAGTAGACGAAAGCTCACACCGCCCAATGCGGAATACATGTCTCTCCGGTACCCATAAGGGTAGGACGCCATCAATAAAGCCGTTTGGAACCCTGAAATCTACAAGGGCCATCGAATGCCCCAGCATCTGGTTAACTGTCCCCCTAGCTGGAAAGGGCAGACTATCATACCATGATCGCAATGATGCCGCCACCTCTGACAGTGGCAAATGCTCTATACAGCTAACTGCAGACGTCGTCATCTATAGCACCATATCACAAGACCGTTTAGAGGTCAAGTCAAATCGCATCTGTCTAAATGCATACACATGATATATACATGATGACAATGATATTAGTATGATGCAGCAGATAAAGATGACAGAAATATCTACAAAAATTATCTACTGCATACATCATCCATATATGATGGCACAGACGCCGAATAGCCAAAACAGTGGATGACCAAAAATATAGCTACCATAGCTATCACATGAAGTCAAAGACCTCAGTATTAAACCGATTCGACCTGCTCCAGATCCTCTGTCTGCACAAAGTTACTGGGATCAGGCATATCTGGGCGGTATAAGGGAGGATCTGCCCCTGTATAACTGTTACTGAATGGACCTAAAGAGGGGCCTGCTCTAGAGCTGGATGGGTCAAATGAAGATGCCTCTGATGGATCTCGGCCAAGGTGCCTGATAAAGAAACGAGCCTGGTCCAACTCCCTGGTCAGATTTTCTATCTGGTCTGCATGAGTAGGCTCTCTAATACAAGCTATATAGTTCGTCATCATCATGGACCCCGGCACCATGTCTACCATAAAATGGGTGGCACGAGTCTGAGCCCCGATAGTGCGAGGACTCCACCAACTGTAAAAGGCTGCCTGGCTGTATGGGCCCTCTGATAGATCAAAGCTGTCTATACCCTCCAAAGGGATGTCTATCAAAGGCACAAACAATGGCCAATGATGTCAAGCAGGAGGAGCAATAGGAATGCGGATCTCCCCTGAGACACTCTGAATATCACGCTCTCCAAGATAGAGCTCCCAGATTCCCTCCGTCAACATAGGGACTCAGCGGGTCGATAAATCAAATTCCCAACCAGTGGGGAAACCTCCATTAAATCCGACGGTCAAGTGCTCAAATGTGTACGACATCCAGGTGATCGAGCCCGCCGTCAAAAGCTCCAACTGCAGACGGGCATGAGTGAATCCCTCAGCAACAGGGACCTCCATCAAAATGGAGTGATGCCATCTCCATCCACATGGATAGGTCTCCAGACCTAATGCTGAAATAAGCCGTAGGCAAGGAAGCCTCTTAAATGCCTAAAGCTATCCATGCAAATAGCAAAAGTCCTCAGTGACCAAGACTGCAAAAAATAAGTGCAGAAATCAAAAAGATACAGAAAGATGTACTCACCAGTAAAAACTGATGGAATCCTAACCAAGCCTCCGTCACACCCTCCGAAAGTAGGCGCATGCCCCAGAGAAAATAGGCAAAGGTATAGGAGCCCTAGTCAAAGTCACTGAGGCGCTCTACATGCTGAGTAACGTTGATCAAAGTGAAGGACACCATCGACAAGTTGTCCGCCACAAAATAACCCCTGATGATCGACAAAAAAATCACCTAAGAATGCGATCTCTAGCCTTCCGATCATCAGGCGGAGGTAACTGCAAAGTCCCGTCCTGGGCATCTATACTCAAAGGACCAGATATGACTACCCGACCCTTGAATGCCGACTGAGGGACTCCCAACATGTATATAACTGTGGTAGGAAAAATGTCAGACACGACAGGCACTGTCTCACCCTCAAACTCAATGCCGGTGATAAATCTCCAGTCCATAGGAGTCATCATCACCTCGTAATCAAGCAGATGAAGGGACTGAGTCTGGTGGAACCAGCGCTCAGACAAAGCCCTCATATACCCCCAAGGGCAACAGCGGGGCAGGATCGAGAAGAAGGCCTGAAATCCCCAGCCATCTATAATCTCCCTATAATCCTTGTGCAGAGTCTGATAGAGGGAGTGCACACTAAACCAGTTCCCTCGAGGCTGTGTCAAGCCATCAAAAACCAACCCATGCCAAAAACCTATTCCCCGAGAATGGCCAGAAGATGGGCAAAGAATCCAGAGGGAAGAAAGACTTCAAGTCACCTCATTGGCCTGAAGATATCTCGAAGGATGGAGACTCAAGTCGCCCAGCAACTCCTGTGTCTGTACAGCAATGCCCGGGACCTCCGTACGTGGAACCTGGGCTGGAACAGGAGCAACAAAAGCAGCCTCCTTATCATCAATGTCAATGGGCTGCTCGTCCTGTGCTGGACGTATCCTACTCTCTACCAATCTGCGAGGCATCTTCGCTGGAGGGGCCTGTGGAATGGCAGAAGCCCTCCTCCGACTAATGCCTGATGAAATCCTAGTAGAGCTGCCGGGTCTATCGCAATCCATCGCATCCACCAGTACTCTGAAATTACCTCAGACAGGGTGTGGTAAGCCTAAAACTATGGCTTATTAATCAATCAATCCAGCATACATATCTAAGTCATAAAACATGCATAGGTCCATCAAAAATACCCCGTACAGTCAAAACTTCATGTTTTCAAAATCCCAGAAGCTCAAAACCTGCATTGGGTCAGTAAACCCCCCCCCCCCCCACAGAGTCAAAAATGCATGCTTTTCAAAACCTAAGATTTTGGAAAAATTTCGCCAGTCTCCTTTGTAAAATGGACTGTCCACATGCACACAGGTATACCTAAGTGGCCATTTAGTAGCACACCTACCCAAAAAAGGAAATAGTTCATATTTATTGAAACAAATCAAAAACCAGCCCCACATGGTCTCCAAAATACCATAGGCATTTTTAGTTGAAAATCCAGGCTCGCTAGGCCTCAAAAAGGATGATTAGACTGACCAAAAAAGCTCAAAATAGTACTGTCTCAGAACTTGAATTTTCTTACATCCAAACGTGCATTACAGTAAAATATGCATACATATGTAGACAGAAAAATTTTCACAAGTCATATAGACATACAATTTTTATACATTACGTTTAAAATCACCCTAGGTGGTTCACATGCTTTTAATGGTCAAAAACTGCAAAAGAATGATGTAAAACGTTACCTGCGCTGCGCTGAGCGCGTAGGAACTGACAGATTTAGAATCCGACTGCCAGAACTCCATAGATCTGAAAAAGAAGATCGAAAATCCTTTTACTACTCAAACAGGAAACTTGCAAAATGAAAAATCCCGCAGCAGAATAAATAAGCTGGGTAGCCGCAGCTCCACCTGCAGCTGCCACACCTCTACCTATGGTATCCTAAGTGGGTCCCACTCCCCCCAGGCCCGGTTCGGTTTGAGTCAAAACGGAGTTTAAACGGGCCGCCAAGTCAAATCTGAAGAGAAATCGCTACGCGATTGAGCGGGTTGTCCAGAAATCCTGTGTTTAAGCAGCGTAATCCTGATGGAAAGGAAAATTACACAAGGACCCTTGATATTCATCCCTGAGACATGTTCGGGGATCAACAGATCTAATTGTGAAAAAAACTGCGCAAGAATTGCGCAAAACTGCCAAAAATTGCTATTTTTCGAAGTTTGGGTACTGACCGAAGTCAATTTCAACCATTGGCTCAGCCTTAGCGAAGTTCGGGTACTGACTGAAGTCTATTTCAGCCGTTGGCTCAGCCCCAATGAAGTTTGGGTTTCGACCGAAGCATTTTCAGTCATTGGCTTAGCCCTAGCGAAGTTCGGGTACTGACCGAAGTCAATTTCAACCGTTGGCTAAGCTCCAGCAAAGTTCGAGTACTGACAGAAGTGAATTTCAGCCATTGGCTCAGCCCCAAGGAAGTTTGGGTTCTGACTGAAGAAATTTTAGCCATTAGCTCAGCCCCAGTGAAGTTCAGGTTCCGACCGAAACCAATTTCAGCCGTTAGCTCAGCCCCAGCGAAGTTCGGGTTCCGACCGAAGCAGTTTCAGCCGTTGGCTCAGCCCCAACGAAGTTTGGGTTCTGACCAAAGCAGTTTCAGCTGTTGGCTTAGCCCCAGCGAAGTTCGAGTAAAGAATGAAATATAGTCCAATCATTGTCTCAACCCCAATGACGCTTCAATTGACGGCTTAACCCCAGCCAAGCAATAGAAGGGATCTGGCAATGGAAACAACTATAATAATCCATCACAACTGATGGAATCTGTTATACACATCCTCAAAGGGAATCATTGAGGTAGTATCAATCAGAATCTGCAAAGCTATCATAAAGACGTCATCCCTAACAGATCAAGATGGAAAAATCTGTGAATAGCTTAACTCCGCCAATCTCATCAGAGTAAAACCAGTTATCATGAATAATGTCATCTCCAGCAGAAAATGACAAAGGTAGTACGCGGTAACTCCCTAATACCATCAAGGGCTATACAAGATGGCGTCATCCCCAGCAAAGTTATAACGCACACAGCAAAAAGTAGCCCCATTCTACTTCAAGACGCCTAGCCTTCGAAATGGCTCTGGCATGTTCTACTCCCAGTGTCTACCAATCTTTATCCTATCCATTCCACTACGTTACACGGACATGATAAAGAGGGGCATCTATAGACACTCGAGATTTTCTTTGCCCCGATACTCATCCAGTAGAAGGGTAAAATCGTCAATCAACCCAAATCCGATCCACAATATCGGTGCTCTAATCAAATTCGATTCCCAAAATCGGTAATCAAGTTTCGACAATCAATCGGACCATCAATCAAGTTTTGACAATAAATTGGACCATCAATCAAGCTCTGACAGTCAATTGAACCATCAATCAAGCTCCGACAGTCAATCGAATCATCAAGCTCAACCCCAATCTTAACCCGGGAGATACCAATCAGCCCCGGCAGCAACCCGGGAAGTCAAAATCAACCCCGGTCTCAACCCGGGATGTCAGGCCAACTTCAAACATCAGCCTAAAGCATCACAACAACTCCATAGCAAAACCTAAAATGACCATGTCAGCCCCAGAGACAACCCTAAGGTCAAAAGATTCGACTGGGATCCAAGTCTTGGAATCAGCTCCTGGAAGTCAACTAGCGATAATGCCGACACTAAAGGCAACCCCGGGAGGGGTACAATGATCATTTTTACTAACTTTCAACCGACTTGGTCAAACTCAAGCCAAATCGATGCCGCCAAAGTCAAAATGAACCCTAACGACGATCCCGAGTGGCAACAACGCAAAATAGTTTAACAGACAAACTGCGGGGAATCGAAGACCTGGTTATAAACTCATCTTCCTAGACCTAGAAAATGTTTTTCCCATGTCATTGGAACACTCTCGACAAGAGCTTTTTGGAAAGGTATCGCACGCCTCAAACGGACGCTCTGATCAAAAGTTAGAAAGTTTTTGACCGGACATCGCATTCCTCGGAATGCACATACTTCGAGATGACCAAGCCGAATATGCGGGACCGACCTCGAGTGGCAGCACCTCTACCTACGGTAGCCACATATAGAGGTACGGATCCCCCCTCTATAAATAAAGGGGTAGCCCCTTCTCATTTGCACAAGCAAGAAGCGCAGCGAAGCCCTATCCGACTGATTTTTTGACTTTTCCACCTCTTCCAAACCCATATATTTTCACTCCAACACATAGATATACCCATATGCTACCACATATAAAAAAACTACCGGTAGATTTGGACGTTTAAGGCCTACGATTCAGGAAAAAGCCCGCAGTGCAGCCCATTGTAAGTATTTTTACGATCAGCAAGTCAATACTACTACTTTGCACTGTTTTACACCTGCAAATCAAGTTTTATCTGCTAAATATGCCCGAAACTTAGTTCCGTGGCCTTTTTCATCAAAGATTGATACAGTTTTGTACATAAACTCTGTTTTCAACATTTCTACAACTCGGATTAACGATCCGTCAGCTCCAGTAGCTTCAATGCACTAGCACACACCGTTTTGGCAACTTTGCCGGACTAGGTTATCTTCCCAGTCCGGGTTTGGCCTTTTTCTGTATATATTTAACTGTTTATGTACTAACATTTCAATTTTGTCAAGCCCGAATTTTAAATCTGAGGTAGTTTATCACTTTTATATATATTTACGCATATCTAAGCGAATTTCACCATAACTGATCTTCGTGCCAATATTGGTTGACTACATTCTTGTTAATATATATGTATTTTAATTCAGTCCGGGCCCATCGCCCTTACTGCTTTTATATATATTTATGCATATATGAGCAGCCTTCATCATCACTGGTCATCTTTCCAGTCTTGATTGACTACGTTTTTGTCAATATATATATCTACATATATATTTCAATTCCAGTCCGGGCTTGCGAGTGAAAACCCATCGCCCTTTACAGCTTTTATATATATCTGACTATATATATTGCTTTGTTCAATTTATTCAATTGTTGCATTTAACATTCATTTGTATATGAATTTGCGTTGACATATTTGCGGGTGAACTAGATTTATCCAACCCTCGCCACTTCTAGCTTTCAACGGTTCAAACAGGTCCCGACAGAACCTGGAAGCTATAATGGCTGAGATTTCTTTAAATCTAGTTAATTTTATAGTTTCAGCTTCCAAAGCAACCTCGCTTCCCTTATATCGCTATCTAGTGGGAACGAGACGCTTAGGCCGTGCGGACCGGGATTTAAGAAATGAATCTCGGGTTCTAGCTATCTTGCGATATTTATCTACTTCTGTACAAATTTAAACTGTGCAAGTTTTCTAGCTACTCATATGTGATCCTAGGAATCGTGGGATTCATGATCAAACTGATAAGAATCTGATTCCCACGATGGCAAAACTCCGATTTACAGATGTACCCTGCCAGTTTTTTCTGTAAAATGTACATGCACAGACCTTAAAACGGTTATCCGGATTTAAGTTTTCAACATAGTGAAAATATAGATTATCTTGTCAGCGTCCCTCCGATGGTTTTCATACCCATAAGGATACCGACACTTTATATTTATGTGGTCGAGGATGCTTCGCAGCCCGACAAATCACCATTTGCATGCAGCCTTAAGGCTATAAAGATAAAATTGAGGGTAGTGATATGCTTCAATTCCTATGTCAGCGTAAGGGTTAGATAAAACCAGCTTTCAAAATATCACTGTCAATTCAATTCAAAAGCTTTTGCAAATCAAATTAAATGATGCTTCTTGCAAATCAAATCAAATCAAACCCTTCGTATATAGGCTCAACGAAGCCTGTCAAATCTTTGATTGTCTCATCAAAACGGATGTTCCACCTTCGACAAGCTTGATTCAATCCATAAATGGATCGTTGCAACTTACAGACTTGTTTTGTTCCAACCGTTGAAACAAAACCCTCTGTTTGTGTTATATACACATCCTCCTCAAGTTTCCCAATAAGGAAGGCTATTTTCACGTCCATTTTCCAGATCTCGTAGTCGTTATAAGCTGCAATCGCAAGCAAAATCCGAATGGACTTGAGCATAGCTACTGGTGAGAAGGTATCATAATAGTCAATTCCTTGCCTTTGTTTGAAACCTTTTGCAACTAGTTTGGCCTTATAGGTTTCTACCTTGCCATCTGCTTCAGTCTTTCTCTTAAAGACCCATTTGCACCCAATAGGCTTAATGCCCTCAGGTGCTGAAACCAAAGTCCATACTTGGTTTTCATACATGGAGTCGATCTCAAATTTCATTGCGTTTTGCCTTTTCTCTGAGTCTTTAGTACTGATATCCTGTTTGTAATTCAATGGATCATCATCATACATGATGCGGCCCTCATCGTCATCCTCTATGACGAATCCATACCTTTCAGGTATCTTCTGTATCCTTCTAGATTTACGAATAGGGTGTTGTACAATAGGTTCTTCTACTTGGTCAGGTACCTGACTTTGATCTGTTGTAATTTGTGGGTCTTGAACTTCTTCAAGATATATCTTACTCCCACTGATCCCTTCAAGGATAAACTCCTTTTCCAAGAAGGCAGCATGTTTCGCAACAAACACCTTTTGATCAGTAGGATGATAGAAGTAATACCTTGAAGTTTCTTTAGGGTATCCCACAAATTTACATTTTTCAGATCTAGTCTTCAGCTTATCATTTTCAAACTTTTTGATATAAGCTGGACAACCCCAAGTCTTAACATGCTTAAGATTTGGTTTCCTCCCTGTCCATAACTCATATTGAGTCTTTGGGATGGATTTGGTAGGTACCTTGTTAAGTAGGTATGCATCTGCTTCTAGGGCATAGCCCCAGAATGATACTGGAAGATCGGTAAAACTCATCATGAAACGAACCATGTCCAACAATGTTTGATTTCTCCTTTCAGATACACCATTCAACTGTGGTGTTCCTGGTGGAGTCCATTGTGAGATTATACCATTTTCTTTGAGACAATTGTAAAACTCACCGCTTAAGTATTCACCACCTCGATCCGTTCAAAGAATCTTAATACTCTTGCTGGTTTGTTTCTTTACTTCACTTCTGAATTCTTTGAACTTTTCATATGATTCGAATTTGTATTTCATTAAATGCACATATCCATATCTTTAATGATCATCAGTGAAAGTAATGAAATAAGAATACCCTTCTTGTGCATTCGTTGTCATAGGTCCACATACATCTGTGTGTACCAAAGCAAACAACTCTATGACTCTTTCTCCTTTTCTACTAAAAGGGGATTTAGTCATTTTACCCTTGAGACAAAATTCACATGTTGGATATGATTCATAATCAGACAGCTCTAAGAGCCCATCCTTATGCAACTTGGATAACCTTGTTCATTGATATGACCGAGTCTACAGTGCCACATGAAAGTATAATTAACATCGTCTCTTTTTCTTTTATTAGTTTATTTAATTTGAAGTATATTTTCATTCAAGTCAATCACGTAAAGTCCATTCAATAAATTACCAACATAATATAAAACATTCTTATTATAAATGGAACAACTATTGTTCTTAATTATAATATCAAAACCTTCTATATCCAATACAGAAATTGAAATAATGTTTCTAATAAGTGTTGGAACATAATAATAATTATCTAAATAAATGGACTTGCACGAAGGCAGTGCTAAACAATAAGTCCCTATAGCTAATGCAGCAACCTTTGCTCTATTTTCCACTTATAGGATGACTTCATCCTTGTTTAGCTTCCTACTTCTGACAAGTCCCTGCATAGTATTAAATATGTGAGAACTACATCCGGTATCCAATGCCCAAGTAGAATTTTAACTTTGAGAAAAATTAATTTCAATCATGAACAAACCTGAAGCTTCTCCATGCTTTTTCTGCTTTTGCAATGGAAGCATATTCCTTTGCTGTCTGGATCAGGTTTCTTATTTTCCTTTTTATTCGCCTTGCCTTTAGCCTTCTTGCTTTTCTTCTTTTTAGAAGATACCTTGGACCTCTTCCTTTTCTTAGAAGAATCATCTACCATTAAGACATGGTCCCGCTTGGATGGGAAGTGACCTTCAACAGTTTTCAACATGTTAAGTAACTCAGGCAAGCTGACGTCCAACTTATTCATGTGGAAATTCACAACAAATTGTGAGGTGTCCAGGAGTGACTACAAAATCAAATCTTGACTTAATTCCCAATCCACGGTGAAACCCAATTGTTCCAATTGTTCAATCAGATTAATTAACTTTAGACAATGAGTCTCAACTGTAGTTCCCTCGGACATGCGAGATCGGAAGAGCTCTCTAGATATCTGATACCTAGCAGTCCTGCTTTTCTCACCATATAATTCTTTTAGGTGCAACAAAATAGAATAGGCATCCATTTTCTAGTGCTGATGTTGTAACTTGTTACTCATGGATACGAGTGTGGGGGTTGGGAAAAAAATGCGGGTCAATTTGGAACCCGGATCTTTCACTTTTCCTAAGTCTTGTTTCTACCCTTATTTTATCTTTTTTGTGAAAAAGGTTTTAAAGGGATTTTTTAGGAAAAGGCCAACATGTACCATGTCGACGATTTGAATGTTTTACAGAGTCGCTAGTTGGTGGATTTGAAATGGTTGTACCAACTCAACCGAGTTTTGTTTGAAAGTAGGCCCAATTGCTGGACACTCTCAAAACTGAATCTTTGAAACAAAGTTCTAAGTTCGAGGCTTGGTTAAGTGTGGGGAAGGTGTTAGGCACCCCACAACTCCCGTAAAAACACGGTACCACATCTTTTCAATATTTACCTTTTAAATCTGCAATGTGTGTTTGAATGCTAGAATAAATTGGGCCTATGCTTGATTGATTTGAAAGTATGGACATGCTTCGTTGAACCTACATACGAAGGGTTTGATTTGATTTGTAAAAATCTCTTTTTTAGACAGGATTTTTAAGATGATGTTTTGAAAGTAGGTTTTCAAACCCTTACGCTTACGTAGGAATTAAAGCATGTTGATACTTTCATTTTTTATCTTTTCAGCCTTTTGGCTCAATTTGAATGATGATTATCGGGCTGCGAAACATTCTCGACCACAAAATATACACAAGTGTCGGTCTTCTCATGGGCATGACAACCATCGGAGTGACTCTAGTACGACAAACCATTATTTCACTATGTTGAGACCTTAAACCCGGATAACCGTTTTAAGGTCTTTTGGATGTATATTTTTACAGAAAAACTGGCAGGGTACATTTAAAAAGTGGAATTTGCCCATCGTGGGAATCAGATTCTGATCAGTTTAATCACAAATTCCACGATTCCTAGGCTCACAGAGGGAAGCCAATAAAACCTGCACATTTCAAATATGCATAGAATTGTATATTTACATCTAAATGTCGCCATAACCAAGGATTCATCAGTAAATCCTGGCCTGCGTGTAGCCAAAGCGTCTCGTTCCCACTAGATAGCGATCTAAGGGCCGCGAGGTTGCTTTATAATGAATAAACTAGAAAAACTGCTATATTTAAGTAAATATCAGCCATTCTAGCTTTCCGGTACCGTCTGGACCTATTTTGAACCGTTTGAAAGATAGAATTGGCTAGATTTAAAGAAATTTAGTTCGCCCAACGAGATGTCAGCGCCGATTCATATCAAATGAATATTTACAGCAGCAATTTAATCATAATAAATAAATGATATATATATATATATATATATATAGTTATATATACAAAAGTTGTAAAGGGCGATGGGTTTTCACTCCGAGGCCCGGACTGGAATGTAAATATATATATTTAAAAAAGTTGTAAAAAGCCACAGAGTTATCCAGGCCTGACAGAATGGAAATATATATATAAAAGCAATAAAGGGCAACGGATGTCAAATCCTATACCCGGACTAGAATGAAAATATATATATATATATATATATATATATATATATTTATAAAAGCTGTAAAAAGTCACGGGATGATCCAGGCTCGACTAAATATAAATATATATATAAAAACTGTAAAAGAGACACATAATGATCCATGCTAGACAGAAGTAATATATATATATAAAAGAGCCACGAAATTGTCCAGGCTCGGTAGAAAGTAAATATATATATATATATATATATATATATATATATATATATATATATAACTGTAAAGGGCGACAGACATTCTATCATTTGCTTGGACAAAAATGTAAGTATATATATATATATATATATATTTAAAAAAGCAGTATAAAGGCCACAGAATGATTCCAGCCAAACTGAAATATAAAATGTTAATATATACAATTAGTATATATATATTAAAGCAATAAAAAGGCCATGAAGTAGAAATCCAGGCCCAAATAAGTCAGAAAAATTTATATATATAGTTATATATAGTTATATATATAAATGCAGTAAACTGCCACAGATTTGACATCCGGGCTTGACAAAATTGAAAAGTTAGTATATATATAGTTAAATATATACAAAAAAAAGTCAAAGCAGGACTGGAAAGATAATCCAGTCCGGTGAAGGGTATGTATACGTATATATATATATATATATGTAAAAGCTATTAAAAGCCGCGAACAATCCAAGCTGTAGAAATGCCAAAAAAAATGTATAAATGTACTAAAATGTACGAAAACGTAAGCAAAAACGGCCACGGAACTGAGTTTCGGGCATAATAAAAAAATAGAACTTAACGTGCAAGTGTATAAATGCGTAATGAAATAATATAAACTTCCTGATCGTAAAAATACTCACAATGGATTGCTATACGGGATTTTTACCACTTGGTAGGCTTCAAATGTCAGTTTTCACTGGTTAATTTCTGATATGTGGTAGTATATGAGTATATCTATGTGTTAGAGTGATAAAATTTTAGTTTGGAGTACAAGAGGTAGGGCTAAGAAACGAAACGGGCAGAGTTCCAGAGCGTTTTTCTATTTAAAATGAGCTGGGGGTGCACTCATATATAGACCCGATGGAAGCGGCTCTACCAAAGGCAGCCTCCACTCTACCTGTGGCTCCACATGGCAGGGTCTGGGTGGTGGGTCCCATCGCATCAAAGTACGTGCACTCCGAGCAATGCGAGGTTAAATTTGAAACTTTTTAACTTTGATTGGAGCGTCCGTTGGAGGCGTACTGTACCTTTTCGGAAAGCCCTCGCCAGGAGTGTTACAATGACATGGGAATAAATATTTTACTAGTCCAAAAAGATGGGTTCATAACCAGGTTTTTCGTTTTCCCGTAGTTTGTCCGTTGAGCTGTCTTGCGCTGTTTCTGTCCGGGATCAATGTTATGGTTCTTCCTGACCTTCGTGGTATCAATTTGGCTTCAGTTTGATCGAATCAGCTTAAAGTTGGTAAAATGACCATTTTTCCCCTCCCGTGGTTGTTTTCAGTGTTGGCACGGTCTTTGATTGCTTTCTCGACATCGTCTCCGAGGTTTAATCCCATCCGACTCGGTTCTTCCCCAGGGTTATCTCTGAGGTTGACTTGGCCTCCCAGGATATCTCTGGGGATAATGTGATGCTTCGAGTTTGTCTCTGAAGGCTAAATTGGCTTCCCAGTGTTATCTCTAGGGCTGAAATAGATCTCCCGATTGTGATCGGGGCTTAACTGTACCTCCCGGGTTGTAACCAAGGCTGAATTGATATCCCGATATTGAGATTGGGGTTGACCTGATGGCCCGGTATTGAGACCAGGGTTGACCTGATGACCCGGTATTGAGACCGGTGTTGACCTATTGGTCTGATATGGAGACCGGGGTTGACCTGATGGCTCTGTATTGAACCGGGGTTGACCTGATGGCCCGGTATGGTGATCGGGGTTGACCGATGGCCCGGTATGGAGATAGGGGTTGACCTGATGGCCATAAAACATGCATAGGTCCATCAAAAATACCCCGTACAGTCAAAACTTCATATTTTCAAAATCCCAAAAACTCAAAACCTGCATTGGGTCAGTAAAAAACCCCCCACAGAGTCAAAAATGCATGCTTTTCAAAACCTAAGATTTTGGAAAAAATTTGCCAGAGTCTCCTTTGTAAAATGGACTGTCCACATGCACACAGGCATACCTAGGTGGCCATTCAGTAGCACACCTACCCAAAAATAAAAATAGTTCATATTTATTGAAACAAATCAAAAACCAGCTCCACATGGTCTCCAAAATACCATAGGCATTTTTAGTTGAAAATCCAGGCTCGCTAGGCCACAAAAAGGATGATTAGACTGACCAAAAAGCTCAAAATAGTACTGTCTCAGAACTTGAATTTTCTTACATCCAAACGTGCATTACAGTAAAATATGCATACATATGTAGACAGAAAATTTTTCACATGTCATATAGACATACATTTTTTATACATTACGTTTAAAATCACCCTAGGTGGTTCACATGCTTTTAACGGTCAAAAACTACAAAAAAAAGGATGTAAAACGTTACCTGCGCTGCGCTGAACGCGTAGGAACTGACGAATTCAGAATTCGACTGCCAGAACTCCATAGATCTAGAAAAAAAGATCGAAAATCCATTCGCTGCTCAAACAGGAAACCTGCAAAATGAAAAATCCCGCAGCACAATAAATAAGCTGGGTAGCCGCAACTCCACCTGCGGCTGCCACACCTCTACCTACGGTAGCCCAAGTGGGTCCCACTCCCCCCGGACCCGATTTGGTTTGAGTCAAAACGGAGTTTAAACGGGCCGCCAAGTCAAATCTGAAGAGAAATCGCTACGCGATTGAGCGGTTTGTCCAGAAATCCTGTGTTTAAGCAGCGTAATCCTGATGGAAAGGAAAATTACACAAGGGCCCTTGATATTCATCCTCGAGACATGTTCGGGGATCAACAGATCAAACTGTGAAAAAAACTGCGCAAGAATTGCGCAAAACTGCCGGTTTTCGAAGTTTGGGTACTGACCGAAGTCAATTTCAGCCGTTGGCTCAGCCCCAGCGAAGTTCGGGTATTGATCGAAGTTAATTTTAGTCGTTGGCTCAGCCCCAATGAAGTTTGGGTTCCGACCGAAGCAGTTTCAGTCGTTGGCACAACCCTAGCGAAGTTCGGGTACTGACCGAAGTCGATTTCAGCCGTTGGCTAAGCCCCAACAATATTCGGGTACTGACAGAAGTCAATTTCAGCCGTTGGCTCAGCCCCAGCGAAGTTTAGGTTCTGACTAAAGCAATTTCATCCGTTGGCTCAGCCCCAGTGAAGTTCGGGTTCCGACCGAAACCAATTTCAGCCATTAGCTCAGTCCCAGCGAAGTTCAGGTTCCGACCGAACCAGTTTCAGCCGTTGGCTCAGCCCGAACGAAGTTTGGGTTCTGACCAAAGCAGTTTCAGCCGTTGGCTTAGCCCCAGCAAAGTTTGAGTACAGAATGAAATATAGTCCAATTATTGGCTTAACCCCAATGACGCTTCAACTGACGGCTTAACCCCAGCCAAGCAATAGAAGGGATCTGGCAATGGAAACAACTATAATAATCCATCATAACTGATGGAATCTATTATACACATCCTCAAAGGGAATCATTGAGGTAGTATCAATCAGAATCTGCAAAGCTATCGCAAAGGATGTCATCCCTAACAAATCAAGATGGAAAAATCTGTGATAGCTTAACTCCGCCAATCTCATCAGAGACAAACCAGTTATCGTGAATAATGTCATCTCCAGCAGAAAATGACAAAGGTAGTACGCGGTAACTCCCTAATACCATCAAGGGCTATATAAGATGGCTGTCATCCCCAGCAAAGTTATAACGCACGTAGCAAAAAGTAGCCCCATTCTACTTCAAGACGCCCAGCCTTCAAAATGGCTCTGGCATGTTCTATTCCCAGTGTCTACCAATCTTTATCATGTCCATTCCACTACGTTACACAGACATGATAAAGAGGGGAATCTATAGACACTCGAGATTTTCTTTGCCCCGATACTCATCCAGTAAAAGGGTAAAATCGTTAATCAACCCAAATCCGATCCACAATATTGGTGCTCCAGTCAAATTCGATTCCCAAAATCGGTAATCAAGTTTCGACAGTCAATCGGACCATCAATCAAGTTTTGACAGTCAATCGGACCATCAATCAATCTCCGACAATCAATCAAACCATCAATCAAGCTCCGACAGTCAATCGGATCATCAAGCTCAACCCCAGTCTCAACCCGGGAGATACCAATCATCCCCGGCAGCAACTCGGGAAGTCAAAATCAACCCCGATCTCAACCCGGGATGTCAGGCCAACTTCAAACATCAGCCTAAAGCATCACAACAACTCCATAGCAAAACCTGAAATGACCATGTCAGCCTCAGAGACAACCCTAAGGTCAAAAGATTCGACTGGGATCCAAGTCTTGGAATCAGCTCTCGGAAGTCAACCAGCGATAATGCCGACACTAAAGGCAACTCCGTGAGGGGTACAACTGATCATTTTTACTAACTGTCAACCGACTTGGTCAAACTAGAGCAAAATCGATGCCGCTAAAGTCAGAATGAACCCTAAAGACGATCCCGAGTGGCAACAACGCAAAATAGTTCAACGGATAAACTACGGGGAATCGAAGACCTGGTTATAAACTCATCTTCCTAGACCTGGAAAATGTTTTTCCCATGTCATTGCAACACTCTCGACAAGAGCTTTTTGGAAAGGTATCGCACGCCTCAAACGGACGCTCCGATCAAAAGTAAGAAAGTTTTTGACCGGACATCGCATTGCTCGGAGTGCACATACTTTGAGACAACCAAGCCAGATACGCGGGACCCACCTCGAGTGGCCGCACCTCTACCTACGGCATCCATATGTAGAGGTGCGGCTCCCCCCTTCTATAAATAGAGGGGCAGCCCCTTCTCAATTGCACAAGCAAGAAGCGCAGCGAAGCCCTACCCGACTAATTTTTTAACTTTTCCACCTCTTCCAAACCCAAATATTTTCACTCCAACACATAGATATACCCATATGTTACCACATATCAAAAAACTACCGGCAGATTTGGACGTTTAAGGCATACGATTCGGCAAAAAGCCCGTAGTGTAGCCCATTGTAAGTATTTTTACGATCAGCAAGTCAATACTACTACTATGCACTGTTTTACACCTGCACATCAAGTTTTATCTTCTAAATATGCCCGAAACTTAGTTCCGTGGCCTTTTTCATCAAAGATTGATGCAATTTTGTATGACAACTTGGATTAACGATCCGTCAGCTCCAGTAGCTTCAATGCACTAGCACACACCGTTTTGGCAACTTCGCCGGACTAGGTTATCTTCACAGTCCGGGTTTGGCGTTTTTTTGTATATATTTAACTATTTATGTACTAACATTTTAATGCTGTCAAGTCCGAATTCCAAATTCGAGGTAGTTTATCGCTTTTATATATATTTACGCATATCTAAGCGAATTTCACCATAACTGATCTTCGTGCCAATATTGGTTGACTACATTCTTGTCAATATATATGTATTTTAATTCAGTCCGGGCACAGGCGTGAAAACCCATCGCCCTTACTGCTTTTATATATATTTATGCATATATGAGCAGCCTTCATCATCACTGGTCATATTTCCAATCTTGATTGACTACGTTTCTGTCAATATATATATCTACATAAATATTTCAATTCCAGTCCGGGCTTGCGAGTGAAAACCTATCGCCCTTTACAACTTTTATATATATCTAACTATATATATTGCTTTGTTCAATTTATTCAACTGTTGCATTTAACATTCATTTGTATATGAATTTGCGTTGACATATTTGCGGGTGAACTAGATTTATCCAACTCTCGCCACTTCTAGCTTTCAACGGTTCAAATAGGTCCCGACAGAACCTGGAAGCTATATTGGCTGAGATTTCTTTAAATCTAGTTAATTTTATAGTTTCAGCTTCAAAAGTAACCTCGGGTCCCTTTGATCGCTATCTAGTGGGAACGAGACGCTTAGGCCGTGCGGACTGGGATTTACTGAATGAATCCCGGGTTCTGGCTATCTTGGGATATTTATCTACTTCTGTACAAATTTAAACTGTGCAGGTTTTCTAGCTACTCATATGCGAGCCTAGGAATCGTGGGATTCATGATCAAACTGATCAGAATCTGATTCCCACGATGGCAAAACTCCGATTTATTAATGTACCTTGCCAGTTTTTTCTGTAAAATGTACATGCACCGACCTTAAAACGGTTATCCAGATTTAAGGTCTCAACATAGTGAAAATATGGATTGTCGTCTCAGCGTCCCTCCGATGGTTTTCATACCCATAAGGAGACCGACAGTTTATATTTATGTGGTCGAGGATGCTTCGCAACCCGATAAATCACCATTTGCATGCAGCCTTAAGGCTATAAAGATAAAATTGAGGGTAGTGATATGCTTCAATTCCTATGTCAGCATAAGGGTTTGATAAAACCAGCTTTCAAAATATCACTGTCAATTCAATTCAAAAGCTTTTGCAAATCAAATTAAATGATGCTTCTTGCAAATCAAATCAAATCAAACCCTTCGTATATAGGCTCAACGAAGCCTATCAAAGCTTTTAATCAATCCAAAGGCCCAATTTTCAAACAGCATTCACTCACGCATTCCAGTTTTAAGGGAAATATTGAAAAGATTGTGGTACCATGTTTACACGGGAGTCGTGGGGTGCCTAACACCTTCCCCACACTTAACCAAGCTCCCGAACTCAAAACTCTGATTTCAAAGATCAAGTTTCGACAGTGTCTAGCAATTGGGCCTCTTTTCAAATAAAATTCGGTTAAGTTGGTACAACCATTTTCAAAACTACTAACTGGCGACTCTGTTTAAATCAAATCGTCGATATATACACATGTTGGCCTCTTTCCTAAAAACCCTTCAAAACCTTTTTTGCAATAAAAAGAATAAGGAGAGAGATAATTTAGGAAGAACGATTTTAGGAAAACCGGGTTATAAACCGACCCGCGGTACTTCTTAAATTTTCCAACGTCGACAACTATTATTGAGAACTATTGATACTTCTCATTATTCTTGAACTATCATTTACTGTTGTACCCTTGGGATTTGAAATCTATATTATTCACCCTTATTGCTATATTACTTGCTGAGCAAACTTGTTGTTCATTTTTGCTTTCCCTAAAACATTTCAGTTAATGCAGAGCAGGGTGGACCCTCGGGTACGAATAAGGGCAAGGGCAAGACTACAGAGTAACTTTGTACTTAGTTAGAATTATTATGATGATGTAATAAGACTTAATTCGTATTTATGTATTAGCTATGTATTAGCTATGTTTAAGCTATATTTAAGTTACGAGGCCTTGGGACATGAATAATTATATTAAATAAATGTAATTTATTCTATCATTCCGTTATGTGAGATGTTATTATGTTATTAGTTATTTAGAAAGTGGCGAACCGAATTCTAGACGCGAGTGGTCTGAATTTGGGGGCATCATATAAACGCCTTTAAATAAATAATTATTTTATTATTAAATGAATAAGATTGTTACAAAGTATATGTTTTCTCATCATACATGATTGGCTTGTGTGCATACTACTTTCAATCTCCCACTTGCACTAAAGCCAATCACCATGGTATCTAATACCCATCTTCTCTAAGTGACGATTAAACTCCTGCTGTGTTAAAGGTTTAGTAAATGGATCTGCAATGTTGTTTTGAGTGTCCACTCGCTCTAGGGTAACATCTCCTCTTTCAATGATCTCTCTAATCAAATGAAATCGCCGCGACACGTATTTAGATTTCTGATGAGACCTGGGTTCTTTAGCCTATACAACAGTTCTGGTGTTGTCACAGAATAAAGGTACTGCTCCTCTATTGCTAGTAACCATGCCAAGTTCAGTTATGAACTTTTTCATCCAAACAACCTCCTTTACAGCTTCACTTGTAGCTATGTACTCTGCCTCTATCACTGAATCAACAACTATTTGCTGCTTGGAACTTTTCCAACTCATTGCGCCACCATTTAAGGTAAACACATACCCCGAAATGGATTTACTATCATCTTGATCCGTTTGGAAACTTGAGTCTGTATTGCCCTCTAGTTTTAATTCAGATCCATTGTAGACAAGAAATACATCCTTCATTCTTCTTAAGTACTTTAGGATATTTTTCACTGTCATCCAGTGCTCTTCTCCTAGATTCAATTGGTATCTGCTCGTTACACTAAGTGCATGAGCGACATCTGGTCTAGTACATATCATACCGTACATGATAAATCCTATTGCTAAAGCATAAGGTATCTTACCCATATGGTCTCTCTCCTCAGGTGTCTTTGGGGCATTTTTCATGGAGAGATGTATTCTATGCCTCATCGGGATGAGACCACTCTTGGAATCTTCCATGCTAAACCTCTTTAGCATCGTGTCAATGTACTTTCCTTGGAACAAGACAAGCATCCTTTTAGATCTATCTCTATAGATCTTAATCCCTAAAATATAGGATTCTTCTCCCAAGTCCTTCATGGAGAAATGCTTAGATAACCAGATTTTAATTAATTGTAGCATCGGAATATCATTCCCTTTCAGTAATATATCATCAACATATAATACAAGGAATGATACAACGCTCCCACTAACCTTCTTGTACACAAATGGTTGATCCTTATTTTTTATAAAATCAACCTCTTTGATTGTCTCATCAAAACGGATGTTCCACCTTCGACAAGCTTGCTTCAATCCATAAATGGATCGTTGCAACTTACAGACTTGTTTTGTTCCAACCGTTGAAACAAAACCCTCTGTTTGTGTTATATACACATCCTCCTCAAGTTTCCTAATGATGAAGGCCGTTTTCACGTCCATTTTTCAGACCTCGTAGTCGTTATAAGCTGCAATTGCAAGCAAAATCCGAATGGACTTAAGCAGAGCTACTGGTGAGAAGGTATCATAATAGTCAATTCCTTGCCTTTGTTTGAAACCTTTTGCAACTAGTTTGGCCTTATAGGTTTCTACCTTGCCATCTGCTTCAGTCTTTCTCTTAAAGACCCATTTGCACCCAATAGGCTTAATGCCCTCAGGTGCTGAAACCAAAGTCCATACTTGGTTTTCATACATGGAGTCGATCTCAAATTTCATTGCTTTTTGCCTTTTCTCTGAGTCTTTAGTACTGATATCCTGTTTGTAATTCAATGGATCATCATCATACATGATGCGGCCCTCATCGTCATCCTCTATGACGAATCCATACCTTTCAGGTATCTTCTGTATCCTTCTAGATTTACGAATAGGGTGTTGTACAATAGGTTCTTCTACTTGGTCAGGTACCTGACTTTGATCTGTTGTAATTTGTGGGTCTTGAACTTCTTCAAGATATATCTTACTCCCACTGATCCCTTCAAGGATAAACTCCTTTTCCAAGAAGGCAGCATGTTTCGCAACAAACACCTTTTGATCAGTAGGATGATAGAAGTAATACCTTGAAGTTTCTTTAGGGTATCCCACAAATTTACATTTTTCAGATCTAGTCTTCAGCTTATCATTTTCAAACTTTTTGATATAAGCTGGACAACCCCAAGTCTTAACATGCTTAATATTTGGTTTCCTCCCTGTCCATAACTCATATTGAGTCTTTGGGATGGATTTGGTAGGTACCTTGTTAAGTAGGTATGCATCTGCTTCTAGGGTATAGCCCCAGAATGATACTGGAAGATCGGTAAAACTCATCATGAAACGAACCATGTCCAACAATGTTTGATTTCTCCTTTCAGATACACCATTCAACTGTGGTGTTCCTGGTGGAGTCCATTGTGAGATTATACCATTTTCTTTGAGACAATTGTAAAACTCACCGCTTAAGTATTCACCACCTCGATCCGTTCAAAGAATCTTAATACTCTTGCTGGTTTGTTTCTTTACTTCACTTCTGAATTCTTTGAACTTTTCATATGATTCGAATTTGTATTTCATTAAATGCACATATCCATATCTTTAATGATCATCAGTGAAAGTAATGAAATAAGAATACCCTTCTTGTGCATTCGTTGTCATAGGTCCACATACATCTGTGTGTACCAAAGCAAACAACTCTATGACTCTTTCTCCTTTTCTACTAAAAGGAGATTTAGTCATTTTACCCTTGAGACAAAATTCACAAGTTGGATATGATTCATAATCAGACAGCTCTAAGAGCCCATCCTTATGCAACATGGATAACCTTGTTCATTGATATGACCGAGTCTACAGTGGCACATGAAAGTATAATTAACATCATCTCTTTTTCTTTTATTAGTTTATTTAATTTGAAGTATATTTTCATTCAAGTCAATCACGTAAAGTCCATTCAATAAATTACCAACATAATATAAAACATTCTTATTATAAATGGAACAACTATTGTTCTTAATTATAATATCAAAACCTTCTATATCCAATACAGAAATTCAAATAATGTTTCTAATAAGTGTTGGAACATAATAATAATTATCTAAATAAATGGACTTACCCAAAGGCAGTGCTAAACAATAAGTCCCTATAGCTAATGCAGCAACCTTTGCTCTATTTTCCACTTATAAGATGACTTCATCCTTGTTTAGCTTCCTACTTCTGACAAGTCCCTGCATAGTATTAAATATGTGAGAACTACATCCGGTATCCAATGCCCAAGTAGAATTTTAACTTTGAGAAAAATTAATTTCAATCATGAACAAACCTGAAGCTTCTCCATGCTTTTTCTGCTTTTGCAATGGAAGCATATTCCTTTGCTGTCTGGATCAGGTTTCTTATTTTCCTTTTTATTCGCCTTGCCTTTAGCCTTCTTGCTTTTCTTCTTTTTAGAAGATACCTTGGACCTCTTCCTTTTCTTAGAAGAATCATCTACCATTAAGACATGGTCCCGCTTGGATGGGAAGTGACCTTCAACAGTTTTCAACATGTTAAGTAACTCAGGCAAGCTGACGTCCAACTTATTCATGTGGAAATTCACAACAAATTGTGAGGTGTCCAGGAGTGACTACAAAATCAAATCTTGACTTAATTCCCAATCCACGGTGAAACCCAATTGTTCCAATTGTTCAATCAGATTAATTAACTTTAGACAATGAGTCTCAACTGTAGTTCCCTCGGACATGCGAGATCGGAAGAGCTCTCTAGATATCTGATACCTAGCAGTCCTGCTTTTCTCACCATATAATTCTTTTAGGTGCAACAAAATAGAATAGGCATCCATTTTCTAGTGCTGACGTTGTAGCTCGTTACTCATGGATACGAGTGTGGGCGTTGGGAAAAAAATGCGGGTCAATTTGGAACCTGGATCTTTAACTTTTCCTAAGTCTTGTTTCTACCCTCATTTTATCTTTTTTTTTGTGAAAAAGGTTTTAAAGGGATTTTTTAGGAAAACGCCAACATGTACCATTTCGACTATTTGAATGTTTTACAAAGTCGCCAGTTGGTAGATTTGAAATGGTTGTACCAACTCAACCGAGTTTTGTTTGAAAGTAGGCCTAATTGCTGGACACTGTCAAAACTGAATCTTTGAAACCAAAGTTCTAAGTTCAAGCCTTGGTTAAGTGTGGGGAAGGTGTTAGGCACCCCATAACTCCCGTGAAAACACGGTACCACATCTTTTCAATATTTACCTTTTAAATCTGCAATGTGTGTTTGAATGCTAGAAGAAATTAGGGCCTATGCTTGATTGATTTGAAAGTATGGACATGCTTCGTTGAACCTACATACGAAGGGTTTGATTTGATTTGCGAAAATCTCTTTTTGTAGACAAGATTTTTAAGATGATGTTTTGAAAGTAGGTTTTCAAACCCTTACGCTTACGTAGGAATTGAAGCATGTTGATACTTTCATTTTTTATCTTTTCAGCCTTTTGGCTCAATTTGAATGGTGATTATCGGGCTGCGAAACATTCTCGACCACAAAATATATACAAGTGTCGGTCTTCTCATGGGCATGACAACTATCAGAGTGACTCTAGCACGACAAACCATTATTTCACTATGTTGAGACCTTAAACCCAGATAACCGTTTTAAGGTCTTTTAGATGTATATTTTTACAGAAAAACTGGCAGGGTACATTTGAAAACTGAAATTTATCCATCGTGGAAATCAGATTCTGATCAGTTTAATCACAAATCCCACGATTCCTAGGCTCACAGAGGGAAGCCAATAAAACCTGCACAGCTCAAATATGCACAGAAATGTATATTTACATCTAAACGTCGCCATAACCAAGGATTCATCAGTAAATCCTGGCCTGCGTGTAGCCAAATGGTCTCGTTCCCACTAGATAGCGATCTAAGGGCCGCAAGGTTGCTTTATAATGAATAAACTAGAAAAACTGCTATATTTAAGTAAATCTCAGCCATTCTAGCTTCCCGGTACCGTCTGGACCTATTTTGAACCGTTTGAAAGATAGAATTGGCTAGATTTAAAGAAATTTAGTTCACCCAAAGAGATGTCAGCGCCGATTCATATCAAATGAATATTTACAGCAGCAATTTAATTATAATAAATAAATGATATATATATATATAGTTATATATAATTATATATACAAAAGCTGTAAAGGGCGATGGGTTTTCACTCCGATGCCCGGACTGGAATGTAAATATATATATATATATATATATATATATATATATATATTTAAAAAAGTTGTAAAAAGCCACAGAGTTATCCAGGCCTAACAGAATAAAAATATATATATATAAGCAATAAAGGGCGACGGATGTCAAATCCTATACCCGGACTAGAATGAAAATATATGTATATATTTATATTTATATATTTATAAAAGCTGTAAAAAGTCACGGGATGATCTTGGCTCGACTGAATGTAAATATATATATATAAAAACTGTAAAAGAGCCACAGAATGATCCATGCTAAACAGAATTAATATATATATATATATATATATAAAAGAGCCACGAAATTGTCCAGGCTCGGCAGAAAGTAAATATATATATATATATATATATATATATATATATATAACTGTAAAGGGCGACAGACATTCTATCATTTGCTTGGACAGAAATGTAAGTATATATATATATATTTAGAAAAGCAGTAAAAAGGCCACAGAATGATTCCGACCAAAATGAAATGTAAAATGTTAATATATACAATTAGTATATATATATTAAAGCAATAAAAAGGCCACGAAGTAGAAATCCAGGCCCAAATAAGTCAGAAAAATTTATATATATAAAAGCAGTAAACTGCCACAAATTTGACATCCGGGCATGACAGAATTGAAAAGTTAGTGTATATATATAGTTAAATATATACAAAAAAAAAAGTCAAACCAGGACTGGAAAGATAATCCAGTCCGGTGAAGGGTATGTATACGTATATATATATATATATATATATATATATGTAAAAGCTATTAAAAGTCGCGAACGATCCAGGCTGTAGAAATGTCAAAAAATGTATAAATGTACTAAAATGTACGAAAACTTAAGCAAAAACGGCCACGGAACTGAGTTTCGAGCATAATCAAAAAACAAAACATAACGTGCAAGTGTATAAATGCGTAATGAAGTAATATGAACTTCCTGATCGTAAAAATACTCACAATGGATTGCTATACGGGCATTTTGCCACTTGGTAGGCTTCAAACGTCCGTTTTCACCGGTTAATTTTTGATATGTGGTAGTATATGAGTATATCTACGTGTTAGAGTGATAAAATTTTAGTTTGGAGTACAAGAGGTAGGGCTAAGAAACGAAATGGGCAGAGTTTCAGAGCGTTTTTCTATTTAAAATGAGCTAGGGGTGCACTCAAATATAGACCTGATTGAAGCGACTCTACCAAAGGCAGCCTCCACTCTACCTGTAGCTCCACATGGCAGGGTCTGGGTGGTGGGTCCCGTTGCATCGAAGTACGTGCACTCCGAGCAATGCGAGGTCAGATTTGAAACTTTCTAACTTTGGATTGGAGCGTCCGTTGGAGGCGTACTGTACCTTTCCGGAAAGCCCTCGCCGAGAGTGTCACAATGACATGTGGGTAAATATTTTACTAGTCCAAAAAGATGGGTTCATAACCAGGTTTTTCATTTCCCTGTAGTTTGTCCGTTGAGCTGTCTTGCGCTGTTTCTATTCGGGATCAATGTTATGGTTCTTCCTGACCTTTGTGGTATCAATTTGGCTTCAGTTTGACCGAATCGGCTTCAAGTTGGTAAAATGACCATTTTTCCCCTCCCATGGTTGTTTTCAGTGTTGGCACGGTCTTTGATTGCTTTCTCGACATTGTCTCCGAGGTTTAATCCCATCCGACTCGGTTCTTCCCCAGGGTTATCTCTGAGGTTGACTTGGCCTCCCAGGATATCTCTGGGGATAATGTGATGCTTCGAGTTTGTCTCTGAAGGCTGAATTGGCTTCCCAGGGTTATCTTTGGGGCTGAAATAGATCTCCCGGTTGTGAACGGGGCTTAACTGTACCTCCCGGGTTGTGACCAGGGCTGAATTGATATCCCGATATTAAGACCGAGGTTGACCTGATGTCCCAGTATTGAGATTAGGGTTGACCTGATGGCCCGGTATTGAGACCGGGGTTGACCTGATGACCCGATATTGAGACCGGGGTTGACCTGATGGTCCGGTATGGAGACTGGGGTTGACCTGATGGCTATGTATTGAACCGGGGTTGACCTGATGGCCCGGTATGGAGACCGGGGTTGACCGATGGCCCGGTATAGAGATAAGGGTTGACCTGATAGCCTGGTATTGAGACCAGGGTTGGCCTGATGGCTCGTATTGAGATCGGGGATGACCGGACGTCCCGGTATTGAGACCGGGGTTGACCTGACTGCCCAGTATTGAGACTGGGGTTAACCGAAGGTTTTGGTATTGAGATCGGGGATGACCTGTTCCTCCCGGGTTGAGACTGAGGTTGAGTTGGCATCCTGGTATTGAGACCGGGGTTGTGTTAACATCCCGGTATTGAGATCGGGGTTGAGTTGACATCCTGGTATTGAGACCGGGGTTGAGTTAACATCACAGTATTGAGACCGAGGCTTAGTTGACATCACGGTGTTGAGACCGGTGCTGAGTTGACATCCCAGTATTGAGACCGAGGCTGAGTCGACATTCCGGTGTTGAGGCCAGGGTTGAGTTAACATCCCGGTATTGAGATCAGGGCTGCGGACTTTGGTTTCAACTTCCAGGGCTGTCTCCAGAAGATAAAAGATGATTTTGCCCTCCTGTATAGTTAGTAACAGGAAAACAAAATTTTGAGTGTCTACAGATGCCCCTCTTTATCATGTTTATGTAATGTAGTAGCATGAACATGAATAAAGATTTACTAGACACTTGAAATATGACAAGATATATTTAATGATGCAAATCGTAATGCAATGATTGTTAAAATATCTTCACAAATCGCATTTCACACTTCGCAAATCGCATATCGTATCGCAAATCGCATCGTAAATTATATATCGCGTCGCATATCACTTACCATTACCAATGTCTGTGTTGGGGTTGATTTTAATGGTTGACTTTCATCAGTGCTACTGATGTCTATACTGGTGTGGACTCCCACGATTTAATTTCTATCGGTGTTACCGATGCTTTGTTTGATGAAGATAAATTAAAACTTTGCCTACATTTCTGCTGGGGATAACGTTATTCGTGATAATCCTTGGTGTCAGGCTATCATTGTCTATTTACGCCATTACCTGCTGGGAATGACATCGTCCTGATAGCTCTTGGTGTTGGTAGGATACCACTGGTAGGTTATCAGAGTTAGGCTATCACAGACTGTTCTCGTCACTTTCTGCTGGGGATGACGTCATCCGTGATATCTCTTGATGTTACCTTGGTTTGAGACCAATGGCTTCCCACATCTGTCGATACTCTCCGTAGGGCATATTTTCCTTCGGATGATGACGTTGTACATTTCTAAAGGCTCCTCTGCTGGGGATATATCTCTGTGGCCGAGTTACCTCAGCGTGTGCTTCCGATGTCTATCCTGACGATAATTTACACCGGCAGTTTGCAACAGGAGGTTGAATCACCAATCCTTCTCGATGCTCCCTCTAAGGATTTGTATAACAGATTCCATCATCTATCCTCTGTGGGGATGGATTAATTTACTTTTTCCACCATCGGACCATTCATGATGCTTTGCTGGGGTTATGCCAACGGTTAATAGTGTCAGGAAATCCGACCTCCGCTGAAGTGGCCTTCAACGGCTGAATGTCATCAGACCATTTTCGCTGCTTCGCTGGGGTTGTGCCAACGACTGATGCTTCGTTGGGATTGAGCCAATAGCTGAAATGTCACCGGTCTGTACCCGAATGCTTCACTGGGGTTGAGCCAACGGTTGAGATGTCACATGTCTGTACCCGAATGCTTCGCTGTGGTTGGGCCAACGGCTGAGATGTCACTGGTCTATACCCAAATGCTTCGCTGGAGTTGAGCCAACGGCTGAGATGTCATCGGTCTGTACCCGATGCTTCGGTGGGGTTGATGTGACACCTAAAAATCTGGGTAATTCAATTTTCACGGGATTTGGTGTTCACTGTATAAATATCATATATCTATCTATCCATAATAAATGCAAACCATGAAATAAATAGAAAAACTCCATCATCTCCCCTTATGGGGTTACATCTGAAATAAGATACATAAATAATCCCAGGTCATACTTAACCTTAAATCTCAAATGCGAAAACGTAAACAAATAAGTCTTAATCATTACACATAAGCCTTAAACATAAACATTCTCAAATAAACAACAAGTCTTCATCACTTGTTGACTTTGCCCTTGCAATTGCTAGTGGAAAGCTCATCGGACCTTTCGTTCTTAACTGCAATGTTATTATGCAAGAGTGAGAACGATTGCCCACAAGTATAACAATATAATGATAATAATAACATGCGAGTGAATCAAGAATTTTGAATAAAGAAAACTCGGCTTTTGAATCAAGAATGAATAACAAGAATCAAAAGAACATCTGAGGGTCATAAGACCTTGAACTGTATCCCAGGTTATTAAGTATTTCTACTTAAACCTTTAACAGTCATAAGACTATATGGACTCTACTACTCGTACTTAGGGGGATCAGCCCTTAGTAACCATACTGTGCACAATATCTCAATGCTAAAGCACAAATAATCCCCCTTTACAGGGTTGTTCATCTCAGTTTGACATCAGAGTCCGTACCAAAAGAAGTTTGGTTTGGATAAGCTCACCAACAGTTCTATAATTTAGAACGTTCATCAACTATGGACTAGTCGAATCAATAAAGGTTCGCTAGCCTTACAAGGTTCAACAATAAACGATATCCAAATCAAATAATAATTTCTCAAGAGTATGCAACTGAATAAATATTGTATAACTGGAATCATGCTTTAAAGGTATTATAACATCTCGTATGGAATCTCAACTTGAATAATCAAGGATAAGAACTTGCATCATGATAGTATTTCAAGAATAGAAAACTTGCTCAATAAAAGTAAAGTTTGAGTTTAGAAACTTGTTGGACATAAGAATAAAGAATAGAACACTTATTCAACTTAAAGAGTATAGATAAGAAAACTTGTGTAATTATAATCGAGTTAGGGTAAGGAAACTTACTTAACAATAATAAGTTAGGGATAGAACACTTGCCTCGTGCGCAAGCTACAAATATAGTTACAATTCAATTCCTCAACGTTCTACACATTACATTATGTAAATGACATTGATTAGTTTTCATAGCTATTATGTTTAATTGTTGAACTTCTCACTTAAGTTCAACTTGTGACACCCCCAAATCCGGGTTCTTCATTTCCTTATGATTTGGTGTTCACTATCTAATTATAACATACAACTACTGCCCAATAATAAGGAATGTAAAATAAATTACAACCTTATCAATAAATAAAAATCTTCCTTATAAAAAGATTACAACTTAATTGAATAAATCTCAGGGTTTGCTAACCTTAACATAAACAATAAATGCAAAAAATAAAACATAACATAAATGAAGCCTTATTATAATCATGATCAAAATACAACAAGTCTTCACTTGTTCATCTTGCCTTTCCCTTTACTCATTGACGGTACGTCAACGTTCTCGACTTTAGCTGCAATAGTTATTTAATTGCAAGAGTGAGCAAACAAAAGCTCACTTGGAATACAATAATAATAATGACATAAACTGAATAGTTTCAATATATTTGAATAACTTATCTTTCATCAATAATAAAGAATTGAATAATAATCCTTTCATCAATATTTAGAATTCGAATATTGAAATCATCCGAGGGTCATAAGACCTTAAACTATGTTCTGGGTTTAAACATTTCTATTTAAAACCTTTAACAGTCGTTTAGACTATGGACTCTTAACTCGTACGTAGGGGGATCAGCCCTTCATACCATGTATTGTGCACAAACATCTTAATGCTTTTGCATGGTAATCCTCTATTAAATAGGGTTGTTCATATCAGTATTTGATACAAGTCCGCACTAAAGAAAGTTTGGTTTGGATAAGCTTAAAAGGAAATTTGGAGTTCAACTTCATCAACTAAGGAGTAGTTGAATCGACTCACAATAATTAAGAGTTCAATAATACAAGAATTATGAACCGAGTATAAGTCATAACAATAGACTTCATATTAAATAGGCATGCTTTAGAAATAACTTAAAGCATTTGAAAGATAGATAAACCTTGCTTGAACAATTAAGTCAAGGTCATACTAATTTAATAATGAACTTGATAAGATAACTATTCAATATATAAATTATAGAGAATACAATATCTTGCATATGAATAACAAGTTAGAATATGAAACTTGCTCAAGGAAATAGTATAATTAGAAGACTTGCATAAACGTAAAAGAAAGGTTTAGGAAAAACTTGCCTCAAGCGCAAGCTACAACTTAAAATCACTTCCACAATTATCCTACATATCATATTACGGTTACAATACCAATTAGTTCATAACCATTACGTTTAACCGTTGAACTTCTTACTTAAGTTCAACTTAACAACGTGGTTTACAACTTAACTCGCTAACTAACCACATACGTAAGTCTAAACCACAACATGCATATCATACGCATATAACACTTTAAACTATCATATCGTACCCTATGATAATAATATTCAAGTACACACATAACATATTAATATAAGACTTCAAATTATCTTAAATATATCAAATATATGTTATCTTATTGTTTAATACACTTAACATATCATCACATTAAGTTAGTTAATCATGTACTAGCATAAAACTACTCGGAACCAAACTAAAGTTTTCGGACAGCATGTAGCCCAGCTGGGGCGGGATTTTCTAGGCATAATGAGCCGCTGGGGTGGGGCCCCCCACTGGTGGATTCTCCGGCTCGTGAACTGTGTAGAGAAATAAGCCAATTTGGCTTATTTCTTCACACCAAAGTCCGATTTTAACTAACATAATGCATATGAAATTTTATGAAAACAAATCCTTACACTTCTAACATGATTTTAACATACATAAACACCACAACACATAATCAAAACACTAATTTTCATGATTTTGAAGAAAACACCATTGTTAAGTGTTCTTGATGAAAATTGATACTGTGAGTTTGTTTTTAAACCAAATCACGTAATTCAAATTGTATTAACTTTATTTCTTAACATATTATCATAATCTATGATCAATTTTCATAACAAAGGATAATCAAATACCATTTTTGATATTTAAAAATTATTTTTCAAAGTAAGTTCACCGTAAATTGCTAGGAACATGATTTCTTCATATTCATCATATTTACGTGAATTGTGCCATCTAGATTATCACATAACACTTATATAATAGTATATATATACTATGACATGTAATAATCATAATCACATGATTTTTAAAGAAAACTAATTAAAAAGAAGCAAAAACTTGAAGAATAGTAAAAATATAACTTTAAAAGTTCAATAGTTTAGATTATACCCTTTGATTGTTTTGGAGAAGAAGATGAAGGTGATGATTATCTTTTTGATTTCTCAAAGCCTTCCCCCTTCTTCTTTCTCTCTTCTTCTTCTCTCTGTTCTTTCTTTCTTTTTGTTTTGTTCTAACTCTCTAACTAACGTAGCTTAGATATATTATAACTGATATAATATAATATACATATTATACATATAATTATATAATATATGTAACTGCTATCTACTTAATATATATACTAATTACAATTAATACATAAGTTACAATATTTGAAATTTAAAAAACCCTCAGGCTTGTTTGGTAAAACAACTTATTTAAAAATAGATTTTTAGTAGTTAAGGCCCAGTTTGGCAAAACGGATTTAAAATAGGTGCAAGGGACTTTTTTGGCAAAACAATTTTAAAAACTCTTTTTAATCCTTTAACACATACTTTAAATGTTACACTTTATTAATTAAATCTTAACATTCTTAATTTAATTAATTAAAAGCTAACATCACTTAACCACATAAAAATTACCACATAACAATTATAATTACTTGCTAATTATAATTTCATGTAACAATTACCACATAAACTTCATCTAATTTAATTATCTCAATTAAATTAGAACTATACCATAAAATCATTACACATCAATTAAATTAAATATTAAATATTCATTTAATTAATATATTACACTTAATTAAATTACTCCACAACAATCACATAAATTATTTATTTCACTCAATAAATAAATCAATTAAAATATTTATTTAATTCAATAAATATTTAAAATTCATATAAAATTCTCATTCGTTACAATCTTCCTTCCTTAAAAAAAATTTGTCCCCAGAATCACAACAAAAAACTCATCTGTTACATTTTTCCCCCCTTAAAAAGATTCTGTTACAAATAATTGGGGACAAGTTTTCATCATAACATCTTCGAGTTCCCACGTAGCTTCTTCAGCACTGTGGTTCCTCCAGATTACTTTAACAGAAGGTATCACTTTATTTCTAAGTACTTATTCTTTTCTATCAACTATTTGAACATGCACTTTTTCATATGTTAGGTCTTTATCGAATTGTAAAGGCTCGTACTCTATCACATGCTTGTAGTCATGTTTGTACGGTCGTAATACGGAAATACAAAAAACGTTGTGTATATTATCTAGCTTCGGAGGTAACGCAACCTCATAAGCCACTCCGCCAACCTTTCGTAGTATCTCAAAAGGTTCGATAAATTGAGGACTCAGCTTCCCCTTCTTCCCAAATCGAATCTTCCCCTTCTAGGGAGATACCTTTAGGAAAACGAAGCTTCTTGCTACAAATTCTCGATTCTGTCGATGTTGATCGGCATACTTCTTCTGTTTGTCTTAAGCAGCAACTAATCTTGTTCTGATCAGCTTCACTATTTTAGCGATTTGTTGCACCAATTCTGGTCCCAACAGTTGACGATCACCGACCTCATCCCAGCACAATGGAGTCCTGCATTTCCTACCGTATAACGCTTCGTAAGGCGGCATGCAGATACTCGCATGATAACTATTGTTGTAGGCGAACTCTACCAATGGTAGATGATCATCCCTGCTTCCTTTGAAGTTCATAAAGCAAGATCTCAGCATGTCCTCTAGCGTCTGAATTGTTCTCTTGCTCTAGCCATCGGTCTGAGGATGGTATGCCGTACTCATTCATAATTGCGTTCCCATACATTCTTGTAAACGCTTCCAGAAATTTGACCTAAAATGCGGATCTCTGTCGGACACAATCAACACCAGAACATCGTGTCGAGAGATAATTTCCTTAACATACAGCTTCGCTAACTGATCCAAGTTGAACTTAATCTTGATCAATAGGAAATGTGCTGACTTCGTCAGTCGATCCACTATCACCCAGATCGCATTAAAACCCTTCTGTGTCGCTGGAAGACCAACCACGAAATCCATCGTGATGTGCTCCCATTTCTATTCCGAAATCTCTAGCGGTTGTAATAATCCACTCGGTCTCTAGTGTTCTGTTTTGACCTTATGGCACGTTAGACATTTCGCAACGCATTCAGCTACGTCTCTCTTTATGTCCGGCCACCAAAAATGCTATCTGAGATCCTGGTACATCTTCTTACTCCCAGGGTGAATCAAATATCTCGAACTGTGAGCTTCACTCAAAATCTCCTCTTTGACGTCTGGTACTGGCGGTACCCAGATTCTCCCTTCAAATCATAGCAGTCCTTCACTATCGATCTTAAACTTGATTTCTTCACCATCGGTTATTGTCTTACGAATCTTCCCACACTCCTCGTCATGCTGTTGTGCCTCTTTCACCCTGTCTACCAGAGTAGAACCAGTAGTTACTTGAAATAGCTTCTCATCTGATTCCTTTGGATACTTGACTTCCAACTCTAACTTAGCCATCTCTGCTATCAACTGATTCTGATCAGTTAACATATTTAACTTCTCGCGACCCTTCCTGCTTAAAGCGTCGGCAACAACGTTAGCTTTACTCGGATGGTAAAGAATCTCGCAGTCGTAGTCCTTGATAAGTTCCAACCATCTCCTCTGGTGTATGTTCAAATCCTTCTAGGTGAAGATATACTTCAGACTCTTATGATCCGTGTATATCTCACACTTCTGTCCATATAGGTAGTGTCTCAAAATCTTCAGAGCAAACATTATTGCCGCCAATTCTAAGTCATGGGTTGGATACCCTTTCTCATAATCCTTCAGCTGACGTGATGCATAGTCAATAACTTTGTCGCTTTGCATCAGAACACAACCTAATCCCTTATGTGAGGCATCACTGTATACTATAAAATTTCCTGTACTATCCGACAATGACAACACCAGTGCAGTACTCAACCTCTTCTTTAGTTCCTAAAAAATCTCCTCACACTTTTTCGTCCAAACAAACATAACTATTTTACAAGTCAAATTCGTCAACGGAGTTGCAATTTTGGAAAAGTCTTGGATAACTCTCCGGTAATAACCTGCCAATCACAAGAAACTCTTCACTTCAGACGGCGTCTTCGACTGATCCCAATTCATCACTACTTCAACCTTCGACGGATCTACTGAAATCCCATTCTTGTCAATCACGTGACCAAGAAATTGCACACGTTCTAACCAGAATTTGCATTTCGAGAATTTTGCGTATAGCTTCTCCCGTATTAGCGATTCTAAGGTTAGCCTTAAATGCTCGGTGTGTTCCTCCTCGGTTTTGGAATAAACCAGGATGTCATCTATAAACACTACTATGAACTTGTCTAGGAATGGCTTAAATACCCTATTCATTAAGTCCATAAATACAGCTGGTACATTCGTTAGACCAAATGACATCACTAAGAACTCATAATGTCCATACTGAGTTCTAAAAGCCGTCTTCGGTATATTTTCTCTCCTTAGCATTAGCTGATGATACCCACTTCTCAAATCAATTTTTGAGAAGTATCTACCACCCTTCAGTTAATCGAACAAGTCATCGATCCTAGGTAAAGAATACCTATCCTTGATCGTGACTTTGTTTAACTCCCTATAATCAATGCATATTTGATGAGTAGGTTTTATACCCACTAATCGGTATTCGTTATAGCTTGATTCTGAATGCTTTCGAGTAATTTGCTGGTCATTTCTATTGGGTTTATACGTTTATGTGCAGGAAACGAAATGAGTACGAAAGAGGGCGTTAAAGGAGAATTTGGAGCTAAAGTCATCATCATGCCGCCACCTTGTAAGTGGGCCATGCGAAATCCTAGCTGCTCACGGAATTAGCAAATCCCAAGAAGCTCTCGAATTCCATAGGCAACTCATTGGTTGGGCCCAAGGACATGCATAGCAAGTTTAATATATGCAGTTACCATGCAAATCATATTATTCATCAGCAGCTTACTTGCGAAATAAAATATATCATCTAATTATGGGCTAGAGATGAATTAGGCTGCAGCAGCTTGCAGAGTCACCCGCAGGGGCGGGGAAGGTGTAGTGCCGGACAGAAGGATCCCCCGCTGGGGCAGGGCTGCATGCATGAATACACCCGCTGGGTCGGGGAGGCGCTCAGCCGAATTCCTTTTCTACTTTGAGTCGGATTCATGCAAGTGGAGATAAATTAAGGCTGCTGCTAATTTCCTTGCGGGACTAAGATTACGGTGTAATTGCAATACAAACAAGAAGTGGAGATGAATTAGGAGGCCACGAATGGTATTAGAAAAAGGAGTATGTGATATAAGAGGGGTCCACGAGTTTGCATGATATAAAAAAAGAAAGATGCTGATTTCTTTTCTAGTGGGACACGTAACTTGTATAAAGGGAGAGCAGCTTGCATGGATATAGATATATTTAGATACTCTAGTAGGATTCCATTATGGAGCAGATTAGTTTTGATATGTATTACATTAGTATAGCTTTATTATTGATATATTATATACTTTAGTAAGGCAGCATATTAAATGAGACGGAGCAACATGGTAGCAAGCTGGACTCCTTTTCATACACGGATCCGTGCAACGCATGAGAGAGTAAGAGGGACTTAACGGGTGATAAGCCCAAGAAAGGGACTCCATTCGCTTAGTATATATATTATATATATTATATAGTATAGCTGAATTAATTATTAATAGATTAGTTTAGTTTAGTTTTTCAAATAAAATAAATAAACCCTAGTTGAAAGGGAATTTGGAGATTGAAGCACTTGGAGGCCATTAGAGATCCAGATCAAGAGCAAGAAGGAGGACGAATTTGCCGGCAACAGATTCAATTCTTTTCCTTAATCTTTTTCTTATCTTTTAATGTGTATTCAAGTGTGGATTCTTAGTTTTAATTCAATGAACTAATTCTTTGTTTAAGATTGCAATAGATCTTATTGTGTAATTTATTTTATTATACTTCTCTATTAATTATTGTGATCTATTGTTGTGAATTGTCTATTATGATTTGGAATTAATTGCTTAATTGCTTAGCTAACAATTACCGTGATAATCTATATGAAATTGATTGAGGAGTATAGATTTAGATCTGATCATGATAGCATGTGTTTGTGATTTCTTCATAGATGAAAATTATGATTCGTGTTTAGGGTAGAAGTATCCCTTTACGCCATATGTAATCTAATAGAGAACTTGTGATTAAATCCTTTTTAATTGTAATTCACATAGCAATATAGTGGATTAGTTAATTAGGATGTCTTGCTTAATTCTATCATCTGTGGATTTGAGTGAGTATGGTATGATGCATCGAGAGGTGGTTATATTTACTTTCGTGTTCTTGATTAACAATTCAGGATATAGAGAATAATTGATGAGAAGTATGTTAACTTAGATGAAGCAATAAGTGAAGTTGTGATCTTAAATCTCCATGATCTGAATTTAACTAGTGGTGATTTAATAGTAGTTTAATTATATAAATTGAAATTCATTCGTTTAAATAAGATTGAGTTGGTTACGGGTTAGTACTTGGTGATTTTTGTTAAATAATTCCTCGTGGGATCGACACTCTACTTTCACTCTATTACTTGTTGACCACGTATACTTGCGTGTTGTGCGTAACTAGATTTTACCCAACAAGTTTTTGGCGCCGTTGCCGGGGAATTAATTTAATAATTATTTGCCAATATTAATTTCAATCAAATTAGTCTTAATTTAAACATTTTTTTTATTTATTTAATTCTCTTCCTATTTTACTCTCTTTTTTTTCAGGCACCATGGCTGAATTCAATTATCAATGGCCATATACGAACATGACTCAACCAAGGAAAATAGTGATTGATGAACTTATATTAGCACAGATTGAAAAGCTTTCGAAGACGGTGGAGGTTTTCGCAGCCCAACAGAGTCGAAGGATGGCAGTTACGTGTAATTATTGTGCTGGCAACCATCAAAGTCATCAATGCACCGTCAGTTTTGAACCGGCACCATATAGTGGTGATTACCTCAACAACTATGCTCAGCCTAACTATCATCAAGATTGGGGGTATCACCCGGATTCTTCATGGAGCTACAATTATGATGACCAAAACTATGCTCCAAATCCATCATACACACCAGAATTTTCATGTCCACCTCCATTGCCACAAGAAGAAAAGCTAGGTTAGGAAGAGGAGTTGGCTAGAATCCAAGCAGAAAATGACGCGGCGAGGAAATCTCTACGGACGGAAATGAAGAAATTATCAATTCAAATAGGACAGATAACGAATGCAATGAATAGTCGGTCCCAAGGAGATTTGCCAAGTGAAACAGAAAAGAATCCGAAAGCCGTGAATAACATTCCTCCAAGCACTAGTTCTAATTACTTGGATTTTGAAACTGATGGAGAGCCAGAATTAAATCTGCTATTGGATGAGCCACAAGAAGAAAAGTCAAATCTGGAGGAACTCATGTCAAACGTCATAGCAGATCAAGAGGAGGGGAAGATTAGTTAGGGGTTGTCAAGTCAAGATCTTAACAATCAGATGGAGCAACTCATCACTACCCCACCAAATGGTCCTAATTACATGGATTCCGAAACAGAAACAGATAATTCAAAGCTGAGGGAATGTTGGCTCAAGTTCATAGCAGACATAGAGGAGAGGAGGATTAATCAAGAGAGTTCAATTCGAGATCAAGAGTTATCAACTAAAAATCTTAATAATAAGATAGAGCAAATGGACAACGCCTCAAACAACCTTCTTCCAAGTACTTGGATTTATGACATGGATGACGAAACTGACGGAGAACCCGGACCAAATCTGCAGCTGGATGAGCCACAAGATATAGAAAGTGTGGAGACAAATGGGGATAATGAAATAGAGGTCGACGAAGATCTAAATGGGTCTCCGCCAAAGATCAAAGAGCCAGTCAGATTTGCAAAACCATGCCCGATTGGTAGTCATGTCGTCGGCAACGCTCTTTATAACACAAGAGCGAGTATAATGTTGAAGCCATGGTGGGACGAGAAAGAGAAGATAGACGAAGAGACCATTGTGTGTGACAAGCTTCCAAGCCCCAAAGTGATCACATACACAATGGAGAAAACACCTAGCTGTAGGACC
The DNA here is from genome assembly GCA_020205555.1 of Panax stipuleanatus. Taxonomy (NCBI): domain Eukaryota; kingdom Viridiplantae; phylum Streptophyta; class Magnoliopsida; order Apiales; family Araliaceae; genus Panax; species Panax stipuleanatus. The sequence continues at coordinate 69,008,692 of CM035118.1, forward strand.
TTCTTCATAGAGATAATATCGAATAAGAGAATGCTAGGTGATTTTAATGCACGGGACATCGCGTGTGGGAATTTTCCAAAGGATTATTTGCTATTGATGGATGGAGGGTTCCTCAACTTTCGAAGAGGAATTGGATAGCAGTTGACCAAACAAAGTCCGGCTGAATGACTATAAATCAAGCGCTTATTGGGAGGCAACCCAAGTTTAATTCTAAATTTTAGTTTTTTTTTAGGTTTCATATTATTTTTAGATTTTTTATTTTTTTTAGGATTTAATAAGCTTGCTTCTATTGTGTTCACAGGTGAGTCGAGTCCAACTCGAGTGTGGTGCCCGATTCATTTCAATGAGCTAGCTTATTCTTCAGACTTAGCAGACAAGGAGGAAAATGCTATATTCAGGGAAGTCCTCTCTTTTAATTTTGCCTATCTTAGCCATTGAGGACAATGTCTGTTTTAAGTTTGGGGGTATTTATCATGTTTAGTATTTACTTGGGTAATGTTTTGATGGAATTTAATTTTGGCCAATGATAAGTGAGTAGTTAATGTTGTTGACTCTTGAAAAATTGATGAGCTTGCCTAGTCTATATTTTAACTCATTAGTTGGTTTCACATTACTTGCGAAATTTTAGAAAATTTACACATATCCATTTATTTAGCTAGTTGGGGTTGAAATTTTTAACTCATTAGTTGGTTTCACATTACTTGCGAAATTTTTGTAAATTTACACATATCCATTTGTTTAGCTAGTTGGGGTTGAAATTTTTAACTCATTAGTTGGTTTCACATTACTTGCGAAATTTTTGAAAATTTACACATATCCATTTGTTTAGCTAGTTGGGGTTGAATTTTTTTTTGACTAAATGCTTATGAAAGATATCATTGCAACTTGAAAAATCGTATTTGAGCATCAGTCAAAGTGAAAATTAGGCACTCACATAAGTTTGGGGGAAATCTTGGGATATTTTTGGAAAAAATTTATTGGAACCTTCCCGAATTGAATAACTGAAGCATGTGGTGGGTCGAGATGGAGCGTAAAACGCACTCCCCATAAACACATGCACGAGATGGAGCGTAAAACGCACTCGTTCAATAGAAAGTGGATCGTGAGATGGAGCGTAAAACGCACTCACTAAAAAAATAAAAAAATAGAAATTTTGAAGTACTTGGGAAGAGTTCATATGTGCTTAAATGTTTAAATATCCGGTTGATCCTCATGAAAAAATTAATTATACTTTGTCTATATTAGCAGAGATTGTTGTGAAAAGAAATTTTGAGAGTTGTTTTTGAAAATCTTTTATGAGTATTGGTTGATCTTATCTAAATCATGACTAGTTGAACGTTTGGATGCACACACACACTTAAAGGATCATTAGTAGATGTGGAACTGATGAAAATTATTGAAATTCTTAGACATGACATTGTTTTGAGAATTTCTGTGGGTTATCATTTTTTGTAACCTTTGAGGCCGCTGTTCAAATTCATATTGACTAATTGCCTGAGTGGATCATTGCTAGATAATGAATCTGTCTAATTTGTGTGTTTGCTTGAGGACAAGCAAAGTTTTAAGTTTTGGAGTATTTGATGAGTAGGTTTTATACCCACTAATCGGTATTCGTTATAGCTTGATTCTGAATGCTTTCGAGTAATTTGCCGATCATTTTTATTGGGTTTATACGTTTATGTGCAGGAAACGAAATGAGTACGAAAGAGGGCGTTAAAGGAGAATTTGGAGCTAAAGTCATCATCATGCCGCCACCTTGTAAGTGGGCCATGCGAAATCCTAGCTGCTCACGGAATTAGCAAATCCCAAGAAGCTCTCGAATTCCATAGGCAACTCATTGGTTGGGCCCAAGGACATGCATAGCAAGTTTAATATATGCAGTTACCATGCAAATCATATTATTCATCAGCAGCTTACTTGCGAAATAAAATATATCATCTAATTATGGGCTAGAGATGAATTAGGCTGCAGCAGCTTGCAAAGTCACCCGCCGGGGCGGGGAAGGTGTAGTGCCGGACAGAAGGATCCCCCGCTGGGGCGGGGCTGCATGCATGAATACACCCGCTGGGTCGGGGAGGCGCTCAGCCGAATTCCTTCTCTACTTTGAGTCGGATTCATGCAAGTGGAGATAAATTAAGGCTGCTGCTAATTTCCTTGCGGGACTAAGATTACGGTGTAATTGCAATACAAACAAGAAGTGGAGATGAATTAGGAGGCCACGAATGGTATTAGAAAAAGGAGTATGTGATATAAGAGGGGTCCACGAGTTTGTATGATATAAAAAAAGAAAGATGCTGATTTCTTTTCTAGTGGGACACGTAACTTGTATAAAGGGAGAGCAGCTTGCATGGATATAGATATATTTAGATACTCTAGTAGGATTCCATTATGGAGCAGATTAGTTTTGATATGTATTACATTAGTATAGCTTTATTATTGATATATTATATACTTTAGTAAGGCAGCATATTAAATGAGACGGAGCAACATGGTAGCAAGCTGGACTCCTTTTCATACACGGATCCGTGCAACGCATGAGAGAGTAAGAGGGACTTAACGGGTGATAAGCCCAAGAAAGGGACTCCATTCGCTTAGTATATATATTATATATATTATATAGTATAGCTGAATTAATTATTAATAAATTAGTTTAGTTTAGTTTTTTAAATAAAATAAATAAACCCTAGTTGAAAGGGGATTTGGAGATTGAAGCACTTGGAGGCCATTAGAGATCCAGATCAAGAGCAAGAAGGAGGACGAATTTGCCGGCAACAGATTCAATTCTTTTCCTTAATCTTTTTCTTATCTTTTAATGTGTATTCAAGTGTGGATTCTTAGTTTTAATTCAATGAACTAATTCTTTGTTTAAGACTGCAATGGATCTTATTGTGTAATTTATTTTATTATACTTCTCTATTAATTATTGTGATTTATTGTTGTGAATTGTCTATTATGATTTGGAATTAATTGCTTAATTGCTTAGCTAACAATTACCGTGATAATCTATATGAAATTGATTGAGGAGTATAGATTTAGATCTGATCATGATAGCATGTGTTTGTGATTTCTTCATAGATGGACATTATGATTCGTGTTTAGGGTAGAAGTATCCCTTTACGCCATATGTAATCTAATAGAGAAGTTGTGATTAAATCCTTTTTAATTGTAATTCACATAGCAATATAGTGGATTAGTTAATTAGGATGTCTTGCTTAATTCTATCATATGTGGATTTGAGTGAGTATGGTATGATGCATCGAGAGGTGGTTATATTTACTTTCGTGTTCTTGATTAACAATTCAGGTTATAGAGAATAATTGATGAGAAGTATGTTAACTTAGATGAAGCAATAAGTGAAGTTGTGATCTTAAATCTCCATGATCTGAATTTAACTAGTGGTGATTTAATAGTAGTTTAATTATATAAATTGAAATTCATTCGTTTAAATAAGATTGAGTTGGTTACGGGTTAGTACTTGGTGATTTTTGTTAAATAATTCCTCGTGGGATCGACACTCTACTTTCACTCTATTACTTGTTGACCACGTATACTTGCGTGTTGTGCGTAACTAGATTTTACCCAACAAGTTTTTGGCGCCGTTGCCGGGGAATTAATTTAATAATTATTTGCCAATATTAATTTCAATCAAATTAGTCTTAATTTAAACATTTTTTTTATTTTTTTAATTCTCTTCCTATTTTACTCTCTTTTTTTTCAGGCACCATGGCTGAATTCAATTATCAATGGCCATATACGAACATGACTCAACCAAGGAAAATAGTGATTGATGAACTTATATTAGCACAGATTGAAAAGCTTTCGAAGACGGTGGAGGTTTTCGCAGCCCAACAGAGTCGAAGGATGGCAGTTACGTGTAATTATTGTGCTGGCAACCATCAAAGTCATCAATGCACCGTCAGTTTTGAACCGGCACCATATAGTGGTGATTACCTCAACAACTATGCTCAGCCTAACTATCATCAAGATTGGGGGTATCACCCGGATTCTTCATGGAGCTACAATTATGATGACCAAAACTATGCTCCAAATCCATCATACACACCAGAATTTTCATGTCCACCTCCATTGCCACAAGAAGAAAAGCTAGGTTAGGAAGAGGAGTTGGCTAGAATCCAAGCAGAAAATGACGCGGCGAGGAAATCTCTACGGACGGAAATGAAGAAATTATCAATTCAAATAGGACAGATAACGAATGCAATGAATAGTCGGTCCCAAGGAGATTTGCCAAGTGAAACAGAAAAGAATCCAAAAGCCGTGAATAACATTCCTCCAAGCACTAGTTCTAATTACTTGGATTTTGAAACTGATGGAGAGCCAGAATTAAATATGCTATTGGATGAGCCACAAGAAGAAAAGTCAAATCTGGAGGAACTCATGTCAAACGTCATAGCAGATCAAGAGGAGGGGAAGATTAGTCAGGGGTTGTCAAGTCAAGATCTTAACAATCAGATGGAGCAACTCATCACTACCCCACCAAATGGTCCTAATTACATGGATTCCGAAACAGAAACAGATAATTCAAAGCTGAGGGAATGTTGGCTCAAGTTCATAGCAGACATAGAGGAGAGGAGGATTAATCAAGAGAGTTCAATTCGAGATCAAGAGTTATCAACTAAAAATCTTAATAATAAGATAGAGCAAATGGACAACGCCTCAAACAACCTTCTTCCAAGTACTTGGATTTATGACATGGATGACGAAACTGACGGAGAACCCGGACCAAATCTGCAGCTGGATGAGCCACAAGATATAGAAAGTGTGGAGACAAATGGGGATAATGAAATAGAGGTCGACGAAGATCTAAATGGGTCTCCGCCAAAGATCAAAGAGCCAGTCAGATTTGCAAAACCATGCCCGATTGGTAGTCATGTCGTCGGCAACGCTCTTTATAACACAAGAGCGAGTATAATGTTGAAGCCATGGTGGGACGAGAAAGAGAAGATAGACGAAGAGACCATTGTGTGTGACAAGCTTCCAAGCCCCAAAGTGATCACATACACAATGGAGAAAACACCTAGCTGTAGGACCTTCTTCATAGAGATAATATCGAATAAGAGAATGCTAGGTGATTTTAATGCACGGGACATCGCGTGTGGGAATTTCCCAAAGGATTATTTGCTACTGATGGATTGAGGGTTCCTCAACTTCCGAAGAGGAATTGGATAGCATTGACCAAACAAAGTCCGGCTGAAGGACTATAAATCAAGCGCTTATTGGGAGGCAACCCAAGTTTAATTCTAAATTTTAGTTTTTTTTTAGGTTTCATATTATTTTTAGATTTTTTATTTTTTTAGGATTTAATAAGCTTGCTTCTATTGTGTTCACAGGTGAGTCGAGTCCAACTCGAGTGTGGTGCCCGATTCATTTCAATGAGCTAGCTTATTCTTCAGACTTAGCAGACAAGGACACTACAAAAAACTGGGTCATAGGCGACGGGGGTAATGGCGACGGCAAAATCGCCGTCGGGAATGACCTCAATGGCGACGGTGAAGCCGTCGTTAGTGTATGCCGTCGGCAATGACCTATTTTCCCTTATATGGCGCCATCTTTTCCACTACCCGCGCGCGGGAAGGGTTTGGGGCGACGGGCTGTATCATTGGCGACGGGCCTATTCCGTCGGTATTAAGTCATTGGCGACGGGAGCAATCTCGACGGCCATGCCGTCGAGAATGAGTCTTATATAATCAGATCGGTTTTAATTTTTCTGCTTATCCTTTTTCTTCCCCCGTGCGAAATTCTTCTTTCCTCTTCCTCCTGTCGTCTCCCTGAGTAGCTCGCCATCGCCCATCTTCCGATTATGCCGCCACCCATCTTCCGATTACCACCTCGCCGTCGACAGTCACGGTCGCCGCCTCGCCTCTGTCACGAGCAGTAAGTTTTTCCAATTCAACTTTTTCCCTTAATTAACTTATGGAACCATTATAATAGCTTTTTTATCATCTCAATGTATAATAAGATTTGATTTAAGGTCTATATTATTTGATTTATACTGGTATTGACATTGCTTGTGTTAAGTTTGGTAAATTTCCCAATTTTTTTCACCAAAATCCAAAGTACAGTGCTTGTGTTTAGCTTCTTTAAATCAAAGTATGAAAACTTTTGGGCATTGTGTTATTCTTCAAATTAAAAAGTTGAGATTGTCAAGTGGGTTTTGGAGCCTGAATCCTAGGTTGGTCTTGCATTGTATTTTCAGTTTTGTAGGATTTATAAAAAAAAAGATCTTGATTTTTCATTTTGCTTATTGTTTGATATTTTGTACATATCTGTATTATTGTTATGTACATAGAGATAAATCTACGTACCATTCTGTAGCATATTGTTATGTACATAGTATATATATTTCTATGTGTGTGTGATGGTTAATTTTTGTGTGCTACCATCTTATGTTGAAAATATCTGTGTCCCAGGTCAATTCCGTATGTCATTACTATTTTAGTTTCTAAAATGTGAATAAATGCACTCATCTCTCATTGTGTTGTAAGCTATTCGCACCTTTTGCTGTTATTTTCAGTGTCGTACTGTGTGTGCTCGATGTCTTGTATACACGAATCATTCGTTTATTTATAATTTTTATTCGTTGGGGGTTAAATTTTTTGTTCTCACTAGTAGCTTTCAGGCCTTGGGTTAAGCTTGAGTTCATAAAGAATAAGGTTGAGATGAAATTGGTTTGAGCTTAGACCGTGCCTTGTACATTCTAAACCCATTTTAATTTTTATACAAAATTTCAGAACTATATGAGACATATTATGTGTATTTGAGCTATTAAAATATGAGTTTTTTTAATAATAAAGAAGCTTAACATTCAATCTAATCATATGAAGTCCAATCTCAACATGTTGTTAGACTAATTAGGTATGAATGCTATTAATATCTAATCATAGTAATCGAGAGCAAATCAATAGATGTTATGAAAAATATATCTAAATAACAAGTACGCGGAGCAACATCAATCAAAAGATAGTGGTTCAACCAAATGGAAATGGTAAGTAATGTCTTTCTTGGCTCTTAAAGGAGGTTTGGAACCCAAGTTGCCTTAAATTACAAAAATTTACACTAAAATCATATAAAGGAGGTTTGTTACTTTTCTTGGACATGTTCTTTGGGCAAAGTTAATCAAGTGTCTTACAAGAGGATGAAACTAATAACTTCTTCCAATATTTTTAGTATTATTGAATATAATTGTATTATACATATAAATATTTGGTCAAAATATAGACAATTTATAACTTTAATTATTGGGTATGATGTTGGATGACTTTACTAGGCTTAGTTTAAAAGAGGTAATATAATTTTTTTACAATTTCAGAAATATGTGCATATTTTCATATAGTTTAGGAAGCTTAGAAACCCATTTGAGATTCACTTAGAATGAGTGAATCTCAAATAGTCCCCGTTTTGGGACTGTTCTTGTATGTTTCAATCTCACTTAGGTCGGTGTTAACGACTTGAGCACGTCTTTATATTTTTTGAATTTCGGTCAGTATATATCTCTTGATGTTCTTTGGGTGCATATTTAGACTACGATGTGTTAGTCTATTTCGTGTACTTGAAGACCATGGGGAGGTGCTGCCGAAATTTCTAAAAAATTTAAAGATGTGTTCAAGTTGTTGGCATCAGTGAGGCAACACATCCGGGAATGGGATAGAAGCCTGACCCGTTAGAGTGGGAGATGAAGTTAGGAAACTCATAGGCTTGCATATACATTAACTTGGAGACTTGATTGTGTTTGTCTAACTTTCCATATATATAGCAGACAGTTGTCTAAGATGTCTGTTGATCGAAGTTGGATGGAACGTAGGGTAGCACGTGGCTTGCTAGGGAATCCCCCCAGGCGCCGATTATTTGTCGTGTTGGGACTAAAAGGTAAATTTCATAGTCCGTTTTAGTATTAACATAAGTCTTTAGTTCTTATATATTCTTTCTAATTTGCAAATGTATTAATTTCAATTGTAGTATCCTTGACGCGACGCCGAGGAACACGTTGCTTGGGATCGTTCGCAACCGATTCTCAAACCCGTGGATGAGGTGGGTGGATGTGGATGACTGCACACGCCAGCTGATTATTGCTGAGTTCAGGGTAAGATGTCATTCATTCATATATATGTTAGTTTTATATTCATTCATATGTTAGTTTGATTTATATTGTCTACTAAGTTTTATATTCATTCATATGTTAGTTTTATATTCATTTATTCATTCGTTTTATATTCATTCATATGTTAGTTTTATAGAGGGGTGCATGGCGAGCAGTGTTGTGCAGTTAGGCGCAACATCACGCGAGTGGATCTACCAGCTGGCTCAGGAGGTTGTCCATGGCTCCATAGATCCTACAGCTGCCGCTGACGACATCATGGGTGTAGTACGGCAGGAGGCCATCCGTGTATGTGCGGTTGTCTTGGCCAACATCTTCCCACCACATATTCGACAGGTAAAAATAATTATTGATGTATTTTCTTATTTAATTTATGAAATTTATAATTATATTGCTTATATAAAGTTGCGTATCAAATAGTTATTCGACATATATAAAAACCCATAAGATAAACTTAAGCTAAAACCCTGAAATCCAAAATAAAAACCCTGAAATCTATATACACAGCACCACATAGGTATTAGGCACGCGTTACAACTTACGGGACTCGATTCCGATATACGGAGGCTGAGTTATCAGCCCGTTTGCCAAACTTGCCAACACATATGCAAAAAGCCAAAAAAGAGACCGAAACCCGCCTCGGTCGTCGAAATAACACGCAAACACAGACATAGCACCGCATAGGTATTGGGCACGCGTTATAACTTATGGGACTCGATTCCGATATACGGAGGCCGAGTTATCAGCCTGTTTGCCAAACTTGCCAACACTTAGGTAAAAAGCCGAAAAAGAGACCGAAACCCGCCTCGGTCATCGAAATGACACGCAAACACAGACATAGCACTACATAGGTATTAGGCACGCGTTACAACTTACGGGACTCGATTCCGATATACGGAGGCCGAGTTATCAGCCCGTTTGCCAAACTTGCCAACACTTAGGCAAAAAGTCGAAAAAGAAATCGAAACCCGCCTCGGTGGTCGAAATGACACGGAAACATAGACATAGCACCGCATAGGTATTAGGCATGCGTTACAACTTACGGGACTCGATTTCGATATACAGAGGCCGAGTTATTAGCCCGTTTGCCAAACTTGCCAACACTTAGGCAAAAAGTCAAAAAAGAGACCAAAACCCGCCTCGGTCGTCGAAATGAAACGTAAACACAAACATAGCACCGCATAGGTATTAGGCATGCATTACAACTTACGGGACTCGATTTTGATATTCGGAGGCCGAGTTATCAACCCGTTTGCCAAACTTGCTAACAATTAGGCAAAAAGTCAAAAAAGAGACCGAAACCCGCCTCGGTCATCGAAACGACACGCAAACACAGACATAACACCGCATAGGTATTAGGCACATGTTACAACTTACGGGACTCGATTTTGATATACGGAGGCCGAGTTATCAGCCCATTTGTCAAACTCGCTAACACTTAGGCAAAAAGTCAAAAAAGAGACCGAAACCAGCCTCGGTTGTCGAAACGACACGCAAATATAGAGATAGCATCGCATAGATATTAGGCACGCGTTACAACTTACAGGACTCGATTCCGATATACGGAGGCCGAGTTATCAGTCCATTTGCCAAACTTGTCAACACTTAGGCAAAAAGCTGAAAAAGAGACCGAAACCAGCCTCGGTCGTCGAAATGACACGCAAACATAGACATAGCATCGCATAGGTATTAGGCACGTGTTACAACTTACGGGACTCGATTCCGATATACGGAGGCCGAGTTATCAACCCATTTGCCAAACTTGCCAACACTTAGGCAAAAAGTCAAAAAAGAGACCGAAACCCGCCTCGGTCATCAAAACGACATGCAAACACAGAAATAGCACCGCATAGGTATTAGGCACGCGTTACAACTTACGGAACTCGATTCCGATATACGGAGGCCGAGTTGTCAGCCCTTTTGCTAAACTTGCCAATATTTAGGCAAAAAGCCGAAAAAGAGACCAAAACTCACCTCGATCGTCGAAACGACACGCAAACATAGACATAGCACTGCATAGGTATTAGACACGCGTTACAACTTACGGGACTCGATTTCGATATACGGAGGCCGAGTTATCAGCCCGTTTGCCAAACTTGCCAACACTTGTAGAACATAAACTAAAATAATTTAAATATGCTCTATTTTCGACTTCGTTATTAATATTTTACTTTTGTAGGGTCTTGTTGATGAGACTTGTGGGGGTGGAGGCTGCGGCACAAGCGATGCCCATAGAGGAGATGATGATGATCGTCGGGCTGATGCTGATGAGACTATAGAGGGTGGGTCCGGCGGTCGTACGATAAATGGCAGTGATGATGGCACTGACATTCCTGATCTTGGGCTGTAGTTAGTTTATGTTATATTTGGACTTTCATGTATGTATTTATATAGCTTTTGAGTTGTATATGCATAGAGTTTTGTATTTAACTATATTGATTGTTGATAGTAAAAGATATGATTGTTATTGATATACGTGCATTGTCATTATTTATTTATTTTTAATTTATAACAGGTACAATTATGTATATGTAAATGAACAGCGAAATTTTGAAAATTTTATATTTTTTTAAGCAGGTCATTGGTGACGGGGTCATTGGCGACAGGGGTGCCGTCGGCTATGACCTATTGGTCATTGGCGATGGGAAATGTACTCATTGGCGACGGCAGTGCCGTCGAGAATGACTATATAGCAAAAATTTAAAAATGAATATTGCTGACGGCATGTCCGTCGCTAGTGCCGTCGGTAATGACTCATGGCCGACGGCTTGCCGTCGGTAATGACCCCGTCGGCAATGACTTAATTTCCGACGGCGAGCGACGGGAGCCAGGGGCGACGACCTCTAGGGCGACGGGGCCTGCCGTCGCTAATGACCTCATTGCCGACGGCGGGAGGGTCATTGGCGACGGCATGGACCGTCGGTAATGACCTTTTTTTTGTAGTGGGAGGAAAATGCTATATTCAGGGAAGTCCTCTCTTTTAATTTTGCCTATCTTAGCCATTGAGGACAATGTCTGTTTTAAGTTTGGGGGTATTTATCATGTTTAGTATTTACTTGGGTAATGTTTTGATGGAATTTAATTTTAGCCAATGATAAGTGAGTAGTTAATGTTGTTGACTCTTGAAAAATTGATGAGCTTGCCTAGTCTATATTTTAACTCATTAGTTGGTTTCACATTACTTGCGAAATTTTTGAAAATTTACACATATCCATTTGTTTAGCTAGTTGGGGTTGAAATTTTTAACTCATTAGTTGGTTTCACATTACTTGCGAAATTTTTGAAAATTTACACATATCCATTTGTTTAGCTAGTTGGGGTTGAATTTTTTTTTGACTAAATGCTTATGAAAGATATCATTGCAACTTGAAAAATCGTATTTGAGCATCAGTCAAAGTGAAAATTAGGCACTCACATAAGTTTGGGGGAAGTCTTGGGATATTTTTGGAAAAAATTTATTGGAACCTTCCCGAATTGAATAACTGAAGCATGTGGTGGGTCGAGATGGAGCGTAAAACGCACTCCCCATAAACACATGCACGAGATGGAGTGTAAAACGCACTCGTTCAATAGAAAGTGGAACGTGAGATGGAGCGTAAAACGCACTCACTAAAAAAATAAAAAAATAGAAATTTTGAAGTACTTGGGAAGGGTTCATATGTGCTTAAATGTTTAAATATCCGGTTGATCCTCATGAAAAAAAAATTGTACTTTGTCTATATTAGCAGAGATTGTTGTGAAAAGAAATTTTGAGAGTTGTTTTTGAAAATCTTTTATGAGTATTGGTTGATCTTATCTAAATCATGACTAGTTGAACGTTTGGATGCACACACGCACTTAAATGATCATGAGTAGATGTGGAACTGATGAAAATTGTTGAAATTCTTAGACATGACATTGTTTTGAGAATTTCTGTGGGTTATCATTTGTTGTAACCTTTGAGGCCGCTGTTCAAATTCATATTGACTAATTGCCTGAGTGGATCAGTGCTAGATAATGAATCTGTCTAATTTGTGTGTTTGCTTGAGGACAAGCAAAGTTTTAAGTTTGGGAGTATTTGATGAGTAGGTTTTATACCCACTAATCGGTATTCGTTATAGCTTGATTCTGAATGCTTTCGAGTAATTTGCCGATCATTTCTATTGGGTTTATACGTTTATGTGCAGGAAACGAAATGAGTACGAAAGAAGGCGTTAAAGGAGAATTTGGAGCTAAAGTCATCATCATGCCGCCACCTTGTAAGTGGGCCATGCGAAATCCTAGCTACTCACGGAATTAGCAAAGCCCAAGAAGCTCTCGAATTCCATAGGCAACTCATTGGTTGGGCCCAAGGACATGCATAGCAAGTTTAATATATGCAGTTACCATGCAAATCATATTATTCATCAGCAGCTTACTTGCGAAATAAAATATATCATCTAATTATGGGCTAGAGATGAATTAGGCTGCAGCAGCTTGCAAAGTCACCCGCCGGGGCGGGGAAGGTGTAGTGCCGGACAGAAGGATCCCCCGCTGGGGCGGGGCTGCATGCATGAATACACCCGCTGGGTCGGGGAGGCGCTCAGCCGAATTCCTTTTCTACTTTGAGTCGGATTCATGCAAGTGGAGATAAATTAAGGCTGCTGCTAATTTCCTTGCGGGACTAAGATTACGGTGTAATTGCAATACAAACAAGAAGTGGAGATGAATTAGGAGGCCACGAATGGTATTAGAAAAAGGAGTATGTGATATAAGAGGGGTCCACGAGTTTGCATGATATAAAAAAAGAAAGATGCTGATTTCTTTTCTAGTGGGACACGTAACTTGTATAAAGGGAGAGCAGCTTGCATGGATATAGATATATTTAGATACTCTAGTAGGATTCCATTATGGAGCAGATTAGTTTTGATATGTATTACATTAGTATAGCTTTATTATTGATATATTATATACTTTAGTAAGGCAGCATATTAAATGAGACGGAGCAACATGGTAGCAAGCTGGACTCCTTTTCATACACGGATCCGTGCAACGCATGAGAGAGTAAGAGGGACTTAACGGGTGATAAGCCCAAGAAAGGGACTCCATTCGCTTAGTATATATATTATATATATTATATAGTATAGCTGAATTAATTATTAATAGATTAGTTTAGTTTAGTTTTTCAAATAAAATAAATAAACCCTAGTTGAAAGGGGATTTGGAGATTGAAGCACTTGGAGGCCATTAGAGATCCAGATCAAGAGCAAGAAGGAGGACGAATTTGCCGGCAACAGATTCAATTCTTTTCCTTAATCTTTTTCTTATCTTTTAATGTGTATTCAAGTGTGGATTCTTAGTTTTAATTCAATGAACTAATTCTTTGTTTAAGATTGCAATGGATCTTATTGTGTAATTTATTTTATTATACTTCTCTATTAATTATTGTGATTTATTGTTGTGAATTGTCTATTATGATTTGGAATTAATTGCTTAATTGCTTAGCTAACAATTACCGTGATAATCTATATGAAATTGATTGAGGAGTATAGATTTAGATCTGATCATGATAGCATGTGTTTGTGATTTTTCATAGATGGAAATTATGATTCGTGTTTAGGGTAGAAGTATCTCTTTACGCCATATGTAATCTAATAGAGAAGTTGTGATTAAATCCTTTTTAATTGTAATTCACATAGCAATATAGTGGATTAGTTAATTAGGATGTCTTGCTTAATTCTATCATATGTGGATTTGAGTGAGTATGGTATGATGCATCGAGAGGTGGTTATATTTACTTTCGTGTTCTTGATTAACAATTCAGGATATAGAGAATAATTGATGAGAAGTATGTTAACTTAGATGAAGCAATAAGTGAAGTTGTGATCTTAAATCTCCATGATCTGAATTTAACTAGTGGTGATTTAATAGTAGTTTAATTATATAAATTGAAATTCATTCGTTTAAATAAGATTGAGTTGGTTACGGGTTAGTACTTGGTGATTTTTGTTAAATAATTCCTCGTGGGATCGACACTCTACTTTCACTCTATTACTTGTTGACCACGTATACTTGCGTGTTGTGCGTAACTAGATTTTACCCAACAATATTCGCACCGATCCGTCCTTCTTTTTCACGAACAATACTGGCGCTCCCCACGGTGAAACGCTCGGCTGAATATACTTCTTGTCTAGAAATTCTTATAGTAAAACCATCAACTCCTTCATCTCGACTGGAGCCATTTTGTACGGAGCTTTCAAAATCGGAGCAGTTCCCTGCGCTAAGTCGTTTACGAACTCTATCTCCCTATCTGGCAAAAGTCCTGGCAAATCGCTCGGAAATATGTCCATAAACTCTCTAACCTAACCACTAATATCACTTCTACCTTCGGGCTCTCCTTACCAGTATCTACTATATAGGCTAGATATCCTACATAGCCTTGTGTCAAAAGTTTCTTGGCTTGCATGATCGTCAGACAACTCGCTTGTCTAGGCGATTTGCTATCATAGAATACTAACTTCGACGGAGTCGTAAGGTTTACCGACTTCTTCTGACAGTCGATTACCGCCCCATGGTTGAACAACCAATCTATACCCAGTATCACATCGAATTCCCCATATTTTATTCGAATCAAATCTACCATCAATTCCTGACCCTTAATGTCCAACCTACAATTCTTGTATGCAAACCTAATAGGAATAACCTCCCTATTCCCAATTTCTATGTTCAAGGGGTAAACTAATTCCTCTTTAGGTAAGTCTGGGGTCTTATCAAATTCATCAGATATGAATGAACAAGTAGCACCCGAATCAAATAATATATATGTATTTATACTATTGAGCGGAATAATACCTGACACCACATCTTTTGACTGCACTGCATCCTGCACCGTCATGTTGAATGTTCGGGCAGTGGGTCGAACGGCATGCAGTGGTCCAGCGATAGTCAGAGTGCTGTCGTTTCCATTTCCTCTCCCTCCTTCCGACCCTCCAGCTGGTTTCTTAGGGCAACTTCGGGCCATGTGATCCTTAGATCCAAATGTGTAGCAAGCTCCCTTCTTCGGGTTTGGGCAACTCGGCGCAATGTGGCCTTCCTGACTACAGTTGAAGCATACTCGCTTCCCCCTCAGGCACACTCCAGTGTGATTCTTCCCGCATGTCACACATGCTTCGATCTTTCTCTTCTGCTGGTTTCCCTATTGACTCCCAGCAGAAGTGTTATCGTTCCACTTCCTTTTCTGGTTGATAGCCCCGCTACCACCAGCCTTGTTCTCCGTCGCATTTTTCTTCTTCTTTTGATCTTGATTGAACTTGGTCACCACGTCGCTTCCACCTTCAGCGAGAATGGCCTTTTCCAGCACAGCTGCAAACGTATTCAGCTGCAACATGGAGACCTTGCTGTAGAGCCAAGACTTTAATCCCTGCTCAAACATTCTCGCCTTCCTTACGTCAGTACTGACCTGGTATGTAGCGAACCTGGACAGCTCGTTAAATTTTGCGACATACTCCGACATCGTCATCCCTCCCTGTTTAAGCTCTAGAAATTGGACCTCTATCTGGTCCTGCAAGTTAACGGGGAAGTACATTTCAAAGAACATCTCTTTAAAATGATCCCACACTATAACTCTTTCTCCTTCCCTCGTTTTATTGGCCTGCCACCAAAAACTAGCATCTGACTTCAACATAAAAGTCGCCAAAGCCGTCTTCTGGTCCTCGCTAACTCTAGCTACGTCGAAGACCTTTTCCAACTCCATTACCCACGTCTGGGCATCTATCAAGTTCACCGATCCCTGAAACTCTGGCGATCCTACTGTCTTAAATTCCTTAAATGTCGTGCCATGCACTTGCGGCTGATTCGCAAGCGCTCATGTTAGCAGGTTCACTAACTGCTGAACCGAATTGGGATTCATCCCATCATTATTGTTTTTGTTATTGTTCGTTGAACCCTCGGGGTGTAGACGTGTAGGTCTTCTTCTAGGAGGCATTTTTCTATTAAGAAATACTCTTATTAGATCCTTTATCTTATTTCTTAAATATTCCAGTTCAATTTAAATATTAAAATTAACTCAATTCACACTTTAACACATAGCACGTCAATAAACTTCTTTATTCATTTATTCGTAGTTTTAAAAACATAGAATAGATAGCATCTCTGCTATTTACATCATCTTTCCTGAACTGATAAAATTACAGGAGTACATGATTATCTTATCCCATTATTATCTCAATTTCTGGGATTTACATTTATTAATTACATAAGCAAACACATAGTTAAAGACTCTACTATCTAGGCATGTTAAGACGTCGCACAACCTCTCTATGTTCTTCCTCCATCACCTGAAACATTGTTCTGTGATCCACCATGTACCACGATAAACCTTGGAACTGAGCTTGGTAATAGAAAACACGATCTTGGGCCCTATCTATAGCCGTATGGAAAGCGTATTCCGTCTCCATCAGCTTGGCCTTCTTCGCTTGAACCTCGTCTTCAGCTCGATCTGCTCTTTGAGTAGCTCTCAAGCTCGTTTCCTCCGCTCTAGCAGGCTTTACTGACTCCTCCTGGATGTTATTCTTCAGTTTTTCTAGCTCGGCCAGTGCATCGTCTCTTTCATTCTCCACGTGGACTAGATCCCACTTTGCATTTCCAAGCTCACTGTCCAGCTCTTCAATGGTCTCGTCCTGCTGCTGTATGGTTACTTCAAGCTCTCTGACTTGACCATGTAGCTCCACGTTTCGGTCATAGATCTCCTCGTACATCTCAGCACTAGTCGAGTGAGGTGGAAATTCCTCTTCAGGATCCTCCTCCTCTTCTTCCTGATAGTAGTGTGCATACAAGCCAATCATGTATGATGATAAAGCACGTACTTTGTAAACAATCTTATTTATTTATTAATAAAATATTCATTTATTAAAGGCATTTAATTATTTACATGTTGCTGTTTTTATAATATGTAAATAACCCATAGTTTTAAGCAATGCTTTTAGAATCATGATGATGATCATGCTAATGAGATCTAAATTCTTAGAAAGTTTTAAAACTTAAATAGTTCCCAATCGTGGGATTACTAAAAAGGGGATTAGTAAATCCGGATAGATTGGTACATATGTTGCTTGCTCATTGGATGAGGATGATTGATCTCATGATTATTTGTGTGGAGACACTAAAGCAAGTATGTAGGTGCTTATTGGAGAATAAGTTCACTGAACGTGATTCGCTATGGAATACCTAATGGAGTTTTACTCGCATGTCAATAGGAATTCCTAATGTGATAGTAGTACAAGTGATCCTTGGACTTGAGATCATCATAGTATCTTGTATGTAACAAATTATACTTTGACTTATTCCTTAAGACCTTTTAAGGCATATATAGGGTATGCTTGGGTATAATGAGTTACATATGGAGATAATGAATGATCAATAAAGAATCTACCACCTCTAGTAAAAGAGGAGATATGTCTCATGTGATTCGTTAAATGACAACCCAGGAATCCTTGGCCAAGGTGAAATGAAATTAGAAAGGAGTTTTTAATTTGCATTATTTGGAGTTGTGCATTTTCTAATCGAAATACATATAATTAAATAAAATAAGACTTGACAGTAAATCCATGTCTTATATTTAATTGGGACATTGTATGGTGGAAGGATTGAATTGTATGGTAACTATTAACTCACAGGTTCTTTTATGATTAATGTTGAAATCTATATTATCTGGAAAGTCGTTGATCGCTAGGGAGGCTTATCCCTATTGTAGAATAAATATTATTTATTTAAATAAATTATTAGTTTAATTTATTTATTTAAATAAGATTAAAATTATTTTAATTGATTTATTCACAACCGGTTTAATATGGAGAACCTAAAGGGTCACACCATAAAAGGAAGAATAATTATTTAAGAAGGTAATGGAATA
The DNA here is from genome assembly GCA_020205555.1 of Panax stipuleanatus. NCBI lineage: Eukaryota > Viridiplantae > Streptophyta > Magnoliopsida > Apiales > Araliaceae > Panax > Panax stipuleanatus. The sequence goes on from CM035118.1 coordinate 69,026,673, forward strand.
ATCGTAATAATGCATTAAGTATAATTAATTTAATCTATGGTGATAGAATAAATTAAATAGCTTAATGTTTATTATTTAATATTTTGGAAATATTAAATATAAATTAATAAGAGGAGTCTTATTAATATTATTACAATTATTATTATTTTAATTTCTAAAGGAGTTTAGTAATTAATTTAATATTTAGTACTCTCATTTATTCCTAATAAGATTAGGAGACAAATTAATTAAATGAATTTAATTAATTATTCCCATGTGGTGGGAAGCCTAAATTAATTAAAGGAGTTTAATTAATTAAAAGAAATCCCATGTCTAATAGGATTAGAAGGGTTGACCAATGTCTATATAAGAGAAGTCTTATAATAGATATTAGATTGATGCAATTCCAATTGTTGGAGAGTACTCCTTTTCTATAGAGGATAGAAAACTAAGGTTAAGCCAAACACCCTCCTTCTTGATAATTCATCTTCCTTGGTGGATCACCTCTAGAGGCCAAACACTTGGGTGACTAACGTTGATCAAAGGAAGGAATCTAACCCGGAAATTCAAGGAGATCACGAAGAACAAGAGTTGAACTAGTACCTGTGGAAGCTTCGTTCTACAAGGGTATGATTCCATAACTTCTTATTTATCGTTTTAAATTAATAATTTGCATAAAGGATGATCCGGGTAATGGTTTTGTAGAATTTTTTTAAACTCTGATATACCATGCTTCCGCTAATTTTTGCAATTTGATTGCGTCACGATTTCGTACAAACCCAACAGTGGCATCAGAGCCAAATCTTTATGCAATTATTAATTTATTTTTGATTTCATATACATATGGGTATGTATTTAAAATAATTTATTGGGCATAATTTTATTGTATAAAATTATATTTAAAAAAAAAAAAAAAAGATTTTTTTTGGGACGAATCACAATTTTTTTTTTGGTGCTAATCTTGAATTCTGCAAAGAAAAGGTGTTGTCTCTTTCTTACTCCAAAAAGAAGGTGAACCATCAGGAAAGGACTTTTTTAATAAACCTGCAGGACTCTTTTAATAAAAGAAGGTGACTTCTTTTTAAAAAATAAATATGATATATTTATATATTATATTCTAAATAATTTTATAATTAAAATAAAGAGTTTATTTTAATCTTGAAATTGGATTTCATGCAATTTAAAATTGCCCATTAAATGATACTCATATATATATGGAATGTTTTAATTCATGAGATGAATATTTATTTATTGATATATATGGTGATATGTATGAAAATAAATGGGGATTGATTATGGACTATTTGACCAATGTGATTGGATTTTATTTTAGTTGAATGCTTGAATGAATGAGTTTTATTAAATGGGGTCTGCGTACCTCGTCTTCTCTAATTTTTTTTCTTGATGTAAAATTCTATCTCCTTCCTATATACTTCCCCTTGACTGTTGATCAAGGTTTCTATTTAAATTAAATAGTTTAATGTAATAAGAATAGTTAGAATTATCTTGAATAAATTGGAGACCAAGGAGCAAGGAGCGCGTGAAGACCCGTTTGTATGGAGCCCGTGTTTAAATGTAATAGTTATATTTAAATTTAAATTCTTGCACTCCTAGGTTTGACCTTTTGGTTCACTTGGTGGCTCTAGTGAACCAAACTAGAATAAAAGTCCATAATCAATCCGGGTAGAATATAATATTCTATATTGCATGCTAAATATTATATATATTATATTTTATGCAAACATGCTTCGCATGTTTAATAAAATGACGCGTATTTTATATATATATGTGCATGCGCGCTAAACAAGATGAGACAAATAATAACAAACCCCTCAAAGAAATAATATTAAGTCCGAAGCGTTCAAATGATATTTGGAATATCGAACGTCGCCTTCTAGCATGATAAATTAATAGAGTATTAAATATTTAATATGAGCTTGTTGTGCTATCCACAAGGCGAGTATTGCGTATTTAAGATGTTAATTAATCACATTTGATGCTTATCAAGAAAATTGAACGATCTAGTCTTGTTGTGCTATCCACAAGGACGAACATTTTTCTTTTTTGAATTTATGGAAGTGCTAGGCTGGACTTAACTTAAATCATTTTAGTTCGGATGTGCACACACTTGACCATTATGATTTAAGAGGCAAAATAAAAGGAGTTATATAGTGTTGTAATTGACAAGAGTTGTCTACCTATTTATTTGTATATCGCTTGTTGTGCTATCCACAAGGTTATATACATTTGAAATGGGATCCTTATTCTCACTAGCAAATCTTTAATTAGATGTTGCCGAACTATATAAGTGAGGGTAATATAGTTTGATGAAAATAGTGGGAGATACCAATTTAAAATAAAGACCTAAATTTATTTTGGTATGCAAAATTAATAAAATGAATGTTTGCTAAAATGCTATTTTTCACATGCAGAATTTTAAAAATGTCTAAATCACTAATCTCACTACGAAGCATACTTGATGCAAACAAGCTTACCGGGCCGAATTATGAAGACTGGCTAAGAAATCTGAGAATTGTTCTCACTGCTGAAAAGATTTCTTATGTCCTAAATTCAACTGTCCCTGAATCTGTTTCAGAAACCGCCTCTGAGGAAGAGATTGTCACTTTCAATAAGTGGCAAGATGATGCATCTGTGGCTCAATGCATCATGCTCGCATCCATGAATAACGAGCTTCAGCGTCAGCACGAAAAAATGGATGCTCCTGCTATGCTGCTTCACCTCAAGGAGTTGTATGGTGAACAGAGTAGGACTGCTAGATATGAGATATCTAAGGAGCTCTTCCGATCTCGGATGACCGAGGGTACTGCCATCGAGACTCATGTCCTGAAAGTGATCAATTTGATTGAACGCCTTGGACAGCTTGGGTTCGTCATGGATGGGGAGTTGAGTCAAGACTTGGTCTTGCAGTCACTCCCTGAGACCTTCTCGCAGTTTGTGGTTAATTTTCACATGAATAAGCTAGATGTCAGCTTGCCTGAGCTGCTTAACATGCCGAAAACTGCAGAAGGTCACTTCCCATCCAAGAAGAACCATATCTTGATGGTGGATTCTTCCAATAAAAGGAAGAGACCTAAGGTATCTTCTGAAAAGAAGAAATCCAAGAAGGCTAAGGGAAAAGGGAAAGAAAAGGAACAAAAGAAACCTGAACCAGCTAAAGGAATGTGCTTTCATTGCAACGAGCCGGGTCATTGGAAGAAAAACTGCAAGAAGTTTCTGGCAGACAAGAAGCTTGGAGAAGCTTCGACTTCCAATCAAGGTTTGTTCATGATTGAAATTAATTTTTCAGAAAGTCAAAATTCTACTTGGGTATTGGATACCGGCTGTGGTTCTCACATATGTAATAATGTGAAGGGACTGGTCAGAAGTAAAAAGCTGAACAATGATGAGGTGATCCTACGAGTAGGGAATGGAGCAAAGGTTGCTGCATTAGCTGTAGGAACTTATTATTTAGCAATGCCTTCGGGCAAGTCCATTTATCTTAATAATTGTTATTATGTTCCGAATATTATTAAAAACATTATTTCAATTTCTGTATTGGATATGGAAGGATTTAACGTTGTTATAAAGAACAATAGTTGTTCTATTTATAAAGACGATGTTTTATATGGTATTGGAAATTTGCGAAATGGACTTTATACACTTGACTTACAAGAAAATATATTTCAAATTGAACAAACTAAGAAAAGAAAAAGAGATGATATTAATTATACCTACATGTGGCACTGTAGACTCGGTCATATCAATGAAACAAGATTATCCAAGTTGCATAAAGATGGGCTCCTCGAGCTATCCGATTATGAATCATATCCAACTTGTGAATCTTGTCTCATGGGTAAAATGACTAAATCTCCTTTTAGTGGAAGAGGAGAAAGAGTTACAGAGTTATTGACATTGATTCACACAGACGTTTGTGGGCCTATGACAACAAGTGCACGGGGTGGGTATTCTTATTTTATTACTTTCACTGATGATCACTCAAGATTTGGATATGTGTATTTAATGAAATACAAGTCAGAATCATTTGAAAAGTTCAAAGAGTTCAGAAGTGAAGTAGAGAAACAAACGGGCAAGAGTATAAAGATACTTCGATCAGATCGAGGCGGAGAATACTTAAGCGGTGAGTTTCTCAATTGTCTCAAAGAAAATGGTATAATCTCACAATGGACTCCTCCAGGTACACCACAGTTAAATGGAGTATCTGAAAGGAGAAATCGAACACTGTTAGACATGGTTCGATCCATGATGAGTTTTACCGACCTTCCAATTTCCTTCTGGGGATATGCCCTAGAAACGGCTGCATACCTACTTAACAAGGTACCTACCAAATCCGCCCCAAAGACTCCATATGAGATGTGGAAGGGGAGGAAACCAAATCTTAAGCATGTTAAGACTTGGGGTTGTCCAGCTTATGTCAAAAAGTTTGAACATGATAAGCTACAAACTAAATCCGAAAAGTGTAGATTTGTGGGATACCCTAAAGAAACTGTAGGGTATTATTTCTATCATCCAACTGATCAAAAGGTGTTTGTTGCGAAACATGCTGCCTTCTTGGAAAAGGAGTTTATCCATGAAGGGGTCAGTGGGAGTAAGATATATCTTGAAGAAGCTCAAGAACCACAAATTACCACGGATCAAAGTCAGGTACCTGACCAAGTAGAAGAACCTACTATACCACACCCTGTTCGTAAATCTGGAAGAGTACCGAAGATACCTGAGAGGTATGGATTCATTGTAGAGGATGACGATGAGGTACGCATCATGAATGATGATGATCCATTGAATTACGAACAGGCCATGAGTAATAAAGACTCAAGAAAATGGCTTGAAGCCATAAAATCCGAAATGGACTCCATGTATGAAAACAAAGTATGGACTTTGGTTTCACCACCTGAAGGCATTAAGCCTATTGGGTGTAAATGGGTCTTTAAAAGAAAGACTGGAGCGGACGGCAAGGTGGAGACCTATAAGGCCCGACTGGTTGCAAAAGGTTTCAAACAAAGACAAGGAGTTGATTATGATGAAACCTTTTCACCAGTAGCTATGCTCAAGTCCATTTGGATTTTGCTTGCGATTGCAGCTTATAACGACTATGAGATCTGGCAGATGGACGTGAAAACGGCCTTCCTCAATGGGAAACTTGAGGAGGATGTGTATATGACACAGCCAGAGGGATTTGTTTCAAAGGTTGGAATAAATCAAGTCTGTAAGCTGCAACGATCCATTTATGGATTGAAGCAAGCTTCTCGTAGATGGAACATTCGTTTTGATGAGACAATCAAAGAGTTTGATTTTATCAAAAATGACGATGAACCATGTGTGTACAAGAAGGTTAGTGGGAGCGCAGTTTCATTCCTTGTATTATATGTTGATGATATATTACTGATAGGGAATGACATTCCTATGCTACAATCAATTAAAATCTGGTTATCTAAACACTTCTCCATGAAGGACTTGGGAGAAGCATCCTATATTTTGGGGATAAAGATCTATAGAGATAGATCTAAAAGGATGCTTGGTTTATCCCAAGGAACGTACATTGATGCAATGCTAAAGAGATTTAGCATGGAAGATTCCAAAAGAGGTCTCATGCCGATGAGCCATGGAATACATCTCTCCAAGAAACAGGCCCCAAAGACACCTGAGGAGAGAGACCGAATGAGTAAGATCCCTTATGCTTCTGCAATAGGATCTATTATGTACGGTATGATATGTACTAGACCGGATGTTGCTCATTCACTTAGTGTAATGAGCAGATACCAGTCGAATCCAGGAGAAGAGCACTGGAAGGCAGTGAAGAATATCCTAAAATACTTGAGAAGGACTAAGGATATTTTTCTTGTCTACGGTGGGTCTGAATTAAAACTCGAGGGCTTCACAGACTCAAGTTTTTAAACGGACCAAGATGACAGTAAATCTGTTTCGGGGTATGTTTTTACCTTGAACGGAGGCGTAGTGAGTTGGAAGAGTTCCAAGCAGCAAACAGTTGCTGATTCAGTGACAGAGGCAGAGTATATAACTGTAAGTGAAGCTGCAAGTTGATGTTTTAGATGAAAAGTTCATTACAGAACTAGGAATAGTTCCTAAGTCTCATCTTGAATCTAAACATGTGTTGCGGCACTTTCATTAAAGAAATCATTGAAAGAGGAGAGTGTAGACTCTCAAGACAACATTGCAGATCCATTAACTAAAGCTTTAACACAACAGCAGTTTGATCGTCACTTAGAGAAGATGGGTATGAGATACCATGGCGATTGGCTTTAGTGCAAGTGGGAGATTGATAGTAGTGTGCATACAAGCCAATCATGTATGATGATAAAGCACGTACTTTGTAAACAATCTTATTTATTTATTAATAAAATATTCATTTATTAAAGGCATTTAATTATTTACATGTTGCTATTTTTATAATATGTAAATAACCCATAGTTTTAAGCAATGCTTTTAGAATCATGATGATGATCATGCTAATGAGATCTAAATTCTTAGAAAGTTTTAAAACTTAAATAGTTCCCAATCGTGGGATTACTAAAAAGGGGATTAGTAAATCCGGATAGATTGGTACATATGTTGCTTGCTCATTGGATGAGGATGATTGATCTCATGATTATTTGTGTGGAGACACTAAAGCAAGTATGTAGGTGCTTATTGGAGAATAAGTTCACTGAACGTGATTCGCTATGGAATACCTAATGGAGTTTTATTCGCATGTCAATAGGAATTCCTAATGTGATAGTAGTACAAGTGATCCTTGGACTTGAGATCATCATAGTATCTTGTATGTAACAAATTATACTTTGACTTATTCCTTAAGACCTTTTAAGGCATATATAGGGTATGCTTGGGTATAATGAGTTACATATGGAGATAATGAATGATCAATAAAGAATCTACCACCTCTAGTAAAAGAGGAGATATGTCTCATGTGATTCGTTAAATGACAACCCAGGAATCCTTGGCCAAGGTGAAATGAAATTAGAAAGGAGTTTTTAATTTGCATTATTTGGAGTTGTGCATTTTCTAATCGAAATACATATAATTAAATAAAATAAGACTTGACAGTAAATCCATGTCTTATATTTAATTGGGACATTGTATGGTGGAAGGATTGAATTGTATGGTAACTATTAACTCACAGGTTCTTTTATGATTAATGTTGAAATCTATATTATCTGGAAAGTCGTTGATCGCTAGGGAGGCTTATCCCTATTGTAGAATAAATATTATTTATTTAAATAAATTATTAGTTTAATTTATTTATTTAAATAAGATTAAAATTGTTTTAATTGATTTATTCACAACCGGTTTAATATGGAGAACCTAAAGGGTCACACCATAAAAGGAAGAATAATTATTTAAGAAGGTAATGGAATAATCGTAATAATGCATTAAGTATAATTAATTTAATCTATGGTGATAGAATAAATTAAATAGTTTAATGTTTATTATTTAATATTTTGGAAATATTAAATATAAATTAATAAGAGGAGTCTTATTAATATTATTACAATTATTATTATTTTAATTTCTAAAGGAGTTTAGTAATTAATTTAATATTTAGTACTCTCATTTATTCCTAATAAGATTAGGAGACAAATTAATTAAATGAATTTAATTAATTATTCCCATGTGGTGGGAAGCCTAAATTAATTAAAGGAGTTTAATTAATTAAAAGAAATCCCATGTCTAATAGGATTAGAAGGGTTGACCAATGTCTATATAAGAGAAGTCTTATAATAGATATTAGATTGATGCAATTCCAATTGTTGGAGAGTACTCCTTTTCTATAGAGGATAGAAAACTAAGGTTAAGCCAAACACCCTCCTTCTTGATAATTCATCTTCCTTGGTGGATCACCTCTAGAGGCCAAACACTTGGGTGGCTAACGTTGATCAAAGGAAGGAATCTAACCCGGAAATTCAAGGAGATCACGAAGAACAAGGAGTTGAACTAGTACCTGTGGAAGCTTCGTTCTACAAGGGTATGATTCCATAACTTCTTATTTATCGTTTTAAATTAATAATTTGCATAAAGGATGATCCGGGTAATGGTTTTGTAGAATTTTTTTAAACTTTGATATACCATGCTTCCGCTAATTTTTGCAATTTGATTGCGTCATAATTTCGTACAAACCCAACACTTCCTCCTCTGACTCATCCTCGTCATCATCCTCTTGATCAGATATTGGCTCATGCTCCTGACCAGCTATGGTGATCAATGGAGTTGGCTCTCTCTGAACCAACTGCTCCCAGACTACATGAATGTCTCGGGGTTCCTCGTCTCTAGGCATCTGGGGTATCTCCTCCCTAGCCTGACTAGACTCTCCAACGTTCGTCATCCTGACAATAAAATTTTAAAGTTTAATTATTACGTGATATCGAGTCATAGACACTCTTCGAATACTACTTGCGTACGTAAATGTAAACACATAGCACATAAGGTAGTTTATTATCTTTAACTATTATTTATCTTTTAGATCTTCCTATAAGGCTACTACCTAAGGTTTCCCCCCACCTAAGGTTCATAACCTAAGGCTTTGATACCAACCTGTGACACCCCCAAATCCGGGTTCTTCATTTTCATATGATTTGGTATTCACTATCTAATTATAACATACAACTACTGTCCAATAATAAGGAATGCAAAATAAATTACAACTTTATCAATAAATAAAAATCTTTCTTATAAAAGGATTACAACTTAATTGAATAAATCCCAAGGTTTGCTAACCTTAACATAAACAATAAATGAGGAAAATAAAACATAACATAAACGAAGTCTTATCACAATCATGATCAAAAGACAACAAGTCTTCACTTGTTCATCTTGCCTTTCTCTTTACTCGTTAACGGTACGTCAACGTTCTTGACATTAGCCGCAATGGTTATTTAATTGCAAGAGTGAGCAAACAAAAGCTCACTTTGAATAAATAATAATAACATAAACTGAATAGCTTCAATAGATTTAAATAACTTTTCTTTCATCAAAATTAAAGAATTGAATAATAATCCTTTCATCAACATTTAGAATTCCGAATATTGAAATCATCCGAGGGTCATAAAACCTTGAACTATGTTCTGGGTTTAAACATTTCTATTTAAAACCTTTAACAGTCGTTTAGACTATTGACTCTTAACTCGTACGTAGGGGGATCAGCCCTTCATACCATGTATTGTGCACAAACATCTTAATGCTTTCGCATGGTAATCCCCTATTAAATAGGGTTGTTCATATCAGTATTTGATACAAGTCCGCACTAAAGAAAGTTTGGTTTGGATAAGCTTAAAAGGAAATTTGGAGTTCAACTCATCAACTAAGGAGTAGTTGAATCGACTCACAATAATTAAGAGTTCAATAATACAAGAATTATGAACCGAGTATAAGTCATAACAATAGACTTCATATTAAATAGGCATGCTTTAAAAATAACTTAAAGCATTTGAAAGATAGATAAACCTTGCTTGAACAATTAAGTCAAGGTCATACTAATTTAATAATGAACTTGATAAGATAACTATTCAATATATAAATTATAGAGAATACAATATCTTGCATATGAATAACAACTTAGAATATGAAACTTGCTCAAGGAAAGAGTATAATTAGAAGACTTGCATAAACGTAAAAGAAAGATTTAGGAAAAACTTGCCTCAAGCGCAAGCTACAACTTAAAATCACTTCCACAATTATCCTACATATCATATTACGGTTACAATACCAATTAATTCATAACCATTACGTTTAACCGTTGAACTTCTTACTTAAGTTCAACTTAATAACGTGGTTTACAACTTAACTCGCTAACTAACCACATACGTGAGTCTAAACTCACAACATGTATATTATATGCATATAACACTTTAAACTATCATATCGTACCCTATGATAATAATATCTAAGTACACACATAACATATTAACGTAAGACTTCAAATTATCTTAAACATATCAAATATATGTTATCTTATTGTTTAATACACTTAACATGTCATCACATTAAGTTAGCTAATCATATATTGCATAAAACTACTCGGAACCAAACTAAGGTTTCCGGACAGCATGTAGCCCCACTGGGGTGGGAGTTTCTAGGCATAAAGCCCCGCTGTGGTGGGGCCCCCCACTGGTGGGTTCCCCTGCTCGCGAACTGTGCAGAGAAATAAGCCAATTTGGATTATTTCTTCGCACCAAAGTCCGATTTTAACTAACATAATGCATATGAAACTTTATGAAAACAAAACCTTACACTTCTAACATGATTTTAACATACATAAACACCACAACACATAATCAAAATACTAATTTTCATGATTTTGAAGAAAACACCATTGTTAAGCGTTCTTGACGAAAATTGATACTATGAGTTTGTTTTTAAACTAAATCACATAATTCAAATTGTATTAACTTTATTTCTTAACATATTATCATAATCTATGATAAATTTTCATAACAAAGCATAATCAAACACCAATTTTGATAATTAACGATTATTTTTCAAAGTAAGTTCACCGTAAATTGCTATGAACATGATTTCTTCATGTTCATCATATTTACGTGAATTGAACCATCTAGATTATCACATAACACTTATATAATAGTGTGTGTGTATATATATATATATATATATATATATATATATATATATACTATGACATTTAATAATCATAATCACATGATTTTTAAAGAAAACTAATTAAAGAGAAGCAAAAACTTGAAGAACAGTAAAAACATAACTTTAAAAATTCAAGAGTTTAGATTATACCTTTTGATTGTTTTGGAGAAGAAGATGATGGTGATGATTATCTTTTTAATTTCTCAAAGTTTTCCCCCATCTTCTTTCTCTCTTCTTCTTCTCTCTGTTCTTTCTTTCTTCTTTGTTTTGTTCTAACTCTCTAACTAACGTAGCTTAGATATATTATAATTGATATAATATAATATACATATTATACATATAATTATATAATATATGTAACTGCTATCTAGTTAATACATATACTAATTACAATTAATACATAAGTTATAATATTTGAAATTTAAAAAGTCCTAAGACTTGTTTGGCAAAACAACTTATTTAAAAATAGTTTTTTAGTAGTTAAGAACCAGTTTGGCAAAACGGATTTAAAATAGGTGCAAGGGCCTTGTTTGGCAAAACGATTTTAAAAACCCTTTTTAATCCTTTAACACATACTTTAAATGTTACATTTTAATTAATTAAATCTTAATATTCTAATTTAATTAATTAAAAGCTAACATCACTTAACCACATAAAAATTACCACATAACAATTATAATTACTTACTAATTATAATTTCATGTAACAATTACCATATAAACTTTATCTAATTTAACTATCTCAATTAAATTAGAACTATACCATAAAATCATTACACATCAATTAAATTAAAAATTAAAAATTTATTTAATTAATATATTACACTTAATTAAATTACTCCACAACAATCAAATAAATTATTTATTTCACTCAATAAATAAATTAATTAAAATATTTATTTAATTCAATAAATATTTAAAATTCATATAAAATTCTCATTCGTTACACAACTTACAACTTGGTTTATAATATTAACTTGTTGACTAACCACATGACATAAGTATAAACTCCTAACATGTATACCATACAAGTGTAATCTCTTAGACAATCATAATTAAGTCTTATGATCACAATATTCAAGTTCACTCTTAGTTTGTTAACATGAAACATCAAATTATATTACACATGCCAAAAACTCAATTCGTTAACATGAAACTTCAAATTCTATAATATATGTTAACAACATATTGTAGTATAGTTTCATACACCTAGCATGTCATTAGGTTCATTATAATTAGTTAGTATATCATGTTAGGGCTTAAAAACACACAAACAGGTCAAAAATTCACTTTTCTCTGCACCACACCCGCTGGGGCGGGTGTTATGCTAGCTGGGGCGACAATGCTTGCTGCATAGGGCTTGTTGGGGTGGGTATGAATCTCGCTGGGGAGGATGGCTTCAGCCAGTTCAGCCCCAATTCGCGATTTGACAGTTTATAGCCCAATTAACTCCAATTTACACTAACACGATGATAATTACTGATACTCATGAAGTATAAACTTCACAGAAACATCATACAATGATACTAACATATTTTTAACACCTTAGATCATGTAATTACTCAATTCAAATTACTTAAATTCACTGTTCTTGGTATTTTGAAGGTTTTGAAGAAAATTCATGAATTCAACGTTATGGATTCGTTATAACTCCGAATCCGTCCGTTTAAAGTTCGTTTTGTTTGTTTAAACTTACATGATCATAATTAACTATCAATTTTGAGTTAATTAAACAATTTAAAGCATACAATTTATACATAAGGCCGTATACGTGTTCTTCATATATTTTTTATACTCTCTAATTCATGAAACTCCAATTAACGTATAATTATATGAAATTAACTACTTTAATTCATGCATACATGGTATAAAATATGTTATGAACACTTATTAATATATATATCACCATATATACAATAATCATATATAACTTTAATTACAAAGAACTTAAATATGCTTTTAATGGAGAAAATATGAAAACATGAATTAGAAACTTGAGATGAGGGATTACCCTTGCTACTTTGTGTATATGATTCAAGGATGATGATAGAGACTCTAGAATCTACAACTCTTCTTCCCAATTTCCTAATTCTCTCTTAAATTCTCTCTTAAATTCTCTCTTTTCTCTCTGATATTTCTCTAAGTTTCTATCTGTGTATGATATATGTTATATCTGATATGTAATGTAATATAAGGCTAGATATAATATACGTATATAATATATGTATAAAACTGATATCGTAGTGGTCAGTTAATCCCTTAATGGGTTAATTGCCCAAATCCCCTTAGGGCCTTATTTATTTGTCCTTTACTCTTCTTTTCCCTTTATTTTAATTACATCCTTATTATATAGTTTAATGTCACTCTTCTAATTAATCAAATAATCTTATTTAAATAAATTAAATAAAATAGAATAAATCCACATTAAATCACATTATCACATAATTAAAATTCTCATTTATTAATTATGTCAAATCATTAAATCTCTAATTAATTATTAAACTAATTAAAATATCATTATGCTTATTAAATAATTCATTTAATCAAATAAGCTCAATTTAAATACATACTTTGAATAATAGAATTCTCCACATTAATTTAGCTAATGTAACATATATAATTAAATTAATCTACCACAATTCCATCAAATAATTATTTAACTCAATAATAAATCATCGAAAAATATTTATTTAATTCAATAAATATTTTAAATAATTTACAAAATTCTCATTCGTCACATATTTCTCCCCTGAAAAGGATTCTGTCCCCAGAATCACGGTTTCATTAAATTCGTCCCATTACATTCTCCCCCTACAAAGATTCTGTCCCCAGAATTGCTTACACATTAATTAAGCAAATAAGTGTGGGTAAGTCTTCAACATATGCTCTTCGAGTTCCCACGTAGCTTCTTCAGCGTTGTGGTTCCTCCATATTACCTTAACAGAAGGTATTACTTTATTTATGAGTACTTGCCCTTTTTCTGTCAATAATTTTTATAGGAACTTCTTCATAGGATAAGTTTTTCTCAAATTGTAGGGGTTCATATTTAATAACATGTTTGTAATCGGGTTTGTATGGTCGTAACACTGACACATGGAAGACGTTGTTGACATGCTCTTGCGCCAGAGGTAAAGCTACCTCGTAAGCTACTTCTCCTATTCTTCGCAGTACTTCAAAGGGTCCAATGAACCTCGGGCTCAATTTCCCCCTTTTACCGAATCTGATCTTTCCCTTCTAGGGAGAGACTTTCAAGAAAATAAAACTACCCGATTCAAATTCTACATTCTTGCGGTGTTGATCAGGGTATTTCTTCTGCCTATCCTGAGCAGCTACCAATCTTGTCTGGATCACTTTGACAATCTTTGCTGTCTACTGTACTAGTTCTGGCCCTAGTAATTATCTCTCGCCAACTTTATCCCAGTATAGTGGAGTTCGACACTTTCTGTCGTACAACGCTTTATAAGGCGGCATGCCAATACTAGCGTGGTAACTGTTGTTGTAACTGAATTCAATGAGCAGTAAGTGATCATCCCAATTTCCTTTGAAATTCATGATGCACGCTCTCAACATATCCTCGAATGTCTGGATCGTTCTTTCGCTCTGCCCGTCTGTTTGAGGGTGATATGTTGTACTCCTTCTCAACTGTATTCCAATGCATTCCTGTAGACGTTTCTAGAAATTCGACATGAAGCGTGGATCTCGGTCGAAAACAATCGACACTAGAACTCCGTGCCTTAAAATAATCTCTTTCACATAAAACTTTGCCAACTGGTCTAGGTTTAATTTGATTCTGATCGGAAGGAAGTGTGCTGATTTAGTCAGTCGGTCAACGATAACCCATACTATGTTGTAGCCTTTCTAAGTTATCGGGAGGCCAACCACGAAATCCATCGTAATATATTCCCATTTCTATTCTGGGATCTCTAATGGTTGTAGCAAACCACTCGGCCTCTGATGTTCTACTTTCACTTTCTGACATGTCAGACACTTGGCAACACAATTAGCAACATCTCGTTTGATATTCGGCCACTAGAAATGTTGTCGGAGATCCTGGTGCATCTTGGTACTTCCGGGGTGAATTGAATACCGTGAACTGTAAACTTCGCTCAAAATATCCTCCTTAATCTCTGGCATTATCGGTACCCAAACTCTGCTCTCAAATCTTAACATTCCCTTGCTGTCCACCTTGAATCTCGGTTCAGTCCCTTCGGATATCTTCTTCTTTACCTTCTCACATTCTTCATCTTGGAGTTGTGCTTCCTTAACTTTATCCAGCAAAGTTGTACCAGCTTGTATCTGGAACATCTTTTCGTCAGTCTCCATAGAATACTTCACCTCCAAATCCAGCTTCTCCATTGCTGAAATTAGCTCCTCTTGAGCGGTCAACATCATCAATTTCTCCAGACCCTTTCTGCTTAAGGCGTCGGCAACCACATTTGCTTTACCCGGATAGTATAAGATCTCGTAGTCATAGTCCTTTATCAATTCCAACCATCTTCTCTAGAGCATATTCAAGTCTTTTTGTGTAAAAATATATTTCAGACTCTTGTGGTCTGTATATATTTCACACTTCTCTCCATAAAGATAGTGTCTCCAGATCTTCAAAGCAAATACCACTGCAGCCAAATCCAAGTCATGGGTCAGATACCCCCTCTCGTAATCCTTCAACTGTCATGACGCATACGCAATAACCTTACCATTTTGCATAAGGACACAGCCAAGTCCTTTATGCGACGCATCACTATATACCACAATGTTTCCTGTGTCATCTAGAAGAGACAACAAAGGTGCTGTACTCAACCTCTTCTTAAGCTCTTAGAAGCTTTCCTCACACTTCTCCGTCCAAACGAATTTTACAGCTTTCCTAGTCAAATTCGTCAGCAGAGTTGCAATCTTGGAAAAGTCCTGAATGAATCTTCTATAATAACCTGCCAATCCAAGAAAACTTCTGACTTTCGATGGCGTCTTTGGCTGATCCCAGTTCATCATAGCTTCGACTTTGGAGGGATCTACCGAGATTCTGTCCTTATCAATCACATATCTGAGAAATTGTACCCGCTCAATCCAAAATTGCATTTCAAAAATTTGGCATACAACTTCTCCCTTCTTAATGCCTCCAAAGTTACCTTTAGATGCTCTATGTGTTCCTCTTTAGTCTTTGAGTATACCAAAATGTCGTCGATAAACACCACCACGAATTTGTCCAAAAATGACTTGAACACTCCGTTCATTAGGCCCATAAATACTGCAGGAGCATTCGTTAGACCAAATGACATCACCAAAAATTCTTAGTGACCATATTGAGTTCTGAACGCTGTCTTCGAAACATCCTCTGGCCTCACCTTCAATTGATGATAACCACTTCTCAGGTCTATCTTCGAGAAGTACCTCGCTCCCTTCAACTGATCAAACAGGTCATCGATCCTAGGCAACGGATACTTGTTCTTAATTGTGACCTTGTTCAACTCTCTGTAGTCAATGCAGAGCCGCATCGTCCCATCATTCTTCTTCTCAAATAACACTGGCGCTCCCCACGGCAATGTACTCGATCGAATGTACTTCTTTTCCAGTAGCTCTTGCAGCTGTACCATCAATTCTTTCATTTCTATCGAAGCCATACGGTACGGTGCCTTCGATATTGGAGCCATTCCTGGCGCCAAATTGATCATAAACTCAACTTTTCTATCTGGCGGAAGTCCTGGCAGATCATCCAAAAATACGTCTATGAAGTCCCTCACAACTGGTACTTCTTTCAATTTCGGGTTCTCTTTGCGACTATCGACTATGTAGGCTAAATATCCTACACAGCCTTATCTCAATAACTTCTTGGCCTGCATCATCGTCAGGCAACTCGCTTGTCTAGGTGATTTGCTGCCATAAAACACCTTTAACAAAGTCGCAAGGTTAATACACTTCCTTTGGCAATCAATTATCGTTCTATAATTGAATAGCTAATCTATTCCCATAATAACGTCGAATTCCCCAAGTCTAATCAGGATAAGATCTACGTTAATAACGTTACCCTTAATATCCACCCTACAGTTCTTGTGTACATACTTTACAGGGATCACCTCTCTATTCGCAATCTCTATGTTCATAGGGTATTCTAACTCGTCCTTAGGCAATGCTAAGTTCTTAGCAAAATCATGGAATATGAATGAGCAAGTAGCACCCGAATCAAATAATACATATGCATTAACTTTATTGATCAGAATGATACCTGACACCACATCGCGAGACTGCACAGCATCCTGCACTGTCATGTTGAATGTCTTGGCGATTGGTCGGTTAGTTGCGGTTAGTCCCGTGATAGTCAGAGCATTTCCACCGCTGCCTCCTCTGTTCCCTCCTGATCCTTCCCCTCCGGATACTTTCTTGGGACAGTCCCTAGCCAAGTGGTCCTTCGACCCAAATGTGAAGCAAACGCCCTTCTTAGGGTTAAGGCAGTTCGGTGCTATGTGGCCTTCCTAACCACAGTTGTAGTAAACTCTTTTACCTTCATACAGACCCCCAGGTGGTTTTTCCCTCAGGTCGGGCACGCTTCAACCCTTTTCTTCTGGTTTCCCTGCTGATTGCAGATCGATGGGCTGTCATTCCACCTTCGCTTCGGACTGTTGCTTCCTCCCGCGTTGCTACCACTAGCCTTAACACTTTCTCCTTCACTCTTCTTCTTCTTTTGATCCTGGTTGTACTTGGTTACAGCATCGCTCCCACCCTTAGCGAGGATGGCCTTCTCTAACACTCCAGCAAAGGTGTTTAGCTAGAACATCGACACCTTACTATATAACCAGGGCTTCAGTCCCTGCTTAAATCTCCTAGCCTTTCTCTAGTCGGTGTGTACTTGATATGTGGCAAACCTAGCCAGCTCATTAAATTTCATCGCATAGTCTGGCACCGACATGTTGCCTTTCTTAAGCTCTAGAAATTGCACTTCCATCTGATTATGTGAGCTTGTCGGAAAGTACATCTCAAAGAACATCTCCTTAAACCTCTCCAAGGTTATGATGCCCTCTCCTCCCCTGACTTATTTGCCTGCCACCAATAGCTGGCTTCTGACTTCAGCATGAAAGTTGCATATGCGGTCTTCTGATCTTCACCGACCCTAGACACATCAAAGACTTTCTCTATTTCCATGACCCAAGTTTGTGCTTCAATCGGGCTTATGGATCCTTTGAATTCTGGCGGTCCCACCGCCTTGAAGTCTTTGAATGACGTATTCAATGGAGCTTGTGGTTGATTGTTAATCGCTCCAACCAATAAATTCACCAACTTTTGAACCGGGTTGGCGTTAGCATTGGCGTCCTTGTTGTTATTCGTTGACTCTTCTTGGGCCGGTTGACGGTTGAGTCTTCTTCTCGGCGATATATTTCTGTTAAGATATACGCTTATTAGATCTTTATTCAATTCTTTAAATATTTAAGGTTGAACTTAAATACTTTAAGATAACATTTAACACATAGCATCTCAAATAAACTCTGACATTTTATTTATTCAAAAGTTTTTAAACAACGAAAGATAGCATCACTGCTATTTACAACAACTATCCCGAGATAAAGAATCTTCAGGATTTAAATCATCAAAATATTCCTTTATTTATAATCACATCGGAATTTACATTATTAACTACTCATGGAAGTATTCACATAATCAAACTGTTCCTATCACGGCCTACTAAGGCGTCAAACAACTTTACTGTGTTATTCCTCCATAATGCAAAACATCGTCCTGCGATCCAGCATGTACCAAAGTAGACCTTCGAACTAAACTGAACAGCTCAGAACCCGATCCTGGGCCTTATCAATTGCATTCTAAAATATGTAGTCCATCGCCTCAATCCTAGCCTTCTTTGCACGATCATTATCCTCGGCAATCTCTACATGTCGTGAAGCCCTCGTCCAAGCATCCTCTGCTATGGCAAGCTTCGCTGATTTCTCTTTCAAATCATTTTTAGCTTCTCTATCTCCTCTGACTTTTGCTCACCTTGGCCCTTCTCATGAACCAACTCCCACTCTACGTCTCCAAGATGTGTGTAAAGAGTATCAACCTCACCATCCTTCTGCTCGATGGTAGTCTATTGAGTAACCGTCTATTCCTTCAACTCCCAAACAGTATCCTGTAACTCAATGTTACGGTCATATAGCTCATTGTACATCTCAGCACGGATAGAGTTCGATGGGAACTCTTCAGGGTCTTCATCCTCTTCTTCAGCTGCCTCAGCCTGAATCTCAACCTCCTCAAAGTCCTGCTCTGAGTCAAACACTGGCTCATGCTCCCGACCAACAACTGTGATCAAAGGAGATTGCTCTCTACGAATCAACTGCTCCAAAACTGTGTGAATGTCTCAGAGCTCCTCCTCAATAACCACTAGGGGTCCCTAGGCTGACTAGATCCTCCAACATCTAACATCCTGACAAATTAAATTTTAAGTCTTAGTTATTACGTGATGCTAATCGATACTCACGCGAGTATGTAAATATAAACACATAACACAGAAGGTAATTTATTATCTTTCTTAGAACTTGATAAGATTTTATCATTACTATATCTTCGAAGGCTACTATCCTAAGGTTTTCCCCCACCTAAGGTTCATAACCTATGGCTTTGATACCAACTTGTGACACCCCTAAAATTGGGTACTTCAATTTCCACGGGATTTGGTGTTCACTGTACAAACATCATATATCTATCTACCCATAAGAAATGCAAACCATGAAATAGATAGAAAAACTCCATCATCTCCCCTTATGGGGATACAACATCTGAAATAAAATACATAAATAATCCCAGGTCATACCTAACCTTAAATCTCAAATGTGAAAACATAAGCAAATAAGTCTTAATCATTACACATAAGTCTTAAACATAAACATTCTCAAATAAACAACAAGTTTTCATCACTTGTTAACTTTGTCCTTGTCTTAGCTAGTGGAAGGCTCGTCGGACCTTTCGTTCTAAATTGCAATATTATTATGCAAGAGTGAGCACGATTACCCACAATTATAACAATATAATGATAATAATAACATACGAGTGAATCAAGAATTCTGAATAAAGAAAATTCGGCTTTTGAATCAAGAATGAATAGCAAGAATCAAAAGAACATCTAAGGGTCATAAGACCTTGAACAATGTCCCAGATTTTTAAGTATTTCTACTTTAAACCTTTAACAGTCATAAGACTATATGGACTCTACTACTCATACTTAGGAGGATCAGCCCTTAGTACCATACTGTGCACAATATCTCAACGCTAAAGCGTAAATAATCCCCCTTTACAGGGTTGTTCATCTCAGTTTGACATCAGAGTCCGCACCAAAGGAAGTTTGGTTTAGATAAGCTCACCAATAGTTCTAAAATTTAGAACGTTAATCAAATATGGACTAGTCAAATTAATAAGGGTTCACTAGCCTTACAAGGTTCAACAATAAACGATATCCAAATTGAATAATAATTTCTCAAGAGTATACAACCGAATAAATATTGTATAACTGGAATCATGCTTTAAATGAATTATAATATCTCATATGGAATCTCAACTTGAATAATCAAGGATAAGAACTTGCATCATGATACTATTTTAAGAATAAAAAACTTGCTCAATAAAAGTAAACTTTGAGTTTAGAAACTTGTTGGACATAAGAATAAGGAATAGAACACTTATTCAACTTAAAGAGTATAGATAAGAAAACTTACGTAATCGTAATCGAGTTAGGGTAAGGAAACTTGGTTAACAATAATAAGTTAGGGATAAAACACTTGCCTCATGTGTAAGCTAAAAATATAGTTACAATTCAATTCCTCAATGTCCTATACATTACATTATGTATATGACATTGATTAGTTTTCATAGCTATTATGTTTAACTGTTGAACTTCTCACTTAAGTTCAACTTACAACTTGGTTTATAATATTAACATGTTGACTAACCACATAACATGAGTATAAACTCATAACATGTATACCATACAAGCGTAATCTCTTAGACAATCATAATTAAGTCTTACGATCACAATATTCAAGTTCACTCTTAGTTTGTTAACATGAAACTTCAAATTATATTACACATGCCAACAACTCAATTCGTTAACATGAAACTTCAAATTCTGTAATATATGTTAACAACATGTTGTAGTATAGTTTCATACACCTAACATGTCATTAGGTTCATTACATTCAGTTAGTATATCATGTTAGGGCTTAAAAACACACAAACGGGTAAAAAATTCACTTTTCTCTGCCCCACACCCGTTGGGGCAGGTGTTATGCCCGCTGGGGCAGCAATGCTTGATGCATAGGGCCCGCTGGGGCGGGTATGGACCCCGCTGGGGCGGGTGGCTTAGGCCAGTTCCGCCCCAGTTCGCGATTTGACAGTTTGTGGCCCAATTAACTCCTATATACACTAACACGATGATAATTACTGATACTCATGAAGTATAAACTTTACAGAAACATCATACATTGATACTAACATATTTTTAACACCTTAGATCATGCAATTACTTAATTCAAATTACTTAAATTCACTATTCTTGGTATTTTGAAGGTTTTGAAGAAAATTCATGAATTCAACGTTACGGATTCGTTATAACTCCGAATCCATCCGTTTAAAGTTTATTTTGTTTGTTTAAACTTACATGATCATAATTAACTATTAATTTGGAGTTAATTAAATAATTTAAAGCATACAATTTATACATAAGGCCATATCCGTGTTCTTCATATTTTTTTATACTCTGTAATTCATGAAACTCCAATTAACGTATAATTATATGAAATTAAGTACTTTAATTCATGAATACATGGTATAAAATATGTTATGAACACTTATTAATATATATCACCATCTATACAATAATCATCCATAACTTTAATTACAAAGAACTTAAATATACTTTTAATGGAGAAAACATGAAAACATGAATTAGAAACTTGAGATAAGGGATTACCCTTGCTACTTTGTGTATATGATTCAAGCATGATGATAGAGACTCTAGAATCTACAACTCTTCTTCTCAATTTCTCAATTCTCTCTTTTCTCTCTGATATTTCTCTAAGTTTCTCTCTATGTATGATATATGTTATATCTGATATGTAATGTAATATAAGGCTATATATAATATACGTATATAATATATGTATAAAACTGATATCGTAGTGGTCAGTTAATCCCTTAATGGGTTAACTTCCCAACTCCCCTTAGGGCCTTGTTTATTTGTCCTTTACTCTTCCTTTCCCTTTATTTTAATTACATCCTTATTATAAAATTTAATGTCACACTTTTAATTAATCAAATAATCTTATTTAAATTAATTAAATAAAATAGAATAAATCCACATTAAATCACGTTATCACATAATTAAAATTTTTATTTATTAATTATGTCAAATCATTAAATATCTAATTAATTATTAAACTAATTAGAATATCATTATGCTTATTAAATAATTCATTTAATCAAATAACTTCAATTTAAATACATACTTTGAATAATAGAATTCTCCACATTAATTTAACTAATGTAACACATATAATTAAATTAGTCTACCACAATTCTATCAAATAATTATTTAACTCAATAATTAAATCATTGAAAAATATTTATTTAATTCAATAAATATTTTAAAAAATTTAAAAAATTCTCGTTCGTCACATCTTTCCCCCCTTAAAAGGATTCTGTCCCCAGAATCACGGTTCCATTAAATTCGTCCCGTTATAATTGAACCAACGGTCGAGATGTCACCGGTCTGTACCCGAATGCTTGGCTGGGGTTGAGCCAACGGCTGAGATGTCACCGGTCTATACTCGAATGATTCGCTAGGGTTGAGCTAATGGTCAAGATGTCACCGGTCTGTACCCGAATGCTTCGCTGGGGTTGAGCCAACGGCTGATGTCAACGGACCATTTCCGATGCTTCGCTGGGGTTGTGCCAACGGCTGATAGTGTTAATTCTGATCAATCTCGACGTGAGGGGTGCTCTTTCTAATAAATCACACCCTTGGATCAACCTGGATGCCCTAATTTAGTTAGAACCTGCCGTTCATATCGTCGGACCTACCCGATGCTCTGACAGCGAGCAGTTTTTGACAGTTTTTGCGAAGTTTTCCAGCAATTTCCATTATTGGTCCCCTTTGTACTGCCCTGACATTCCCGATAGCTGAGATTTTGTGTCTTAGGAGGAGCTGGAGCGGGTTGATAGCTTGGATGCAGATATTTTGGATCTCTTTTGATAGCATCTCTAGCTATATCTTTTGATAGGCCTCTGTTTAGATATTGGGCGGTTGTGCCCTATTTTGATAGGCCTTTGTTAGTAGTTGGGCGGTTGTGCCCCATCTCCCTGTACTTTCTATTTTGGATTGTATGATTAGACAGAGATGATGTTTACTATAGATTGTTTATTATAGATATACATGATATTTCCTATCTATTGCATCATGTTTATTATTGTCATTATGCATATATTATGTCATGGATATGCACTTAGACAGATGAGTTCAGATTTGACCCTTGGATGGTCTTGTGATACAGTGATACAGATGTCGTCATCGATAGTCAGCTGTATTGAGCATTTGCCACCATCCTTGATAGCATCGTCATTGAGGTCGTGGTATGATAGCATGCCCTTCCCAGCCAAAGGGACAGTAGATCGGATGTTGGGGCATTCATTGGCCTTTATAGATTTTCAGGTCTCGTACGGATTCGTAGATGACATTCTATCATGTCGGATACCTGATTGGCAGGTTTTTTGATTCGGGTGGCATGAGTTGACATCGACCTTGGAGGAGTATGAGCGGCTTAAAGGTTTAGCACTGGACCTGCCTTGCGCTCGCACAGCTATTAGCGACATGAGGAGACCATTTATGCGTATGTCGGGTCTGCGCCATAGAGTAGTTATTGACAAGATTATTTTAGGTCATGTGATCTCTATCGACTTTTTGATCGATCATCTCGACATGCTAGATAGCTACGATCGACACGCTGGGGATTTTATTATCTCGGCAGAGGAGTACCATTGGACCAAGATAGACGTCTTGCTGATGTGCGTCACGACTTATGTATACATGCCACTTTACTTGGATAATTTAGATATTGGTTTGATGGTCGTGGTCCGTGCCCTTAGACAGGGGAGCACCATTCTGCAAATGATACTGGCCAAGACCTTGAGGTCGGCTACCTATTGCAGCACCCATCAAGAGGGGTTTTTTAGAGGTAGCTTTATATTGCTGTACGTATGGCGCATGACCCATTTGCATCTGATTGGAACTTTTAGACACCATGGGTACTGCTTTACCCATGAGATAGCCATGTCCTACTATTTCCAGCCAGCGGAGTGTTTGGATGCAGCGACATGGTCGGCCTTTCTGTTAGATATTGAGCATCCCTTTTCGATTCTACCATGCTCAGGGCTGGTATCCACTTATAGCTTTATCACCCATACAGTTGGCCTAGATTATTTTCCCCTAGCGGGACTGAGAGGGGTGACAACCTACCATCCCTTGGCAGTTATGTGTCAGTTTGATCAGTTCCAAAGCCTATACAAGTTTGAGGGGGCCGTTGATCAACGAACATCAGCTTCATCTCTATTGTCAGCCGACCTGATCCAGATTTATGAGTGTTGGACTCATAGGGAGAGGGAAAATTTCTCTACTACCTATCCGGATCGCTCTCCAGAGTATTCAGTATGGTTGGAGGCCGATATAGCTGCAGCCGCAATCATCCAGCCAACTCCAGTTGTGGATTTAGATGAGGAGGAGCCTATGGAGGATCCTGATTCTCCCACGGAGGATGAGTTGTTTATGGGTCTGACAACAACATTAGTTAGTCATCCTCCGATTATCCCTGTCAGGATAGATCCAGCTATGGCAGATTCATTAGCTAGGAAGATCTTTGAGAGAGATCAGGCAAGGGCGTTGATGTTGACAGCCCTGTGTGGCAGAGATATAGCTTTCATTGCTAGAGATGAGGCTCGCGCTACTCGGGATGCCACATTGGTTGAGAGAGACGAGGCTCGATCCACACAAGATGTGGCTCTTGAGGAAAGAGATGAGGTCAGATCTGTCAGAGATGTAGCCGTTGAGGAGATTAGGGAGGTTTTGATTACCAGGGATGCTGCTTATGCTGAGAGGGACGAGGCCATAACCACCTGAGATGTGTATATTACAGATAGCACAGCCCTCCGATCATATACAGACAGCCCGGTTGGAGAGATGAGTGCATTTATAGATGGTCACAGCGCCACTATACAGATGGCTGTGGAAGTTCTCGCTCGCATAGAGGCTAAGGGTATTGCACTTGCAGCTGCTCCTCCATCTTCAGAGAGAGATGCCATGTTGGCATTGCTAACCCCGCTTATTCATGGGTCCATAGACTAGCTTTATTTTTCCTGCATATACTAGATCAGTCATTTTTATCATGTACATTACACCATGTATATATCAAACAGTATTATATATCAGAGAAATATATTTTGATTCACTTCCCTATTGGATATGTATCGTCATTGCTGAGTGATTACCACTTCTTTCATGACTTGCTGTTGTTGATGTATCATGAGCTCCTCATTGATGGATTGACAGTGAGATGTCAGAGAATATCTCAGATGGGCCTGTTGACCAGGGAAGCTTGATAGAATTTAGGTTTTATAGGGTTTCGATGTCTTGGGACTAGTTTTTATTAGTTTTTTATTTTTCTTTGAAGGTCATACCGCACCATGAATGGCTGCATACGTACTCCCGGGTGGAGGGAGATCAGGTCATTCGTAGTTCGATCTTTGTGTGAGAGGTTTGAGAAATGTCTCTTTTGAGTTTGGTTTGATGAGTTTTTGAGTTTTTTGTTTGGTTGCACCAGAAATGGCTGCCTACGTACTCCCGGGTTGAGGGAGATCAGGTTATTCCTAGTTCAGTTTTCTAGTGAAAATCGAAACTGATTTGATCGATTCGCAGGACTAGGATGATGGCTGGCATGTGCTTCAGACGTAGTACCTTTTTATAGTGTCTAATTTGATGAGTTGGGGAAATTTGTTCCCGTCCATTTCTTGAAATCTGATAGCTCTTCCTGTCAAAACTTCTTTGATAATGAAAGGGCCTTTCCAATTTGGGGCGAACTTTCCTTTCGCTTCGTCTGGATTGGCCAAAAATTTCTTCAGCACCAAGTCGTTTTCTTTGAAATGCCAAATTCAGACTTTCTTGTTGTATAATCGAGCAGTCCTTTGTTGATATAACTGCCCGTAGAAAATAGTTGTAGCCCTATTTTCATCTATCAAGGACAATTGGTGGTACCGCTCTTGCAACCACTGATCTTCTTGCATTTAGTATTTATTAACACTCTCAAGGACTCCATTTCTACTTCTATGGGAAGGACTGCTTCCATGCCATAGACCAATAAATAGGGGGTAGCCCCAGTAGAGGTACGCATTGATGTCTTGTATGCTAACAAGGTTAGAGGCAACAGGTCAGGCCATTCTTTGTGATTGACGGACATTTTTTGCATGATTTTCTTGATGTTCTTGTTGGCCGCTTCGACAGCACCAATCATCTTGGGCCGATAGATGACGGAATTGAGATGCTTGATGTGGAACTTGCTGCACAGTTC
Organism: Panax stipuleanatus; assembly: GCA_020205555.1. NCBI lineage: Eukaryota > Viridiplantae > Streptophyta > Magnoliopsida > Apiales > Araliaceae > Panax > Panax stipuleanatus. Next base: position 69,052,864 of record CM035118.1, read on the forward strand.
TCTCATCATCTGATTGTTCAGGTTCTTGGCGTTGTCTGATACAATCACCTCCGATTGTCCATATCGACAGACGACATTATTTCTGATGAAACCAATGATTACCACTTTGGTGACTATGGGAAAAGAGGCAGCTTCAACCCACTTGGTGAAGTAATCGATCATGGTGAAGATGAAACGGTGTCCATTACTGGCTTTAGGTTCTACTGGACCGATCACATCCATTCCCCACATAGAGAAAGGCCATAGTGAACTCATATTGTGAAGCTTATTAGGAGAAGCGTGGATGGCATTTCCATGTACTTGACATTGATAGGATCTCCTGCCCTATTCTCATTATTTTCTTGGCCATTAGATGACCGCTCATGTGTGGACCGCAGACTCCACGTTGGTCTTCATCCATTAGTCTCTGGGCTTGCTCTCTATCAAGGCATCGTAACAGGCCTATTCCAGCATCCCTTTTGTAAAGTGCATCTCCGCTCAGATAGAACTTCATAGCCATCTTGTGAATCTGCTTTCGTCCAGCTTGGCTTGCTCTAGCGGGTGTGGATCCATCTCAGAGATATTCCTTGATGTCTTGATACCAAGGCTGATTGATAGGAGGTATTTCATTTGATACTTCTTTGATGTAATTCCTGTAGGTTGGGGCCTTTTTCGTTCGTGAATTTGATGTTGGGAATTTCCTTCATATCCAATATGTTGACCAGGGAAGCCAAAGTTACCAATGCATCCCGCAAAGTCGTTCCTTCCTCGAGGGATGTGGATGAAGGTTATCTCTTCAAAACCCATGGATATGTTGATGACCTGCCGGTGATAGGGCAGCAAATGCAACTCTTTGCTGTGATATGCCCCAGTGGTTTGTCTGATGACCAACTCAGAATCTCCAAAGACTAGTAGATGTTTGACACCCATGGATTAGGCTAATTTCAATCCCATTATGCATCCTTCATACTCAGCTGTGTTATTGGTCTTGTCAAACTGCAACTTAGTAGCCACAGGATACTGTTCTCCTGTACTAGAGATGAGGACTACCCCGGCTCCGGCACCTTTAATGTTCACCGCTCCATCGAAATACATTCTCCATGGTTGGACTGTATTCTCTTGTCAAATTTGTTAAATTGTCATGATCCCATCATCCGTGAAATAAGTCTCCAAAGGTTCAAACCCTCCTGATGGTGCCTCGGCTGGTTGATCTGCAATGCCCTGACCTTTTATGGACTTCTGAGTCACGTAGACAATGTCGAACTGTTGGAGGATCAACTGCCATTTGGATAATTGACAATTCAATATTGGCTTATTGAATACGTATTTCAGTGGATCCATGCGGGATATGAGGTAGGTCATATGCCCATGTAGGTAGTGCTATAACCTCATGGCGGCCCATGCTAACGCACATCATGTCTTCTTAATCAGCGTGTACTTCTGTTCGCCACTGCTGAACCTTTTGCTGATGTAGTAGATAGCTCTCTCCTTGCTACTATCATCTTTCTGTCCCAGCATGCAGCCCATTACGCTGGCATTTACAGACATGTACATGAACAGGGGAACTCCATTCCTCGGGGGTACCAAGACAGGCGCTTTGATCAACTGCTTCTTGATGGAAATGAAGGCTTTTTGGCAATCCTCATTCCATTTCGTGGAGGAATTCTTCCTTAGTAGCTTGAAGATGGGTTCACACATTGCCGTGAGCTGGGAAATGAATCGGCTTATGAAATTGATCCTGTGATGCCCCAAAATTCGGACCGCCACTGATCTCGAATTTGGTTCATCACGTACTCACAGTAATAACTAAAATCATACAATCACAGTGGATAATCTAGAAAAATATACAATGATTTATTATATTTATTCCCCCAAGTCTTGCAACCTATAGTACTTAATAGATTACATAATAATATCAAATAAAGACTTATTACATAATCCTACTTAAGTTTAAACATAGTTCTGAATTAGTCTTAATACATCATCTTAATTGTCCACCCTGCTCTGCCTTAACTGAAATATTTTTAGGAAAAGCAAGAATGAGCAACAAGTTTGCTCAGCAAGTAATATAACAATAAGGGTGAGTAATACAATTTTCAAATCCCAAAAGGGTATAGCATGGTATGATAGTTCAAGGATAGCAAGAAATATCAACAGCTCTTAAAAACAGTCGCTAAGGACAGAATAATATCAATAAGATTCAATGCTAAATCAATCTAAGATTTCAAGAAAATTGAGTACTGAGCAGTCATTAAGGACTATGAACTTCTACTAGAACTAACAGAAATATACTGATAATCCAATAAAAATAAGTACAATAGGTGATCAGCCTAAAATACTCTATATTATACATAACATTCAATCGCACTCAAGTGCGCACGTCGGTCTCCTGACAATTATATTTTTCCTTCAAAGAATATTGTTCTTCTCCGTCAATACAAGATTCTGAACCAATCAATTGGTTTGGATCGCTTTTCAAATTCATAATATAAGTCTAGCCTAATCAAATGGCATAGACCCCTCTTTATAAGTTCAATACTTGATATTAAAGTTTGAAGAATATAATCTATTTTATCTTAGCTATGAAGCAACAAGTCATGAATCGTAATTCGAATAGCTTACTTGTATAAGGAATAATAATGCAAGCTCAATATATATTCAATAAGAGTAGAATACTTGCTTACAATATCCGTTGAATAAAGTAATGCAAGAGTTTAGGATACTTGCACAATAAAAAAAAGTGTAAGTTAGGGAACTTGCCTTAAGCGTAGTTTACCAAAGTATAGCTTATCGACACTTTTCGAATCCTATTATAACATATTTATGTATATAGGATATTCATTAGCATTGTACATTCGATACATAAGCTCGATATGAAATTCAAGTATACGCATATGATTCTAACTTAGTCGTATAATCATATACGTACGTCATTACGTACTTTACGTACACATAGCACCACATTCGTTAATAAGACACTATGAAATCACATAATCATAGTTCGTAATTGTTATTTGACTTTATATTTGAAAGTTTTATAAACACTTTAGCAATTCAAGATGGTTTCCTTATAACATGCTCATTGTTACTTAAATACTGTACTGGACATGTACTAGAGATTAGGTTAACAATGTAAGCATACATCAATCTCAGATTACAAATAGGACAGTCAGACTTCTCTGCAAGGTGGCGCGACTGCGCCTGATTTGAACTAGGGAGTGACGCGGCCGCGCTGCTCCCAGTTTAGATCAGTGCTGAGCTACACAATGCCTGGCCTAGCTTGCACACCCACATATATATATGATAACACATGCAAAAGCATACATGTTGTGATAAGTTTGATTCTTATGCCATGTTTTCCATATAGTCTTAACAATTTCTAATTAATGAGGCTTAACGTGTTCGATAACAATGTTCCTCACGTTTACTCAATATACACATGCAATGAGGTCCATATGTCTCAACTACATATGCTCAGGTTACCTTATTCATGTATTTCAAGTTATGAAGTTCGTTCAACTTGTCTTAATTTATGCTCAACTAGTTTACAATGCATATGACTAGCTAGGCATTCATTTCTATCATGTCTAGAGGCATATGAGACCCTATCAAGATAGTCCAAATTTTCAGAATACATGCAAGGTGGTTATTAACCAACTAATTTCATGAACTCTTAAGGTTTCTTCGAAAAACCTCATGTTTAACTAATCATAAAAAGTAGCTTCATATATCATATGGCATGCTCATGTATATACATAATTATACTACCTAAACATGCTCACAAGTTCAAAATTTATAGGGCACATAGTTTATCAAGTTCGTATTTGAAACTCTACGTTTCCTCTTAGAAGGTTGTCAAAACCATTCAAGCATGTGAGATAAGTCCATACATCTTATATCATGTTTTCATATACATATAAATAGACCACATAAACATGCTTGAATTTTTAGAACTCAAAGTGTTTTATTCGACAAGTTTGCTTTTGAAACTTTAAATCTTCTTTGCAAAAATCAAGTTTTAGTAAGTGGTTCTATGCAAGGTCACTTATGTCAGCATCTCAGGGGCTTAAATAGTCATAATGAAGTTATACTAGCATGTTCCCTATATCAGAAAGTATAACAAAATCATCAACTGATTCTGCAGAAGGGCGCGGCCGCGCCCCGTTTGTACTAGGGAGTGGCACGGCAGCGCCACTCCGGTTCCAGCCCAGACAGTTTTCTGCTAGAGTAGAGCTTCTAACCTATTTTAGAAATACTTCATGAATCATGCTAAGAATTGACTACATTACATTTATAACGTGTATATAAACATTACAAACATTCTAGCATCCTTTCACATACTCAATTACAACTAATTCATGTTTAATTTCTATGAATCGAAAATGCTACACTTCAAAGTTAAATAAGGATTATACGTCTTAAAGCTTTGAGTTGTACAAGAATTGCTTTCAATATTAGATTGCACACTCCCTCTACTCTTTCTATATCACTTAGAAACAATTCTAGCAACATAGGAATGAAGGGGGAGTGCCCAATTTATAGGAAATTTACTAACCAAGTAAAGCCATTGTCCAAAAATTGAAACCAAGAGGTGGAAGGAGAGTTCATGGGATATTCAAGAGTTGGTGCAATAGTTTCCAACTACTCCCATCACCCACACCCTTCTTCATCATGGCCATCATTTGCTAGCTAGGAAGTTGACATAGTGAAGTAGAATAGGTCATTGGCCCTTTCACGTGAATAAGGAATTGAGACATTCAATATGGGATAATTTCTAATCTCAGCAAATCTTAGAAGCAATGAGCCTATATATTACTTAAGTCTTCACATATATGTATATCCCTACATAACATAATGTGTATGCTTAGGTTTAAATATACATACTCATATATATATACTTAGGTTTTGAAAATCAATTGGGCACACAAACACATCAATATATAATCCATGTACATTTTGGTAATGCTAAATTATGAGTTAATTGAATAGTGACATACTACAGTATCATAAACCTCATTATTCCAATTATGTTACTTGTAGAAATAATTATTAATATTAATTATTCACATACTTTAATTTAATATTTTATAAATTCCACACTAATGTACTATACATATCACATGGTCACATAATTTATGTAACTCATATAATATATTACTTTTACAATATAGTTTCCATATTGCATAGTCTCACTAACGTGTCACACTATACTTTATATAATATAGATATAGTTACTATGTACTAAATGATTACATAACTTTACACTAAGCAATTAATTGAACAAACATTAACCTTATAATATAAATTAATTATTTATTCATTAATATGCTATTTTTCATAACAACCATTAATTAACAATATATTATTAATTAATCATCCACTTATTAATTCTTTCTTTAATTAATTAAATCATCGTAATTCTCATCACTGTGCCACACAAGGCATTCTTCGATCTCATCATAAACTCCACATTCTTCTCAACTATTATAAATTCAATTTGAATTCATTTGAATTAACTCACCACACAACACATAATCATTTACATTCAAATAAATATTCATTTCCATTAATTTATTCATTAATAATATTCAAAATTTCTCGGGTATTACAGATCCTTCCCAGGAACTCGCGTATCTCCTTTTCTGTTTGGGGTGCGGGTATCTCCGTGATGGCCTTAATCTTGGCAGGATCCAGCTCAATGCCTCTATTGTTCTCTAGGAATCCCAACAGCTTGCCCGATTTGACGCCAAAAACATATTTGGCTGGATTCAGCTTGAGTTTGTACTTACGCAACCTGTTGAACATCTTCCTGAGATGGTCAATGTGATTGTCCTCCTCCTGGGATTTGACGATGATGTCATCCACATAGACCTCTATCTCCTTATGCATCATATCATGAAACAGGGCCATCATAGCTCGCTGATATGTGGCCCTGGCATTGATGAGGCCGAAGGACAAACGTCTGTAGCAGAAGGTTCCCCAGAAAGTGATGAAAGATATTTTCTCCCTGTCTTCCTCAGCGACCATAATTTGATGGTAACCAGCAAAGCAATCCATGAAAGAATACATGTCGTACTGCGCCGTATTGTCTATCAGGATGTGGATAAACGGTACCAGGAAATTATCTTTGAGACAAGCTTTGTTCAAATCCCGATAATCCACGCATACTCGTACCTTCCCTCCAGGCTTACGCACGGGAACTATGTTTGACCGCCACTCCGGGTATGTTGATACTATGATGATGCCGGCTTTGAATTGTTTGACAACTTCTTCTCTGACTTTCAGACTCCATTCAGGTTTCAATCGCCTGAGCTTCTGCTTGACTGGCTTGAATCCATCTGTAATGGGGAGTTGATGGATGACAATGTCAGTAGATAGGCCAGTCATGTCTTCATGCGACCATGCAAACACATCCCGAAACTGTGTTAAGAGTTCAATCAGGTCAGCTTTTTGGTCTTGGGTGAGGTCTATACCTATCTGTATTTCTTTGAGGTTTTCTGAGGTTCCGATATTGACAGTGGTGGTTTGATCGAGGTTTGGTTGGGGTTTGTCTTCGACCCATTCTTTGATATCCTCGGGCATCTCAGAGTCATCTTCCTCCTCTTGATCAATCTCCATCAAGTCAAAGTTCAGTTCTACATCAAAGTTATAGTCACTGTAACAGGTTGGCATCTCATCAGCAGGGACAAACAAATCCAATCTTGTAGTCCTGAAAACAAAATACTTTCTCTTTAATATATGCAACTGCTTAAATCTACAAAGCATTTAGCAAAGCATGACAAAATTTACTGCTATAGCTGTGCAATAAAACAAGCAGTAAACGAAACCATGTTACAGGGCAGACGGACTCTCTGCCCTTTTACCCTTTTTGAATGAGGTAAGGGACGCTGCTCCAGTTGTCCAGGGTCAGATCCTCATGAATAGGGAGGATACCAGATTCGCGGTGGTCTGCCTCATCTCTGATGATGACTCAGACATTCTTCAGATCAGAGCCAGGGTTTTTCTTTGAACTACCTCCCTTCTCTTTCTTGACACGAGGAATTTGGATCTGATCCTCTTCGTCACTGTCTGGGATACCATCATTCATACCTTCGTAGTGTATGAGAACACACATATTATCAAATGGGTCTCGTCCTTCATACATGAACTTCTCTTTTCCCTTTTTGCTATCCCCCTCAGGCTTTGGGGCTTTCCTTTCACTTACCGGTATGATTGAGGGAAATAGCATGGCTGACACAACAGCAGGAATCTTCCTCGTTGGCTTCATAAATCTGACATCAGTGAGGTTTGGCAGTAGTATAGTGGAAGCATGAGCTTTTGGATGCTTATATGGGTTCCAGTGGTTTGACCCGAATGTGTAACCTAATTCGGCTTTCCCCGACTGACTCGAGATTTGCACCGGGCTTTTAATACCTTGCTAATTCTTTTCTAACCCTTCTCTAGGGCAGAAACCCAAAGATACCATCTCCTGGCCCACTGTCATTACTTCGGGGGAGACTCTTAGTTTCAGAGCTGGTGCCCCAACAAGTAAGCACTGAGTATTGCTCACCTCCAATGCTTGAAAACTTGCAGGTTTAACCCTTGTATCCGGGCTAATCACTGGCATATCTCCCTGTATGCAGACAGGGTATTCTGATTTGGCATTTACCGTGATTAGTTTGCCATTGATAATGTACTTGAGCTGCTGATGGAGGGTGGATGGAACTACTCATGCCATATGGATCCACGGCCTTCCCAGTAACAAGTTGTATCCGGTGGTAATGTTGAGTACCTAGAAGGATATATAGAAGGTGTGGGGACCAATCTCCAGTGGAAGTTCAATCTCTCCCACAGCTTCTTGGCGAGACCCATCGAAAGTCCGGATAACCACATGACTGGTTTTGATCCAGTTTGGGTTGATCTTCATTGTAACAGATGAGAATTTTTTTTGTGTTGTGATTCTGGGGACAAAATCCTTTTAAGAAGGGAAGATTGTAACGATTGAGATTTTATATATTAAATTATAATATTTATTGAGTGAATAAATATTTTATGTGATTTATTTATTGAGTTAAATAAATAAATTATGTGATTGTGTGAACTGATTTAATTAAGAGTAATATTTAATTAAATTGATATGTTAGTAATGGTGTAGTATAATTGTAATTTAGTTGAGTATAATTAAATTAGATTTAAAATTATGTGTTAAGTATTTGTTGTAATTTACTAAGTGTTACATGAATTTAATTTCAAGTGTGACAATTGAGTATTATGTGAATGTTAGCTTTTATTTAATTGAATTAGAATGTTATAATTTAATTAAATAAGTGTAGTATTTAAACTATGGATTAAAGACTTATTAAAAGAATGGAGAAGGATTTTTAAGTGATTTTATCAAACAAGGCCTTAAGCTCAAAAAGTTAGTTTTTAAAATAATTTTGTTTTGGCCAAACAAGCCTTAGGGCTTTTCAAATTCAAAAGTTTTGTAACTTACCTAATTAATAATAGTTAGTATATGTAATTATTATTAGGAGTTACATATTTTATGTATTATATGTATTATGTATTATATATATATACTACAAGTTACGTTAGTTTAGAGTTAGTCAGTTAGAGACAAAGAAAGAAAGAAAACAGAGAAAGAGCAGAGACGAAGAACTCAAAGAAAAGTTAGAGAAATAGAGAAAGAAGAAGAAGGATTTCTACTTATCATCATCTTCTTCCACTCTCATAGCAAAGGGTATCATCTTAACCCTTGTAATTGTAGAATCCATTCATATGCTAATTGTATTTTCTTCTCTATCAAATTAGGTTTTCATGAAATTGTATAATCATGAATTTTATATGTATATATGGTATTCATATGTTCTTCGTAGTAATTGTATGCCATGAAAGGATTTTCAGAATTCAATTGTCTTAAAAATAAGTTTTAAGTTATGTTCTTCAATATTTTCATAGATTAAAACTTCTCTGTAAAAGCTTTTTGTGTAAATTATTTGATCACGATGTATATATGTGACGTATATATATATATATATATATATATATATATATATATATATATATATATATATATATATATATATATATATATGGATGATTATGTATGAGTTATATAGTTGTTTTAACAATTCAATCTATGTAATTTTGATAAGCAATAAGAATTGTGTTCATATGATTTTTGGTGAACCAATTCTTGAAAAATGGCTTTTGAAACTATCAAATTGGTGTTGATTGTGGGTTATTGTTTAAATTGATCATGGGTTATGTTAATATGTTAAGAATAAGAGTTGTTACAATTGGAATTACTTGAATTGATTGAAAAACGAATTCGTAATAGCAAATTGGGTTAAGAACGCTTAATATGATGTTTTCTTCAAAAATCATGAAATCTTGGTTTTAATCATGTGTTATAAGAATTATATATGTTATAATTATGTTAAAGAGTTCAAAATATTGTTGTTAGCAAGTTTCATGTTAATCATGTTGAGAAAAATCGAATTCGGTGTGAAGAAATAAGCCGAATTGGCTTATTTCTCTGCCAATTCGCAAACTGGGATTTCCAACAGGGGAGGGACCCACCCCAATGGGGTTTTTGTGCCTGGGGGACCCACCCCAGCTGGTTAGCATGCTGTCCGGGAAGTTTGGTTTTTGCTTGTTGAGTTTTAATGCCCCGTTTGTTTAGCTAACTTATTTCTATGACTTGATAAGTGTAATACGTAATAAGATAACATGCTTTTGATGTGTTTAAGATAGATTGAAGTTTTATATGAATGTGTTACATATGTATGAGTGTGTTACTTTCATAAGGTACACCACATGATTTAAAGCGTTATAAGCTTATGAATGTATGTCGTGAGTTTATACTCACGTACGTGGCTAGTTAGCAACCTATGTTGTAAACAACGTTGTGAGTTGGACTTTAGTATGAAGTTCGAAGGTTTAAACGTTGTAGTTGGGTACTAATAGACGTTTTAAATGTAATGTAAATGTGTAAGGTAAGTGTGAAGTGATTGTAATTGTTAAAGTGTAGCTTGCGCTTAAGGCAAGTTCTCTAATCCTTATTCTCTTACGTTAAGCAAGTTTCTATTTCTAAACTTGTCATTTACTTTGTACAAGCTTTCTAAACTATTCTTGTACGCTATGCAAGCCTATTCATTGTATCTTTTCATTGTGCAAGTTTCCTAATCCTTGCTCAATATATCATGAAAGTTCATTTATGTTTCTTAACTTGTTATGTATTATATAAGTTATATTGTATTCCAAGGTTCCTAATGTAATTATTGAAATGGTGTTGTGATCTTGACTTAATTGTTCAAACAAGATCTACTTATTCTTTCAGTTGCTTTAAGTTATTTCTAAAGCATGTTTACTTATTATGTAAATTGTTTCTATATCTTACAATTGGTTCATGATTCTTATATTATTGAACTGTTAAAGCATTGTGAGTCGATTCAACTACTCCTAGTTGATGATAGTTGAAACCCCAAAAGTTTATTTACCTATCCAAACCAAACTTTCTTTGGTGCGGACTTGTATTCAATTACTGAGAATAAACAATCCTGTTTATTAGGGGATATTTATGCAAAAGCGTTAAATATTTGTGCACAATACATGGTACGAAGGGCTGATCTCCCTAAGTACGAGTTAAAGGTCCATAGTTTCAATGACTATTAAAGGTTTTAAATAGAAATATTTATAACCTAGGACATAGTTCAAGGTCGTATGACCCTCAGATAAATTCTATACTCGAATTTTAAATATGATGAAAGAATTATTATTCAATTCTTTATTTTGATGAAAGTAAAGTCATTCAAACCTTTTGAAACAATTCAGTTATATCATATCACTGTTGTATTTCAAGTGAGCTTTTGTTTGCTCACTCTTGCATATTTTACAACCCCTTGCAGTTAAAGCCGAGAATGTTGACGTACCGTCAACAAGTAAAGGAAAAGGAAAGTTGAGCAAGTGAAGACTTGTTGTCTTCAATTTTGTTTGTAATAAGACTTAGTTGACGATGTTTTATTTCCGTAGTTACTTTGTTTGATGTTAAGGTTTAGTTAACCCTGGGATTTTATTTGGACAAGTGGTAATCCTTTGTCAAAGAAGATTTTATTTAAGTTTTATGAAGGTTGTAATTGGTTTTATAATTCTTTATTATTGGAAAGATATATGTTTTAAATATAAAGTGAACACCAAATGTGACATCCCGAATTTTTTTAAGAATTAATAAGTGAGAATTTAATAAATAAAATTCTTATTTTAAGATGTTTAAGTACGAGTATATGTATATGTGTTATATATTGTGAAATATGTGATTTGGTGTGAAGAGAATTTAAATGTTAATTTTAATATTTATTGAAGTAAATAAATATTTTAATTGAATTATTTATTGAGATTATGTGATTAATATGGAGTAATATAATTAAGTGTATTATATTAATTAAATGATTATTTAATATTTAATTTAATTAATATGTAATAATTTTATGTTATAGTTCTAATTTAATTGAGATAATTAAATTAGATGTGGTAAGTATTACATGAAGTTATAATTAGCAAGTAATTATAATGTGATAATTTTATGTGATTAATTGATGTTAAACTTTTAATTAATTAAATTAATGTTAAGATTTAATTGATTAAAAGATAACATTAAGAATGTGTGTTAAAGGATCTATTAAAAGAGTTAAAAGAGTTTTTAAAACTGTTTTCCCAAACAAGGCCTTAACTACTAATCCCAAACAAGACCCTTACTTTTGTTTTAAACCTGTTTTACCCAAACAAGGCCTAAACTACTGAAAACCTTTTTTTAAAATTAATGTTGTTTTGTCAAACAAGCCTTAGGGCTTTTTAAATTCTAAATGTTGTAACCTATATTTTAATTGTAATAATTGTATTTATTATAATTCTTATAGAGTCATTATGTAATATAAGTTATATTGTATATGTATATACAATATACATTAAGTTAAAAGAGTTAGTACGTTAGTTTTTTAAGCTAAGTCTAAACAAAGAAGAGAATACAGAGAAGAAGAAGAGAAGAAGAAGAAGGGAAACCTTGAGAAACCAAAAGAAAAGCTTTCATCATCTCCATCTTTTCTCCTAATTCAACCTAGAAGGGTACCATACTAACCCTTGTACTTAATTCATATGTTTTGTATTTAGTTTTTGTTAAATTAGGTTTTCATAATCATTAATTTATATGTATCTATGATGTTCATATGTTTTCATAGGTAATTGTATGCCATCAAAGGGTTTTCAAAATACAATTGTTATAAAAACAAGTTTTAAAATCATGTTTTCTATATTTTCATAGTTTTGGAATTCTATGTAAAAATCTCTTTGTGAAACTTCATAATTTTGTATGAGAATGGGATATGTATGTATATGTATACATGTATATATGTTTACATGAGAGTTTCATAGTTGTTTAAGAATTTCAATCACAAGTATATGATGAACCCTATGAAAATCATGTTTATAGTGTTAGATTATGAATTTATGTTAAACATTATTCTTAAATTATCAAAGAGATTGGTGAAAGCATAAAGTTATGTGTAATATATGATATAGCATGATTGTATATGAATTATATGGTTGTATTAGCAATTCAAACCATGGATTTTTGATAAACAATAGGAATCGTGTTCATAGTGTTTTTCTTTGAGTTAATTTCTAAAAATTTCTTTTGAAACTATCAAAATTGATGTTGATTATGAGTTATTGTTAAAATTGATCAAGTATTATGTTAGTATATTAAGAATAGAAGCGATTACAATTGGAATCACTTGAATTGGATGAAAAATGAATTCGTAGTAGCAATTTTCGTCAAGAATGCTTAAAATTATGTTTTTCTTCGAATTCCATGAAATCTTGGTTGTGCTTATGTGTTTATATAAAAATTTTATGTTATGAGCATATTAATAAGCTTAAAATATTGTTTGTCACATGTTTCATGTTTGTCATGTTGGGAAAATTCGAATTCGGTGTGACGGAATAAGCCAAATTGGCTTATTTCTCCACCAGTTCGCGAACCAGCCCCTCCACCAGCCCTTGAACCCGCCCCAGCGGGTGTTTTTGCCCTGTGGGACCCGCCCCAGTGGGGACCCTTGCTGTCCGGGGTGGTTTAGTTGTTGTAATGCGAAACTATTTTGACCTCCGTTACTAAAATGGCCATAACATTTTCATACGAACTCCGATTGAGGCGATTCAAGATGATCCGGAACGAGCACGAGTAGACCTACAACTTTTGTTTTTTAACTTTTTTGATTTGAGGTCGTTAGCAAGGATCAAAATGGTCATCTTTGTGACTGATGCGTATTCAGAGGCAATCAGAGGGCGTCGGACATGCACATACGCAAGTATAGTGCTGTCGACGATAATAGATGTTATTCTAAGTTATAAAACATGAATGTTAGTAAATATAATGATGTTTAACTTGAAGTGTAATTTTATTGACGTAAGATGTAATTATAATTGATTAATTATGTGAAATATAATATGATTATGTGAGGTGATTAAATTACGTGGTGATTAATTATTAACTTATTAGTTATTGAGGTATGAGTTAATCTTAATTGGTTAACTAACGATAAAGATTAGCTATGTAATAATTATACATATATTTTGACAGCGAGTGTCAAACGAGTGAATGGAAGATTATTACGAAGTGTAAATCAGAAAGTGTAGATTAGAATTTACTTAGACGTTTGATAAGCGTTGCTAAGTGACTAATAATTGATGCTTATGGTGATACGTTATGTAGGATCATGAAGTAGATTATATTAACAAGTTTTTTGGTAATTAGTAATCCACGAGCCAGGCAAGTCTTTCGGTTCCTATTTTCTACGTGGACTTGATGAACTATTTTAAATTGCATGATATGTTATATGTGTTTTAAGCGAGCATAATATGTTATACATGTTATAATCATGAAATGTTAAAGTCAATTTATGACTACATTGTTTTGGTTAAATAATGATGATTGAGTAAGGAACTCAATCTTTATATTTGCTATGTGAATTAAAGCATGTATACTATGTTACTTTAATTATTATGATATGTATGTTGAGCATATTATTATGTGCTATGTGATGCATGAAAACTGTTAGAACTTGCTGAGCTGTCGAGCTCACTCTTGCAAATAACTATTTTTGCAAGTCAAGGATGCAAGGTAAAGATACGTGTTAAGTGATTTATAGAGATCAATGTTCAAGAATATTAGTTATGTTCAATTTCAAATTGTAGTTAATGTTTTGAATGAAATATGTCGCTGAGTTATAAGTAGAGTTATCCAATGTAGATGGATATTGTTTTATTATGAAAGACTTTGTATAGTCATTTTATTGTAACGATTCATGATATAGATTTGAATCGAAGAGATGTAATGTAAAGGTTGCGATTCAGGGTAATATAGAAAGAAAGTTTATAAAAGTTTTAAATATTCATTTTTAGTGATTTTTAATATCGAATAATGATGTAATGAGATATTAAAGTTGTATTGTTAACGATCGAGAAAGAGAATATTATTGTATGAATTTTGGGGTCGTTACACCAAATCAGGTGGAAACGAAGTACCCGGATTTGGGGGTGTCACATTCATTCTCTCTAAGGTATCGTAGGGACAAATGTTTAGGGATGACCCTCTATCTATTAGCACACCTCCTATCACATACCCTGATGACATCACCGCTATGTGTAGTGACTTACGATGGTTCGTCCCTTCTGCAGGTATATCATCGTCAGTGAAAGATATCATATTGCTGTTAAAGATGTGTTATATCAAATGACGGAATTTCTTGGCATCCACTTTCTTTGGCAGATGGGCTTCTTCCAGTACTTTCACCAGAAAGTTACGATGATCCACTAACGATAAGACCAAATCTAGGATGGACATCCGCTTGGGTGCATCCTTCAAACTTTGCACCACCTTGATTTCATTGTGTCCCATTTTACTGAGGAACTCTTCGATTTTCTCTTCAGCCACCTTTCCTTTGGCCTTGATAACTGAATTGATCACCCGCTGAGGCAAGTATAATGGATTCTCCTTGGATATAATGGTAATGTTGTTCAAGGTTGAACCTTCATCATTCCCATAGTTCCATGGGACTCTCTTCAGACTGATTACTGGATACTGGGGTTTAAAAGGTAAGATTAATGGCTCGAGTACGGCTACCTTCACAGGATTCTGTGTTTCTTGGACCCCTTTCCTTGACAGTACTAAGGGTGTTCCGGCTAGCTCCTTCTCACAGAAAATAACAGCCACTGTTCCCTGACTCCATGTTATGGGAATAAAGAGGATTTCCTCATTAGGGAGGCCATAGTCTTGATTCCCTCTTTTCAGCTCACTACTTTCAATAAGATTTTGAATCAGGTGCCGCAGTCCCTAGCAATCCTCGATATCATGACCGGGTGCATTGGAGTGATACTGACAGATTCGGTCAGGCTTCAATTTCCTGGACCGAGGATTTACTGGGGGTAATAAATCTGCAACCATTTCCTCATTACTTAACATTTGGAGGACCTCTTTTCATAGGTTGATCCAAATTGGTGAGATTCCTTTGAAAGGCGAATTCTTGACCAGCCTGGAACTTCTCCTCCTTGGCCATTTTGTAGGCCCAAAGTTCTCGTTCATAAAACCGGTAATGATCCCTCATAGCAATGGGGCTAATCTCAGGGGTAGGAGAACTTGTCTCCTGCTAGGTGGTCTGATTTATCAGTTGTCTGGTTATCTGATGTTGATATACAACCAATTTTGCCAACTGCCCCACCTGTTCTTCAATGGATTTGATTCTCTGTTCCATCAGGAACTATTTTTTTTGCTAATTCCCAGCTGTCCGGGCTATTGCTACTGGCTTGAGTTGATTCTTCGACGTACCGGAGGTACTTGGACCCTTTTCCATTTTAGGTGCTAATCATATTGACATTCTCCTCTTTGTGCTAAGGGAGGGGATTATCTTGCACGTGCGGTTGCTCCGATTTGGTCACCACAATCTCTCCATTGTCAATCAAGTCTTGGATTTTGTTCTTGAGAGACCAACAGTCTTGTGTATCATGGCCTAGAGCTCCGCAATGATAGGCGCACTTTTTACTTGGGTCAAAATTTTGTCCACCGGTATTTGTTGGTGGAAGGAGTTGCACAATCTTTTTTTGTGCCGTCAACAGTTTTAGCACATTTTCGAGTGAATCTTCTAAGGGGGTGAATGTTCTTCGACGCTTGGCCTCCAAATTTTTCTGGAATGGTGGGTTTGAAGGTTGGGCTGGAGCTTGAAAAGGGGAATAGTTCTTCCTTTGAATGGGCATGCTGCTTGACTCACTCCTCTGATTCTGTCCTTGCAATACTAAGGACAGTTCTTTATCTTTCTTCTTATGTACTCTCCGAGGATTACTCCCGAACTCCCGAACTGGATATGCTCGGCAACAGCTTCTAAGGCGGTCATATCCTTTATCTTCCCAGATTTGAGCCCCATTTCTGCCATTTCGCCGTGTTTGATCATCTCCAAGAATGGCTTTCCTATGCCTGCTAGGACTCTTTCATAATACGGAGCTTCTTGAATGTCGATGAAGGCCATGACTATCTCAGACTCAGTCATAGGTGGAGTGACTTGTGCCGCCATTCGTCTCCAGTGTTGAGCATATTCTCTAAATGACTTAATGTTTTGTTTCTTGATTTTGGTTATTTGATATCTGTCTGGAGCCAGTTGAGACTAAAAACTATATTGATTGAGGAAGGCATGTGCCAGCTCTTCCCAGCTGTGAATTTTAGAGTTGTCCAGATGGGCATACCAGGCTCTAGCCTCTATAGTCAGACTTTTCTAGAATAACTGCATTCGGAGTTTCTCGTCCTCTGCATAGGATCCGAGCTCCCCAATGAATACTTTCAAGTGAGTGTAGGGGTCTCCCAATCCATCATATTTCTCAAAATCAGGGACTTGAAATTTTTTCGGATAACGATCCCTGGGGAATATATATAAGTCTGAATAATTGACACTCCCAAATGCCCGAGTCCCTTTAATGGACCGGATGGTCTCTTCCATCTGTTGGACCTTCTTCAGAATATCACCAGTTTCCTGTTTTATGTTGAGGGTGGTGATTTCAGGGGTTTTGTTAGTAGTATCTTGGTTCTGTGGTTCAGGAATCTGAGTGTCTTTCTTTCCTGTCTCTTGAATGCCACCGGGTGTTCCTTGTTCTGTGTGATCCTGTGCTTATTTTCCTTTAAGAGGTTTACTTTGTTCTCTCAAGAAAATAGCTAATTCGGCTATCTGGTTCTTCAATCCTTCAAACTCTTCCCTAAAGACGGGGGTGGATTCTGGTTGAGCACTGGAAGCCATGTCTGGAGATGGGCCTAGTGTTTTCTTAGATATTGATCTGGTGACAGGACCAATTTTTACCTACAACAAACGTAGGTGTGTTAATTTCCTGATGTAGGTGTTGGTCGGATGTATGCCATGCAATATGTTTATTTACAAGGTTTTTTAATCTTATTCTACAAAACAAAGGTCAGTTGTTTTAATGACAAGATAATATGACAAGATTTACAAGATATGGAATGTACATTATGATATTTACATTGGAAATAAAAACTTGACATTGAATTGAAAGAGGAAGGCATGAAGAGGCTTCCCTTCGTATTTGGTTAATCAGAGGCTGACCTATCTTAGGCTACTCTCGTGGCTTTTCGGCATGAAGGTCCCCAGATCATCGCAATCTACTAGAGGGGAAATTAACCCGATCTTTCAGCTGAAGCGGATCTGAGTGGTACTTTTTCATGAGCCTCGAAGACTTATTCGCCCTCTAAGACATTACTCTGTCACCGACGGGTTTGCCTCCTGGTGGAGGAATCACACAATATACATTCACATACATCGCG
The DNA here is from genome assembly GCA_020205555.1 of Panax stipuleanatus. Classification (NCBI taxonomy): domain Eukaryota; kingdom Viridiplantae; phylum Streptophyta; class Magnoliopsida; order Apiales; family Araliaceae; genus Panax; species Panax stipuleanatus. The sequence continues at coordinate 69,070,694 of CM035118.1, forward strand.
TCTCACCGTATGCATATGATGACATTAGTATGAAGCACTAATATAAAGCAGTAAAGCATTTATTCACATTCATTCAATGTAAAGACGCAGCATTCACGCATACGCATATATGAAAGGGATATTTTGAAAAGATTTGAATGCGGCCTAAGCCCTCTACCTGTGAGAACCCGAATTTTTAGATATTATTAAATAAGAATTTAATAAATAAAATTCTTAAACTGTGAGATGGGTTCGAATAAGAGTATATATATGTAATAGGAGGTATGTGGTATTATATTACATAGGATAATATAGACTATGTAATATGTGTTTTTGAGATTTATAAATATATTATTAATATATATTTGTTAATTAGCGTAGAGACGATTTAGTTGAGATAAAGGAAGTGAATAAAATTATCTATAGATATTAAATAATTTATAGAATTATTTTATCATAGTAAGTTGGTGACATTAGATATCCTTAATGTATAATCACCATATTCTTGTGTATGTGTATTAATAACTAGTATGCTTATAATATAGGTTATTAATAGCACTTAAGCTATCCGTGAATAGGTTTGGATTGTGAAGCATGAGTTAGTTAAGGAATTAACTAATAAGAATAAATATTGGTTAATTGATAGTTGAGAATTTTATTACAGAATAATATAATGTGAGTGTCAAACCTTAATTAACTATGGTAATATGTGAGAAAGTCTAATGTGCGAATAACGTTAATAAATATATATACGTTATTAAAAAGGGAGATGTAAATCATTATTTTAATTAAATAAATATTTAATATTTGAAGAAATTGTTTTGGGGACAATTTATAGAGAAGAAAGAGAAATGATTATTATATATTTCTAATAAAGGATGTTAAAATAATTTCTAATATTGAATTATTTTAATAAAAAGAGAAAATGTTATTTTTGAATAATAATATTAACTTATATGTTTTTGAATGAGATAATAGGTATGATTAATTAATATGGTAAATATATTAAAATATATTTGCTATATGTAAATAAATTGATGGAAATAATTTATTATAATAGAAAATAAACTTATTACCTATTTTTTATATATAATGTACATGTGCCGTACCTGTGATTATTTCTAATAGATATTATATTAATTATAATATCTTGAGACTAATAAGTAAATTATTTTCTAAAAATGAATATCCTTATTTGGAGAAAACATAATATTTTATGTTATGACTAAATACATAATTTTTAATGTATTTTCAAAAGGAGTTTGATTTATAAAAGAAACTAAGTTACTTTAATAACTTGAGTTGTTATAGTACCGTAAGTGTTATAAATAATATTTGAATATTTTATTCGTAATATATTGATATGTGGACCTTGGAATTGATAGTTCTAATTAATTGAACATGTTATAAGTAGTAAAGTGGTGAAAGATGAGTAAGTGATGAGAATAATAATAAACTTAAGATTAAACTTGTGGGAGATGCCTTGTGTGGCACGATAATAGATTCGATGATGAATTATTTAATTCAAGGATGGAGGAATTATTAATTAAATAATTAGTCTATATTAATTGTTAATTGTTATTATAATAATATGTTGATTTATTATTATGGCTAGTGATAGTATAATAATAAGGAAATTGATTATAAATATAATCGAAATGGTATTGATGAGGGATGAAATATATTGTCTTATAATATTAATTATTGTTATGAACAATGTATTAGTATCAAGTAATTATTTGATAATATGTTGATTAACGAGTAAATGATTTATAAATATAATAAGATTTATATTTATTTATTGTGATAATTAATCATATAAATGATAATTAATTGTTATGGAGATTAATCATCATTGATTGATGCAAAAAGGATTAATTAATATTATTATTAATTAATTGATGAGATAAGTAAATTATTTACTTCTATATGCAAGCATGCGAATAAAATGTATAGCGTATAGTAACTAACTATATATTATATGAAGTGTGAAGTGTAGTGCAACTATGTTATATAGTGTGGTGCAACAATTAGGTGACTATACTATATATAGAAATCATGTATTAAGATTGATTAAATTGTGAAAGCTACATGAATATATCATGTGGTTATGTGACAAAATTATACGAGAGTATACAGTAAAATAATACATCATGAATGTATAGAGTAAACAATTATAATTGATGATTACTTCAATATATAATTGAATAATGTAATGTGAGGACATCCGGTTAAATTATATCGGTAAGATAAAATATACATAGATTATATGTACGTACACTACTTGATATAATAGAAACTACAATTGTAATTTATTTATAACCTAAGATATATGGGATGGGATGTATACCTACATTATATAACCTATGTATGTATATTATATGTAAAAGTGTATATAGCTAAGTGTTGAGCATACATAATATTTATACACTTGCAAGTTGCTGAGAGTATTTGTTTGTCCAGCATTGAGTGCCCATTCCATCTCATTTCTCTTCACGTGTATAATCACATGGCTATCTACACTACTCTACTCTTCTCAATTTCATCACAAGCTAGTTAATGATTGCAAGAGGAGTGGAGATGATGATGGGATTTACCAACCATCTACCTAATCTCCATGAACCATCAAATTCTTATTTCTTCCTTTGGTTTAAATTGGAAGATTATTGCATTGCCTGGTTATTCAAATGGCAATAAATAAGGCTCTCCTTCTTCTATTTTCTAAATTGCTGAAATTCTAAGTTGAGCATATGTAAGCTTCTGAGAATAAGAGTGAGTATACTGATATTCAAAAAGAGTGGTTTAGCAGCAAACTGCTTTCTATTGCAAAGGTATAAATTTTATTCATGTTCATCATTTCTGAAATTCTAAGTTCCCAATTATGTGAATTAAATGTTAATTGAATTATGGAACATGTCTGTTAGATTGTTAAATGAGTTATAAGCATGTTAGAAATGTGTTATAACATGTTTAGAATGATACTCGTAAGAAAATGCTGAGTTTGGTCTGGTTTCTGCCGAAGCAGAACAGTTTCTGGCCTGGCCGGACACCGGCGCAGCTGCGCCAGGTTTACGCCTAGGAGCTGCGCAGCTGTGCCAGGTCCAGTTTCTGGAATTTTATTTTCTGTTGCAGGTTCTGTTATATGCTAGCATAAGTTATCTCATTAGGCAAGCATGTGGACATAATTGACATGCATATATGAGTACTTTGATATGACCTAAGCATGTATAACCATGTTAGTCCTTATTATGAAAGGAAAACGTATGATTTTAAAATAAAACTTATGGTCTTGGATTTGAACCTTGACGAATACATAGCATGTATATATTCTGATTTTTGTGAACGTGGTCATGTGGCCTATATTGACATGAAAGGCATACCTAAAGTGTTGAGCACACACTAGCATACATGATTGAAGACTACATTGATTTCAAAAGACAAACTTAGAGTTTTTGGACATATATATAGGATGTCCACATTCTGATCATTTGAGCTTGTATAAGTAGCTTATATATGTGTTCTAATACGAGAGAGTCATGACTACAAGGTACCTTGCATATACTTAGTTACCTTTGTTGACTTAGTGCGATTTTTATGAAAACTTAGAATGTGAAAGCTAATATCATCAAGTACTAAGTGAACTTACATTACGAACATGCAAGCATGTATATTAGGATTTCATTATGCCTATAGACATGTTGACATAAGCATCATGTGATGAAACATGAATTTCACTTATGCACGCATATCCAAGAAAATAAATTTCTAAGGCATGAACTATATGATTAATGTATACATGTGTAGTATACACACAAGCATGACTACTTAAACATTGTTTGGTCTTGTTATGTGGTAATATGACTTTAGTAGCTGACCATGAAGCATGGACTTAATTTACTTAAGGTATATAAAAGTCCGGCATGAAAACCATGTAACTTTGAATTGGATTTGAATGTGCATGCTAGGTTTCAAACTTGAGTTAATGACCCTATAGACATATATACGTAATGGATATTAGTAATCTGAATGCTAGTGAATGACCTCGGGTTGTCCAGTAGCATGAAATGTCATTTCTGGTTTGACCAGTGAGTGGCGCAGCTGCGCCACTATTAAGGCCAATACCTGCGCAGCTGCGCCAACCTGTTTTCAGGATTTGTGCAGTCTGTTTGTTCTTGATTTTGTAGTAGACTTGTATTATTACTTAAACTGCAAATCATGGTCTGACCCCTACTGGTTTATGACTATATGATGAACATAGTAACTTTGCATGACTAGTTTAAAATATGACAAGGATTTTGAAAGGTGAAACTTAGAAAAGTTTGAATGTAATGGTTTCGATAAGGTTTGAGAAACGTGAGAGCAATATAGATCATGTATCTATGAGCTTTAAATACGTGTCGAACACATAGCGAGTCGAGTAAAGGTGTATGAATGTTGATATTAAAAGTATACCTATACATACCTAGTGATACTAAGCGTATGATAGGAAAGTGAAACAAGGTTCTAAGAACCAATATAGAAAATAATGTAATACTTATTATTATATTAAGAATGTATGAATGTATGATTAATGGACATGAATCCATGATTATATAACTGTGTAGGATTACATGAAGTGCAGATATCTTTAAGCAGTTAAGTCGTAGTTGTTAAACTATGAATCAGGCAAATCTTTCAGTTCCTATTTGATATATGAATTCAGTAACTGTTAGTTGAATTATATTATACTGTGATAATGTGAACTTATATATGAACTGTATATAAGATATAAATGAGATTGAAAGTTGATCTTTGATGATATACTTGTTATGTGAAAAGTAACATGCGTAGTAAATATAAATTGTTTATAAATGCATGAACTGAGTATGATGTTGTATGCTATGTGATGCATGAAAACTGTTAGACTTGCTGAGCTGTCGAGCTCACTCTTGCAAATAACCACTTTTGCAGGTTAAGAATTCACGGTAACGATTTCGTGCTTCTTGATTGATAAAGATAGATAGTATAGCAACGAAGAATACTTTTTAGATTATCGTTTGAACCCTGTTTAGGTTCTAGTAGTTGTACTTGATATTTGTTTACGAGGTTTAATGCTTGTCGTACAGTAAAGATATATCAGATAATACATAGAGGATATTAAGTTAAGATGTATGCGATTATACAAAAATTTGAATAGAGTGAATCATGATATAGTTTGATTCAGGAAAATGTAATGGATTCAAGTTATGGAATCAATAAAAGATTTTATTCCAATGATATTGAAAAGTTTAAGTTATTCCGCATTTTTGTAATATCTGTTATGATGTATAAACAGGGATGGTATATAACCGAGATTTGAAACTTATAAAAGGTTTGGGGTCATAATACAAGATCTTGGATATGAAGAAAAATTATATTTCTATATTGTAATAAGTGAAATTTATTCATTAAGTTTTGAATAAAAGATGTAAATATTTGACTAGTAGTATCGTGACAGCACCGGATCCGAGGTAATAGAAGGGACCCGGATTTGGGGGCGTCACAGGTTGGTATCAAAGCTGTAGGTTATAAATTTAGGTAAGTGTACCTTAGACTATAACCTGAGAGAGTGAAAGATAAGATTAAAATATATACGTGAAGATTCAAAGACGAATCTTAAAATATCTAGAGAATGAGAATCAGGAGTTTCCTAACTCCGGTAATAAAAATGTTAAGATGATGTCTATAAGATGTATATGACAAAGACTTTGAGAATAAACTCAAATGGAGTTTGGTTGATAATAGGAAAAGAACCCTAAGGTAAACCGATGATCACGACATGATCAAATTGAACTATGACATGATAGATAGTCTGTAACAACTAAGTGTGTATAGCTTGATGCTATAAGTGAATGTACTACGAAAAGTACGAGATGAACTCATGAGGAGTTGTATGTGATGAACGTAGAAAGCTCGTAACGAGCAAGTGATAGAGTAAGATAGAGTTAAGTGTTGGATTTCCATTGAGGACTCATGTGATGGCTTAGTTGTACAAACTTTTGTATGGGCAGAAGTTTTATGCTTGCACTGAGTGCGTCACATTGATAATCGTTGGAATGTTAGTGTCGCAGTATCATTATGCATATGGTGGAAAGGTGATTCTTTTCTCATATTTATTTTGATAGATAGAGATTTCTAAGATATAATTAGATAATATTAAGATTAGGTGCGAGTTCTTAAGACTCATGCCTATGACAAGTTCGTGACTCATAATCGTATGGTGGAACCCCTCAGCGAATGGACGATTTTGGTCTGACTAGGATAAGTTCCTCAACCCATATGATTGTGGTAAGTTCCTAAGCTTCCATGGTGTGGTAAGTTGGTGAACTGTACTGAGAATAAATATATTATATAAGAGTTTTGGAATAGTGAGCATTGATGGTGGTAAGAGATTGAAGTGATGGAGAAATTAGATTTTCCTAAATCCTCTAGCTACGCTAGATTTTCAATATTTATTGAGTTCGTGCTAGTGTTTGCACTTCGGTTTTCTTGAGAAAACATTGGGTTAGGTAACTGAACTAATGAGTTTTAAAAACAACACTGTTATTCGTATGTCTACGCTATTAATTTCGGCTAAGACAAAAATAATTTGAAAACCTTTCAAAATGTATTTTGACCAAGTGCATCATTTGATATGGTGTAGGATGGTAAACGATGGAGTCATCAATGCAATCGAACCTAGTGTCGGATGTGATCGTAAAATCGTCAGCCCACTATGGTAAGATATATTATGATAAAGTCACAAAATGACGGAATCCTCAACGTACTACTAAATGGTGCGGCATCATGACGTCATAAAATGATTTTTGGTTTTCTTTCGAATTATGAAAAGTTGACTAAATTATTTCGATTGATGTCCGAATTGTTGACGAGAGTCTAAGCTATTTGATTCGACTAGGCGACTGTTGAAAAGAGATTATAGAATTCAAACATTCTTGCGTATTTATGCCAAACCGGATTGCTCTGGTGCGGATTTAGATGTTGAAAAGCTGAGGTGGACAACCCTATAAAGGGGACATATTTTCGGGGACAATGGTTCCGAACGTAACGCATATAGTCGTTACAAAACACTACGTTATGGCTCAACGTAGTGGTACAATAGGCTGGCCACCTAGAGTACGCGTGGAGGGTGTTTTCAGTCTTTGTGATTGATAAACACTCTGGTTTGCAGTGTGAAGAATTGTGTTGAAGCATTAGTAAACCTGTGGAAAAGTTCACGGTCTTGTGACCCCTCAGCATAAATTTGGAATCTTAGTTATTCATACTACTTCTCGATTATTGAAAAATCGTGGAAGATTCTTATTCTTCTTAAGAATGAATGTAGTAAGTAGATGCTCCTTAGAAAGGAGAAAGTGATAGAATGCGATTGAGAAAGTTATAATAATAAAACTTTCGAAAAGAGAATGAATAAAATTATTCAAGAGAATATATAATATTTGGAATAGCACCGAGTAGAGAAAGTTTCGGTGATTCCGAGGACGGAATCCTTATAAGGGGGAGAGGATGTGAGAACCCGAATTTTCAGATATTATTAAATAAGGATTTAATAAATAAAATTCTTAAACTGTGAGATGGGTTCGAATAAGAGTATATATATGGGATAGGAGGTATGTGGTATTATATTACATAGGATAATATGGACTATATAATATGTGTTTTTGTGATTTATAAATATATTATTAATATATATTTGTTAATTAGTATAGAGACGATTCAGTTGAGATAAAGGAAGTGAATAAAATTATCTATAGATATTAAATAATTTATAGAATTATTTTATCATAGTAAGTTGGTGACATTAGATATCCTTAATGTATAATCACCATATTCTTGTGTATGTGTATTAATAACTAGTATGCTTATAATATAGGTTATTAATAGCACTTAAGCTATCCGTGAATAGGTTTGGATAGTGAAGAATGAGTTAGTTAAGGAATTAACTAATAAGAATAAATATTGGTTAATTGATATATTAGAAACTACAATTATAATTTATTTATAACCTAAGATATATGGGATGGAATGTATACCTACATTATATAACCTATGTATGTATATTATATGTAAAAGTGTATATAGCTAAGTGTTGAGCATACATAATATTTATACACTTGCAAGTTGCTGAGAGTATTTGTTTGTCCAGCATTGAGTGCCCATTCCATCACATTTCTCTTCACGTGTATAATCACATGGCTATCTACACTACTCTACCCTTCTCAATTTCATCACAAGCTAGTTAATAATTGCAAGAGTGGATATGATGATGGGATTTACCAACCATCTACCTAATCTCCATGAACCATCAAATTCTTATTTCTTCCTTTGGTTTAAATTGGAAGATTATTGCATTGCCTGGTTATTCAAATGGCAATAAATAAGGCTCTCCTTCTTCTATTTTCTAAATTGCTAAAATTCTAAGTTGAGCATATGTAAGTTTCTGAGAATAAGAGTGAGTATACTGATATTCAAAAAGAGTGGTTTAGCAGCAAACTGCTTTCTATTGCAAAGGTATAAATTTCATTCATGTTCATCATTTCTGAAATTCTAAGTTCCCAATTATGTGAATTAAATGTTAATTGAATTATGGAACATGTCTGTTAGATTGTTAAATGAGTTATAAGCATGTTAGAAATGTGTTATAACATGTTTAGAATGATACTCGTAAGAAAATTATGAGTTTGGGCTGGTTTCTGCCGAAGCAGAACTATTTCTGGCCTGGCCGGACACCGGCGCAGCTGCGCCAGGTTTACACCTAGGAGCTGCGCAGTTGTGCCAGGCCCAGTTTCTGGAATTTTGTTTTCTGTTGCAGGTTCTGTTATATGCTAGCATAAGTTATCTCATTAGGCAAGCATGTGGACATAATTGACATGCATATATGAGTACTTTGATATGACCTAAGCATGTATAACCATGTTAGTCCTTATTATGAAAGGAAAACGTATGATTTTAAAATAAAACTTATGGTCTTGGATTTGAACCTTGACGGATACATAGCATGTATATATTCTGATTTTTGTGAACGTGGTCATGTGGCCTATATTGACATGAAAGGCATACCTAAAGTGTTGAGCACACACTAGCATACATGATTGAAGACTACATTGATTTCAAAAGACAAACTTAGAGTTTTTGGACATATATATAGGATGTCCACATTCTGATCATTTGAGCTTGTATAAGTAGCTTATATATGTGTTCTAATACGAGAGAGTCATGACTACAAGGTACCTTGCATATACTTAGTTACCTTTGTTGACTTAGTGTGATTTTTATGAAAACTTAGAATGTGAAAGCTAATATCATCAAGTACTAAGTGAACTTACATTACGAACATGCAAGCATGTATATTAGGATTTCATTATGCCTATAGACATGTTGACATAAGCATCATGTGATGAAACATGGATTTCACCTATGCACGCAGATCCAAGAAAATAAATTTCTAAGGCATGAATTATGTGATTAATGTATACATGTGTATTATACGCACAAGCATGACTACTTAAACATTGTTTGGTCTTGTTATGTAGTAATATGACTTTAGTAGCTGACCATGAAGCATGGACTTGATTTACTTAAGGTATATGAAAGTCCGACATAAAAACCATGTAACTTTGAATTGGATTTGAATGTGCATGCTAGGTTTTAAACTTGAGTTAATGACCCTATAGACATATATACGTAATGGATATCAGTAATCTGAATGCTAGTGAATGACCTCGGGTTGTCCAGCAGCATGAAATGTCATTTCTGGTTTTATCAGTGAGTGGCGCAGCTGCGCCACTATTAAGGCCAATACCTGCGCAGCTACGCCAACCTGTTTTCAGGATTTGTGCAGTCTGTTTGTTCTTGATTTTGTAGTAGACTTGTATTATTACTTAAACTGCAAATCATGGTCTGACCCCTACTGGTTTATGACTATATGATGAACATAGTAACTTTGCATGACTAGTTTAAAGTATGACAAGGATTTTGAAAGGTGAAACTTAGAAAAGTTTGAATGTAATGGTTTCGATAAGGTTTGAGAAACGTGAGAGCAATATAGATCATATATCTATGAGCTTTAAATACGTGTCGAACACATAGCGAGTCGAGTAAAGGTGTATGAATGTTGATATTAAAAGTATACCTATACATACCTAGCGATACTAAGCGTATGATAGGAAAGTGAAACAAGGTTCTAAGAACCAATATAGAAAATAATGTAATACTTATTATTATATTGAGAATGTATGAATGTATGACTAATGGATATGAATTCATGATTATATAACTGTGTAGGATTACATGAAGTGCAGATATCTTTAAGCAGTTAAGTCGTAGTTGTTAAACTACGAATCAGGCAAGTCTTTCAGTTCCTATTTGATATATGAATTCAATAACTGTTAGTTGAATTATATTATGCTGTGATAATGTGAACTTATATATGAACTGTATATAAGATATAAATGAGATTGAAAGTTGATCTTTGATGATATACTTGTTATGTGAAAAGTAACATGCATAGTAAATATAAATTATTTATAAATGCATGAACTGAGTATGATGTTGTATACTATGTGATGCATGAAAACTGTTAGAATTGCTGAGCTGTCGAACTCACTCTTGCAAATAACCACTTTTGCAGGTTAAGGATTCACGGTAAAGATTTTGTGCTTCTTGAATGATAAAGATAGATTGTATCGCAACGAAGAATACTTTTTAGATTATCGTTTGAACCCTGTTTAGGTTTTAGTAGTTGTACTTGATATTTGTTTACGAGGTTTAATGCTTGTCGTACAGTAAAGATGTATTAGATAATACATAGAGGATATTAAGTTAAGATGTATGCGATTATACAAAAATTTGAATAGAGTGAATCATGATATAGTTTGATTCAGGAAAATGTAATGGATTCAAGTTATGGAATCAATAAAAGATTTTATTCCAAGGATATTAAAAAGTTTAAGTTATTCCGCATTTTTATAACATCAGTTATGATGTATAAACAGGAATGGTATATGACTGAAATTTGAAACTTATAAAAGGTTTGGGGTCATAATACAAGATCTTGGATATTAAGAGAAATTATATTTCTATATTATAATAAGTGAAATTTATTCATTAAGTTTTGAATAAAAGATGTAAATATTTGACTAGTAGTATCGTGACTGCACCGGATCCGAGATAATAGAAGGGACCCGGATTTGGGGGCGTCACACTACCGTCAACCCCAGTGGAGTTGTGACGCCCCCAAAATCGGGTCTCTCGATCACCTCGGATCCGGTCCGCCACGATACATCTATCGCGGAACTATACATCTTTTATTCAAAACTTAATGAATAAATTTCACTTATTACAATATAGAAATATAATTTCTATTCATATCCAAGATCTTGTATGATGACCCTAAACCTTTTATAAGTTTTCAAATCTCGGTCATATACCATCCTTGTCTATACATCACAATTGATGTTACAAAAATGCGGAATAACTAAAACTTTTCTATCTCCTTGAATAAAATCTTTCATTGAATTCATAATCTTGAATCAATTACATAACCTTGAACCAGTTATAAAGTATGATTCACTATGTTTTGAATTACTGTATAAACGTATACATCTCAGTTCAAAATCCCTATGCGTTACATAACACAACCTTACAATTTAAACATGTATAAAACATTGTAATTTACTATCGTATACATCTTCAAGAACCTAAGCACGGTTCAAGAATATATATTTAAATAAATTAAAATCTTCGAACTCTATCACGTAGCACGTAACTTTTATCGTGAGTCCTTAACCTGCAAAAGTGGTTATTTTGCAAGAGTGAGCTCGACAGCTCAGCAATTCTAACAGTTTTCTTGCAACACATAGCATATAATATCATACCTAGTTCATGCATTCATAATCAATCGATATATACTACGCATGTTACTTCTCACATAACAAGCATATCATCAAAGATCAACTTTCAGTCTCATACATATCTCATATACAGTTCATATATAAGTTAACATTATCATAGCATAATACAATTCAATTAACAGTTATTGAACTCAATATCAAATAGAAACTGAAAGACTTGCCTGATGCGTAGTTTAACAACTACGACTTAACTGCTTAAAGGTATTTGCGCTTTGTGTATTCCTACACAATCATAAAATTATGGATTCATACATATCAGTTATACGCATCCATACATTCTCAATATAACAATTGATTACATTGTTGTCTAACTTGGTTCTTAGAACCCTCATTTTACTGTCTCATCGTATTCTTAGAATAACCATGTACGTATAGGTATACCTTAACCATACATACTTACTATCATCCTTCATATACATGTATCACACACTTAACTAAAGGTGTTCGACATATATTTAAAACTTATATGATCCTTATTATTCATATATTTCTCAAACATTAACGGAATTATAGTTTCCGAGTTTATATAACCATTTGCACAAATCAACACTTAAGGCATCATTAAGATTCTGTTTTATAACTCTGAAATAATAATGTAAACATGCTACTATGTTCATCACGTATACATGTGAGGTGCCATACTAATGTTAAGACGCATGCTCACAAAAATACCTTTACCGTATATGCACAACTAGCATCGATAATCGCTTTAAAACATTTCTAATTCATGCTTAACTAACTTTCATAGTGTCTAGTAAGGTGTGTGCACATACATGACATTTAAAATCTCTAGCATGCATGCTCAAACATATTAGAACACTAATACACTATGATCACGCAACTTAGTTTGTAAAAAGTCCCAATCTTTCTTTTGAAACCACTACGACTTAAACCATAAATGCTAGGATAAACTTAACACTTTTAAATTACATTTCATGCCTATCTAGACCATGCAATCATGCTCAAAAAGTCAGAACATAAACATCAATAGTATGTGCCAAGGCTCATTTTAAAACTTAAAACTTTCTTTAGAAATCGCACATTAACGAAGTCAAGAATGTCCATGCTATGTCAAGGTACTTATTCATACATGTTAGACCTGATTTCATGCATGTCTAAGTCATTTACACATGCTACAAATATCAGAATACATATATGATATGTTCATGACAAGTTTACTTTAACAAATTCTAAGTTCATTTATAAACTATGAAGCTTTTCATCAATAGTGTATGCTAACATGGCTACACATGCTCATACTATATGAATGTACTCATATTTGTGTGTTAATCTAGTTCACATGCTTGCGCTAAGCGATGTCATATGCTAGCACATGACAGATTCAATAACAGAAGAATAATTTCTGGTTCAGGGCCTGGCGCAGCTACGCCGCTGGCCAGTACAAAACTGGCACAGCTGCGCAGGTGGCCGACCAAAAACAGACACTGTTCTGCTTTGGCAGTTTAATAACCCAACTCAACATTTCATACGAATTCGATTGTAAACTAGCTATATTGCATTACTATCATGATTGCAAGTTAATATAACAACTAGCAACTATTCCCCAATCTAAATAATTATGAATTTAAGCTTAATCCAAAAATCAAGAGGTAGAAATTTCCAAAATGAAAAGTATGGAGTTATACCTCTGTTAATGACTAAACGAGTCTGCTACTAAATTGGACTCCTTAAATCTCAGAATGCTTATCAGAGATATATATACTTGCTCTCAATTCTATACTTAGGGGAAATCTCAACAAATGGAATGAGAAGGAAAGAAGCTTCATTTATAGAGAATTGGATATTCAGACAAAGCTTTCTTACACTATATTAAACCAACAAATTGAGAGATTGTATAATGGTTAAGGAGATGGGTTGGTAGAGTAGTTGAAGAACACTGTTATGCCCACTCCCCCTCATGATCAATAGCTAGAAATGCTGAGTTTGAGAGAAGAGGTATAAGCTAGCCTTCATGAGTTATACACGTGAGAAAGAGGAGTGACTATCATATTGGGACAAGCCAAATGAATCTCAGCAACTTGCAAATATAATACACTAAGGTTATATATATATATATATACCTACCATGCTTACTTAGGTTACAAATATACATTCTATATACATTTAAGTCACAATGTCACTTCTAATAAGCAATCAATAATACAGTGTATCAAATAAGGGTTCATATATATAATCCATGTACATTTTTCTTAATACCAACTATAATTTAATTGAATATTATCATTACTCATTATCATAACAGTTATTATAATAATTATAATAACTTATTGAAATCATTATCAATGAACAACTGTTTATTGATATTAATATAAGATAATAGGGTATACATTAAGGTCTACCCATACACATCATGTTACATAAGTAACAATATTATGTAACTCCCCTAATGAAATTAATCTTACTATATAGTCTATATATATAATATATATCCACATTCATGCGTCACATAATATAATATAGATAACTACCATATATTAAAGGTTTAATATATCGCATACTTGCACAAAATAATTAATCGAGTAAATATAATCTCATTATATTTATTAATCCTTTGTTCATTAACATATTATTTATTCACAATAATAGTTAATTGAATATTATCAATTAATTACTCGCTAATCTTCAATCCTTTGTAATCACAATTAATCCTTTACATGCTTATGTTTTATTATTCTCAACAACAATAAATTCATATGTTATCGATTAATTATCCAAAATATTAATTAATCAATCACGTTTAAACCTCTACACTATATTCAAGTAAATTAAATATTTAAATACTAATGCTTCTACTAATACCCTGATATAAAACCTTAGGGTTGGTCCACTAATTTAACAATCCATTAGTGACTCCCTTTTAATTAATCCTAGCATTTATACGCACAGATACTAACTCACATAACATGTATATTTGCACATAGCAATATCGATAAATCCCGTTTAATCATTCCTTCATAACATAATGTAATAAGTCTTATTATAATATTATCTCCATTAGAGGCATAAATCATAAAAATAACTTACTCAATTCCTCAAGATATTATTTAAATATAATATCTAAGCATTGTTGAAATTGCTACATGTACGACACATGTACAACTTTTTATATAGAAAATAAACCATAAGATTATTTCCTATTAGTATATTACACATAGCAAATATGTTTCGATATATTTATCCTCATTCATAATACCTCAGTCAAAGACATACAAGGTATTATTATTATTATTTAAAATAACACTTTCCCCTGTTTATTAAAATAAATCAATACAAGAAATTATTTTAATAATCTTTATTAGAAATATGTAATAATTATTTCTCTTTCCACCAATCCACATAATTCAAGATATATATCTACACTTCTCGTTATGTATTCAATTAATTAATAATTCTCTAACCAATACATATTTAACGATATATATTGATGTCCTTTCTCTCTCTAACAACGTACATATACTCCAGAAAAATGGTGACTATCAAAAATATTTAATGTCATCATCTTACCATGATAAATAATTCTATAAATCATATAATAACGATAGATAAATATTATCCATCTCCTTTACTAATTCATCTCTATAAATATATAATAATGATATATATTTATTAAACACTAAGAATCACGTATTACATAGTTCATATCACCCTATGTAATTCAATACTACAAACCTTACCTCATAGATATATTCATATATATATATATATATATATATATATATATTCATATTTGAATCTATCTCATGCTTTAAGAATTTTATTCATTAAATTCTTATTAATAATGATTCTTGGAAATTCGGGTCCTTACAGGAGTCGCCACCTATCAACGTTGGGAAAAAAAATGTGGGTCGAGTTGGAACCCGGATCTTTCTCTTTTCCTAAGTCTTGTTTCTACCCTTATTTTATCTTTTTAGTGAAAAAGGTTTTGAAGGGGTTTTTTAGAAAAAGGCCAACATGTACCATGTCGACGATTTGAACGTTTTATAGAGTCGCCAGTTGGTAAACTTGAAATGGTTGTACCAGCTCAACCGAGTTTTGTTTGAAAGTAGGCCCAATTGCTGGACACTGTCAAAACTAAATCTTTGAAACCGAAGTTCTAAGTTCGAGGGCTTGGTTAAGTGTGGGGAAGGTGTTAGGCACCCCACAATTCCCGTGAAAATACGGTACCACATCTTTTCAATATTTCCCTTTTAAATATGCAATATGTGTGTGAATGCTAAAAGAATTTGGGCCTACGCTTGATTGATTTGAAAGTATGGACATGCTCCGTTGAACCTACATACGAAGGGTTTGATTTGATTTGCAAAAGTCTCTTTTTTTAGATAATATTTTTAAGATGATGTTTTGAAAGCAGGTTTTCAAACCCTTATGCTTACGTAGGAATTAAAGCATGTTGATACTTCCATTGTTTATCTTTTCAGCCTTTTGGCACAATTTGAATAGTGATTGTCAGACTGCGAAGCATTCTCGACCACAGAATATATACAAGTGCCAATTTTCTCATGGGCATGACAACCATCGGAGTGACTCTAGCACGACAAACCATTATTTCACTATGTTGAGACCTTAATCCAGGATAACCGTTTTAAGGTCTTTTGGATGTACATTTTTACAGAAAAAACTGGCAGGGTACATTTGTAAAACGGAATTTGTACATCGTGCGAATCAGATTCTGATCAGTTTGATCACGAATCCCACAATTTCTAGGCTCATAGAGGGAAGCCAATAAAACCTACACAGATCAAATATGCACAGAAATATATAATTACATCTAAACGTCGTCATAACCAAGGATTCATCAGTAAATTCTGGCCTGCGCATAGCCAAAGCGTCTCGTTCCCACTAGATAGTGATCTAAGGGCCGCGAGGTTGCTTTATGATGAATAAACTAGAAAAACTGCTAGATTTAAGTAAATCTCAGCCATTCTAGCTTCTCGGTTCCGTCTGGACCTATTTTGAACTGTTTGAAAGATAGAATTGGCGAGATTTTAGGAAATCTAGTTCGCCCAAATAGATGTCAGTGCCGATTCATATCAAATAAATATTTACAGCAGCAATTTAATCACAATGAATAAAAGATATATATATATATATATATATATAGTTATATATACGAAAGCTGTAAAGGACAATAGATTTTCACTCCGATGCCCGGACTGAAATGTAAATATATATATATATATATATATATAAAAGCTGTAAAAAGCCACAGAGTTATCCAGGCCTGACAGAATAAAAAAAAAAATATATATATATATAAGCAATAAAGGGCGACGAATGTCAAATCATATGCTCGAACTGAAATAAAATATATATATATATATATATATATATATATATATATTTATAAAAGCTGTAAAAAGCCACGGGATGATCCAGGCTTGACATAATGGAAATATATATATATAAAAGCTATAAAAGAGCCACGGGATGATCTAGGCTCGACTGAATGTAAATATATATATAAAAACTGTAAAAGAGCCACAGAATGATCCAGGCTAGACGGAATTGAAATATATATATATATATATATATAAGCTGTAAAAGAGCCACGAAATTGTCCAGGCTTGGCAGAAAGTATGTAACGACCCCAAAATTCATATAATTCCCCTTCTCGATCGTTAACAATACAACTTTATTCTAACTTTACATCATGATTCGTTATTAAAATCACTAAATATGCGGAATAATTAAAATTTTTATATAATCCTTTCTTTATTGCCCTGAATCTCAACCTTTACATAACATCTCCTTGATTCAAATCTATATCATGAATCGTTACAAGAAAATGACTATACAAGTCTTATATCATGAAGCAATATCCATATACATCGGATAGCTCAACTTACAATTTATCAATCATGTTACATTTAAAATAATTACATTACTCATCTAGAATAAATAATTCCTCGCATCGCTATTGATCTCAATTAAAGTTTAACTAGCACATATCATTACTTTGCATTCTTGACCTGCAAAAATAGTTATTTACAAGAGTGAGCTCGACAACTCAGTAAGTTCTAACAGTTTTCATGAATCACATAGCACATAATAACATGCTCAACATACCTCTCATAATAATTAAAGTAACATGGCATACATGCTTCAATTCACATAGCAAATATAAAGATTGAGTTCCTTCCTCAATCAACATTCTTTAATCAATCAATGTAGTCATAAATTGACTTTAACATTCATGTTTACAACATATATAACATATCATGCTCTTTGCAAAATAATTTAAAACAGTTCATAATATCATCAAGTTCACATAGAAAATAAGAACCGAAAGACTTGTCTGGCTCGCAGATAACCAAATACCGAAAAATAGCTTAATATAATCTGCTTCATGATCCTACATAACGTATTACCATACGCATCAATTATTAGTCACCTAGCAACGCTTATCAAACGTCTAAGTAAATACTACTTTATACTTTCTAATTCTTTTCTATTTACTCATTTGACACTCGCTGTCAAATCATATGTATAATTAACAATATCAGTTAATTATCACATAGCTAATCCTCATCGTTAGTTATCTACTTTAGGTTAACTCATTCCTCTTTAACTAATAAGTTAATAATTAATTACCACATAATTAATCACATCACATAATCATATTATATTTCACATGATTAATCAATTAATAATTACATACTCATTTTAAATTATAATTTAAACATCCACTTTAATCAAACTATAATTAAACAATCATAATTTATAATGAATCAACTACATTATGCATTAAATCATAATTTAACATATTTAAAGTAAACCATTACTTAGATTATAAATACTCAATTTCTATTCATGCCCTCATTAAATTATAATTTAAATTACACTTTTACCTTGATTATAATTATTCCAAATTATAATTACATATTAAGTTATAATTAAACAAATTATACTTCAAGTTAAACATTTACTTTGATTAAAACAATCAACTCAATTCATTATAATTTAATAGTCATAATTTAACAGTCATAATTTACATTAAACCTTTACTATAATTATAATTATTCAAATTATAATTATATATATCATATTAGCTAAGTTATATTTAAACAATTATAATTTAATATCTATTATAAACAATTCAAATAATACTTTAAGGTTTTCCAAAACCACTTTTCTTTCCCAGTTATGAAATTGTCAAATTCATGATAACAATATGTTATTGCAACTTGGTACATGATTATTATCATAGAAACAAAACAATTTAGGTTTTAAAACTTGAACAAATAACTAGAGTTCTCTACCTCTGCTCAGCCAGCGGCGCAGCTGCGCAGCCACAAGCCTTGGCACCGGCGCAGCTGCGCAGGTGTCAAAACCCAAAAAACCCAGCGACGCAGCTGCACTGCTTCTGCCCTTGTTGCCGGCGCAGCTGCGCAGGAACGCAGACAGAAACAGTGCAGCAATGGCACTCTGCTTCACTGCTAACCCAAATAATTCAACAACGACAATTACCAGTCACTCAAACAATGTAAGACATGCATACACAATACTACACATGTTATATAGATGCTACCAATCACAAAAATTGTCCAAGCAATGAAATCAAAGGTTTTAACAACTCAATTTTGACATTTTCATAGAAACTCATATATTTTCCAAAACCATTCACTGTAAAACAATTTCTTAAGAAAATCATGCATTTTCTTTCCATGATTCAAGATATCATCAAAAATAATTCTAACAAGCATATTAACATATACTAATTTCATCAATTTTACTCTAAAATTAACCAAAACATGAAAACTCCAAGTGAACACATATTCTCCATTTAAAACATGTTCTGACAAAACTTTGATTTCTAAAAATTCTTGTTTATGGCATACAATTCATATATAAACCATTATAAACACAATTTATATATGTACATCATATATGTATAACTTTCATGCTAAATCATATACACAGAGAACTCATACTCATGAACAATCATAAGGAAAACATATAAAAACATAAGGGAATTAAGACATACCCTTTCTGCTTTAGATGTTTGAAGAAGAAGATGATTATTCTCTTAGGTTCTTCCTTTCTTTCCTTCTCTTCTTCTCTAATTCTTCTCTGCTCTTTCTTTTTCTCTCTAGCAAACTAACTTTGTTTTCTAACTCTTGTTTTAATCTAACGTAATATACATATAATATAATATACATATATTACATAATTATAATACATATAACTTTCACTACATAATGGCATATATTAAATATAATAAGAACCATTAATATATAAGTTACAATTAAAATTTAAAAAGCCATAAGGCTTGTTTGGAAAAACAAGTTATTTTTTAAAAAAACATGTTTTTAAATAGTTAAGACCCCGTTTGGCAAAACGGACTTAAAAATGGTGCAAGGACCTTGTTTGGGAAAATAATTTTTAAAAAAACTCTTTTTATTCTTTTCATAAATCCTTTAACACATATTCTTAATGTTATCCTTTAATTAATTAAATCTTAACATTCTAATTTAATTAATTAAAAGTCTAACATCAATTAAGCACATAAAATTAACACATAATTATAATTACTTGCTAATTATAATTGCATGTAACACTCATCACCTTACTCATTTAATTTAATTATCTCAATTAAATTAGAACTATAACATAAAATCATTATATCAATTAAATCAAATACTAAATACCCATTTAATTAATATACTACACGTAATTACCTTACTCCATAATAATCATGTAATTATTTATTTAACTCAATAAATAATTCAATTAAAATATTTATTTAATCAATATATATTAAAATTAATATTTAAATTCTCTTCACATCAATTCACATATTTCACAATATATGACACGTATTCACATACTCAAACTCAAAACATCAGATAATAAGAATTTTATTTATTAAATTCTCATTTATAAATTCTAAAAATCTGGAATGTCACAAAGTAAATATATATATATATATATATATATATATATATATATATATAAAAAAACTGTAAAGGGCGACGAACATTTTATCCTTTGTCCGGACAGAAATGTAAGTATTTATATATTTATAAAAGCAGTAAAAAGGCCACAGAATGATCCAAGCCAAACTGGAATGTAAATTGTTAATATATACAGTTAGTATATATATATTAAAGAAATAAAAAGGCCATGAAGTAGAAATCCATGCCCAAATAAGTCAGAAAAATTTATATATATATAGTTATATATATAAAAGCAATAAACTACCACGGATTTGACATCCGGGCTTGACAGAATTGAAAAGTTAATATATAAATATAGTTAAAAATATACAAAAAAAGTCGAACCGGGGCTGGGAAGATAACCCAGTCCGGTGAAGGGTATGTATACGTATATATATATGTAAAAGCTGTTAAAAGTCGCGGATCAACGATCCGGGCTGTAAAAATGCCAAAAAAATGTATAAATGTATTAAAATGTACAAAAATATAAGCAAAAACGGCCACGGAACTGAGTTTCGAGCATAATTAAAAAACGAAACTTAATGTGCAAGTGTATAAATGCGCAATGAAGTAATATAAACTTCCTGATCGTAAAAATACTCACAATGGACTGCTACACCAGCTTTTTGCCACTTGGTAGGCTTCAAACGTCTGTTTCCACTAGTTAATTTCTGATATGTGGTAGTATATGAGTATATCTACGTGTTAGAGTGATAAATTTTGGGCTTGGAGTACACGAGATAGGGCTAAGAAACGAAACGGACAGAGTTCCAGAGCGTTTTTCTATATAAAATGAGCTGGGGTGCACTCATATATATAGACCCGATGGAAGCGGCTCTATCAGAGGCAGCCTCCACTCTACCTGCGGCTCCACGTGGCAGGTGTGACGCCCCCAAATTCGGATTCCTCTCTTTCCTCGAATCCGGTGCAGTCACGATACTACTATCGTCAAACTATTACATCTTTTATTCATTACTAAAAGAATACAATTTTGCTTATTACAATTTAGAATATAAATTCTATGCATATCTAGGATCTTGTATGATAACTCCAAACTTTTACAAGTTTCAAAACCCGGTCATATACCATCCATGCCTAAACATCACATTTGATGTTACTAAAATGCGGAATAACTTAAACTTTTCAATATCCTTTGAATAAAATCTTTTATTGATTTCATAACTTGAATCAATTACAAATCCCTGAATCAACTTTATAATATGATTCATTCTATTTGAGTTATCGTATAACGTTTACAACTCGACTTGATATCCTCTATGTATCAACTAATACATCTTTATAGTACGACAAGTTTTAAATGTATACAATTATCAAGTACAACTCCTAGAACCTAAACGTGGCTCAAGTAATAATCTAAACAGTATTCTTCATTGCGATACTATCTATCTTTATCAATCAAGAAGCACGAAGTCTTATTCGTAAGTCCTCAACCTGCAAAAATGGTTATTTGCAAGAGTGAGCTCGACAGCTCAGCAATTCTAACGGTTTTCATGCATCACATAGCATACAACATCATACTCAGTTCATGCATTTATAAATAATTTATATTTACTACGCATGTTACTTTCACATAACAAGTATATCATCAAAGATCAACTTTCAATCTCATTTATATCTCATATACAGTTCATATATAAGTTCACATTATCACAGCATAATATAATTCAACTAACAGTTATTGAATTCATATATCAAATAGGAACTGAAAGACTTTCCTGATTCGTAGTTTAACAACTACGACTTAACTGCTTAAATCTATCTGCACTTTGTGTATTCCTACATAGTTATATAATCATGGATTTACATCCATTAGTCATACATTTCATATGCTCTTAATAGAATAATAATTCGTATATCGTTTTCTAATCTTGGTTCCGTTTCACTCTATCTTAGGACAACCACGATGTTACAACATTATACCTTTATACTTATTCTATAGAAACCATTCTATTTCGGTCCTTAGGGTCCTTAAGGAAAATAACTTAGGACCAGACAGTTAACAAACTGTTCTTGGCAGCTCTGCAACACGGCGCGGCCGCGCGGCAATTAAGCTTGGGAGTGGCGCGGCCGCGCGACTCCTTGCCAGAACCAAACTTGAGATTTCAAAAACTCAGTTTGGTCCTAATATATCATGCATTCTGATATATATTATACACACACATTAAGTAGGTTTTCAAATTCATATTCGAACTATTTAGCTTTGAATAGCGTAGCTCTACGTTGAATTACTTAAATCAATAAAGCTTAACTACTAAAGTCATGTTATCACATAACAAGGCTTAACCACACTAAGTAGGCATGCTCGTGCTTATACTACACATGTATACTTAATCACATAGTCTATGCTTTAGAAATTCATTTTCTCGAATATGCGTGCATGGGTGAAATCCATGTTTCATCACATGATGCTTATGTCAACATGTCTATAGGCATAATGAATCCTAATATACATGCTCGTATGATCATAATGTAACTCACTCCGTGTTTGATGCTATCATCTTACACATTCTAAACTTTTCATAAAAATCGCTTTAAGTCAACAAAGGTAACTAAGCATATGCAAAGTACCTCGTAGTCATGATTCTCATGTATTAGAACATATATATAAGTCATCTATACATGCTCAATGATCAGAACATGGACATCCTATATATATGTCCAAAAACTCTAAGTTTGTCTTTTGAAATCATTTTCAATTTAAACAATGTGTTCTAGTGTATGCTCAATACCTTCGACTCACATATCATGCATATCTAAACCATATAATCATGCTTAAAAAGTCAGAATATAAACATGACTTATATACGCCAAAATTCGTTTATAAAACCTTAAGTTTTCATTAAAAACTCCAATACAACAAGGTATAATTGTTTAGTATTAGCCAAGGTAACTGATTAACAACTTCCTTCATACCCATTGATACACATAACCAAGACACTTACACATGTCTCAAAATTCCGACTCAAAGAACGCAAAATTCGTCAAGTCTCATTTTCAAAACTTTACGTTTTCTTTTATGAAATCATGTTAAACCAACTAATACAACTCACTACGTGCATGACAATCTTAGTACACATGTCAGACCCCCTTTATGCAGTTATTAGAGTCTAACTAGTATGCTTAACCAACCAGAAAACACAAAATCACCAACAGTTTCTGCAGAGGGGCGCAGCCGCGCCCCATTTGTACTAGGGAGACGCGCGGCCGCGCGGCCCCGTTTCCAGACCAGGAGCTTGACTACATTGGCAGTTTCTTAGCCCAACTCAGAAATTTTCTTATCAATCCGATTCTAAATCAGCCATGTAACAGTTCTATCATATCTTGAAGTTTGTATAACACATAACCATTATATTCCACACTTTAATTACTATCTAAATTACAAAATCGAGAATTTGTCATTATAGAACAAGAATGGGAAATTATAGAGATTATACCTCTGTGAAACAATGGAGTTGCTAATGCTGCTACTTCAATTTCCTCAATTCTCAGAATGACTATCACTAATGTATATAAACTCACTCTCTATTCTTGTATTTGGACGAAATTCTCAGCAAAATGAAATGTGAAGGGGAGAGCTATATTTATAGAAGATGGATTACCCATACAATGCTATCTTCCCTTAATTCAAACCAATGGATTGATCAAAGACATGGAGGTTAACAAGAGGTTAGTGAGGAGTTGGTGAAATCCATCATCAATCCTACTCCCCTCACAATCATCACACTCATTGCTAGCTAGGAAGTTGAGAGATGAAGGAGATAGGCTAGCCTTAGGCCATTCACGTGAAGGAGAAGTTGGGCACTCATTGTGAGATAAATAATCTAACTCAGCAATAGCAATTAGCAAATGTAATTCCACACTTGGTTACACACCTCTATATATAATATATACACTTAGGTTATATAATTTATGTATACATTTTATCCCATATGACTTAGGTTATAGGTACATATATACAAACCTACAAATATGTACACTCACACCTAATTAGGTATACTCATATTTTGAATATACACTACTACATATAATCATGTACCTCAAGTACATAGGTTAAGTTAATATTCTAATTGGACTAAATATAATATGGTTGGGTACTATCATCCCACCATTTTCCATAAAATTATCATCATAAATATACTCAAATATTATAATGATAATTAATATCAACCATTCATTTTCTTCTAATACTTCCAATTAAATCCCCTTGATTTAACTTCATTATTTATGCCACACAAGGCATAATTATGTGAACTTAGTACTTAATAGTCCACAAGCTTATAATAATATAATCTTCTAAAATAATATTATACTCAATGTTACATCTTATAATATGTTTATTATGTAATACCATTACATTACTAATTTACGTGTTCTCTATTATAATCAATCTATTACCCTCCTATGGGTAATACCCAATGGTCAAAGAAGAGTTGGTGGCTAACTCCACCAACTACTACTATTCATGGTCCTTCCTCATCATTACACCTTATAACATGCTCATGATGTAATTACATTTCTTATTATATGCTTTTTTAGCAATAATGTAGTAATTGAATTAACAAACTCTACACACCAATGTATTGCATCTATTCATTATCAAGCTATTATCCTCCTATGGTTATTACCCAAAGGGCAAAAGGGAAGTTTGTGGCTAATTCCCACCAACTACCACTATTCATGTACCCTAACCACTTGATTGACCATTATTGTTCTCACATGGACTAACTTGCAAGCTTATATCTAATAACTTAATGTTATTATCATATGATATGATAGGGTCACACATACACCCCATCATATATTCCATGTACATTTGACAATACCGAATATATTTTAATAGAGTAGTGTCACACCCCATTATTGTAAACTTTATTATTACACTTAATCATATAGTTTCCTATATTATATAGTTACCTTGAAGTGTCACAGTTCATTCCATATTATATAGATGTAGCTACTATATAACTTATAATTACACATCATTGCACATAGAAATTTATTCACATAATAATAATAATAATTAATTCCTTTAATTATTCATTCATTAAATTATTTAATGAATGTTTATTCCATCACTTTGCCATACTAGGCATATCTCACAAGCTTACCTTAAGCTTATTATCATTCTCATCATTTATTCCTTTCCCACCATTTTTCTACTTATAATATGTTCAATTTACTTAGAACTATTAAATCACAAGGTTCACGTATAAAAATATATCGTGAATGAAAATATTCAAAAATTCTTTACAATACTTATGGTAATATAATAACTCAAGTTATTTAGCAAATTAAAATAACTTAGTTTTCTTATATACTTTTACCCCTCTTGAAAATACATAAGATATAATTACTATTATGTATTCCGTCATAATATGATATGAAATATTATGTCTTCTCCAATTAAAGGCATTCATTATTAGAAAATAATTTACTTATTGTCTCAAGATATTATAATTAATATAATATCGAATAATTATATGTACGACACATGTATATAGAAAATAGATAATAAATCGTTTCCATCAATTTATTTATATATAGCAAATATGTTTTAATGTATTTACCATATCAATTGATCATACCTATTATCTCATACAAAAATATATAAGGTAATATTCTTATTCAAAAATAGCATTTTCTCCTTTTATTAAAATAATTCAACATTAGAAATTATTTTAATATCCTTTATTATATAATAATAATTTCTCTTTCTTTTCTATAAATTGTTCCCAAAACAATTTCTTCAAGTATTCATTTAAAGATATAATGATTTTCATTTCTCTTTAATAACATATATATATATATTTATTAACGTTATTCGCACATTAGATTTTCTCACATATTACCATTCTAAGTAATATATTGAAGGTACTAATTATAATCATATATTCAATATATATATTAATTCACTTCTTTACTTAAGTAAATTTAAACACTGTACTATATCATCATAGTTAATTAGGGTTCAATACTCATTATATTATTCCCTAATATATCTTTCAACTTAAATTAACTAATATTTATTCTTATTAGTTAATTCCTTAACTAACTCATGCTTCACTATCCAAACATATTCACGGATAGCTTAAGTGCTATTAATAACCTATATTATAAACATACTAGTTATTAATATACATACACAAGAATATGGGGATTATACATTAAGAATATTTAATGTCACCAACTTACTATGATAAAATAATTCTATAAATTATTTAATATCGATAGGAATTTATCCACTTCCTTTACCTCAATTGAATCGTCTCTAAAATAAATAACAAATATATATTAATAATATATTTATTAATCACAAAAACACATATTACATAGTCCATATTACCCTATGTAATATAATACCACATACCTCATATCACATATATATACTCTTATTCGAACCCATCTCATAGTTTAAGAATTTTATTTATTAAATCCTTATTTAATAATATCTGAAAATTTGGGTTCTTACAGCAGGGTCTGGGTGGTGGGTCCCGTCGCATTGAAGTACGTGCACTCCAACCAATGCGAGGTCAGATTCAAAACTTTCTAACTTTTGATTGGAGCGTTCGTTGGAGGCGTGCTGTACCTTTTAGGAAAGCCCTCACCGAGAGTGTCGCCATGACATGGGAGTAAACATTTTTCGAGTCCGAAAAGACTGGTTCATAACCAAGTCTTTGTTTCCCTGCAGTTTATCCGTTGAGCTGTCTTGCGCTATTTTCGTTCGGGATCAATGTTATGGTTCTTCCTGACCTTTGTGGCATCAATTTGGCTTAAGTTTGACCGAATCGGCTTCAAGTTGGAAAAATGACCATTTTACCCCTCCCGGGATTATTTCCAGTGTTGGCACGGTCTTCGATTGCTTTCTCGACATCGTCTCCGAGGTTTTGATCCCATTCGACTCGGTTCTTCCTCAGGGTTATCTTCGAGGTTGACTTGGCCTCCCGGGATATCTTCGGGGATGATGTGATGCTTTGGGTTTGTCTCTGAAGGCTGAATTGGCTTCCCAAGGTTATCTCTGGGGCTGAACTAGATCTCCTGATTGTGACCGGGGCTTAACTGTACCTCCCGGGTTGTGACCAGGGCTGAATTGATATCCCGGTATTAAGACCGGGGTTGACCTGACGTCCCAATATTGAGACCGGGGTTGGCGTGATGGCCCGATATTGAGACCGGGGTTAACCTGACGGCCCGGTATTGAGACTGGGGTTGACCTGATGGTCCAATATGGAGACCGGGGTTGATCTGATGGCCCGATATTGAACCGCGGTTGACCTAATGGCTAGGTATGGAGACCGGGGTTGACCTGATGGCCCAGTATTGAGATCAGGGTAAACCTGATGGCCCGGTATTGAGACCGAGGTTGACTTAATGGCCCGGTATTGAGATCAGGGATGACCGGAGGTCCTGGTATTGAGATCGGGGTTGATCTGACGGCCTGGTATTGAGATCGGGGTTGACCAGAGGTCCTAGTATTGAGACCGGGGATGACCTGTTCCTCCTGGGTTGAGACTAAGGTTAAGTTGGCATCCCAATATTGAGACCGGGGTTGAGTTTACATCTCGGTATTGAGACCGGAGTTGAGTTGATATCCTAATATTGAGACCGGGGTTGAGTTGAAATCCCGGTATTGAGACCAAGGCTGAGTTGACATCCTGGTGTTGAGACCGGGGCTGAGTTGACATCCCGGTATTGAGACCGGGGCTGCTGACTTTGGTTTGAACTTCTAGGGCTGTCTCCAGAAGATAAAAGACGGTTTTGCCCTCCTGTATGGTTAGTAACAGGAAAACAAAATTTTGAGTATCTACACGAGCATGATGCATTGTGCAATGGATGCATCATCTTGCTACTTTCTAATGAAAGTAGTATGCACACAAGCCAATCATGTATAATGATAAAGCATATACTTTATAACAATCTTATTCATTTATTAATAAAAAATTATTTATTTAAAGGCATATATATTATCTACATAATGTTATTATATTTAAATGTGATAAACCCATTTAAGCAATGCTTTTAGAATCATGATGATGATCATGCTAATGAGATCTAAATTCTTAAATAGCTTAAAACTAAAATAGTTCTCAATCGATGGATTACTAAATAGAGGATTAGTGAATATGGATAGATTGGTACATACGTTGCTTGCTGTGACACCCCCAAAATAGGTTCAATACTCAACCCATTCTGAGTCGCCAAATAAATGGTACAGAATCCAAATACAATCTTTTATAACATACGGTCGTGCAAAATACGACCACGCAAACTATGAGTTTCAATACAAATCGTATATAATACGAAATATAAACACTCAAATTTCAGTCCTCATTAATTACAATTATTATCATGCTATTCTACAAAATAGTGACTGTTACTGCTCTAACTCTGACCATCACCCCGTTCTCCGACTAGTCCATGCGACATTCTCATTTCATGAAGAGAACAATGGAAGAAAAGGGTGAGCTCAACTAGCCTAGTAAAGAATATTATGACTAAGATAATGAAGAATAAATTATCGTTAGTCTTCAACAAATCAAATAAAATATTATGGACAACAAGTTTTAGATCAACAACTGCAACGGAAATAACAATTCATTAGAAGAGTTAAGTAGAGAATGATGTCTATTATCTTCTATGATTTAAAATTCTATCATCAATATTTTATCCTTGTAACATCAATCAATATATATGTCGAATCAAATATTCATCTTTGCACTACGGGCCAAAGATATTCATTTGTATTAACAGTGGTTATGTTCATCTCAACACCTGTCCATCTTTGCACTACGGGCCAAAGATATTCATCAAGTAATCGTTATTGCACTACAAGCCAAAGATATTCATCAAATAATCATTCATCTTTGCACTACAGGCCAAAGATATTCGTTTGTATCACCATTTAAAACTAAGGATGATGAAAAATAATATAAGGAACGAATCTAGTGAGATAAAGGACAAAAATTAATGATTCGTAATTTAGTTTATCCAAGTTCAAAAGTACTCCGTAATAATCAATTGTGGAGAAAAATTCAAGAATGAAGTTCAAAACTTAGATCCAATCAAATATAATTTTAAAAAAAAAAATTATCGTGAATAGTAGCTCGTGAATAGTTACTAGTCACGAAAAGATAAAAAATTCATAAAAAGTTCAGACTAATATTCTAGTGAAATGATATTAGATGAAGAGAAAAACTCAAAGAATTTCTGATCATTTCAGGAATTATAGAAGCAATACTTACGTTAGTAAGTTTAAATTTGGGAATATGAAATAAAATATTATCACTTTCATAATATAGAATATGAAAGAAAATAATATTTTTTATGAATATTGAAAGGAAATAACTTCGTTTACGAGAAAAAATAATATCCTTTACCTTAGTAAAATACTAGATCTGACTGGAATATCGAATATTTTGTTGTAAAAAATCTTGCACCGTAATCCACACTTAAACTATCCTTATACTTACAAGAAATACGCTCGATATTATAGAGAGAAAATTTTTTGATTCTGGTGTGATTTTTATTTCTTAACTAAGCACACTATTTATAGGAAATGCTTAGCACACCAGGATTGACAAAAATTCCTACGGTGGCTTCTCATCACCCAACTTTAAAAATCAAGCACAACACTTTTGAAATAATGCTCAGCACATTTCACACCAACAAAGGACAAGAGTGGGGCCTGCACATTCTAGAAAATTCTCCACCAAAAATTAATTCAGACTCAATATTCTGGAACTTTAATAATTCATAATAAATAGCCCTTTTATCAGAAAAATATGAACCTTATATCCATTCCATATAAAATTTAATTCTCTACAACTTTATAGAAAAAATTTTTCCAAATTCTGAACGAAAAATGATCCAAGTTTACATACGGATGATTTTTTCACACTCACCACTCTGAAAATCTCCAACACACTCAAAATTTCAAAACCTCCACTTTTGAATTAATGAATTCCACCACATGTTTATAAATATATATATATTAAAATATTTATAATTATTAAAAGAATTCTAAATTTCATTTTCTCTCTTCCGTCTCATTTTATTCATATATCGTGAATTTGTTGTAAAAAAATATCATCACTATTATATTATTATATTATCACATTATACACTTATAATGTAATATTATAATAATATATTTGAATGAATTATTTTATTAGAACAGATAAAATATTCATTCTCAATAATTATCACTTTTACTAAAAATTCCTCCGTTTAAATCCACATTGAATAAATATTTACTTATTATTTTTTATTAATAATTATTAGTCACAAATAATATTACAGAACCACAATAATGACAACAAGGTCGTTCCTAGAAAAGAGGGGGGTTTTCGATAAGGATTTCTCCTTACTGGCGCGCAATTAGATTAACTAACCCCTTTCCTAGACAGAACTTTCTAGACATTGTCAATAATGTTGTCTAATAATATTATTCAAATAAAATAAATTATTGATTTGATAATGTGAAATACTGTGCAGTGGTTACTGTGACAATTATTGAATCAATAATATAAAATATCAACATAGCAATTATTGATAAAATATCAATGTAGCAATTATTGATAAAATATCAACGTAGCAATTATTGAACTAATAAAATATTATGCAATTATTGAATCAATAATATAAAATATTGAACAGTAATTACTGTAACAATTATTGAGTAAGTGTCTTCTTATGTAAGAATCAATAATTCAAAATACTGTGTAATACCGTGTGCTACTGTGCAATAACGCGTATTACTGTATTTTTATCACCGGGTATTTCAACAGTTTAACGGTAACAGTTTTACCGTTATTTTATAAAAAATTACTTCTGTCGCTTTCAATATCCGACATTCATTCCGTTGTGGGGTCCACCAATGACTGCGCCGTCGTACAAATATTCTCTGACAAAAAAAATATTCCTCGACCAAACGAATATTCCCCGACACAATGAATATTTTATAACCACTTGCTTATTTTGAAATATTTGCACATTTCACCCGTAACTAATCACATTTATCAAATCAACACCTTACTATGTCAAAATAATATATAAAAAAAAATTAAATCTTTATTCATAAAAGTTGGGGTCTTACAACCTCCCCTCCTTATGAAATTTTGTTCTCGAAATTGACGTACGTACCTGGTATGTCGAAGAGGTGAGGATACCTCACTTTTATTTTCGATTCTAACTCCCAGGTCATTTCCTCGATATCATGGTTCCTCCACAAAACTTTAACTTGAGGTATAATCTTTGAGCGTGGGACATATTCCTTCTTATCCAAGATCTTGACAGGTATCTCCTCGTACGTTAAATCTTCGGCTATCTCGTCTGATTCTAACTCAATAATGTGGTTTGGGTCTTTCACATATTTACGAAGCATGGATATGTGAAAAACATTATGAACACGAGACATGTTTGGAGGTAAGGCGAGTCTATAGGCCACAATTCCTACTCGGTCAAGGATCTCAAATGGACCGATAAATCGTTGGTTGAGCTTTCCTCTCTTTTCGAATCTCGTAACTCTTTCCGTGGAGAAACACGTAAGAATACATGATCTCCGACATTAAATTCTATGTCTCTTCGATGAAGATCCGCATAACTCTTTTGTCGATCTTATACCGTTTGTATACGTTGCTGGATCATTTGAATCTTTTTCGTAGTCATACGTACTAACTCTGGTCTCAACAATGTTGCTTCACCCACCTCGTCCCAGCATACTGGAGATCGACACTTTCGTCCATACAATGCCTCGAATGGAGCCATGCCTATACTTGCCTGATAACTGTTGTTGTAGGAGAATTCCACCAATGGTAAGTACTTCTCCCAACTTCCTTTGAAGTCTAGAACACAAAGTCTCAATAGATCTTCAAGAGTTTGAATAGTTCTTTTTGATTGCCCGTCCGTTTGAGGATGATATGCAGAACTAAATCACAAATCGATGCCCATAGCTTTCTGCAAACTGACCCAAACTCGTGAAGTGAATCTTGGGTCTCGATCCAAAACTATGGATACTGGCATGCCATGCAATCTTACAATCTCATTTATGTACATACGAGCAAGATGTTCAAGTGAATAAGTCTCTCGTATAGGCAAGAAATGAGCAGACTTGGTTGATCTATCCACAATAACCCAACTCGCATCTATGCCTTGAGAAACCTTGGGAAGACCCGTAACGAAATCCATGGTAATGTGTTCCCACTTCCATTTTGGAATCTCAAGTGGTTACAATGGACCCTTTGGCACTTGATGCTCCGCCTTGACACGTTGACACGTTAAACACCTCGAGATAAACTCCGCGATCCCTCTCTTCATATTGCTCTACCAAAATATATGTCGAAGATCACGATACATTTTGGTACTCCCAAGATGGATTGCAAACGGTGTGTTGTGTGCCTCCATCATGATTCTATACTTCAAATCAGAATCGTTAGGAACACAAAGTCTGAAGTTGACTCGAAGTATTCCTTCTTCATCGATTTTTGCTTCTGGAATAGCACTTTCTTGTACTTTCTTCTTCATCTTCATCAGCTCCAGGTCTGTAGCTTGAGCAGCTTTAACTTTATCAATTAAAGCTGGTTCTATGCGTATATTTGACATCATCACGTGGGTCCCTGGAGTCTTTAACTCTATCTCCATTCTTTGTAAGTCATGTAAAATGGGTCTTGGTGTTGACAGCATCGCACTCGTTCCCGTATGTGATCTTCTACTCAATGCGTCAGCTACCACGTTCGCTTTTCCAGAATGTTATTGAATGGTATGGTCGTAATCTTTAAACAGCTCAAGCCAACGTTGTAAGACCCCAACTTTTATGAATAAAGGTTTAATTTTCTTTATATATTATTTCGAAATAGTAAGGTGTTGATTTGATAAATATGAAAGTTATGGGTGAAATGTGCAAATATTTTTAAAATGAGCAAGTGGTTATAAAATATTCTTGTTGTCGGGGAATATTCGTTTGGTCGTGGAATATTCTTGTTGTCGGGGAATATTCGTACGACGGCGCAGCTATTTGTGGGCCCCACAACGGAATAACTGTCGGATATAGAAAGCGACAGAAATAACTTTTTTTACAAGATAACGGCGTAGTTGTTACCGTTAGTACTGTTGAAATACCCGGTGGTTAAAATACAGTACGCGGTGTTGCGCAGTAGCACACGGTATTGCACGGTATTTCGAATTATTGAGTCTTACGTGAGAAGGAACCTACTCAATTATTGTTACAGTATTTACTGTTCAATATTTTATATTATTGACTCAATAATTGCTACGTTGATATTTTATATTATTGACTCAATAATTGCTGCATTGATATTTTATTGACTCAATAATTGCTACGTTGCTATTTTTATGATGGCTACAGTTGATATTTTGTAGTATTGATTCAATAATTGTCGTTGCACAGTATTTCACGTTATCAACTCAATAATTCATATTATTTGAATAATATTATTAGATAGCATTATTGACAATGTCTAAGGAAGTTCTGTCTAGGAGGGGTTATTTAATTGCGCGCCAGTAAGGAGAAGTCCTTATCGGAAGGCCCCCTCTGTCCTGGGAACGACCTGGTTGTTAATATTGTAGTTCTATAATATTATTTGTGAATAATTAATTATTGATTTATATGATAAGGAAATATTTATTTTGGGGATATTAAAGAAGGAATTGTGCTGCTGATGTTTTTATCAGTATTTTGGTGTGAAAAATCATCTGTTTATGGATTTCGGATAATTTATGTTGGAATTTGGAAAAATTTCCTTCTACAAAGTTGTAGAGAATTAAATTTCCTATGGAAAGGACATAGAATTTGTATTTTTCTGACAAAGGGGCTATTTATTATGAATTATTGAAGTTTCGAAAAATAAATATTTTTTTTAATAAAATGGTGGGCCCCACTTTTGTTTCTTGGTTGAAAAATCCTGATTTCATAGCAGCCGGCGGCGGAATTTTTTTTTTAAAAATATATTATTTTATTATTTTAGTCTCCTTTGGCATCCTAAGCTTTTCCTATAAATACGGTGCTTAGGTTATAATTGAAAATCATACCAGAATCATAAGTTTTCTCTCTCTATAATATCGAGCGTATTTTTGTGAGTATTTCTATACTTTGAGTATTAGTATTCAACGCAAGTTTCCTTCAATATTATATCCGATATTCCAATCAGAGATACTGTTCTTTTGAGGTAAGGGATGTTATTTCTTTCGTAAATGATGTTATTCTTCTCAATATCATTATACAAAAATATTGTCATGGATTTTATGTTGAAATTTTTACTTTTTCCGTCGGGGTTACTATTCACGTATACGGCACTATTCACGTATACGGCACTATTCACGGGAAAAATTTATTTTTCTTCTATTTGTCCAAATTGTCTGTTAAGGTTACTATCTTTGATTGTATCCAAGTTTTGGGCTTTATTCTTGAATTTTGCTCCACAAAGTATTATTATGGATTATTCTTGAATTTGGATAAACTAAATGACGAATCCCTAATCTTTGTCTTTTATCTCACTGGATTCGTTCTTTAAAATATTTTTCATCATCCTCAGTCCTAAAAGGTGATGTAACTGAATATCTTTGGCCTGTAGAGCAAAGATGAATGATTACCTGATGAATATCTTTGGCCTGTAGTGCAAAGATGACAGGTGTTGAGATGAACATGACCACTGATGATACAAATGAATATCTTTGGCCTGTAGTGCAAAGATGAATATTTGATGAGATGGATATTGATTGATGTTACAGGGATAAAATATTGATGATGAACGGTTATTTCCGCTGCGAATATTGATCTAAAGCATGTTGTCAATAATATTTTATCTGAACTGTTGAAGGCTAACGATAATTTATTTTCCATTATCTTAGTCATAATATTCTTTACTGAGCTAGTTTGAGCTCACCCTTTTCATCTGTTGTCCTCTTCAGGAAATGAGAATGTTGCGGGGACTAGTCGGGGGACAGAGTGATGGTCCGAGTTAGAGCAGTAGTAGTCCTCACTATTTCTGATAAATAGTGTGGTAATAATTGTAATGAGGACTTAGTTTGAATCTTAATATTTTCTACATATTTGTATTGACACTCACAGTTGTGTGGTCGTATTTTGCACGACCGTATGATATAAAGTTTGTATTTGAATTCTGTACCATGTATTTGGCGACTCAGAATGGGTTGGGTTGAATGGACCTATTCTGGGGGCGTCACAGTTGGTATCAGAGCTTAGGGATATGATCTCTGACGGAGATCGGGGAATAGAACTAGGAGGGGAGAGACGAATAAATCCTTCGCTAGTGTGTCCTACCTAAGCTTATGTGGTATTTAATTGGTCAGTCGGAGCATAGGGTTAATATGTGATATGTTGACTTGTTTAATTAACCCTTGTTTTATGGCAGTATTTGAGAATGGCAGCTGAGAATGTTAACAACGAAGTGAATGAGACCGTGGAGACACCTTTAATCGTTAACCAGGAGAACGTGCAA